>JAYKXP010000020.1:0-600000 GCA_037176845.1 Paramarasmius palmivorus | reverse complement strand
TAATCAGCAGCCGGGCGGTGATAGTAAGCCTTAAATAGCCCTGAAATGGCCTCTGACCCGAACGCAACTCAAACCAGTACCGCACAGTACCTAGGTCCTTAATACAACTTCAGCGCATCCATGTCGTCGGAGACCACAAAATCGCCGCAGGAAAGATTTCTTTCCTCTGGAAGAACGTTCATAGACAACAATGCTGGATTTCTTCTCATCGGAGCAGGTCAAGGATGTTTTGCGGCCATGGATGTCGCCGTGAAAAAAGCTAACCAAATCGATCCGTCAATTCCGATTTTGGAGGTGAGTACACTGTCGAAAGTTTAAGATGTTTCTGCTAACCTTTGCGTCATGATGAAAAGCTCATCCTCATACGTATGGTACGATAAGAAAGTGTATGACAGGCAGCGACTGAATTGACCCTGCCAAGGTGGTTACTTATATGTGTTGCATGGTATACATGTAGGTGCACGAGCAGCTGACGGGAATGTGTTTCCCGATCTGACAAGGCTGCTGACAGGTATCACAACCAAATATCGGATATATGGTTTGGCCCAGCAGAGGTTCGAGGCCTGCTGGTTTTACGAGGAGTTTTCAGGTGCGTTGGTATTCGTGGTGTTCCGAGTCTCTGAGCTTATAACCGTGACATTACCCTTCAGCTTCGCCTCAATATTCGGCCTATACTACTCCCTTGTCTACCTCCCACTATCGACTGCGACCGTATTGACGTTCTTGGTTCCCTTTTGCACCGCCATTTCTGGTGCACTGTTTCTCAAAGAAACCTTTCACCTTAAAGAGGGACTTGCTGGAGGTAAATTGAAACATGGAACATATATCAGATAACTCTTCTCACCACTGCCTCAGCATTCAGTCTAAGCGGTGTCATTCTCATCGCTCGTCCACCCTTTTTATTCGGTGAAAATACCGACGAGAACGGGAAGAATTCTGTTGATGCCGCCCAAAGAGTAATGGCAGTCGGGTAAGCACGTTTACAAATGATGCTAGCACAGCTGACATAGAGCATCAGGCTTGCTCTCTTCGGTGTACTTGGAACGACCGGCGGGTGTAAGTGCCCAGGCAGTATTTTTAATTCATCACAATTGAAATGGGACTCATAAGGGACCGCCATTCGTGTCATTGGGAAAAGATCACTACCTGTTCAAACTCTGACTGCATACGCATTGATGTGTGTTTTGGGCTCGGCTATTCTGTACGTGTCCTAAAATAGAACACCTGGTTTAAGTACCTCTGAATACAGTACCCTGACAGGATGTGCATATTGCGAGTACCTTTCGTTAATCCAAAGCATTTAATCTGGTGGATCTTGGTGGTAGTTATAGGTATCTTCGGGTTCCTTGCCCAGGTCTGTTTCATCTTCGTGCCCTTGGTAATTTCTCGCTTAATTAATACCCATTCAGATTTTGTCTACAATGGGTCTCCAAAGGGATGCTCTAGGGCGCGGAACCCTTGCCGTATATACTCAGGTACATTATTCTATAACCCCAAAGAAACATTAACGATCAACTCAAAGCGTATGTTTTTAGATTGTTTTTGCATTGATCTTTGAAAGAATGTTCTTTGATTACACAATACCGTACCTCTCAGTGCTAGGAACACTGATTATTCTGTCTTCGGCGCTTTTCACTGTCGTGCGTACATCACGCTTTGAGCGTCATTACTCCTCAGATTTCTCATCGCCTACATGAATTAGGTGACAAAACCAGCACAAACGACACGCGACGGTATCGACGACGAAGAGGCCACTCTACTGTTTGACGGGGAAGAGGATGATAGTAGAAATGTCACGGAGGAACACCCAACACGGAGAAGTAATGACTCTACATGATTTTGATCTAGGGATACAGCTAGCCATGTACAAATTATCAACAAACGACAGAACACACTCGGAAGACAGGCGAAGACAGACCAGAATTCGGGTGTTACTGGTTTGGCAGGATAACGGACGAGTAATCGTGCGCCTGCCTGTCACGATGTGGTCGAGTTAACGAGGAAATCCAAAGCCATGTCCATGTTTCTGTCGGGCTTTAAGAAGGCAGTTCTGATGTTCCGAATTAGGTAGCAGATCATGCAATTTTGAATTGCCATATGAGGCGCCACCAGAATGAACCCACAAATTTGCGGGAAGAAATTGGTCGTGGGGACGATTATGACCAGTAAGGTTGTAAAGAGGAATGCTCTAGATTGAGGTTTGATCTCATCAGACCAAGATACGCTCTTGACTGAACCAAACTCACAGCATATACTTCTGAAAGTCTCTCCAGAGCGTCCTCGAGAGTTCGGGTAGGTGTTTTCCACGTAGGGTATGACAGATATTGTCAATTCTAGATCGACTCTGGGGTCCTTCTAGCCCGTCGTTGGAAGGCATAAGGCTTATCGCAATGGCTAGAAAAACGGCCAAGTTGTTGACCAACGGCGCCACAGCTAGCGCTTGATGGAGTCGAAGATCTGTGCTGATGGTTTGCAACGTGCAATATGGGTTCGTGGGAGCTACTTTTGCTGCCGTATCGCGTACTGGGACAATAGCCGAGGAACCTGTTACTACCAAGAACGAAATCGAGAAGGCAGTAATGACTCGGCGGTTTCCTATATAAAATGCACGAATGCAGAGGTAGAGAAGAAGAGAAGAGGAGACCACGTAGGCAGGGAAAATCCGAAACATGACTTTACCCAGAGTGTAACACCATTCATTAAGCGGAAAAACTGTAGCCCGCGTTAGTTTATAGCAAGTATCGCTAAAGTGCTTTTTCACCAAAGAATACCGTTGTGGCCGCCATGCTGCACAAGCAGCTCAGTCTATGCAGTATTTCAGAATATATACATCATCACGAATCAAATGAATATTACCTGGACCAAAAGTACCCAACTGTCATCAATGTGATCCTTTGTTTCAATAGAAGGCGATAATCGTCCTTCATGTGGATAAGAAAGTCCCAAAGAAACATCTGGAAACGATCAGCTAAGAAATAGGTGGCTTCCAGGAGCCGGAAATGGCGTACTCCCAAAGTACCAACGCAAATGTAGGCACACGTGGGGTAAGGTGGCCTTCCATGGACATCTTGAGAAGTTAATTGGGGCAGGCCAATTTCTCCTCCAATATCTGACATCGCGCAGTGAAGAACGGTAAAGATCGAGGGTACTTAACTTGCACTTTTAACTCGACATATTATATTCTTCAGAATTCACTCGGAGACCGACACCGCGAATAGCAGATAACGAGTCGATACCGTAAATCAATTGACATGAAACATGCCTTGGAAGGACCCAGCCGGCACCCTCTCTCCATCCATGGGAGAGCGCTTCTTGCTCAGCAAGACACTGTCAAAGACGAAAATCAAGGCGATATTCATGTTCCGGTGGTGCTCGGCATGAGACAGCCGAAAAATGCTGTCCATACATGATGTTGCGAGAATGAACCCATTCATCCCTGTTACAATGCTATCCGATGCTTTGTCCAAAGGCGTGCTCCACGGGCTGAACTAGCCAGAGGTAACAAACATATCGCATAGTGACTCACAGCCTATATTTCTGGGCTTTAGCCCTTCTTATCATCGTTCCAGCGTTCTCGACAGCACAGGCGGACAGATTTCACATAAAAGATGGGTTTCGACGAAATTTGAAGTCTAAACGAGGTGGGTGTTCGTCCGCGGAAGAGGGAGACCTGAGTTGTGGACTACGTCTTTCGAGGCTGCAATGCCACTCCACCTCATAGTGCATCATGAGGACCTGAGTCCAAAATCCGGATATGGGGCTATGCGAGATCGACGTCGAGTCCATTGACTTGAAGTGACAGCTTCTTTTCAGGCAAGGAGCATGATTGTCGCCATCAATTTTCAACCTTGAAGTATGTTATTTTCCGTTCTGTATAGAGATATCAGCGACCGGGCCGATTAAATGCAATTTTGTGAACAGCATCGCAGTGTTGTGTGATGCTTGGAGTCATTCTCTGTCTTTCAAGAATATGGAATTGGAATACTGCAGGTCGAGGGAGCAAAGCGGTTACTTACCTTGACCTGAAGCCTCCTTCTATGGTTCCGACGAACTGTTCATGCCCCTAATTAGTAGGAACTATGCGACGTAACGCGTGTTTTGGGTCTTTCGAATCCTGCCGTTCTTGGAAAGGGTGTACACTGTAACAGAGCTGTTGCATCAAATTGTTCGGCGATGAGGCTTTCGAGGCTTTGGAGCATGATATAAGAATTTGAAACTGTGAAACGTTCTGGGGTGTTTTGTAGCTTGAAGTTCACTTGATTGGTGAAGGTCATGGAGAAGGTCTAGTATTATAATTACGCGTCGCACCGGATCTCACAGTCACACCGCATACGTCCGAGAGCCCCAAGTTCCAGTTGATCTCAGAGTCAGAACAAAGTTCCACTACTTGTTACATTTCATCATTTCTTTCAGACGTATTTTTTTGAGTGTTCACTCTTCATCAGAATTTTAGAGTTTTGTGAAATGGAAGCATAATATTAATTGCTTCGACTAGACGTACATACAGGGTTATCGTACTCATCTTACTCATTGTTTTAATAGATGCTCTTTGTGACGCTTCGATTGAAGGACCTGCGATCCCAAAACGTCATGTGCGGGGGAAGCTCGTCCACCTCCCTGGCCAACCTCTTTGCAGCCAACACAGCGCCTCTCACAAACAACGTTCCATCGATCTTATCCGCACCAGGCAACTCAGCGTTCGCAAAGTATCCAGCATGTACCGATCCATACTTATTCGCGTAATGATGCATGGATCTCTGAAATTTGGCCAGATGATCATCCGGGTGGACGAGAGCTCGTCGAAAAATCTCCAACCATGGGTTCGGGTTCGTGGATGGCGCAAGGGCGAATTTGGCTGGAGCTGGGGTGTGGTTCGGACCTTCGAAGGAAGGCGAAGCAGCAAAGAACCCCTCAACATCGAGCTGAGGTCTGCCGAGTGTGGACCAAACTGCGAGGACGAGGGAGAAGTAGGTTCGAAGTAGAAGGGCTTGGGAGCGAGGAGCCAATGCGGGTACCAGGGATCCGAAGAAGAGCGAGCTAGTAACAAAATGCATCCTATATCGTCACGCGGTTAGTCGAGGAAGAGATGCTTAGTCAAGTGAAAGAAATAGCTCACCCAATGAAATCAGCATTATATTCTTTGCCTTTCTCAAACCCAGAGATGATGCACATGACGGAGACTGCCCATTCCAATTCCTGTATCTTTTGTTGTACAAGTTCCGACGAGGGATGCATATCTGGCAACCAGTCACCGGCGGCATCGAAACAGGCGCCAGCAAGCTTGTCCGACAGCACGAATAATGCCTGAAGGGATCCATCAAAATTGACTTCAAAACGCTCGTCTTGGAGTACGCGTCCGAGAACGGTGAATAGGTGAACACCATTCTTGTCTTTACCCGATGCCCCATTGACACCGTTGGACTCTGCAAAGAGGGACTGCAGAACGAGAGGACTGCTGGTATCATCGCTCACGGCCGTCTGGGCAAGACCTAGAGATGTAGGCGCCTGAGTCGAGTTCATAGCATGAATCAAAAACAAAGCGAACCTTCGACGACCATTCCTGGAATCCCAAACTCCACGCCATAGCCCACATGGATAATCGAATGTAAGAGTCCTCCGAGGAACCGGTTCAACATCTCGGGATGTTGATCATCTTTGTTGGTACTCCCAAAGTTGGCCTTGTCGGCGAAGATGTACTCCTCCAACGTAGCTGCGGTGCCTTTCTCACGAACAACCTCGGTGAAGAAGTCCATGTAAGCTTTGTAGTAGCTAGAGAGTAGTAGACGTTAGCGAAGAAGCTGCCATAACCAGAACAACCCTACTCACGTTCGATCACCAAGATGATCAAAAACATTGTCCTTGGTGATACGTTCAGCCTTGTCCCCGCCCACAGGAACCTGCAAGACGACATGAAGGTCGTACGCGGCCTGGAGAACTTTTGCGTCGGCTCCAAGGGACCACAAGGCGATGATGTGGTGTGTCATATGGCTAAAGAGCATAAATTGTCAGAGAGGAAGATAAAAGCGACGTGGAAGGCAGGAACACACTCATGTCGACCAATCTCATCATAAAAGATATGCCAATTCTCGTGGTTTAGCTTGAGCAAGTCACGAAGCTTCTGCGTCGACTCTGGAGTAGCTCCTGCGATCCTACTGGGCGACGAAGGGAAGGGAGGCGCAGACGGAACTGGCCAGAGATCGAAGAACTTGGTCTGGGTTTGAGAGCTCGAGTTTGCCTTGGTAGCCATGGTTGCTTGAGAATTACTGGTAGCTGGGGTAGGTATTTATACCCTTCGCAAACGACATTGACTGCAATGAAATGACAGTTTGTGTGACTTAGCGAAACGATGAGTCAACCATTCACCGCTCACGGAGAGCCTATTAGGTCAATGAGAATTGGCGTCGAAGATCCGACGGAGGGTAGACAAGGCGATTGCAAGTGTTGGTGTCGTTCTCCTTCCTTTAGTCGCAAAAATCGGTTATTTCGGTGAGATTACAGCGCCCGAGAACATACGAAGCCACGCGAATTACTTCAACTGACATTCTCGGGCTGGGAGGAATCGAGAAACGCAGGGTACATGACTTGGTAGGCACCTCCTCGAATGGCAAATACCCGAGAAAAAACGTGACTTTGTATAATAGTGAGGACGTGAGCACCTGTAAAACAATTGAGATGCTTGGTCAGAACTCGCATCCAAGTGTTGATGGACGTGGGACATACACTGAAATATAGCAAGTTCTGGACGGAACAGGACGGCCCCCGTGTCACTGTGCTGGGCACTCGAGCAGGCGCAGAGTTTGGAAGTGATGCGCTATAGAAGGCACATCCAATATACGGCGTCTTTAAACTTGCGATGTATGTGTTGCCGCCGCTTGGTCTGCGTACGCGTACACACTATGTTGTTTTCGAGGCCATGAAGACTGCCAAGGTGTGCTTGTATTGCAAACGACTAGCTTCTGGTCATCTACATGTTCTAGCCTAGGATCAGTAACTAAGTACGTTGAACGAAAAGATGAGGTACTCACGCTGAGAGCTGGTGGCCCATATTCCCTGTCACCTCTCGATCAGATCTCTGGTACATCCATCAGGCTAGTCACTATGAAGTAAAAGACAGCAACATCTAGACGGGCCTGGACGGCCCCCGTGTTACTGCGCTGGGTGCAGAGCCAGAAACGATGTGCTTTAGAAGAACCATTCAACATGCGGCATCTTGAGTTACGAAGAATGTGGTACCGAGTGGTCTGCGTACGCGTTGCTCCTATCGCCGAAGTGCGTATATAAGAGCTGGTAAACGACTTGTGTTCTGGGTATCCTTGTCTTCCAGTCATCTACACGTTCCAGGTGAAGAATCAGCAACCAGGTGTAAAACGAAAGGCTAACTGAGGTGCTCACATCGCGAAGAGCCCTTCCACGACGATCTGTGCCAGATCTCTGGTACATCATTCGCTCAACAGCATCTGTAGGTCCCGAACAGCAAGGAGACACGCAGAACGGCCACCGTGTCGTTGTGCTTGGGTTGGAGTAGGTGCATAGTGACGAATGTTGCATCTTGAGAAAAAAAGAGGACGGCCGATGATGAATGTAAAGTGACAGAAGTAAAATATTGCAGCCACGGCACGATTCGTCGGAATGAAGGACGTCTTGGAAGTCTTTGCACAAGCAGTGTTTGATGTTTTGCTCTGGAATAGGTTTGCGTTGAGATGAGAGGTTTCGTTTTTTGCCTCGGCAAGGCGAGCCAGTTTGGATACAGTGGGAGCTTTTCGTGTTTCGTCCTGGTTTCTGCTACTAAGACGATACGGCTTGGTCTACCAATGGCCATCGATACTGAAGCCCAATGGTCTGGCCTGTGTTTTCGGAATCCGCATCTTTGACGCGTGCGTAGGTTGGCGAGGCTCTGTGTCATGGTCTATGCTGAAAGGACGAAGGAATCAGGACAAAGAAATCTTTGTAGTTGACAAAGTCCACACACCTTGGCCCTTTCCCCTTCACAGAATCTCCACCCAACCAATCGTCTTGAAGTCGACCTCTTTCTCCATCTTTGTAGTGCTTGGGCCGTTAGCTTGAAGACAAAAGATGCTAGGGCAATGGGCTATCAGAACAAACAGCGTTTGAGCAGTGCGCACAACTTGAAGGGTATCGGGTCCGATTCATCCTTTTTCTGAGTCATCGTAGGCCCACTGAGCAAACAAGGCCGTCAAAAGACGAGAAACAAACATATTGGTCTCTTGGGGTCTTCTGGTGTTCTGTGCGTTGAAAGGGAACAATGGGCAGAGGTACGGAGATGCTTTCATGTCTGGATGAAAGAGTGAGCGATTTAGGACTTATTGGTAAGAGTCGACGCGCACCCAAACCATCCACGAGTTCTTTCGAATCATCTCCTGCAAAAGAACCGGGATTATACGAACGAAAGCCATAATGGTAGAAGAGAAAGGAGCAGCGATAACCAAACACATGTCACACAGAAACGTTTAGTGTTTTGAAGTTTTTTTTTGGGCTAGTAGAATATGCGGAATATAATCATACACTGTAATACAAGACGAGAGAAAAGGAATAATGTATAGGTGAAACAACACGACCCGCCAAAGAAACCAGTCTACACCTCCTGCGAGATACCCTCGTCCTTCTTTCCCTTGCCAGATTTTGAGGGGAGCAGTGAAGACTCGATGTGAGGAACAACACCACCCTGTGAGATGACGACATCACCCATGAGTTTGTTCAACCTGTAAATGAGTCGAGTCAGAACGAGTTGGGAAGGGAATAACGCGTCGGAAAACGTACTCTTCGTCGTTTCTGATAGCGAGTTGAAGGTGACGAGGAACAATACGTTGTTTCTTGTTATCACGAGCTGCGTTTCCAGCAAGCTCAAGAATTTCTGCGGCGAGGTATTCGAGGACCGCTGCGAGGTAGACTGAAAGAAAACCAAGTTAGAAAAAACGCGCAAGTTGAAAAAGTTCAAGTCGACTCACCAGGAGCACCTGCACCAACACGCTGGGCGTAGTTGCCCTTCTTCAAGAGACGGTGAACACGACCGACTGGGAATTGGAGACCCGCCTTTGCTGAACGGGATGTAGCCTTGGAGCCTTCACCGCCAGCCTTGCCACCGGTCTTTCCAGATTTGCCACCTTTGCCAGACATGATAGTTGATATGAAGAAGAGGGTGAAAGAGTTTGTTGAAGTGGTTGAGTGGTGGTGGTTGGGAGTAGAGGAGTTGAGGGAACGAAAGGACGCAGAGTGCAAGGGTATTTATACCGCGGGCAAGTCACGTGTGTGCACCTTTGTTGATTGGATTCAACAAACGAGCGCGTTTAGTACAAACAAGTACAATCTGACGCGTCCTCATATAAACTCCGCTTTTGGACCCAGTGCCCATCCTTGCTCATCAACCACCACTACCGTCGTCACTTCCACTCAACTCTACCAACTCTTTTCCAATGGCACCCAAACCCGCTTCCACTGCCGGAAAGGCTCCTGCCTCCACTGCTAGCAAGGCTCCCGCCAAGACTGAGGGTAGCAAGGCCGCGAAGAAGACTTCAAAGCCTGCGCCCGCTGACGGCGAGAAGAAGAAGCGCAAGAAGACCAGAAAGGAGACTTACTCTTCTTACATTTACAAGGGTTAGTTTTCTTACGCGTTTTTGTACTTGACGGTTTCTAACTTGTTCTCTTTAGTCCTCAAGCAGGTCCACCCAGACACTGGTATCTCCAACAAGGCGATGGCCATTCTCAACTCCTTCGTCAACGATATCTTCGAGCGGATTGCTACAGAGGCTTCCAGTACGTGTTTGCCTTTTTAACTTGGTGATCTCAATCTAACTTGTTGCTTTTAGAACTCGCTACCTACTCCAAAAAGTCGACCATCTCATCGCGAGAAATCCAAACATCTGTCCGTCTCATTCTTCCTGGTGAACTCGCCAAGCACGCTATCTCTGAGGGAACCAAGTCGGTAACCAAGGTTCGTTTACCTTTGTCCTTTATCCTCTTCACGACTCTGACTTTTCCTTCAACAGTACTCATCAGCGGGTGCCAAGTAGATAAATTGTCGGAGGGTTTCCTGGTCTCATTCTCATTTTGCCTTTTGCCTACGCTTGTATTGTATCCTGTACCATTTACCTATATTTATAATCTCACATTATAAATACTCAACTCGCTGGAGGTAGTGATGCTATCGAGTTTGCGCGAAGCGCTGATACGAAATCTCTTCCCTCAACAATCATGTTCAATACCGAACACGAAAATTTTCACTCCTGGGTTTTACCCCATGGTCCCGTCTGGGAAGCTTCCAGCCGACGATGTTTTTCTGCACGATTCTGTTATTCTCTTTGAGATATCCGGTGAACAATCATGACCTGGGTGAATCATATCTCTCCTCTTTCCAGAAACGCCAGGCGACCTTCCAGTGCAACATTGGACCTTGGACGATGGGCAATTTTTACTCAGGCACATTGAACAGGGAGAAACATCGTTGGAGATACGTAGTAATGGTGCGTTCCAACGTCAAAACAACCCTTCATTCTGGCTCACAACCATTTTCATCTCGTGTAGTTGAAATCTCGATCAAGACATACGAAGCACGAAGAAGGCCAATGATCCGTATCGTTTCCAACGCCTAGTTTGTTTCCGGATGGCAAAGGAGCAGAACCACAATCCCGAAATCATAGCTCGTTGGACAACTTGCTTTTTGTCCTTCACCGAAACCCCTTTGAAAACGATCATGGCCTAGTTGGGAGCTGCTTAGACCCGATATCGACAATGAGCATTGGGGATTAGAGTGCTTCTTGCGGGTCCCTACCCAACGCTAACAAAAACACCACGATCCACGACTTGTCGGTGCGTGAACGTCGGTCTATGAGGTGTCCATGCTAACGTGAATCTTCGTTTTAGGTCTTAACATTATTCGTGCACGAGAAGAATCCCTACTTCAGCCTTGGATGAGCTACCAGGGACGTTTTTTCCGGTCGTTTGTTCGGTAAGTGTCAGTGCTACAGTCACGAACAAGGGTTCTCATCCCCACTTGTAGGCTCTCATCGAACGTTCCGCTGAACCACCCGAATGAAGGCTTTCACCATTCTTTACGGTCAACACATGGAGATAGGTCATAGCGTTGTGGTCCAAGACCTTCCTGGAAAACCCCAACACGGTGTGTATCCAAATCCATGTGCAACCGTTCCTCGTTCTCAATGCCCTTACGATTCAGGCCGTCGTCTGGGTGTTAGTATCTGGTACAATCGCTCCAGTTTAGGTCGCAGAAGAAGCATGGTATGGGTGCCGCTACGCTAGCTCTTTGGGATATCACCGACCAATGGGGCAGGCATGAAAGCGGCTTGTGATACGAAGACACGCCGTAGGACATCTTTGTTTCTCCTACGACGCAGCCTCTTAGGTTCAAAACCTCAACCGCGTCAGCGCCCTAAAGATAGTCACTCGGCCCATCTACCCAGACCTTTTCATTCTTTGTACAATACCCGATTCCTTCTAAACGACGAGATGTCTCCGATCTGTGCACGCGATATGAACTCGGCCCTCGCTTCGTCTCGTCGTACCTATCGGCCGAAGGAGTAGAATCGGTGGTTTTGCAGTTACAGAGTCCGAGGTCAATATTATGAAGATTTCGTTGACAACGGACGCACAGAATCCCTCGCATAAACGGCAAAAGTGTCATACTGTTTCTAATCTCTTGCTGAAGGAGTGAATGGACGTGAATGGTGCGCTTGGCGTGTAGCTCACCTTGACCTTTAGTTCAATTTGACACTGATTTTCATGCCTCACAGATCTCGCCTAATAATCACGCCGTCTTCATTGGTAGATGCTTGAGACCCTGAACGAGTTGCTTCAGGAATCAGTATCCAATGTGACTTCTTGTATTTCGCTACCAAGATATCGACGTCAACGGATCCGCAGTTCACCGCTCGAATGACAAAGCCTACAATTCACTCAATCTCGTGGTGTTGTCGATCACGCCCTCGACATTACTGATAGTCACGCTTCTCTCGGTTGTTAGCCGTTGGCCAAGTACCATCACTGCACACTCTACACTTTTGGCGTGGGGTGGCTAGTCCAGTCACCGGCGAAACACCAGCCATTTTACCCGTTGGTCCTTGGCCACAATGGCTCACTAACGTCACGACGAACAAGCCCGTGTCCCTCACCTAGATTCTAGCGGAGCCCCTGCTGATTCACGTTAACCCAATCCGGGTCTTGCGAGTGGTGGCTGGTTTACTCATCGTGTCACGCAGGGAGTTCAGGACTGTCGTTTGGGAAGTGGTATATATACTCAAGCTACTGGCCATGGTCGGACAACTATCGTTTCTTAAACACAGTTACAACCATCGACATGTCTACCAAAACCAACAACAGCACTCAAACCAAGTTCGTCGACCTCTGGCCTGTCCCGTCTGCGCCACCCTTTGCGTCCTCGCCCACTAGGGTCGCTGGAGTCAATCCCGAGTCGACGCAGAAGCTTCGGGACTTGCTCAAGCTGAACCACGACAACTGGCATATCTTTTACGACGCTGTTGGTCGCCATGAGTATGTTGCACGTTCGCGGCTGTCTTCCCATTCGCTAACCAATTTTTTCTACTAGTCATATGGCGCACCACCTTCTCGCCTTGTGGTCCCTAGGAGCCGACGCAAAGGTTCTCCAAGACGCGTACGATGTTCATGTCCCTCTGCAGAGTCCTGTTGGTGGCGAGCAAGCCGAGCGTATCACCAAAGAGAACGTGTTTGATCATCTCGGTGACAGAACGTGGGTAGTGCCCGTCTAGTCATACCTGGCTTTCTTGACTGACGAGTCCTTGGTCCAGTTACTACAAAGCCTACCTAGTCTTTTTCTCGGAAGTCGTTCGTGAGAAGGGCGGCGTCGCTGCGGTGGAAGAATATGTCTTCTCCGACTGGGCCAATTTTGGCAGCAAGAACGTTCATGGGAAGCATCCGGAGATGTTGAGCAGGTTCATTGGGGGACTCTTGCATTCGGTCATTCACGTCGGCTATGGAGTGGAATTTGGGCTTCCGGGAATGTTTGTGGAAGGTTCGTTTACACCACTCAACAGAATGGGGTCGGGCTAAAGCCTCGATTTTCTAGGTCTTGCGCAAGCCGCCGTCACGGATGACAACAGTGCTACTGTCGTCCCAGAATCTCTCTTCACCGTTGACGGTACCAACAAGAGTCCGGGCAAGGAGAAGAATGTTCATGCACTGACCATCCTCGGACGCGCGCTCAAGGACAATCGTCTCGAAGTCAGACGCACTGGAACAGTTGGGACCTACACAGCTCCGTCTGCTGCGTGTGGTGCTGCTAGCGTCGATCACGCCGGAGACTGGTTGCTAGATATGCAACCCTCACCCGAACTCGTACAACGCAAGATCCAGGAATTAGAATGGGCTATCACTATTATGTGTGTTTTGGCGGGGTATGAAGAGGGTAAAGAGTACAACGCTGACTTTATTGCGTAAGTTTTTTTTTTACTGTTTGGTTATCTAATCGCTAACGGAGCACAAAATGATATAGTATGCATTTTGTCACCAGCTCTCTATTCTTGGGATCTCTCGTACCTTCATTGACCCCTCGCTCCCAAGCCCTGCTACTCCGCGCCTACTTCTCCCTCATCCTCGCGGTTTGGGCCATGCTCGGTAAACCAGAACCCGATTTCGGAAACTTTTTTGGTGCTCCTCTTGAATTCGAGGGTCCGCACTATATTCCTGCACCGACCAAGTTCGTCCTCGCGCCCTCCACGAATCCAAACCCATGGTTGGAGATCCTTCAACAGGCTATCGTTCACCCAGATGATCATTTAGCCAAGTTTCAACGCGCCATGTATCACTACGCCGTTAAGTATGGATCGGTCCACGCTGGGTATTTCGCGAATACCGAGTTGGCGGGTTCGGAGAAGATTGACGGGTCGTTGTTTGTGCGAGGTGCTGCGCTGGCTGCACAAAGGATCGGGCGAGAAGTAGAGGAGCTCCCACATGCGCCACACATGACATTCTGGGATCGCAGGTCCTTCCAGCGGGATGTGACTGAGGAGATTTACTAGTGGACATGACAGTGCGCCGTAAATTCTGCTAGATCCATTGTAAAGTCATGGACCCTTGAAAGTTGAATATACATATCGTTTATTACACGTGGCACGAGCAAGTACTTCGTACGCACACCAATTGCAGTCTTGAGCTCTCGTCCTCTACTTGAGTTCGTTGAGTGGCGGCGTTTAGCTGTCAAAGACGAGCTGAGCTACGGCTTGCCAGACTTTTGCGGGATTGTTGACGATATCCACAGTGACGGGCAAATTGAAGTCCGCTGGGTGATCTTGCCATTCTACAAAGGAGTCTTTTAATATCTCTGATGGATGGAAGTAGACACGAGAGAGCTACCTTCCGGGGTCTCTTTATTATCCAAACCGAAGCCGAGACGCCAGGTAATTCCTTGTACACCATTGACCAAAAGCTCGGGAGGCGCTGCAGGGTCGTCCTTCAAGTGAGTGGTCTAGATATGCCTCAGTCAGCACTTGTTCAAAGTTAGACCAGGAACGCTCACCTTAATTTCTGAATTGATAAAGCTGAAATCAAGTGATTGGCCTCCGACAACACCGCAGTATTGTTGCCTCACGTCCTTCTTCCCGCCAAATACGACAGTCTTGGCACCTTGAAGTTTGGCCATAGTGATCTGTGAAGACGAGAGATGGTCAGCGAGATTCAGGGTCCAGTGAAGTTGAACATACGCTGAATAGCGAGCATGAACTGGCGCATCGTCCGTTTGACACAATTGCCACCTTGGTGGTGTCAAATAGCGCAGTATCAGGTGGCATCCGAGCTGTGGTAAATTCGTCAGGTTGACATTCTTGTCCAAGTCTATTAAGACCGTAAGACGTACTGAATGTCGAGATATGCAAACGGACTCACCGTTGACTAAACTGGTCAGGTCTTCCGTTGATCGTGATGTTCACCGGCGGAATCAGCCAGTTCTCGTCAGTATCGAACCGCCGGCCGGAAGCATCCGCCCAACGACTTGGGTTATAAACAAGCAAGCCGCCTGGATCTCTGTAATTAAATATGAGAGCGTCCCAGGAATTATAGGGCTGCGTTCGCGAACCTATTGTCCTTGATAATCGCGTCTACGATTTCTCTGGCCAATGGTGAGTTGCGTGCCTTGGTGTCGAGACCTGCTTGAGGAACAGTTGTATCTTTAGGACCAGCAATGATCCTATGCAGCCACTGTAGAAAGGAAATTAGCTTTTCATGGTGGTAGAACAACCCCATAAGACCTCACGTGTGCTACACAAATGTAGCCACCGCCATTGTTGGTGACATCAACAATCAGCCTTTCTGCACCCCTACTCTTCAAGCCAATTAGACCATCAAGAAGACCTTCTTGCATGGTAAAGGTGTCAGAACTAGCAAAACTACCCAAAGCCAGAACACCCGTCCTGTCGTCCAGCATATAGAATTGACCAGCACCAATTACTACATCTAGAGGTTCCTGAGTGGGTTGCAGCTCCTGTGGAAGAACAATGTTTGTTAACGGTGTATCATCCAACATCACGTTGATTAATTGTCTCCTTTCCAATCGCGGTGAGGGCTGTTGTCGGAATTTGGTCACTTCCTTGTTCTCTTCAGCTGGTGCAAACGACGGCGCGTAGATGTCCCCGCCATTGGTCCAGGGTTGAGCAGCGCAGTTATTGGTACGGTAAGAAGCACTGTCGGTGAAGCTGCCTGTGCCAAGACTCATACGGGCGCGATAAGGGATCTGAGGTACAATGTTAATCATTGAGACGCTCAGCAAAGTGAGTACATACCATACCTCAACAGTAAGGGAGGACGTTTCATTGACGCGAACCAATGTCAGAGTGACTGACTCGTCGAGTGGGAGCGCCTGCTGTGCGAAGTCTCCAAGAGCGTAATTAAACGTATATACGAAGTGTTGATAGGAGGCAAAGAACCTGGGCAGATTGATTAATCACTGCCGAAAACCAGACAAAAACAGCGTACGAGTTCTGCCTTGTTCCGAATCCCTGAAATCCACCAGTAATGGCCGCATTCGCATTTACAGCATGCCAAGGATCCTTTCCATTTATCGCAAGAACTTTGGCGCCGTTGAGCTGCGAAACATGTAAAAAATCCAGAGAAAGCGGGAACTGAAGAGGTTGGAAATACTCACGGAGGCTAGATTCCCTTTTAACTGTCCTTGTAGCGAATTTTGCCATACGTCAATCTGATCTGCAAATTCCTTCGCGGCTACCGAGAATGCTTCTGGTGCGATATGAATGTTTTGTTCACCGCCGTCATCAGTTAGCAGGACTAGTGGAACAGGAAGGTAATTGACGAATGCCGCTATTATTGGGTGAGTTTGACAAGAACGGTGTGCAGAGACTCTGGCTCACAATCCTATATATGTTACGGTACGTCAGCTGTCGTACACAAAACAACGCAAAAAAATCTCTCACATAGCATGAGTAGATCCAAACACAATGACCATCCTGCAATCTCTTTAACGCTCGCGACACGTCGATGTGGAACTGATACTCCGACACATAAGGCTGACTTCGAATCCTTTCCAAGTCGGCAATGATGTCTTCACGTACATCTTCTTCAAAGGGAGGCGGGGCCTGTATTTGATAGTTAACTGATGTGTGGAAGGCGAGTGTCTTTTCAATGACATCGATGATCTATAGAATAGAATGACAAGGAGATGACAAAACACTGATAAGTATACGTACATTATCCTTTACGGCTGGATCAAGTTCGAAAGATTCATAACATGCCTTGAGGTCCCGAGGAGAAACCCATTTTTGGCCTGCTATAGTCGTGCATGGATCTGCTGGTGCGGGACTAGCCAGGCAAAGGCCTACAGTGCAGAGGAGTGCGAGGAGCCTGGCTCTGGAGAACACCATGAGAACGGATGGAAGCAAGAGTGGTCGGGAAAAAGACCTGGGGACTTGAAGTAGGGCCTTAATACTTGGTACTTGGTACTTGATATTGCGCATGTTTGCTGGGTGGTAATTGCACCCGACGGGCCGAAGAGCGTGATATGCACAACGCTATCTCAAAAAAATGGTCATTTCGCGCAGGACAATGCCCGTCGTGAGACATGGTCGATGCCACAACGGATTATACGAGCCAGAAGCCATCCACTTTCCCATGGCTAAAAGGTTGTCCCTGCCGATGGTATCATCTTGAAGCTTGGCCAACAGAGTTTTTCTTGCATCCATGCTCGACATGCGCAACATACCCCTGGTCCATCATGAAGTTGACCTGGAATACATCATTCATGAATAGGTCGCGTCACATTGTGGTTGGGAGGCGTTGATTCAGCCCAGGCTGAGCTTCCAGTTTCGTACAGGCTGAAGCGCCAGGCATCGAAATAGTACGAGCCAGATTGAGAGTGTGGGTAGTAGCAGCGTGTGAAATTCGCCTTTTCTACTCATCATAGGCTTCCATTTCTCCTCAACGTTTCAACAATTTCGATGAAGCGCTTCTACAATTCTATGACCATATACTTCCTGCAGAAACCAACTACCGGGACCTCATGAAGAATTTCAGACGGGAGGCGGCAAAGGTACGTCGTTTGCACTGAGAGTTCATCCTGAAATCTGATCTGTAACTGAAGCAAAGATTCCAACCTGAGATGTCTTAGTGGCACTTCCGAGAAAGACTGCCCGTTAATGAAAACCCTAGTGTTTTCGTTGAGGCATGAGGCCGAAAAATATAGGTCTTCGTAACAATGTTACCTCAATGGCCTGCAAGATATGTCAGAGGGTTGGAAGGTTGGAAGGACGATGAAGACGAGGATACGATACGGAAAAGAATTCAAAACGTCAAGAGTGGCAGTTGGCGAAAGCTTCGGTCAGGGTAGTGAAGTCGGTGCTTGTTCGAGTACTAGTTGCTTTCGGTCAACTGTGTTGGTTTGTAGTCTACCCTTTCGGCTCTCATATTGACGCTGATTTGTTTTACACCAGTCATCTATGCCCGAGGCGATCAAAACGAGTTGAAGAAGAGAGTGGATCCATTGATTGAACTACTGGCAAGGCGTTCTGATAACACAGCCAGGGCACATGGTGTCACACGTTACATGTAAGGGCTCTTTGCTGATCAAGGAAACTAGATGACTTGACTGTTCTCCACTCAAACTTTGAATTCAGACAAGTTCATGTGCCGGGCGCAATACGTGGGCGTTGGCGGTTATATCCCTCCGATTCTTATGAATGGCATATTGCGTTATGGACCAGAGGGAACAGCTGGCATGTAATTCACTTTTCTATACTTGGATCGCCGCTAACGTCTATACACGCAGTGGACTTCCTCAGCCAGATCACGAATCAAATGCTAGTCGAGTGCACGCATCTCATGCTTCTTTCGTCACCACCTTGACCTCAATTCTAACGCAGCCTGCATCGTCTAGTATTTCCATTCGCACCGTCAAGTTCTTTGCTTGCCGGTGGTCTTACATCTTTTGATTCGACCCATGCCGTGTGCTGGCGTAGAGCCTCGGCGGCGAAATCCCACATATTTTATCCGTTCTGGGGCGTAGTAATCAGACTCGAAGAACACCTCGTTCTCAGGACTTTCAAATCAACTGTCACGAGGAAGCAGCTTTTCTTAATTGGTCACGACCACAGGTCAACTTGGGTGGGAATAGGACTGGGCAAAGCGACGTCCAGAGTCGGTGACGATGACTCATTGCTATCCGGAGGTCACGCAGTCGTTTGAGACACATATAAATACACATATGGAGGCAGCTGGATATCATATCCACATTCTCCAAGATGTCTATCAAAGCAAACTCGACTAGTACAACAAAATTTCCCGATCTTTGGCCTGTTCCCTCTGCACCTCCTTTCCTTTCCTCACCGACCAGGATTGCAGGGGTCACTCCAGAAGCGACCCAAAAGCTTCGTGACTTGCTCAAGCTGAACCACGAGAACTGGCACATCTTTTACGATGCTGTCGGTCGACATGAGTACGTGTCGCTGATCTGGCTTTCAGGCGCCGCTTTTGACAGATGGACGCTGTTGTAGCCACATGACCCACCACCTCATTGCCTTGTGGTCTCTCGGAGCTGATGCAAATGTTCTTCAAGCCGCGTACGACCTACATGTCGTGCTGCAAGTCCCTGTAGGCGGAGAAAACGCTGAAAGTATCACCAAGGAGAATGTATTTGATCATCTTGGCGATCGCATGTGAGCTCCAATGGTGACCCCTTATCCGCCAACTGATGGTTCTATGATTTAGGTATTACAAAGCTTATATGGACTTTTTCACGGAGGTGGTCCGTGAGCGGGGTCCAGTGGCTACAATCGAAGAGTACGTGTTCTCCGACAAGGCCAACTTTGAGAGTACGAACAAAGACGGGAAGCATCCAGAGATGTTGAATAGGTTCCACGGAGGACTACTGCATGCGATCATTCATGTGGGATACGGTGTAGAATTTGGTATACCGGGCATGGTCGTAGAAGGTTTGGTTTAATTTGGTGACCCAGGCAAGAGGGACGCTGAACTCTTGTTAGGACTTGCCCAAACCGCTGTGAATGAAGCCAGTAACGCGGCTATGATACCCCCATCCCTGTTCGTCCAGCCTGATACCGTCAACGGCGCTTCCAGCCCAGCAAAGAATAACCTCCACGCTTTCACGGTTCTTGGTCGCGTACTCAAAGACGAACGTTTCGAGATCAAATTTGAGGATTTCCGCAGCGCTTTCATACAAATTATCATCAAGTGTGGCAGTGCATGCGCCAACTATGCCACCGATTGGCTGCCTGATATGCATCCTTCACCGGAACTCATGCAACAAAAGATACAAGAATTGGAGTGGGCAGCTACTGTCATGTCTGTTGTTCCTGGATTTGAGGAAGGGAAAGAGTATAACGCTGATTTCGTTGGGTGAGTTGTTGCTCTCATCCTGTGATCTCCTTGCTAACTAATGCCGATGCCACAAGTATGCACCTCGTCACTAGCTCCGTCTTCATGGGATCCCTCGTACCATCGCTTGAGCCACGCTCACAAGCACTCCTTCTTCGAGCGTATTTTGCCGTCCTTATCGCAGTCTGGACGCTACTCGGCAGACCCCAACTCGACTTTGAGAGCTTCTTTGCTACTTCACCCGCCTTCGAAGGCCCACATCACGTTCCGGCACCCACCAAGTTCGCGCTTGCGCCATCCACGAACCCAAACCCGTGGTTGGACATCATTCACCAAGCTCTGGTGCACCCGGACGACCATGTGTCCAAGTTTCAACGAGCTATGCACCATTACGCGCTCAAATATGGGTCGGTGCACGCTGGACAATTTGCCAACACAGAGCTTTCTGGGGCGGACAAGATCGATGGAACGCTATTTGTGAAAGGTGCTATGCTGACTGCGCAGAGGGTTGCGCAAGAGGTCGATGAGCTTCCGGATCAGATGTCCTTTTGGGACCGTAGGACATACCGACGGGAAGTTATTGAGAACGTTTATTGACCAACTCTCGATATGACGAATGTACATACATAACGAGTCCCGCTTATGTACATATAACTGCGACTGAACTAAATTCAGCGCTGACTGATTACTGGTACAACCGTGATACTGTACAACTACTCACGACGACATAAATGCGATGTGCTGTCCTTTCATCTATGAACTGGCGACTTTGCTGACCAGAGCCTAAATGAACAAGTAGGTATGAAATAACTGAGAACTTTCGGGAAGTACGCACCTGGAGCGCCTGTGGGTTTGCACCAACAACTGGCTCACCGAGCTTCTGACCGTTCTTGAACGCGACAAATGTGGGCATCTAAGCAAACTACTGTCAGTAAACGCAACAAAGAAGCGCACACATTACGCACTGCACGAACTCCAACTTCGGCAGATATGTCTTCCTGCGCATCTACATCAACTTTGTAGAATTCGACGCTCTCAGCGAATTGGGCTTGATTGGATAACTGCTCGAAGATTGGCGAGATGATTTTACAGGGTCCACACCAGGTTGCCCAAAAGTCGATTATGACAACTTTATCCGAGCTGATCTACGAGCGGGGCATCAGTTGTATATCGTTGGAGATCAGGTAGGCAAACGGATACCGACAATCTTCTTGAACTCATCATATGACTCGATGGCTTTAACAGGCATGTTTACGAGGGAGGTGGAAAGAGTCTAGATGTGAAACTTGAGTGCTTGAGTTCGGAAGAGGGCTTGATAGAGGAACAAGTTCACGATCCGGCTTTTATAGTAGGCGAGGATTGTGAAAGAATGGCGATTATCCAGTGCAAGCACGTGTTCATCTTAGTAAATGCTTACTAGCGCTGACTAGCGACTGTCCCTCGGGCTTGGAGAGCTAGAACATGAAACTTGACGTGTGGTAAGAATGCCTTTGGAGACCGAGAAAAAATCGGAGATAGAGTCGGGTGGGATTGTGGGTAATAATGCGGCGTGGACATTGCCAGCGGTCACATCGGTACTGCCGAGGAGAGCAATTCAACGTAACCAAAACTAAACAAATAAAGTAGTCGAGGGATTACTGTAATATACAAGAGCTTAGGGAACACTGGCGTGATTAGAGTATCATAGGTCTTCCAAACAAATGCTCTACACGTTAGGCATAGTCCAAGCATCCCTATAGCCTACAACATCAACTTGAACAGCATCACGTAGCCATACCACGGTCTCTTCGCTGACACCGAGAGTAGATTCGAGCTCAACCTTGCGCAAACGATTGACCTGCGAGCCCCCAGCTATCCGGTCACCCACCAGAGCAACAAGCGAAGGATCCGCAAACTTCTTCTCACCAAACAATCCCAAAACCTGCAATTCAGGAACGACTCTGGGCTTCCCTGTGTACACCATCTCCGCAAGACCATTCAATACTTCATCGCAGGCTCCCCACAACAACAACGACTCCAGACCTGGAACGCATTCCAATAGTTGGATGACAGTACGACTGGTCAGTTCCTCTGCTTTCAACGAAAAGTTTCGTAGAGTCGCGACCGATCGTGTCAGGAATTGGGGGAAAGAGCCGGCTTTGGTGCCTTTGATCGATAGTCGCAGGTCGTGAAGATTGGGAGTGAAGAGACGTTCAAGTAGAGTGTTGACACCAACTGTGTGATCCTTTGAAGGCCTGATAATGATGAAAAGTGTGCGTAGATGAGGTAGTGTGACAGGTGGCCCATCGAAGATATCGCGTTTCTGGTACATGAGGGAAAGATATCGTACGTTGTGTAATCTTTTGAGCGTGCTGGATAGTTCCTCTACCTCAGGGACATTCACGTATGCATGCGTCATCTGGTTCCATCCAATCCTCAAATAACGCGAAAAGCCTGGTGAGTCGAAGATGATGACGCGATGTAACTGCGGGGCAATGGAAAACGCGTCGCAAACTGTGTTATCTGGAATTCCGGCTTCCGTGTTTGATACGAGGCGAAGACGTTGTAGGTTTGGTATGTTTCCTTTGATCATTGTCCCCAATAACTGGAGAGCACCTGGACCGTCCTGGGCGAGACGGAGGTAAAGATTCTCCCATCGAGTAGAATGCGCACATATGGTAACCAAAAGGGGATTACAGGCAGAAAGCTTGTGGTGAGATTTCATGTGTATACTGAGAGGTTGAGTGCCAGACCGCTGTATCTGTAGCATCAACTGGGCTACCATACGTGCCAGCGCTTCTTGCGAAAAGGTAGTATCGGGTAATTCAAAACCAATGTTTGACCACAAATCCATGCACGACAGGGCTACTTCTCTCCATAGGTGAGAGACCTGTCCTAATATCCATGGAAACCTCGATGAACTCAAGGTGTTACGCAAGAAGGATCGCTTGACGCTACCATCGAGAGTGACAAATCGGTGATCGGCGCGTTCTACCAATTGAAAGATCTCGCGTAGGATTTCTGGGGGAAGGCGGCGAATAGGATGCAGGATTTGTTTATACGTCTTGGCGATGCCTCTGAGACGGGTCTGTTCTTCGCGGAGGGCTTTGAGGGAGGTTTCCATTTGTAGGATCTGATTGGAGACGTCTTCTAGGCATGCGCAAGAGTCCAAATATGTCGTGCTAAACACGCGAAGCATGTTACTCGGCGGTGGTTCATTGGTCTGAGCCAGACGAATCGTAGCTTCAGAGGGGTCAGGAATGGGAGGCTGAAATTTCGTGGAGTAATTGCATTGCGGGCATCTCGCGGATTCCATCTTATGAAAACTAGTGTTTGTAGGGTTCTGCCAGGAGAACAGGATGTCAAAGACTGGAATTCGGACAAATACACGTTTGACCACGCACGAAAAATCTGGCTATGACAATCGAGGTTTTCAATGTATCCAAGTTTTATGGGCTGTAAAAAAAAGTGAGTGACCTGCAGCAATACATAGTTGAATTCCCTCACAGGAGCTGCCAAATGCAGGTGGTCATTTAGTGACTGACATGAAGGTATAGAAGAGAGTCGCGCTCTGTCGCGCCGCGACCTGGACTCAGTCCCAGGCTCTTACTACAACCACCATCTCAGACCGGGTATGTCGCGCACAGTCCATCATACTGAAAGTTATTGACCATTCTATCCTGTCGCATCGTTCACCATTACCAGACCGACACCGTATCTACCGTGGTATTTCCTAGAATTCGCGGATACCCTACTTTCTCTCTTCGACTGGAAATGAAACAGACATCCTGAGGCCCTCAGTGCCTGCACAGATGAAGGACATCGTGAATTAGACGGAAGATCGCCAGCGACGTGATAGGTTGGGTGCTAGATGCAACGTGAGTTGTTATTCGTATCGTCTTTGGGCTTCATTCTGATGTGAGTCTTCTACTTAGCACATTTTGGCTTGAATCAGCATGGGGACAGTGGGCGTACCCACAACATTGGATATGCACGAATGTCTCCCGATACTATGGCCATCCTTGAGCTCCGTTGCACGTCGCACCCTCAAGTCCCTTTTCCTGACTACCATCGCTTGAGTCCAGTGAATGACCAAGACGCCAAAATTTATTGGCTGAAACCAGTACGACGAAACCTACTGCACGAGTCTGGTGAGTGTTGACAGCTGTATCTCCATTTCCGCATCGCTCAAAATCACTGCAGATGGCCAAACTCACATCCTTCAGCTTCTGGACCGTACTGCCCTGGTCCTACCAATACTATGAACGCAAGCCATGACTCGGGAACCGAATTCTGGGCATCCTTGTCTCAACGTCGAGGATTATAGGCGGTCTTGCAGGCTACCCGGTGGAACGAGTGAGTTATTCGTGTTATAGACATGGGTACCACTTGCTAATAATGTCTAAGCCACCTCGGTGACGAGGGAACACAGACGTTGGCACACTCATCGACCAAGCTGAGCGATAGGATCCATGGTTGGCACCGCCTTGAACTCATTTCGTGTAGTGGGCGGAAGGCATTGAATGGGAACTGCAGCTGATAGGGTGATATCTAACACTAGAATGCTCATACATGCCGCCTTTGGCCTTTGGTGGCGCATCTCTTTCCGCTCACCCGTTCTCCCGGCCATTATTTTGCTGGGTGAAAGGAACAGCGATGCGATCCTTGAAACGAAACCATCAGATATGATAGTATGCATGACTAGGATCTACGCCGATGAGTTCCCAAACGGCTGGAGTATTCGATCGTTGTGGGACGGGATGATTCATGTATGGCGCGCCATTCCTACGTCTGGCCACGATGCGATCCTTGTCAGGTCTCATAGTACGATGCAATAACCTCGAGGCTCAGTATATAAGTCGGTCAATCCAGGACAACTACTATGCACAGCGCACTACCAACAGCTTTACGCCAACTCCGCTTTCGAACCAGTAACTTAACCAGAGCCACACCAATCAACAGGATGTCGAGTCTTCCCCAATCTTCCAACGCCCCAGGGGCCGACTTTGAAGTTCGTCAAACCATGCCTACTGACAACTTCCACCCCGACCCTTCCAAATCTCTCCCGCCAGGGGAGACTCGATGGGTCGTGAGATCGAGACTCTATCTCGCCGAGCTCCGTAAGATAACCGGCGATGGGTGACGTCCATGACGTCGTAGTAATTCCATTTTTGTACATACCAAAAAATAATTACAGTGTGACCGTGAACTTCCCTTTCAAGCCTTTCTCTACCCAAATCCGGTACTGTGCTTCCTCAGCGACGATCCCTCACTTTAACTTGGGTCTAGCTTCTTTCTCGGGCATGTCAGTGTCAAGATAACGTCCCAAGCTTCCATCGATACGCGACATTCCGAGCTGAAGCTCACTGAAACGCGCTTTTCTGTTATTCTCTTTCACGACCACGTCCTCACTCATTCAACGCCTTTATGTTATTCTAAGTTATGCGCCACAATGCCCCAAACCTTTAACGTTGGGTCTTCAGGGCCGAATTCCTGCCATCAAACCGACCTTCTCGAATCTCTTGTAGCTAGTCTGCAATCTGGAGCTGTTCTTCCCCCAGAACTCGCATCCTCGATCCTTCACTTTGTCTCGAGTACGACAGACGAACCTGGGCCATCAAGACCCACTCCTACTCTCATTTCACAATTGCCGACACCGCCTGCAAGCCAGGCAAATTCCATTCCAGCCACGCCTTTACGAAACACAACCCCATCCCCTCCATCCTCCCCTTCCAGACGATTTGTATTTTCAAGAACTGCAGAAGATTCTCCAACCAAGATAGAGACAAATGCTCGCGCATCAACTCGCTCAATATGCGACAAACTGTATTACTACGAGAACGGCGCGTACATTGAATACCCAGAGACTTCAAAGAACGGCATCGGATATCTCATCAAATGCGATCCGGATAACTGGCACAGTCCCTTCGAAGACATCGCGTATTCTCTTGGAGGCAGGAAGAGCGTGAAAGGCAATACCAAACCTCTCAGACATCGATTGATTGGCAACGGTAACATTGACTGCGTACACCGGTATAAAACCTGTAAGTTGCTTTATTATTCTGTCTTTATTAAGGGCGTATATCTAACCATCGTTAGGCGAGGGTATCAAAGCGTGTCCTTTCACTGATCCAGAGGAAGTAAAGGCCCCGCACCTGGTAGCTTCTCGCGAACTTATCCAGGAACGTCTGTTGCGGGATTATGAGCTTCGTCAGGAAGACGATTGTCCTTCTCGTGAGGTCTTTGAAAAGACCGTAGCCTTTGTGCAATCTCTTCAGCGCGTCGGGTGTCTTTTGGACCAAGATGAGGATCCTGTTGCCTACGCCCCTACAGAGGAACAGGCAATCTTGGATCAACATCACGAAGTACTCAGACGAGGATACACTCCCTCAAAGCCTCATTGTCCTGGGCGCATCATTGCGAGTGAAGACCAGCGTGGATTTCTTGTCGTGAAGTGCGTGTTTTATTCTTGCCTTTGATATAAACCTCAACAAATTTACTTAGGTGCGAATTTCATTCCGACAATTGCCGTTTGCACTTTTATCAGGTCGTTGACGAGTCGCTCAATTCCACCTACGTCCATGCCGTTCTTTCGGGTGACAAAGAGACCGCGAAACATATCGAAGAGAATGTGGCGTCAGAGCTGAGCGTGGGACCTGGTACAAATGCTTGCAAGTGGGTCGCAAATCACTCTTCTCAGCGAAAAAATTGCCGTACGTATATACCCTTTATACTTCACTCGAAGCTTGGCTGATAATTTAATAGCCTACGCTCACAGAGACCCTACAACAGGTGTCCTCTTTTGCCCAAAGATGGACACGGTTGAATGCGACGTCAAGTTTCATACCTACACACCTACAGAAGAATTTCGTGACCAGTTTCCATATACTCTTTTAATCGTTCGCGGCACACATACTCATCTTCCCCCCCTTCCTACAAAGACTCCGCCACGACTTCGAGCTCAAATCCTTGGTCTACTGGGTAGCATGACTGAAGAACTATCAGAACTGACGCCACGCCGATTGTTACGCCACCCACTCATATGCTCTCACCTCAAGATGGTTTTTCCTGATAAACCCAACGCCACACTTGGTGATTTGCATCCTTCACTTGCCAACCATTCGCATATTAGATCTTTCATCAAGACTGTAAAGAATGAGGTATTTCCAGAAGGTACAGGGTGGGAAGGCAAGTTGGACACTTTATTTACTGTCGCTTCATTTAATAAATCGATTTTAGGAGCACTGCACTTGTACGAGGTACAGATGCAGACGTTCCCAGTCGAATCACAGTATATACGCCACATACAGCAATTCTCTAACCAAGAGCTGCAAGACGTCGAATGTACTGGATCAGATGGACTCCATCTTATAGTCTGCATGTCAAGGGAAGGAAGTCTACGCCTGCAGAAAACCCGGTATGGACAGAGCGACATATCGTTCAAACGGATCAATGGGATATGGCTCGAGTTTATCATTGCAGGAAGGGATCGACTCACAAATGCAGGTACGTTCAGGTATCCTTTGGTATTAACACGCACATCTAATGAGGCTCCATACTAGCTGTCGTATTCTGCCGGGTGTATGTCACTCTCCAATCAGCAGCTGCTCACTTCCGCATCTTTCAAACCGTCGAAAACATCGTACGTGGAGATACAGGACTACCAATCAAGTGGCGTCACCTCTACGCCAGTTCCAACAATGAGGTGGATCAAGAAGGGCTACTGTTGATGTGGACCGGTGATCAAGACGGTGGTCAAGCTAAAGGACTAGGCATGCACCTTCAGTCAATAGCTCAGACTCTTCCAGGCTATGATCTCTATGAGCCTCAACGCAAGCTTTCTGATTTGGGACCCTACGAACATCTGCACAGACTCTTTCGCGTTTGCAATGTACATTTTGCGAGGAACATCCGAAAATGTCCTGTCTCACGACGTGTACGAAACGCCATGTCTAGCCTGGCTTGCATTGAGCACTCGGACTGGGAAGGAACTCTGCAGCTCATCCGTACAGAGGGTGGAAGAGCCGGAATAGGTACGGAGCTTACGCCTTCAGCCTAGATTCAATCTGATGAACACCCACTACTAGACTGGTTGGAGAATAAAATCCAAAGCCAGTTCGCCCTTCAAGCGATTTGCTGGAAGCAAAGCAAGATCCCTCTTTATGTTTGGAAGGCAGGCGACTCGAACGACAACCTAGTTGAGGCTTCGCATGCAAACGTCAACTTGGAAGGAAAGAGTTGTACGCTAGTCGGGGGTATAGAGTCTGGGCGTCGTTTTGACTTCAACCGCATGGGTTTACTGCAGGTAACTACCTTCTTTCTCCAAAGCTGAAGTATTCTTATCTCTCGTGCTTATGAAGGTGTATGAAACTGTTGGAATACGTCGTTCTTACTACACCAATCACGCCACAGACAGTGCCACAAAGGCAATCAAACGAAAGCGTGAGTTACTTCTATTTCTCTTGAACAACATCCACTCAAATCCATTTCTCAGATTCACAAAACCACGAAAACTTCAAAGAACCAGACCGCGCAATTCTCAAGCACAACGAACTCTTCGAAAAGACTGAATCACGTATTAATGATGCACGAACCAAAGGAAACAAGATAAGGACTGAAATAGCAAAGCTTCTTGACCAATTAATCAACCTCGAGTCTAAACACAAGCACGAATTCGATCCCATCCAGAAGGGAAAGCTGCAGGAACAGATAGAAACCAAGAACAAGAAGATCGATAATGAGAAGGAGAGAATGAACCGTCAACTAAAGGCGTTCAACAAGAGCAGAGATGAATTGAGACAGCTTTCAGAGGACGCAGGTAAACTTCGCTCAGGGAGCGGAAAGTATATCCCAAGGACTTTAATACCCACATAGATTATAGACTCATACCACCACGACCATTAACTACATTCAAATTCGCTCTAATTACAACTTCATTGCAGGTAGTATACAGATAGCATATAGAATGCGCAAGATAGTACTCTAGAATACAGGTAAACCCATATATATCTACATCTAGCAAGCCCTTGAAAGCACCTCGTCCACTCGCGAAAAAATCCCAAGTCGCTCTGACACGGGGGGTACTTTCGTAGCATTATGTTTCTTCCAAGCTTCCTTATTGGTCGATTTCAGTGCCTTCTCAGTCAAGCATCCTGCATCGACCCAGCGAAAGATGGCACCTGCTGTGTACTGTGTGATAGAAGTTCGTTCATCACCTGCAAAGTCATGTCAATATGGCTACTGAACAGAAACAAAAAAAATACCCACCTGGAGCTATACGAGTGTTTGAATGCGTAATCACGGCGGACGGAATGAGGATCGTAGAGCCAGGTGGAAAGTCAATGACTAGCTTCAACTCCCAGAGGATGAGGCGCGCACTGCGGGTGGGGTCAAATCGACCAAGCACAGTAATAGCACACCAACCCAGCGGTAGGTTTTGCTGGTCACGGTGCTTCCAGCAGCGCACCTTGCCGCCAAAGTTAAACGCGATGGTGGCAAACGCGCTGTTCTTGAAGTTGCGGCCGCGTTCTGAGTCTTCCTTGGTGATGTTCTTGTGCATAGTCGCTATGGCATCATCGTAGCGGCCTTTGATACGTTCTGCCCAGGTTCCGAAGGCGCCTAGTGAGGAAAAATCAGAATCAGAATCTTTAGAATGCAAGGCAGGGAGCGAACCGTTCTGATATCCGTTCAAACGGATGATCCGTTGGTCTTGAATAAGCTCTGTGAGCAGCTCATTTACCTCAGTACCGTTGTCCAGTACAACAGGTTGCTGTGACCCCATGCCCATCGTATACCCGCGACTTCTTGCGGGGAAGTCGCCGCGTTTGTTGTCTTCATTTTGCCCGTGTTCCTGAAGCCCATATTCCTTTCCTTTTTGCAGTACAAGGTTGTGGATACCAAGCATGTCGCGTCCGTAGTCTGGTCGTCGGGGTTGTCCAGCAAGCACACCGACAATGAATTCGTTGTTGATGACAATAGGTTTGGCCGTGCTGAAGTAAACGTGAATACGAGGATCAAGGTGAAATGACGGAAGACTCACTAGCCATCCCAAGTCTCGTGCTGGAATCCCATCCTAATCAGCTGCTGAACATCGTACTCTGCTTCTATCTCTTTCCTTGTACCCAAGACTTTCTTCCCGCCTCTATTTCCTATGTACGCTCCTCTTGATGCGTCAAGCTTGGCACCGTCGAAGTCCTTCCGAAGCAAAACGGCAGGTTGAACGGCTTCCTTGTTTATCCTATCTTTGCTGTTGGGCTGAGAATCGGCCTTCCGTTTCTCCCTTCGCTTCTCTGCCCTCTTCGCGTTTCCACGACTCTGGCCTTCAATCTTGGGGGCTACTGGGGGGTTCTGAGTTGTTGTCGATACTTGGAAGGTAGAAGAATGAAACGGGCGCGTTTCCAGCACGTGAATCCCCAGGTCTTCTGCAACATTGCTGTTCTCAAGGGCCTCGCGTTCGGCACGTTCAACAAGCGAATCAATGTCCACTAGATTTGGAATATGAATAGGTTCTATGGCGCCTTCAAGTTCCGAGGTATTCAAGTGTTCGATTGGTGCGTCGTTTTTTGCAGGGGGGCCTGGAAGAGATTGCTTGACACTCTGCCAAAAAGCTAAGGGTTAGTTCAAGAGCAGAATATACAGATATGAACACTAAGGACTTACGGAGCGTAGAAAGTACTTCATCTCAGAGGCAACCCGGCTTCTGAATGTCCGTTAAACAACTATGCGTTGGCAATGAACCACCAACCAAGGCAATACAAGGCAATACCCTCCTCCTGCTGCTCAGGCTAGCTCCCATCGGGGCGGATGCTGTTCCTGAGCAGCAGGAGAAAGATATTTCCATTGTGTTGCATTGGGTGGAGGTATTGAATGGTGCCACTTACCTAGTAGTGGTGGTAGAAGGCAAAGACGCGTTGCGTTGATCAATCAACAAAGACGTGTGCTCGTGGCGTATTAGCCGAGTCTCGTGCTCGGTCACCCCGGGTTACCTTTTCTTTTGCTATTCTGTGCCATCGCTACACATCGAATCCTTAGGGCAAAGAGTTCAGGAGATACGGGTTCAAATTCTGAAATCATCCATACTGTACATAGGTTTCCGTACTCCCTGCCAAAAAATAAACGCAGCTTTGGTCTACTCAGATTCCGACTCAGAGTCAACAGACTCAGAATCTTCAGAACACTCGCCACCATCCCTTGGATCTGTTTTCCTAACTTTTAAGGGCTCTATTTACAGGATTTAGCGCAAAATCCACGGCATTGAAAACAAAAAACCCATTGGTTCTCACCTTTGCTATCGTTTGAGCGCCTGCGTTTCCTAGAACTTGAAGGAACGCGTGCAGAAACTGACTGTCTGATAGCCACAGAAAGGCTGGAGCCCCCAGCGACTGCAGGTACAGGAGCCGATGCTGCAATACGCCTTGAACGACGGGCCTCGTTCAGCTCCTCGTTAATTGACTCCCGCAGGCGGTTTGCTTCGATTCGGCGGCTGATTTCTACTTCCTGTCAGAAAATGCGGCACCAGAAACACGTTCACTTACCACCTGCACTTGGGTTGGGGTAGTACATAGTCAGTGTCGGGGATCTATCGTGAATTCGATTCAAATTCACTGTAGGAAAGTCGGTCAGCACGGTAATACCCCCGGAAAATACAGTCAACCTACGAGCAAAGGCACAATATCTGGCCGTCCCTGATTCCTTGCAAAGTACCTGGAACTGACCGTCTCGAAACGCAACGTAGGCTCGAACGTTTGCGTGAAAGCAAAAGATTTCGATACGGCCTTGAACAATCATATCCCGGGTCTCTTCCACGGAAAGAAGGCGTCTTGCATAGTTTGTAGGCCTGGATAAACTCGTTAACCTTGTGGTTTTAGCCCCGTACTTTAGAAGATATTCCCTACCAAGGGATTGTAATCATCTGACCCGCATTGCAGTCGACACTTAGCAGGTTTCGTTGAGATTTGAGGTCCTGGCCAATGTCGACCTCAAACTCGTACCAGGGACGATCCACAGTTCCAACCATGGTTGAGGTAGGGGAAAACGAGATACACAAGAAGACCAACAAACGGTCGTTCTTTAAAGCATTCTTCTCAGGCACCTTGGTCACCCAGTCAAACGCCGACGTCGAAAAGTAATGGAGTGTCAATTTCTATACTAGGATACAAAGAAGCACGGTACATTCGGTTCATCTTTTACATACAGGTCAAGTCGCAGACGTGCGCTACACCTTTGACCTCCGGCTTGTGGCAAACGCAGCAGACGCCGGCTACGAAAGGTAAATTTCAGCAAGTAACCCCACCGGAAAGCAAGATCCAAACGAACCTTTCTTTTCCCCAACAATCTCTACCTCTGGGCTCTCTTCGCGTTTGATGCGAATGCGCCTGGTCGGTTTGACCAACGACCTACGCTCGGATTTGACAGGGGATGGCTTCAAGGGAGAAGAAGGTGGTGGTGTTGGAAGACGGTTTTGGGAGGAAGATGCGGCGGTGTTTCCTGCAGTGTCTTCAAAGCCATCAGACCTGCTGAATAGAATAGAAAGCATAGACTTACACCCTGGAATACGCCCATAGAAAGCCGTGTTTAGAGGGCCTTTCTCGTAGATTTGGTCAAAACACCCTACACTTCCCGTGAGTATGGAATTTAGTCAGTGTTAAGAAAGTAGACGTACGGAAATAAGTGCAAGCCCCAAACGTGCCCTTCTCATGGAAGCAGCATGCAATATACTTCCCAGCAAAGATCGAGGTACCGCCGTGTTTGACCTGGAAGCACCTTGCCGGTTTGTTGCACATACACAGAAGGCAGAAGACTTGGTAAGCGCTACCCCCAATGAAAAACTGCGCCGCTTCGTCAGGAAGTAGGGGGTTTCCACGGTCATCTGTTGGGCTAAGTCTCCAGTCAGCGACCGAGTTTCTGTTCGAATAGGGTGGAACTCACTAGTCTACGACCTCAAGAGATTGCCGTTCCGAGTTGAACGACATCAAATTCCTCGATTGGAGTTGAACCTTGTTCAGCCTCTTGAACAGCTCCTCTTTTTCGGATTGGCCAGGTTTGCGGGTCTTCTGCTCCTTGGGCATGATGGTGGAAGGATTGAAAGCTACAGGGAACAGTCAAGAGAGATAAGCAGTCGTCTAGTCCTTTGAAATCGGACAAGGAACGTACCTTAGCCCCAATGGTTCCATTTGACACTGACAGCTGCAGAGAGAGAAGCCCGGATGTCGAAGCGACGAGTCGTACCACAAAAACAAGTTGAGCTGAGAATCTGTGTGTGTTGAACGTTGGGTCCATTCGGTTTTTGTTTGGTTTAATCCTCCATTGAGCAACCAGGAATTCTCGCAGCGTAACCTCCAGAAACGATGGAAACTCGTGCTATGCACGAGAAACACTAAGACAGAGAACAGAGCGGGAAGGAATCACACAGAGAGGACAAATCACTAGTCAAAGGTCTGTGATTTGTCGGGTCGAAGTCTATGTAATAGTACAAGGGAAGGATGGAAGATGTGTATGTAATCTACCTACGATGTTAGTGACGCCTATCGGGCGCTAAATGCAAGTAAGCTTGCACTCTCCCCCTCCCACAAGAGATGAGCCACACAGTTCGGAGACAAGTCAGTACAACAATACAAAGGGGGAGTCAGATTAACAATCATGAGGGTGTAATTCCAGCCAGGCATCTAGTGCCATACATTCATCGAGCTCCTTACCAGGCAGCCACTCATCATCTTCAGGCCCGTACCCAGCCCAACGTACCAAATATTGCCAACCGCGCCCTCGTTTACGCTCATCAATGATTCGGTCAATGAAGAACTCCTCGATACCATCCTCGGTTACTATTGGTCCAGGTTTTGGATAAGCTCTCTGAGGGAACAGCTCATCATCATTTGGAGTCCACGGCTTCAAATGGGAAGCGTGAAAGGTGACACACGCGTTCTTGTGGGCATGTGGCATGTGTAAGGTATATGTAGACAGTTCAGGGTGAGCTTTAGCAATTACATACGGTCCGTCAAAGCGTGGCACAAATTTCGCAACACGTCTCTTATCCTTCTGGAGGTAATCACGTCTACGATTCTTTGTAGCCAACCACACCTTCTCACCCACGAGGAAGCAAGCATCAGGAGACCTGTGTTTGTTAATCTGATGCGCCTGATCAACTTTAGCACGAAGGAGTGAATCCTGCGCTTCCCACGTATCGACACGGAGCTGCTCGATTACCTCGGCAGCTGATCTCTCTTCTGATGTCTGAGCGTTGACTTCTCCCAAGGGGGGAATTACACGTGGAGACCGTCCTAAGCGTAACTGAAAACCCGAGAACCCTGTAGAGCTATTGACTGTGTTCATCAGTGCAAAGCGGATTCGTGGGAGCACACGGACCCATCCATGTTGAGCTCTATCCACATAGAACCGTATAGATTGCACCACAGATTTATTGGAACGTTCACTTGCACCGTCAGTTTCAGGGTGGAAAGAAGACGAAAGCGCCAGACGAACACCCGAGAGACGTTGAAGTGTCTTCCAGAATGAACTCAACCATAACTTATCACGGTCCGCCACGATCTCCAATGGGAGTCCATTCTCGCAGTACCAATGGTCGAAAAACAAAGCAGCTGCTTCCTCGGCCGAAATGTTAGTGCGGCAAGGCACAACACGAACATCAGAGCCCAAACGACATGTCATGGACAAGATTGAATTGAAGCCATCCTCTTCAGGTAGAGGCCCAATGAAATCCATAGCAACAGAGGCACCACGATCATCAGGTACAGGAAGCGGGTGTGCCGGACCATATGGTTTACGCGTGGAAGATTTATTACGAGCACATTCCTCACAACCCGGGATGTAAAACCGCTGTAGGTCACGGCGCATGTTTGGCCAGTAAAATGAGTCGCGCAAAATCTCGTAGGCCTTGTCCGGCCCTGAATGATCAAATACATCATGAGCCAGATGGAATAAATCTTCACGTACATCGGCCACACGAGGAACAAGCAGGCGGGAGCCAATATACCACAATCCATTACACTCCCGTACCGAAGGTAGGATCCGGCGGCCACTAATGAATTTCTTACAAAATTCATCAGACTCATAACCATCGCGGATAGTCTTCAACAAGGCAGCATCTGCATTAACAGAAGAAACGTGAACAGCCGCCGAAGTACCCCGCAGCATCCACGCCTGCCAATTCGCGATCTCTGAAGGGTCACAATCAGGTACCGTCTCGGACTCATCTGCAGGGAGTCGAGACAATGCATCAGCAACAGTGTTATCCTCGCCTTTAATATAACAAATTTCCATGTCAAATTGAGACAGCTCCTCAAGCCAGCGAGCCTGTCTACGGGAGAGAGATTTCTGAGTTGTAAAATTCTCCAACGTCCGGTGATCCGTGTAAATTGTAAATTGCTCACCCAACAAGTCAGCTTTAAACTTCTTAAGCGCCCTCACGATGGCAAGCAGTTCCTTCTCATGCACCGGGTATCGCAACTGAGCTCCTTTTAATTGCATCGAGTCATATGCAACTGGCCGTGCAGTCTCCCAAGTGGGTCCCCATGAGAGAACCGCACCAGTACGCCAGTCAGACGCATCAGTGGTAACCCAAATGCGATTATCAGCAGGATTTTCATGGTCTATGACAGTCAGACAGTCAGCAGAAGTGACCAACTCCTTGATTTTCTTGAAAGCAACGTCAAACTCAGGAGACCAGCCCGGCCACTCGTGGTCAGACAGTGCAGTCAAGGGTGACAGCACATGTGTATACTCCGCTAAGTTGCGTAGGAAAGATGCCAAGTATCGAGTAAGCCCCAAAAATGCACGGACGTCCCCAGGGGACTTTGGCTCAGGCCATGACAATATCCTGTCCACCTTTGAGTTATCAGGTTTGATCCCTGCTATAGAGATGACATGACCAAGGAAGCTCAGTTCGAAGAGGAAAAACTGTGATTTCTTCTTGTTGCAATACAAACGATGTTCCTTAAGCGCCTCGAGGATCAGACGAACATGACGCTCGTGTTCTTCAACCGAGTCAGACCAAATAATGATGTCGTCAAGATAAATGTGACAGAACACTCCAATATACTTGCGTAGCGCATTATTGACACGACGCTGATGCACTGATGGAGAATTCTTGAGGCCTTGAGGCATGACCGTCCACTCAAAAAGCCCTAAAGGTGTTGTGATGGCCGTGAGTGCAATACTGTCATCATCCATCTTCGTATGGAAGAAGGCATCAGTCATATCAAGCTTTGACCAGATCTTTCCCCTTCCCGCATCTGCCAGAATATCCTCAATGCGAGGAAGAGGGTATTTATCCGTTTCAATCTTAGAATTCAACTCACGGTAGTCATTCACCCATCGCGGCATCGCTGATGGGTCTGATTTAGGTACAAGGAATGCCGGAGATGCATATGGTGACGATGAGGGTCGAATCCTGCCAGCGTCCAGATGCGACTGAACCAATTTACGCCAGGCATCCATGTACTTGCGAGGAGAAGGGTAACATCTACGTGCCACAGAAGAAGTGTGATTCTTGAGTTTAATAGAGCAGCGCACATCACCTGGCATAGAATCCACATGAGGCAGTGGTTCAAAAATCTCTTGGAACTCATCCTTTAGTTGATCGCATAATTTCTGACAGCGCTCGAGAAGAGCAAGCTCCTCAACTCTTGATCGAATCGCAGCCGCCACGTAGTGTTCACTCCCATATTCCACAGGGCCGTAAACCTCCTCCCAATCCACCGCATGTTCCTTGAACTCTGAACGAAGTTCATTTAACATAGTCACATATTGTACACGAGAGTCAACGTCTGGCTGAACAGTGGGGGGAACAAGAGGTGTGCAGGGTAAAGCTACAGAAGGGGGAATCGGATAACGATAATGAATGGGCGTGGAATGCAGGAGATCGAAGTTACAACGTTTGTCTATAACAGAAGGGGGATTAACGTCCGTGACTAAGAAATTCGCTTTCAAAAACGGCATGCCGAGAATAATGTCGGAACAGAGAGACGGCGCCACAATGGCACGAACAGTACAAGAAGACCAGCGATCATTGGGGTCATGGAGCACAACATCAACCGCATGGCGGAGAACAGTAGGAGTATTCGAGGGTGCAGAAGGGTCGGAAAAGGCATTGTCTAAAGTCATCCAGTCATCTAAAGGTATCAAGGGCTTGCCTGAACGCACTGCGTGTGATTCTCTGATTAACATCACTGAAGAGCCGTGGTCAATCATAGCGTTAAGTGCAATTCTGCCAACCCCGGGAGCATCAGCATGCAGGTGACACCTCCAAATCAAAGGGTCATCAAACAGAGGCGTCACTCGAGGGGTGGAAGCAGACGAAGGTGGATCGACACTCACATCAGTCGTAACTGCCATAACCACAGCATCCTCATCAGCCAAATCATCGAAACGATCGTTAACAGTCAAGGAGTCCTCATCCACGTTGCCAGTAATGACCGCTGCGGCCAACAGCGATCCCGAGGGGAAAGGAGGTGCAGTAGCAGCACGGATCCCAGCTGCAAGGGATGTCAAAGGAGGCGATGGTGGCTCCACACGTTGCTTGACGTTACGGGTAGGAGGAGACACTTCGCCGGATGTGTTGTAATCCTCTTCGAAGGAATCATTGGCCCCAACAACAGTGGAGCGAGCATAAGAAACATCCAGCGGCGGGAAGGACGATCGCTGTTGGACATGCGCCACATAGCCACGAGGCACAGGCACCGCAGCTACTGCAGCAGGCCGGCGGAATTTTGCGGCATAATCAGGGTGAGCGGCACGGAAAACACTGAAAAAATCGTTCCAAGGCACGAGTCCCATAGCCTCGCCACGACCCGTGTTGTCGTACCCAGAGGGGTACTTCTGGTAGAAAGAATAGATGAAGTTAATGTCGCGAATGACATAGTTATCGCCAGGGCAATGCGCGCATAGAGATTGCTGACCCTTCGGCACTGCGCGATGGCGCTGAAAGGGCATCCGGCAATTCTTGCAGCCTTCTGTGAAGCGGAGGATGTCATGTTCTTCCTGCGTAAGCTTCGGTGCGTAAGTCGGCCCAGGTTTAGCAGTGTTCTGTTGGCCTGGAGGCGCCCAACGGGCAGGAGCCGTCGTACCACGTTCGGAGGAGTGTAAGGAGGGCGGATTCCACTGGGTTTGGTTCAACTGACGCGACCACTGGGTCTGCGGTTGTAGGGGAGCGCGAGGAGCAGCAGCGACGGTAGCCGGCTTGCCAATGCCTGCCAAGTCAGTGGTACGTTTAGCCCCAGCCTTCAGAGTGGCATCCATCGCAGACCACTCCTTCATTCTGCAACGGTAAGACTGGTCAAACTCGTCAACAGCATCAATCCATGAGCTGAGAGTTTCTCCCTTCGTAGCATCCGCTGAGTTGCTCATCAGCTTGTATCCTAGCGACGTGGTGTTCTTAGCCCGTTCCTCCTTCGAAGCCAGTGCGGTACGGAGGTGCTGAGCCATGCCAGCCTCCAAGCGATGACAAATGATGGAATCAGGAAGGTGAGCAGGGCGTCCAACGAGTAGCGAGTTCTCTGCAATGACCGCCTCTGCAAAGTGCAGGAAAGGTTGTCCCGGCTCCTGGGGAGAAGTTCCAACTTTCTGGGCAAAGACATGGTCCCAATTCTCGCCAAGGAAGCGGTCACGTACTTTGACCCAAAATGCGTCGAAGGCCAGAACGTCGAGAGAGGAAGCATTGGTGATGTACCAGTTGTAAAGAGGCTTGCTGAGCGTCCACCCAATGTGAAGTTCAATAGCAGCCCCAACATAGTCCTTATCAGTTGACACGTCAGGCTTTCTACGTCGCAGCCAGCCTTTGGAGGCCTGAATGAGTTGCTGAAACACCTGTACGCTCAAATTCCCAGCAGATAGGCGGGGAGGTTCACGTGAATTGGACGTGTCCACGGACGCGTAGCCATTCGAGTCGGCAAGAGGTGTAGACATGGCAAAAGTGAAATCGTCTTCGTCGTCGGACAAGGATAACGGTGCAGAGATGATTTGAGAAGTGGAAACCAGTGAAGAATCAGACGTCTGTGGAAGAGACTTGGAGGAAGAGGAATGCGAAGAGTCCACGGGGGATGTTGTTGAAGTAGTAGAAGGAGTATCAGGAAGAGGTGTGAGAGGGCCCGACAACGTGTCCAAGGCGTCCTCGAAAATATCGATCGAGCTTTCGCCAGTCGGCGCTGCAATCACTGCTGATTTCTGGGAGTTGCGAGTCGTGCGCTTCGGTGGCACCTTTGAAGCCAGTGTTCCTACTCGCTAGTTAGATGTGGGCTCCCAACTACTTCAACCTCGATGTAGGGAAGCTTACACAAGACAAATCGTCAAACTCAGGCCCCGAGTTGTAAGAGGTATGAGATCTGTAGACAAACACGCGTCAAACGTGTCGTGCGCGTGGGCGTTGTGTAGACCGATGAAAGTAATCGAAAAAAGGGAGAATGGTGTGCAGTGGTTAAGCGAAACAATAAGGAGAACAGCGAAAGAAGGTAATGAGGCAATCGATGGTGGTGGTCAAGGACAGAACGAGGTCAATGAACCGAACAAGTGGGGAATTGGGGAGCGGCGTTTACGTGGCGTCAATCTTATTGGTCCAACAAATTCGTTGGGGTTCTCAATACTTTGGGGAATGAACAGAACGTAGAATTCCTCAATGGCTACGTCGTAGTTGGGTTCTTTTACGTCAAGTGTGAAGTTGGTGTATGCTACGTCGGGCGTCGTTCAATTATACGTTGGGCGTCGTTCAATTACACGTTGGGCGTTGTTCGTTCTACGTCGTCTCTCGCTCGTCGTCGCGTTGAATCGTCGTAATTCGATATTAAGTCACTACGTATTTAATGTGAGCGTCGTAGACCTTTTGCGAGTGAAAAAAAAAGTGGAAACTCGTGCTATGCACGAGAAACACTAAGACAGAGAACAGAGCGGGAAGGAATCACACAGAGAGGACAAATCACTAGTCAAAGGTCTGTGATTTGTCGGGTCGAAGTCTATGTAATAGTACAAGGGAAGGATGGAAGATGTGTATGTAATCTACCTACGATGTTAGTGACGCCTATCGGGCGCTAAATGCAAGTAAGCTTGCAAACGACAAGGAACTAGAGCTGAAACCAGACAGGCGGTCCCGAAAGGTGATCTTCAGGTACCTAGGGCGATAGTGGGGGAGAAGAAGCAGGAGATGCAAGGAATAAATTACTATTTTGCTAGTCACACTCGAAATTATTTCTACGTGGATGACGTCGTGTACGGATCTTTCGGTGACGTGGTCTTTATCTCGCCGTTATCCGTTATCAGTTGACGACCCATCGAGTCTGTACTCCTCTCCCGCTCTCCCCTGCTCGACAGTGTCTCATCGATGACGTCATCGCCTTATACTCCTGCCAGCCAACTCGGGAGCGCGTTTCGCGGTACACCCCAGACTGTGTATACGATGACCAGTTCGTGTACGCAAACGACAGATATAAGATGGCCGGGCAGTGGTTTGCGTTGCCCAAGCTCTTCAAGGAGAGTAAGAACGAGGGCTACGAGATCATCAAGAACGACAAGGAGTTGATTCAGTTTAAGAATGAACAGGTATGTTTCCTCTTACGCGCAGTGGACATGTTGCTGAACAGAATGTTCTAGAGCTGGACGTTCCCGACAGGAATTAAGACGGCCACTATAAACGCCATCGTGTCGCTCTCCCTGGACCCGGCAACTGCAGACTCCGATTTTCCTCAGATCAAGTACCACAAAGACCAGGCGAATGACAAGGATTATTCTCATAAAGGATTGGGGTTCTACTTGAAGAAGTGGCAGGCAGACCACGTTTCAGATTGGATGGATAAGAATGAAGATGTTCAACACTTTAAAGGAGATGCGAAAGAGGAGTACCATGAGCCTGTGAAGAAGTATGAGAGTGGCGTCGATGCACCAACTAAACCAGAACTAACGAAATAGTCAACGCTAGACACGTAGCAGCACAGTCAACTATGTATTTGTATCGCACTGGAAACCAGGTTCGGACGGATGATTTTTTTACAAAATTCATTGATTCGTGTGCATGAGCATACAAGCAATTTTCGGTAAACGACCCAACCCTAAACTGTCCAATCGCACCGTGTCCAAGTCGATCGAACCGTCTTTGAGTGCAATGCAAGGCGCGCTAGCCCAAGGTATAATCGTCCTGCTTTTCGTTTGTTCGTCCGCGTGTGGCATATGTTCTTGAGCCTAGCGATTTTTGGAATGCGACGACCTAGGCATAATTGATAGGGCCTGCATCGGTCAAGTCGTTTACTCTGCAAATACATATTAACATCTCAAAGTCAAGCGAGGGTTAAACGGCACGTACTGGAACGAGCTCTCATCTTTCTGCGCTTGCGTCTGAGCCTGCGGGAACGCTTTTTCTTCCACTTCTCTCTCATTCTGCAGATAGAGAGCGTTAGTGACCCTAAATACAGCAACGAACGAGGTATACGCACTTGGTACTGGATGGAAGGTACTAGAGAGAGGAACCTGTGATGTGCAGAGTGGCTTATGGGCGGCGCAGGTCATCCAACTGTGCAGTTATTGCATAAGCCTTTCTCACGAGTGCTCGGGAATCGCCGCGCAGTCTCGGAAGTTGCCAATTGTGAGAAGAGTTGGAATCAGTACCCAGTGCTCGGCGCTCATGAAACGGAGAGCTTTGGTGTGTATCTCAGACATCCTCAATAAATCACTGAGGCGACACTGAGGCCTGAGGCTCGAGTAGTCGATTTTCCAATATGGTGCGTGAGATACTGGATTTTGAGCAGATACAAAGTTGCGGTACCAAATGTGGATATCACGATTTTGGTCGAACCGCGATGGCGTTGACAGTAACAGGCACCTTTGTTATCCTCCCCCTCCATCTATCGACTATATCTACGAACTATGACACGACTCAGTAATGAACCACCCATGCTAGCTTGTAATTCAATCTGATTCTCCTTCGTTCCGCCTAGCATTCGTTACTGGCAACGCGAATAAGCTCAAGGAAGTCAAAGAAATCCTATCCGATGGACCTCATCCAGTAGAGATAGACGCGCAGAGTCTCGACAGTGAGTGGCTGTTGCTGTTGTGCACCGTTTACAGATTGAAAAGTGCTCGAATAGTCGACGAGATCCAAGGGTCTACACAAGAAGTCGCCATTGCAAAGTGTCGGAAGGCTGCTGAGCTTGTGAGCTGCTATATGCATATCTGCGGAGATATATCCTGATTCCTTTTGACAAAGCTAAATGGTCCCTGTATAACTGAAGACACTGCCCTTTGCTTCGAAGCTCTGAACGGTCTACCCGGGCCTTACATCAAATATTTCCTCAAAGAGCTCGGCCACGAAGGTCTCAATAACCTCCTCGTTGGATTCTCTACGAAGAAGGCATGGGCTTTATGCACCTTTGCTTACTCTGACGGTCCTGGTGCGCCCTATTCGTATATTACAGAAGTGCACACGATCTGAACTATACTCATACAGGTACAGATCCGATCCTCTTCGAAGGTCGAACTGACGGGTCAATCGTTCCTGCAAGAGGCCCCGGCGTATTTGGATGGGATGCTGTGTTCGAGCCAACGGGGACAGGATTGACGTGTGTACCGTTTTCCCTATGTTTCGTGTACTGCTCACGATTGGACGACTGCTAGTTACGCGGAAATGCCCTCTGATCAGAAGAACAAGTTGTCGCACCGATACAAGGCTCTAGAAAAGCTTCGGAAGTATTTACAGGCCAATCCATGATATAGATTGCAGACTAGATGATTATACATCCATATTGATGATTGCGACACTCGCCGAGTCGATCTCCAGAGTATCTAATACTCAGAAGAGTCAAACAAGACCACATTCTTCTTCAACAACCAACGAGGTCTTGGAGGATTATCCGAGCCCGGAAGCCTTACGCGTATGGCGGGCTGTGAATCAAAACATTCATCTGCTGGGTCCGTGGGTGGTATAGGTCGCTGAAGGCGATTCATCGTCATGATCAGCGACTAGATTTATGCTCAGTGGGCACAGGCACTTACAGTGATATAGATAGAGGTGGCGATGGCATCTCCGTACTGCGTCACCGAATCAACAAATGTCCTGCTGGACGTCCAATTTTTTAGGTACTCACTAAGGACCAACGACCTTCTCCAAATAAGTCAGGTCGAAGAGCTGCCAACAACGAACCCGGTGGAAGATTGTAGACGAAGCCTCCTCCGAAGTAGGTGGAAAGGAACGTGTACTGAGGCAAGTTCGGGGATGGTTGATCGGTGAAGCCTGCATGCGCGACTTCAGCCCTGGTTCACAGTTCATATCAATATCACAAACTCACCTGATCCCACACGGCCATTGGTTATGGCGGGATTTCGACCGGCTCTCAGTGGAAGTGTCGGTTTCACAATGAGTGCTTTGGTAGAGTCTGCGGCATGGCCAAGCCAATACCATCCCGATGGAATGGCATCCTTGGGCTGGAAGATCCCTCTGGGGAATTGGCTTGTGTTTGGGACCCTTTCGACGTCGACCCATCTAAATGTCGGGACTACCATCAGTTCCCGCGAGTCGAGGAACAAGTGACCAAATACTCACTTTCCGAGGAAAGGTTTCATCAAATTCCCGACGGTAGTCCTAATTGGCTCCGGGAGCATGTCGGTCACTGAAACAACGGCAGACACTTCAATGTCCCTCCAATACTCTGATTGGTTGGTAGATGCAATCCATAGTCCGGTTTCTTGGATCTTGGTGTAATCTCCGCCCTAATAATAGAAGATCTCTTTAGATGGTTATGTTGCGAAGCCCGGGACAAATATCGTACGTGAACAATATACCTGACGTTGAGGGTACGATTCTGCTCTGTAGTGACTAGACGATCATCAGCTAACGGACAGACATGGGAATGATAGAGCCTTTACTTGTGCCTTCGGTGTTACCGTGGCCACCGGTAATGCCTCCACCCCAGCCTTTGACAGCGCCTTCTAGCCCGAGTTGTACATCTCGTCTCACCTCGGTTTCGTTCTCCTGGGGGATCTTGAGTCATGTTTACATGCAATCAAAATCATGCTTGACTTACAGTTCGCTTGAAAACTTCCATAGTATGAGCGGAAAGAACTCCACCAATCTGTACTCTGGTGCGAAAGACATGGCCATATTCCTGGAACACCTGGTAGAGCGCTTCCCTCTTGTCCGACGGCGTGGGTCGTGTAAGTGCGTTATTGATTGCATTCGAGAAACCAGATGAAAGCTGCACATCATCCCCAAATCCAGAACCTGGCGGAGAGAAATCAATGCGACCTTGTCGAAACAAATAACGAGAAGAAACAAGGATGGTCTTTTCTGTCTCGGTGTTCTTGAAGCTTGAGCTGTTCGAGAATTCAGCGCTGGCCGTGATGCTAAGGTCAAAAAACGAGTCAGGTCAATGTAGGCTTATTAGCCAGTCCAGAAACATACAACGGCGCTGAAACCTTCACTGAGATCGAGTTATAGTTCTTTCGCATCAGCGTTTCAGTGAACTCAGTTTCCACGGTTGTAGTCTCGATAGTGCCTCTAGTGTTGACAATGGCGTTCAAAGTGCCGGGTCGCTCAATCAACTCTCTGCTACTGGCAATGGGGCCGTCCCTCGTCATAACTACCCCCTTCAGGAGGTTGTTGTCGTCAATCTGGTAACAGGTGAGTAAACACTCGAGGAAATGAAACTCGAGAAATTAGAACTTGCTAGCTTGTTTCTCCTGACGGGGTCCCTAATAACGTCAATGAGGGTATCACCTGGAGCCCGTGGGTCGTTCGAGTCACTTGCCTAGGCAAGTGCTTTTTGTGAGAATCTCGGGAGGTTCGTAAAAACGAACACGTACGGGTAGCAAGCTACTGACCGTGTCTTGAAAGCGAGGGCAAGCTGCGTCCATTGTTCGAACTTGCGAAGAAATAACGGGATGAGAATGGTCCAAAAGGTGAGATTGGTACTTGGTATTTAAGAGGCTTTGGCTTCTCATCCTTCAGGCTCTGATCGCATGGTTAGTCAAAGGTTTGAAATGGAAGCTTACTTCTCGGACGTTGTGCCCCGGAGGACGACGTACTTCCAAGAATTGTAACGTTAAACTACTATAGCGACGTAGAACATCTGCCAGAGGCATTCGTTTTGTCTCAAAGCGAAGTAAGACATCGAGCTCAAGTCATGAGCTCGAGGTCGTAATTTGACCGGTGGCTTTGAGTAATGACAGGACCCTCGAGATATGAGAGCAAATGTCGAGTCGTGCTTCTCTTACCCAAGTTACACCCTAGAACCAGCGATATTTCGGCTCGGTACATTGCGCGAACGACTAACACCGGGTACACTCGAGAATAGATGACGCCACCCTCTAGAAACGTACATATTCACCTTTCATATTTGCATGCGCTCCAGGAACGTCTAAAACCAGAAATTCTGCACGTCCTGTGATTTGATCTCGAGTTCATCTGCGGCCCCTGTGTTGTTAACTTTCAGGTTCTTTTCGGAAAGAATGCAAAGTCATGATTACCTGAACCTTGAAGAAGATGAGAAGTCGAATACAGATCTACGTATTATCATTATTATGCCGGGTCATGTTGCCCCGGTCATAGGATCCATATGACGATATTAAGCGAATATGCGGTCACTCCGCACCAAAGTCGGTGCTCAGTGACCTTCGCAAGCCAGTGCGACGAGATGAAGCAAAGGTATTCTCGAGCTCTATTCGCTTCGGGGAAACACATCAAGTCATATGTCAAGGGGTCAGTTCGTTATCGGGGTTTACAGAGACTGAGAGGCCATACGAGGTAATATATGGATTTGTGACATTATATTGTCACTGAAACCTACGCCTATGAGGTGACCTATAAAGCCAATATCTTAAGTATCGCCCACTCTCGTCAAGACCAAGACTCACCACATCTCTACTATGGAATCCGATGCCGCCGACGCCGCCAATATCCCTCGTGCGTATGCCCAATGGGTTATTATCATCATGCACAACGTTGGCAGCGGCAACGTGAGACTAAAGAACCTTCAAGTTCTGTGGGGGAAGCTCCATGCTGACGGTGAGTGCTACTAGCTTGGTTACTAGCCTGGTGTCGGCGATTGACTTGAATAACAGGAGATAAGGACAAGGAACTTAGCAGAGACCAGTTTGAGGGTCAGATCATCAGACCCGACCAGAGACTTCAGCTTAACGCATGTGGCCGAGCGCACAGTCCTTCCGGAACAGAAGGTCGATTTGACCTGTGCGATGCTGATGACGGAGACAGGGTTATTCGTCACTTTTACTGGGATTGTCCTTGGGGCAGTAAAAGGAACACTTGGACTGTCAGCGGCACCAACTCTAATTGGATTGTGGAGTATCGAGGCCAGAATCTTAATAGCGGTGCACTTGGAACCATATATGTCGAACTCTTGAAGAGGGTTGGAAAGAGCGGTGAGTGACCTACTTGCATACGGTAGACAAGCTTCGACTTATTCGGGTACTTACAGAGTCAGAGGAGTAAGAAAAACGAATGACGGGCTTGTAATGTTGTATTTAGTGACGATATTAGCGATTATTTGTCGCGTCTTCGTTAGTCATTGCTTGAGTCTGGATCCTGGGTACGCTGAGTGTGCAATGAGCTTGTTCAGCTTTGGGAGGTTGTGATGGCCTCGATGCAGGGAGTTGATATTACTAAGCCGGGTTTTTCGGAATTCGCCCAATGCCGACATCCAGCTATATGTTGGGGGCACTGTCAATGAGATCTCGTACTCAAAGACGTTCAAAGTGCGGTCTATATCTAAAGCTCGAAGGAGTGACATGGACAGTTACAGAAGCCCCACACCATTGTCAAGCAACCAAAACCAGGGTCCAGTAGTCTTCAAACACGTCTCTATCCACCGTCCAGGTGTTCACTGTAGATACTACCGGTTCATTGATCATTCCATCGATGATTATACAAGTGCATTTCATTGTACATATAATTCGCATCAGCCTATAATCTTGTCGCAAGCTTCGTTAGGCGGCGGGCGGCACCAGTGGATGGAGTGCTGGAATCAACACGTTGATATCAACGACGCAAGAACACCAGGATCACCACGTACCTAATACTTTTTTCCTTTTTCTTTCGAATCTTCGAAGTGGCCGTTTTCTTACTGATATTGGGGCTCGGGGCTGGAAGTTTCGATGGCTCAGGCTCCTTTTTTATAGACTGGGAGGCCACCCGAGCCCGCGCCATCGTTACTTCTTCATGAATCAAGCTCGCCACCAGTAGCAGCTCGTCAGAGACCGGGGAAGGACAAAGTTCTGGGTGTGGCCACCTGGAGGAGGTATCAGTGCTGATCGAATCGAGTAACGAGAGAGAGAATTGTATGCACCCATCGCTGCGATAGTAGCAAGAGGGAAAGGGTCGAGACTCCATGTTGGTGACGAAAAGTGTGCTGGAGTGCCGCTTTTGTAGCTCACTCTTGTGGCATACAGTAGTAGAACCAATGCTTGGACCTGGCGGCTTGTTCGGAAGTAAGAGTCGACCATGGAGTCGAACATCAGCAATGGCCAAAGTGAGTAGCATTCAAGTATTGAGGAGTGGTCCAGCACTACGTATGGCGAGGTCAAGTTTAGACAATTGTTGTAAAGAGCTATCGCGGATGCTTTGTGCCAGCGCTGGGAGGCCCTTCGCAGTGACCCGACGCGTACATGGGACCAGGTAATCCAGAATCAGATCTTTTGATGCCTGTCATGTCTTTGACGTCGATGAGGTGCCAAGTTCCCGAGATTGATTACTTGACTTGCACCTTCCTGTATTTTGAGGAGTGGAAAGGTTGTGAAAGGAGCTAAAGTTGACTTTCTTGCAAGAACAGGAACGCTGGCTTTGCTGTACATGTGTCGTTTAAAGTGCATGGGTCGAAAATGATTTAATCTCGACCTCGGGAGATTTGCAGCGGTACTTACTATACTAGAAAGAGTAGAAAAATGGGGAATACTTTACCTCGGCTACCCTAACGAAGCATCTCGGGCCGGCTGAATTACTTCAACTTCCCCTGGTTCGCTTCTTATCCATCACCCAGCCCACCAGACTGACGATAGCTGCGCCAACAAAACAAGTCCCAACATACAAAATCATCTTTTCGTACTTTCCATTATCCACGTCGAACCCCAAGCGCACGCGCGAGTCATTGACCGGCGAAGAAGAGTTGGAGCCGGAGTTGGAGGATAACGCAGTTGATATAGGCGTTGAGAGGATGTTCCCAATGCCTCTAGAGAACATAAAGTATCCGAGGAGTGTGGTCGAGCGTAAGGGGTCGTCCTCTGATGACCGAAAGAACAAGACATTAGCGTTGGCCACGTACGAGAACATAAAGCAACTTGCGCGTAATACCGATTCCCCTAATGAATCCCGTCCAAAGACTACTCCATCCACCTGCCAATAGGCCATATGCCACACCAAAACACATCAGGCCTGCAAACGTAGACGACAGAACGCCCCACAAGATGAACGTGGTAATAGACGTGAATAACAGCGTAGACATGGCAAGAGTCCACGGATTGAGTTTATCGGAGAGGTAGCCTAGGGACAAACGTCCGACTACAGATGCGCCGTTCAGCATGGCAAGAGCGACTGAGGCGTTAGTGGTGTTGATACTTAACGCGCTTGCGAAGGCTAATAATACCATTAGTGAGCAGACCAGAAGTGTGCATGAAGCTGGGAACTTACTTGGTAACCAAAGGATTGGTACAAAATAACCGAACCCTTGAAATGTGTTCGCGGCCAGAACTATCCAAATAGCCGTGTTTTTGGACAGATCTCTTTCAACCAGCCTTCTTCGACCCGATAGACGAGCGCGAGATGATCGCAGTTCGGGTAGTCTCCCTTTGACTAGAGGGAGGATAGGCACCAGGAGCGCTAAAATCACAATCGACAAGATGCGAAGAGCTTTCGCTGGGCCATTGGAGGATATGAGAAGCGGAAGAATAAGGGGAAGTATGAGACCTCCAGCGGAGGTGCCTAGAGTTGAAATACATCTTTAGCATTGAGTCGAAAGACAATGAATAGATTGTGAATGCACCAGCAAAGATGATGCCATTGGCCAGTCCACGACGACGAACGAACCACTCGGACAAGTATGAGATGCACGGGTAATAGAGAAGTGCTGTTTTCATACGAAGGACATGACCAGTAGAACGACATGGATCTCAAAAGAGTGCTCACCTCCCCCGACCGCGTACAACGCACCCTGCAAGATGACCAGCAATTGAAGCTATTCGATCCCCTTAGTAAAAGGCCTGATGAGAAAGAAAGACATATACTTTGGTAGTATAACTGGCACCAAAGAGCGACGTCCAGCAACAAAGCACTCCAAGCCACATAACGTTCCTTCGATGAAAAGGGAATCGAGTGATGAAGAGGTTTATGAAGGGTCCCAAGCAGTATATGATTCCAGACGACAGCGGGCCAATCAACGGTAGTAAACTTGTGGGGTTCTCCTGTTTAGTGTACTCAGGATCCTTCAGATAAGCTGTACGTTGCCATTAGCTTCAGCTTAATACTCGACGGGTAGTGAACACACCTTCAAGGAAAACACCAAACGAATTAGGAAAACCCCACACAATAGCTTCGACCAGAAAAGCGGCAGACAACTGTTCGGATATTAAAAGCGTGTTCTGAGCAGGGAGATGAGTCACATACGAATGTCCAGGCTTGAAATCCTTCGTCCACTGGTGGTAACGATGATTCGTTCACGCGAGTGGACTGGTCTTCTTCGACCTCGAGCGCGAGAGTAGAACAGGACGAAGGTAAAGGTATTTGGCGAGCAAGTTCGAGTGTATCAGCCATAATGGACCCATAGCACTCTTGACTTTTGGATTCTTTTATAGGGTGAAAGTGGAGGCTCAGGTTATGACTCGACTTTGATACAGTAACCGCTTCGATTTTTAAGCGCCTAGGCTCAAACCTGAAAACATCTAACTTGAAGTGCCAAACATTTTTCTCTGCGTGATTGTACAAGGAGGTTTACAAATATTCTATCATCCACTTTACGATACTTTTAAAAGCACCCTCTCTCCCCGCTTTCACTTGAGGGTCGGTCGAATCACCACGAACAGCAAAACCGTGCACACATCCGTCGAAGTACTCTCTCTTATATCCAGGTACAAAATCCTTGGATACTTCATCGGCCTCGGCTTGAGCCTCCGGGGGAAACACCTTATCGATAGTGCATGAGTTGATGAGGAGCCGTGCCTTGGAGGTGGAGACATATTGCTAAAGAGCATGAGGTTACAATCGACAAAGACGTGTCAATATCGTAGTGGAAGGTCGTCGGGAACTTTGAGAAGGGAAGGGTGAGAGACTGTGCCAGCAGTGATAATGTTATCAAAGGCTAGGTCAAAGACGTAGCGCCCTGTAACAAGATACGATGAACGCATGCATCGCAGCGGTGAACCGTAATACGCACCTCCAAAGCAATACCCAGTTGCACCAAATGCCGTGACACCCTCTTTCTTCAACGCTGCGATGACCTTGTCGAGCGGAGGTCTAGTCTGCTCTGGGGTATGATCAACGAACCACTTCGAGATATTAGAGTCTTCCTGGGGTACAAATATCGTATGAGCATCCCCAAAAGCTCGATATCCTCGAGACTTAAGCCAATCATCACATCCGCAGGAATAGGGTCGCTATTGAGATGGTCTGGTGCAATGGTCTGGAGATGATCATTAAATCGCCGGCCATAAAAAAAATACATGCACCAAGACTAACTTTGAACCCATTGTCTGCAAAGCTATCAACAGGAAGCTATAGAACATTGAGCAAAGCCTAATGATATGAAAATGATCCAATAGACGCACACCTGAGCATTGGCAAGCTGAGGTCCAAAGATGTCGGCCAAGTAGAGCAGAACCTTGTCTCTGGGGTATTCGCCTTCGGGAGTACCGACATAGCAGTCCACTTCACTGATCCTCTCCCATTTGCCTTCGTTACGTCCATGTCAGACTAGACTGGTGGTGTATGGTCATCGAACAGGTATACCTCTGGGAATGCCCTCGTGGACGACACCTAAGTTCTGGATTAGTGAAAAGGTCTGAAGTGTGTTGGAAGTATGGCTATTGTGCTTACATCTGATACAGTCTCTGCAAAAGCCCATGATCCATCTCTCAAGCGATGCTATAGCGGATATCCGGTTCAGGGAGAGGGCTGGAGAGGGTTGATAGACATTCACGACACCTAAAAGTGGATATTTGCTCCAATCGTAGCGGTATCAATGACATCAGAGCCAATTAGAGCAGCTTGAGTGCAACAGTAGCAGCGACGATTCAAGGGTTTTCGAGGGTCGTAATACAGTAACGTACATGCCTGCATCGTCACGGTGGGTATAAGTCTGCCTAGGGGAGACTAGGGTCGTAATACATAGTAGTGCCTGGTGTTGGTTGAGAAAGAAGTTGATTCGCAACCGGCGCTTGTTTCACTGCTCCAACCTGCCGCCTCAATAACGCTAAGAGTGTCTCCGTCCAAACTTTCAATTGAAGTTCCCAAGTGAAGACACACAGTTCAGGTATATATACACGACATCTAAACATCGAGAAAGTCTACACATAGTAACTCTAACCACAATTCAACACCAAAACCCATTGACATAATGACAGAGAAAGGGTATGTAAGGAAATGTTGAACGTTGAATGTTCAGCTTCTATGTGAAGTACTTCGAGGTGAAGGAGGAACTTTAGCCGGCCAATCGTCTTCCCTATCGACCACCTCAAAGATATCTTTTTGGATTTGAATACTCTCAACCGGTCGCTAAAGAGGAGAACGTCATGAGAGGCGTTTCCTAGTTTTAAAGGCATGCACTCACAACTCTCGTCATCCGATGATCCGTCGCAGTGCTTCCTAATTCCGGGTCGACAACGCCGAAGCGAAGAGGGCCATTTGAGTAGGCCCGAGGTCCTGAGCTCACGCTAGTATTAGGCGCAGAGCCACCGACACGCATAGGATCCAGGACTAGGAAAATTTAGCGTTTATCATTCATTTTCCAGCAAAGATAAGCAAACGTCGACTCACTGACGCGCGCCGAGAAGATGGCAGTTACAGCCATCCCTAGCGTTGCGAACATTGTGGCTTGGGTATCGTGGCTATGTACAATAAACCAGACGAGGTTCACTACGAGGGGTTGGCGTGAGAAATTTGGAAAAGATAATGACAAGAACGCGCACCGATATTCACTACTGTAACCGCCAGGAAATACACGACTTGATTTTCCCATAAGAATTTCATGAAGTCAGACCGGAAGCCACCAAAGAGCTGTCTTCCAGTAATGACTAAGATAATCACATCGAAAATGACCATGCACTATAAGGAATAGTTAGTAGATATGGGATCGTCGGCGAGGAAGGAACGTTACTAAATATTGGATCCAGCTCGTTGTCCCCTTATTGAGTGTATTGTTGAGTTGACGTAGACCTCGTTTGACTATCGACTGCACCTTGTGAATGTCAGACACGCAATTTCCCGTCTTGCCCAGCAGAGCGTTCCGTGGCACCACGACCGGCGAGATGATTTCGGCCGCGCTCAGGATGATACCGACTACTAGAAGGAAGTAGAGCATCTTCCTGTCCCTACCACAGATTGCGTAGGTGCGATAGATGAAGACGAAGTGAGATGCAGCGGCAGCTAGTACCTAGAAAGAACATGCGTAAGAAGGTATACATTGATTATGACTGCAAGGTGGTAAATCCTTGCCTTCGCGATCGGTACTGAAAGGAAAAAATCTTCGCATGTTTTCTGAGTGAACGAAGTCGAAAATCCGCCAACTAATACGAGAAGTATAGCAAGCATCCCGAGATACTGGAAAACCAAACATCAGCACGGAAACAGTTAGGGAAGCGGGCGAAAACATACTCGTACTGCAATAAATAACCAGCATGCCAAAGAGAGCCTAAGGAAACCGGGCTGCCTTCGATCTAATGGAATCTGAATCAGTGGGCTATTGTCAGAACGGTTGTATCACGCACAGAACTTGTACTCGTCGGGTAAGGTTTGTAGATAATCTGTAAGGAGCTTGGTGAGATCGAGCTGAGCTTTATCATAGAGATCTTACCAAATGCGTAGATGGAAGCACCCGCAATCTTGAGATAATTAGAAATCTCTGTCGTGGTAGGCATGCTTCAAGCAAAGCGCAGTCGTTTCAGAGTCTTTCGACCCTACGAGCCCATACACGACAGGAAGGGAAAGTCAGGACCACTTGGAGGGTGGAAAAAGGACGAAAGGCACCCGTTAAGAGTCGGATACATCGGGCTGGTCGGGATTGCAAATACAGTATGAGATTTGTCGCCCCATCAAACAGAGATTTTCGGTAACCAATTGCCCAGGCGTTTCCCGTCCGCCGAGATAGCAAGACACATGTTTATCCAGGAACGTCTATGATCCTGTTTGAAATTGCGAACAGATGAACAGCAAGAAGAGATCTTGCCCGTCCACATTTCAGGCTGAAGGTACCACGAAACTGCTATATTTTTTGCCACAAAGAGCTCTAGAGAGGAGGAGGAATCGGAAATCTTTCTTGCCAATGCTGTAGTGCTACTCCACATGGGCCATCGCCAGTTTGAAATAAAGGTTTTTCCAGACGAGAGTCGAGTAAAACTTTTTTGCGATGTTGATGGCGACTGGTGAGTGATGACAGTTGACATTTATTTGGCATGCGCGCTTATTTTGTTCCCGTGTTGTTGCCGTCGGATATCTCAGCCTGAAAGCCGAAGCGAATCCACTTGCCCCTGCCAGGAACTGCCATAGGCAATCACTTGCTTCTCCTTAAAAACACAAATGTGCCCTACAGACGTCCACAATTCCTCTCGAGCACCCACATCACTCTAGGCCAACAAGGATGTTCTGGTTCCAGGTCGGGATTGCGCTGGCTGCTCAGCTTCTAGGAGCTCAAGCCGTCGCAAGCACTTCTCCAGTCTATGTCCAAGTCCAGAGCGCGTCTTTCCTAGGATTACACAACGCTACTTTGGGTATCGAATCTTTCAGGGGAGTGCGATATGGCCATGCGGAGCGGTTCAGGAAAGCAGTACCTGTCTCCTACAGCGAACCTGCCACCATCAATGCGTCCTTCTTTGGAGTAGCTTGCCCGCAGATCAAGGGAACGGTGCGTGTCCATATCGTGTGCTATGGTTTCAAGCTGACATTTTATCCTATATTCTAGAATGCACTGGCAGCTGACTATGGAAGTTAGTCAAGTTCTATCTTATGCGCGAATCTTCTCACCCACTCCTCAAAAGTTTACGGAACAGATGAAGATTGCACACTCCTGGATATCTACCGACCTGCAGGAACGAATTCAAGTTCTCGTCTTCCTGTCATGTTGTGGCTCCACGGCGGTGCTCTCACACAGGGTGCTGCTTCACACTACCCAGCCGATGCACTGGTTGCGGAAAGCATCAAACTGGTGAGTGAGGCCCCTTTGTCTTCTATACGAATGCTGACTTATTCAGTAGGATCTTCCTGTCATCGCAATAAGCATCAACTACAGGCTTGCGCTCTGGGGCTTTCTGTGCGTAATATCGTGTCAACTCTGTGATCGGCATACTCATCCACCCCTCAGAGGAGGAAGAGAAGCTGCAAAGAACGGAGCTCTGAACTTGGGGCTTTATGATCAAGTTGCTGCTCTTGAATGGGTCCAGAAGTATATCGAAGCCTTTGGTGGCGACAAGGATAAGGTCACAGTATTTGGTCAATCGTCCGGAGCGTGAGTTATCTATTCCATCGACCCGCGTTCGCCATCTTAGCTTCCTCTAGAATGTCGATAGCCTACCATTATCTCAAGGAAGACACCAAGTTATTCCGTGCCGCTGTAAGTCCATTACACGCTATGTTCGATGTTTGTTCTAACTCTTCCGTGATAGATCCTCCAGTCCGGAGGCTCCACTTCAGTTCCTGCAATGGTACCAGAAAAGTATCAAAACGTGTACAACAGGCTCGCCTCTATCACTGGATGCGATGCCGCAGCCAATTCTTTCGAGTGTTTGCGCACTTTCAACCAAACTCTTCTCCTTGACTATGTGAACGTTATCTTCGCCGACTCGACGAATTATAGTGGACGAGTGAGTTTTGAGCTCTCAGCCTGCATTTCTAAGACGACTTAACGGCATAGCCTTGGGGTGTTGCAATCGACGGAGATGTAATTCCCGACAGTCCCTCGCGGCTGACTGCTCTAGGAAGGATGTGAGTACTTCACCCACCTTACCTAATCAATTTCTTACCGATAGTTCAGAGCTCGCATTCCTTTTATCTCAGGAAACGTTCACGATGAGGGCACGGTTTTCGTCAAGCCCCGAGAGCTCAACACCACAGATGACTTCCTCACCTTCCTCAACCGCGACTATGTCAACCGAAATGCAACATTCTTTGGCAATCTCACTTCAGTCAACAAGTTATTGAAACTCTACCCTGCCAACCCTAGCCTTGGCAGTCCCTTTGATACCGGTAGCGAGACGTTCTGGGGCCCTCAGTTCAAGAGAGCTGCCGCTGCATATGGTGGTAGGCACCATTCTTCCCCTGGAGATACGCGATGAATTTGAAATTCCTTCAAACAGATCTCCATTTCCAGGGCCCTCGTCGTCATTGGTTAGATGTTGCTGTATGGAAAGGCATCCCTTCTTGGTCTTATGATTTCGACCAAATCATTCCAGGCACCAGCGCGTGGCAAGGAGGTGAGGCGGGCCTTTTCTCAGGAACGTACATCGGCTAACATATTACTGGCCAGTCTACCACACCACGGAAATAGACTACGTCTTCGTGCAGTTTGAGCCCTCAGCTGGTGCAGATTATGAGCTTGCGAGGCAAACACTGGCGTATTGGTACGTCTTTAGCGATTTGCAATTGATGACCCAGCTCAACATTTAAGGACAGGCTTTCCTTTGCGACGCGTCTGGACCCCAACTACCATGGCAATCCTGTATGGCTGCCATATGGCCGCACAGCCAAGGAAAAGCGAACTCTTCACCTTGAGGCCGGTAACGTCAAGATGATACCGGATGACTATCGTCGTAAACAGACTGAGTACGTGCATCTTCGTTTCAGAGAGGACATATAGATAACAATTGCTGGCAGTTTCTTGACCTCAATTGCCGACCAATTCCTTGAAGCTCCTTTTTAAGGTAGCGGGATGGTAGAGGTATTAAGTTCGGAATTGGTGTTCATATATAGTGATACCCTAGAATCTTGGACATGGAACTGAGACGACATTCAGACATCTAAATCATACACTAGCGACACTGATGGCCCAGCGACCGGGCAGCGTGACCATATTTGTTCATGTACAAGACTATGTCGCCTTCGTCTTCAATAAAACAGCATTCAGTAAACGACCGGTATAGTGCGCGAAAAACGTTCTGCAACATGAAGACTTTGTCAGACAGTAAAACTAGATTATGGGTTGTACAAACCGACGGATCGTAGTTATAGTCCTCCTTCAAAACATGCTTCAAATGTTCTGTTACTTGAGGTAGGTTATCTGGCGAGACGAATTCATATTGTCAGGCATGAACGAAGCTCGACTTGTGACTTACAGAAGGGAATAGAGGAAAACAAGTGGTGCGCAATCTACGACAGGAATGTTAGCAGAAAGTATATATGCCAGCATAGACTAGTCTGTTACTAACATGATCATGCGAGATGTTGTGAAAAAAGAATCTTCCAACCCAGCCAAGGAATGGTCGATCGACTGTTGTGAGCGCGCCTCGTACAAACGTCCACTTCTTATCCCGATAATGTGGTATGGTGGGGTCAGAATGATGAAGAAAGGTTATCATTACGATCCAATGGTTTGTGAACTAAAAAGGGTCCTTCTTAGTCGTTTAGAGAAATGTACAGACGCGCCGCGTACCAAATATGGTATGAAATACAACTTGATGAATGCAGCATATCCTACCGCCTGTGACCACTGGTACAGCAACCCAGTCATGAAAACGATTCCAAGATCGGAAGCGAGAACGCCTTTGCGCTGATGGGGTCTAAAAAGTGGCGAGGAGAGACTAAAATGCTAAGGAGTAGATTAAGTCGCATTCCGGGTCGTATTCCAATTTACTTACATTCGTTCCTGGAGGGTATCTAGCCGATCCCAGAGTGTTCATGAAGAAGTAGCACTGCAAACCGAGTGATTGCATGAATAGCATTCGAAGAAGGGTGTATATCGGCGTCTCTTCGAAAGCCTCACGGTAGTCCGCTGCCTTGGCTTCGGATTTGCAGGGCAGACCATATTTGCTTCTTTCGCGAGGTATAAAGTTCTCGTCTCTTTCCACCGATCCGGTTGCTTTATGATGGGCGTGGTGAGTAGCCCTCCACGAGTAGAAAGGTACCAGAAGGAACTGAAACGACGTCAACGAAGCTCATGTCAGGATTGACCGAACGGACCGTATGCAGCGAGAAACCAATGAGGTGGTTTATGATCTGGTACTGAGACAATGATCCGTGTCCTGCCTCATGAGCAAGAATCCAAAGTCCCGTCATTACAATGCCTTGGCAAATCCAGTAGAAAAACCAGAGCGTCCACCGAATTAACGTGGCGATAATCTCAGGGAATCCATGCGACTGAGCGAGATTGTTGGTGCATGTGTCGATATTCAGAGCAAGGCAATAGAAGACCATGAGAAACGATATATCGCGGAGAATGTACAAAAGAGCCTTGAGAGTACTCTTTTCATACAGCTTTTTTGGAATCACAGCGCGGAGGCGAGCAAGGGAGACCTAATTCGCTTGGTGAGTTCAACGCTCAGCGCTCAACCTTTTAGTAAGAACGTCACCTCTGTTGGATAGAAAGGGGACCCCTTCCTTTGCTCGTATTCCGGACTATCTCCCAGGAGAGATCTCAGCGCTAGCATGTTAGATAGAAGGTATACGTCGCCAAGATGCTGGGGCTAGCGCTTTTATTTAAATGTTATTCCAAAGCTATCCTCCCCTCTGTCCAAGGACTCCATCAATGATACTATGATTGTGTACCGCGCCGATGGATGACAGTAAGATTCAAACTGAGCTTGGTGAGTTTTGATAAAATCAAGTGCTACACAATAACATAGAGCACTCGAATTCGAAGCTATCCGTTGGCATCAACCTAAGCGGGTAAGTCAAGCCCAAATAAACTTGAAAGTTTTCGTCTCCACCTCGAAAATCAATCGAGATCCGCGCGGAAAGCAGATATCTGCTTTACTGGTAAAGGGAAGATATTCTTACCGGGCGTCAGTCAGGCTTGCGTAAGATAGGTACCATTATGAACTTGTGCGGCTACCTCTTCCCGCTGTCAGCGAGAAGATCACTGCCATGGCCAGCTAAACCCAACTCTCATGCATCATGGCCAACCATAAGTCAAAAGTTATCAAGTCTCTGCATCACGAACTGGTTCACAACAGACATCACCGCATCATCCTCAACAGCATTTTTGACTCGATGACTGCCTAGACAGCAAGTCCCATATCCTTATCTGCAATCCCCTACACTTCGTCAGCATCCTACTTCGCAGAGCCTTTGTACTCATATCAACAACCCATAGTATGCCAGCTTTCCGAGCAGATGCCATTGTGATCGAAACACCAGCCTCAAATGGTCTACCGTCTCTGAAAATGGTGTCGAAACGCTACACTCCTACAACGAGCAAGGCACCTGACTCTTCACGCGACGTGTCGCTCGTCGTTATGCATGGACTCGGTCTGAGTAATTCTCTTGCTACCAAGGAATGCTCAGCAGTTAATATTTCTCAGATAAGGAGCAGTGGGAACCTGTTGTCGAGAAACTATGGATTCATGCCAAAGCAAATGCACAAAACTATCGCATCTGTGAAATTTGGGCCCCGGAATGGCAAAGTCATGGTGAATCCGGGATTCTGAATCGCAGTGTCATTGAAACGAATAACGTCAAAGGCTTGGGTAAGTTGAATCATGGTGGAGATGAATGGCGCTTCTTAATCGTCTTTTACACAGTGGTTTCGGTTTGGGGTCTTGGATTAGCGGCCCTACTCAAGCAGCCATACCTACGAGGCAAACGCGTCATCGGAGTTGGGTTTTCCATTGGAAATTTGGCATTGTGGGTCACTGGAGTCAAACAACGCCCTTTCTAAATCTTTGACCTTCTTTCGACAGGCTGAATGCCCTTCGCGAATTCTCGAAATCGGCACCTCCAGTCATCGGTCTCGTCATCCTGGAACCTATTCTTTTCGATCGCGAAACGTCTTCCCCCGAGAATCCCAGGTCTCAAGCTGTTGTAAATATCATGATGAAGGGGATCAAGAGCCAAGGCGAATGCTGGCCTGACCGAGAACAAGCAAAGAAATACCTCACTAAACGCCTTCCCTGGAGTCGATGGGATGCTTCCGTTCTCGACAAGTATTTGGTCAGTTTCCCGCCTATCGCGATATGTAATCAACCTTTAATAGTGCTCGTAGACCTTTGGCTTGATGGATACTACCGATACTGCCGGAAGTTCCGTAGTGAAAACCATATGCTCTAGAGCAGAGGAAGCATCGGCTTACGAGAACTATGTTGACGCGTGGAGTGCTCTCGCCACAGTCGAAGAACTCAGCCCTATTATACCGATTCATGTCGTCTTCGGAACAGAAGATAGACTTATGTCAGTTTTCAGTAATGATTAATTTCCTCTTTGAAATGAACTTACTTCTTTCTATGCAGTCCACGTGCATGGAAAAATTGCGCTATTGACGCTTCTAAAGGACGGAAGATCGCTGGAGTTCACGAGATAGTGGCCTCACATATGGTTTGTCGGTTGTGCTAACTGGTACATCGCCAATCTGATCGTTCCATAGATTCCTCACGAAAAGCCTGAGGAACTCGCTATCTTGCTTGCTCAACTCATTCAGGGGATGATGGCCGATCTTCGCTCGAAGCTTTGAATCTAGGCTTCCATGATAATGAGGCTGCATTCTGGGTGCCCTTATCCCCCACTATACTTATTTCTGGCGGACGGAACTCACTATGTACTTAAATATAAACAGGCTCGCCTTGCACAAGCCGGATCTCAGTGCTCCACTCGAACGATAAACCTTCGAAAGGGTAAACAAACGTGACAAGCTCAAGCTTTATTAGTAGTAGTACTGCCTAATCGACACGGTAGTGGATTGACCTATGCACACTAGGTTTCGCAGATTGTCCCTTCTGGTTTCTGTAGAAGAGTATGTCTCCTGTCGCTAGCAGTTAATAAGAGTACCAGCTAACAAAAAATAGTTGCATACCATCGTCATCTACGAACTGACATTCATTATATGAATTCCACAGTGCCATAAAGACGGGCTCGTCACTGTATAGGTAATGCTCACGCAGGACCCGGCGCAAGTGTTGTGTCGCTTCTGCCCCATTGTCTGATAGTGGTTCAAATGGTTCTGTTTGAGCTGAAAGATGGGGAAGATCAACTCACACCATGGCATTTGCGGGAAAAAGTGATGAACGACATGATAATGTGCGACTGGTAGTACATTAGTTGCGAAAAGGTTTAGTCATGAGTGGATCGACTCACCATCATGTAAGAAATATCTACCTTGCCATCCCAGGAAGTTGCGATCCACGGTGGCAGCCGCACCTCTAACATAGGACCAAGAGTTTCGTCGAAAGTGAGGAACGTAAGGTGCTGTGTGGTGTAACTGTGGGCATTTTCTCAGCTGAACTCAACCTTGTAGAGGGAACAGGGACGCACATATGTTATCATGACAAACCAATGCGAGACAGCAAACCAAGGAACTCCGTAATATTTCATGATCGCCACGAAGCTATACGATTGCACCAGAAGCACGGAGACTGACATTGTCACCAACAGAGCTAAGTTGGATACCATAACTACTGTGAAATCGCGTTTTCGAAAGATTACAGAATTTGCTTGCATTAATCGTAAGAATAAACGGGAAGTTTGTGCAACTAAACTTGCTTACGATTAAGATGGTTTGTCCTGCAAGACAAGGGAATGGGTTGTCAATCAAGTCATTAGTGCAATCAGTGGCCCTACCATCGTGGATACGATCGCTGTCCAGAAACGTTGAATAGCAGATATGCAGGAAAGGCAAATAGTTGCTGCAGAACTAGCATCACCAAGTTATAAATAGGGGCGTCGATTAGATATTCGGAATAATTTGTTGTTGTTTTGGGAATACCCAAGTCACCACGCGTTTTTGGGACGTATCTAAGCGCGGAAAGGTAAGCTAAGGAAATGAAGCTTTGGCAAACAAAGTCTCACACTTCGTCTCTTTCCATAGAACCATGATTGGAGTGATGCCGGTGGTGTGAGATTTTCCAGCTAAAGTACGGGGTCCACAGGGCTGAGTGTACAACAAGCCCAACGGTGTCATTCAACCAAGGATATGGGGAAAAGGCGCCATGGCCGCACTATGTTTTGTTCAAAAGTCCACGGGTCGATAGGTATTCAAGTGACTAACTTCATGACCAATAACCCAAATTCCGGTGAACGAGAGGCCCTGAGGTGTATTTTTGTAAGCAGCACAGAATCTGAGCGAAGACTTGGAGGGCTCGCCTGGAACCACCAACTGACAATTTGCTTTTAGTGCCCAAAACATGGCATACAGGCGATACACTCACTACAGGCAGACAATGATGGTATGGGCAGTTATCTTGAGATTTGTATGCACACCACTGGAGCCAACGGAATGTTCAAGCCAAATAGTGGCAGCAAACAAGAGAGAGCTCTGGAGGATGTCACGGAAGAGGTAAGAAAGGCTTCTCTGTGCACTACGTGTGAACAAGTAAGGAGGAATGGCATCACGTATCTCGGAGAGCGTGATATCCGGAGCCTTGTACTCGAAAGGAAGAGTTGCGAGAAGTTGGCCTTTGGGAGTGGACATAGGGTTTGTTCGATAATGGCTAATCATCGCACTTCTCATATGTGAACCTACGTTCCGGGCCAATTTGAATTCGAACTGGATATCTACGGTAACCGCCGAGTCAGCGTGGGTTGGTTCACGATTAGTTGCATGACTCACCTTGGGGAATCATTCCTATCTATGCCACCGCTTCTCCCATATACCCAGATACGCCACTTTGAGGAATCATGCCACTGCTTCGGCGGACAAACAGGTTGCCAGGAATAGGTTGCCATACTTATCTGCGATTCTTGTGCAGCAAATATCGTGGGATGACCATGTTTGATAACCAGATACAGCGAAAGAAATCTGACAACCTCTTTCCTCTAAGCTCTCTTTTCCACAAAGTCCCACGAGCCTGCACCACTGTGTGATGGCGTCTCTAGAAGATCATCTCAGGCCGCACCGACTATCCAAACCTATGATCAGTTTTCACGATAAACAAAACCTACAAGCCTCCACCCAATTCCGTTAACCATATAGACGCATAATCGATTACTTCGGGTTGGTTTTTGGGATAGCTTGATCACTTGCTGAGAATAGGGTGAGCGTGGTCAGAGTGGTAAAGTCGAACTGAATAGGACCTCCCGCTTTCCCACAGCGACTACTGAAGGTCTGCGGTAATTCCATCGCTCCCCCAACTTAGGTTCAGCTCCCGCAGTTGGTTCCTAGCCCGTGACTCGAGCACAAAGTTGCTGTGTGCCCGTTCCTTCTCCATTTCCAATGAGATTCAGCTAGACTCGCGTGGCCAGTACCGTTCTGTCGGTTCGGTTTTTGATGGTTGGAAATTCGGGCAGCAAATTCTTGCCTTTACCTCATTCCCCTTTTTGAGAACGGTCAGCATTTTCAAACATACATAGCATGTATACGGTGAAGTTCTCCTGCGTTCTCCCGTTGATATCAACCAACGCCAGGAACACATGCAACTACTCTCTTCTGTGACTCATCGGTCAGGTACAGAACGACTATCTTCCGTACAAGTAAAGACGGCTTGCCAGGCTAACTCATCGGCAGCGTGTAACCTCATCCAATTTGATTATCTATTTTGGAATAGCGCAAAATTTTTTCTTGTTACAGTAACAAAATCAATCTCAAATACAAAGATCTCAAAGTAGTGATCATCACGCCCGCATAGAGTGAACCCGACGAGAAACAATCCCGCGGGTAATAACGATAAGAATCAGCCCAGCGAACATCATTACCTGTGCTGAAATATTAGCGTACACCAGCTCTGTGTTACACAGGCGACCTACCCCGCTGAAAGTAATGGGCCGCCACCAAGCAAAGCTTTGCCCAAGAAGGGCCCCGTCGATAGGTGTCCCAGTCAGCGAGCCTACAGAACTAATGAAGTACGCAAGGCCCATACGAATGCTTAAAGGCAAAGGATTGAGTGTAGGGCTCCAAACACACGAATTAAACATACCCGATTTCGCTATCGTCTGCCGCTAAGGATGCGATAGCGGGAGGGAGTAGAGAAATGACTAACGAGGGAATGAGCTGTGCAACACTAATCGGGAATTCTGCTTACATCCGCCAGAGAAGAACCCGTACAACACGGAAAAAGTGACGAGTCCACCCGTTGAACTATTGACACCGATAAGGCCAAAAATGAGGACGCCGCAGGCGAATGTGCAGAAAACGAGCGCGTTGAATAATCCAAGCTTCTGACCGAGAGCGTTAGGGATGATTCGACCAGGAATAGACGAGCCATTCAAGATGGAAAGCTAACATTTCATTCATCAACGACGCGTCTTGATTAGTACTCACGACGACGTACCAAATAGAATGCAAAATTAGGGTCCGCACCCTTTATGATCGCGAATAGTTGCAAATAGAAATCTGTGTATCGTGTCGATACTTTATCACGACGAGACAGACATGATGGACTTACATGGAAAGAAAAGACCCCAAAACGCGATTGTGCAACTGACGCAATAATTGAGATCTTTTAATCTGACTCCAAAACCTGGTGGCTCACCCAACAACGCCAATGACGTAAGGTGTATCTTTCAACAGTACGGTCAACTTGGGTGGCTCCGGTTTCTTTGCTTTGGGTGGATTTGCGGTCATGAGCAGATTTGCTAAGACCAACAGGGCGAGGCACAGGAATGCGGAAGTTCGTACCCCCCAAGTAAAACCAAACCTGGGATTTTCAAATAGATGATTGAGCATAATAGGGAACACGACGCCCCCAACTGGTGATCCTGCAGCGTCAGTTAGCATACATAATAGAAATTCTGAGAGTCATCGCTCACCACTAATGACAATGCCCATTGCTACTGGTCGTCGGCGTCGCCAATGGTGTGACTGGACCGCGACAGCAGGAAGATACACAAGACCAGCGCCTATGCCTGCAGCGAGACCCTGCGCAAGGAAAAGCTGATAGTACTTGTCCGTGTGGGCAATGGATACCATGAATAGTCTGTTGACGATGCTTGAGATTACGACTTGCACCTGCTCCAGAGACGGACATACGAAAAAACATAGATGACAGATCCTGTCACAGTCATGACCTTGAAGTAGCCCGAATCCAAAAGCTTTCCAGCCGGAAGACCCAATGCTACCATCAAAGATAACTGCGTAGAGCCTATCCAACTGACCGCCTGTGGCGAGGCAGCATGCGAGCGCACGTATACATCTTGATAGACACCAAATGCGTTCTGGTATCCAAACACCGCAGCGATGGCAAGGAACCTAAAGAACACTTTGAGTATCACTTACTAGGATCTCAACCAAGTACCTTACCCTCCAATGACAGTACACCATGCCTTCAAGCCTCCATCGGCAACGTTGTGAATCACTGTCCCATTGTCCGGCGTGGCTTCAGGAGGCCATTTCGGCTCTTCAACTTCTGAGGGTGTTTGCTGAGCCATGTAGAGCTAGAAAGAGAGCTATTCAGTGAGACTAAAAGTACGTCGTGTGGTGTTCTGGGGATCTGGGAAAGAATGAAGTTGAATTAGATGATGGAACGCCAGCTTAATGCATGTTACGGGAGGCTATTCCAGCGTGTATATGGAAGCGTTGTGATGTTTTGATATCACTAGCAATATGATGGACAGATTGAGAACGGGGACGCTGGTACTGCAGCGGCTTGACATTTTGATGATTACCCTTCGACTTCGGAGCAAGTTGTCCTCGCAGTAGATATTCCCACGTCGCCTTTTTTCCCACGCAACCCTTTTTTCCCAAAAATCCTGGCGGTGTCACACGTACTTAAAGTTACAGAACAAGCATCACATCTACTCCCAGCGGCTTGATGATTGAGATCTTGAGATAGAATCGAAGTTTGGTACGTTTGGTATGGACTCAGAGGTAAGTGGAGCTGTGTATTTATCCATCTATCTATCACGGAACACGTTTTCCCACACAAATGCCAAACACAAACAGCACATGACTCATCCAGTTTGCGTATGGTAAACAAAACTTGCCGACGAGTCGCGATCCCGCTATCCTCCATATCTCGTGCCAATTGGAGGCAGCCTGGCCTCTACTCAACCCGGTTGGCTACAGCGATATCGATGGTTATGCAGGTAGGGAGGTATGGTAGCTTCGGTAGGGCCAACAACGCCATACCTTCCGATTGCAAAATTGGCCGCATCCTTGTTTTTCGGGAAACCAACGCGCAAGGTCGTAAAAACCGGTATTTTGCAATTATCACAAGCGCTGGAACTAAGACTACAATGATGTCAACTTCCACTTGTTTGCCAAAGAGGCTGGACTTAAAGTATCAGATCACCTTCCCTAGGTTATGATCATCAAGTTCATCGAACCGCCGTGCCAGGCACCATTGCAGACTAGCTCAATTCGCTGAAACTTCAAGCCCCGAAATTGATGGACTACCGAGCCCCGAGGTCGCATTTATGGTACTGGAAATGCTGCACTCCCCCCTGCTAACGCACCCTCACTCTTTGACTACAATCGAGATGGATGGCTTACTAACCGTAGCGTCCGATGTCCTCCTGGTTAGATACGTCTCAGGTGTGCTCATTTCACTGTTACTATCAAACCCTAGTGACCGCTTGGTCTCCAGCTGCCTCGTTGGTCCTCATCGTATATGATCACCTTCTAACGATTGACCGAGAACTGCATAATGTGTGGAGCTGTCATGGCAGGCATCTGCAAAAGTTCGCTTTCTTCATGACTCGTTACTTCTCGGAAGTACTTGTCTTGTATGTTACGTATGGTCCGTTTCTCATTCTCTATCGTCACTTTCTTGCGAATGCTCAGATGAAACGAGTATAGTTCTCAGCGGAGTGGCAGAGAACCTAGACGACCCTGTAAGGCTTGCTAGTTGGATCATCTGATTTGGTTACTTATCGACATTGCAGGCGTATATGATTTTGAACACAGGGATTAGCCTGTCAAACTGATATCGTCACTTGGTAGATGCATACGATTTACATGGGTTTTTGGGGCTTCCGCGGCAATTTTCGTATCCTTGGCACAGTGTGAGGCTGAGCTCAGCGACCAAGGGGTCTACAAAAAATGCTAACGTTGTTGTTTCAGTCATCATCGTCCTACGCTTGTTCTATCTTTGGGACCGACAGAGAAGAATAGCCACTATTTTGATCATCGGTTTCCTCGTTTCTTTGATTGTTGCGGCAGCGTTGGCATTCTACACCTTGATACAACTCCAGCGTACGAATTTGTCGTCCAACTTTTGGCCAGGCTCATTTGTTATTTTTAGATCTCGTGTTATATGTCCCCATTCCGGTGATCAGGACTTGCGTTTATCCAAGATTACCATCCTCTATGCCATCAGCACTAGCGGTCTGGGTATGTATATGTTATTCCTCCATCAACCCTTGCTCTTTCAAAACGATTTCTAGCTCGGGTTCGACTGTTTTCTTCTGATTGTGGCCATCTACAATGGGTTGGAGAAGCCACGTCGCACCAACGTTGAAGTCGTTAATGTAGTTCTTCGTGAAGGCGCCAGCCTTCTTATTGGCCTTTTTGGTACGAGTCTATCCCAACTTCCGACGTCCTCTACAAACCTCTCAATGGTTTGGGCAGTTATTCGACTAGTACCGGTAGTCCTCTCGGTTGTGGGGAGCGTGGGTATCGGGTCTTTTATGGAAGAATGCTGACTGATGAAGAAATAGCCCGGCCAGACTTTCAGTTCCATGATGTAGGCGTCCACATAGCTTTATTGTCGCCTGCTGACACTAATTAATACACTTGTTGTAGTGCTATCTGGGTATTGGATTCGATCATCTGTTCCCGTATACATCTTCGCGTCGAAAGCCTCAGAAATCTAGCCCTGCAAGGCTTCGAGGAAGTGGCACTCACCCGCCTTTGACTAGTATATGTAACTCGATATGCCGATATTATTTTTCTAGATATTTATATAGGGGAAACCGTTTGATATGTAGCCTATCGTTGTGATCAGAAAGCGTATGTACTATGCAAGAACGGTGCTCTATGCATATCCAAAGACAAAGATATCATGACTAGTCATATACCTCAAACCTGGAGGTAAGCTAGAAGTACATAGCTCTACCCATACTCATCTATTGTAACAAATCGTTTGTTAGATGGGGATGATAGGGGTTGCACTGTCTTGCACAGCTGGAAAGTTGATCGAAATTCATGCGTTCATCGTTATTGTACTGATTCACAAAATACATTGGAATCTACGTTGGGAGAACCTGACATTAAGTACGTTATACGATAAGTATTATTTATCCACTCCAGACAGCCTGCGATTAGAGAAGTTCAGAGCAAACTTTCGACTTCTCAATAGCGGTACTCACAGGTCCGGGCTGTGTGTAGCTTGTAGGGATGGGGTAGTAAATGTTGATCAAAATGCCGGGTTCCTACAATATCACTCGAAATTCTGCTTGCAACATTATCGATATGACCACTCACGTTGCCGGTGTATACTCCGGGAATAGAAACCAAGGGACCTTTTGGGGGTGAAGTCAGTGATATGGTTGGTCGATAGGAACAAATATCGCGCCTGGAGTTCCGCTTCCTGTTGTACGAGAAAGAGATATGAATTTCGTGTCCGACGAGCAGGATATTCGATAACTTGCCTCCGTTGGTGACCTCGACCTGCGCACAGCCGATGTAGAATTGTGCTGCTCGGGGAAGGGCTGTCAAGCCTTCATTTCTGTGTCATATGAAGCAACCCTCACCTCCACCAAATGAGCTTGCGCTGTGCAAAGCGATGTGTTCCGCGCGGACTAGTAGGTAGTAGACCCCTCAGGGAACGCCCAGATCACCCTACTCAAATACTCACTGAGATATTCCCCGCTTGGGAGATTCTTCGGAACAGTGAATGTAATACCAGTGAGGCCTATGTGATTGTAGTTAGTATGATTGAGATACAACAGAGTGAGCCAGTCACCAGTAGATGGGAACTCGATAGTGTTTCCGTCGGCCACAGCAGGGATTTCGTGGACCTGAAGTGCTCGGTGAACGATGCAACTTGAAAGTGCATCATCAAACGCATACCTTGAACCAGACCTGACCAGAACCGTCCCAGCCATCAACACTGCCGGGTGCTCTCGCCATGTATATACTAGCAACCTATTGAACAAATCAGAATGAAACATGAATAATTGTAGTCAATGATAGTACTGACACCCTGGTGGTACATGTTCTCGTCGGTTAAGAAGGTGACCTCCGATCCAGCTGGAATCTGCATTGTTGTAGCACCCGCACCAGTCTCGCTGGTGTAGCAACGCAAATCGGTGCTAGTGACATCTTGAACCTGCGTGGAGAATTTGGTTAGATGCCCGAAAAAGGGACACGAGGTAAATGTACACATACGGGACTGCGGGAGTTGAAGTTGTTGGTTCGACGAACGTTCTGCCAAGCAGGGGTCGTCACACCGTTAACCTATACAAAACAAACATCAGTATACTCTCGTTCTTCCTCACAAACCCAATGATACGTACGACTAAAGACGGGAAGGTGTAATGTCCCAAAACCTGAGAAGGGAACGCGAGAGCAATGAGAGCAGCGAGCTTGGTGGGGAACATCTCGTACACCAGGAAGCTTGAATAGCAGGGTAACCTTCGACAGTGGTTTATATCGCATCTACAAAGCTCTCTTCGCCGTTGAGCTCCACATCTAACCGAGAATATTCCCGGTCGCAAGGCGTGAAGTCGGACACGAGGAGGTATCAACCCAGCGGCCAGTCAGCGACAAAAGCACAGTGACGCCATGGAGCCCTCGGCACCTGTCATTCGTTCGCAAAAGAAGTGTTCAAGGTTACCACTGACCAGAGAGTATCGTATAGCTCGGCATCCGCGTGATAGAATTGCCTCAGAGGCAGAAACGCTGACGACGGATCAGTGCATGTTTCCCCGACAGCAAAAGGTCCAGAGGTAAGGGATATTTCTCGGATAATAGACAGTGATCGACCGTTACGAACCAAGCAGGTGAATGCTTGGATACCAAGTGCACCAAAGCTGGCCCAGCCGTCAGATCTAGATCAGAAAGTAGCAATAAGTAGCTTCTGGCCAGGGATAGTGGGAGTATCGTCTTACCGACGTACGACCTGACTGGACTTGACCGTTGCTTGACTGGAATTGCATTGTTGATCTATCTAGCACGGAAATATCTTTCGTCATGTGTGAAACTAGTATGGGAACGATCCAATACATCTCGACAGGCACCGGGATAATTGTGATAGTACTAGTTTGTAACCCAGGAACATAAAGAATGCGCAAGACTAATCAACAGTGAAAACCACATGGTCGGAACTCGCACCTTATGCTAAGGTGATATGCTTATTTTTTCCGATGTAACAGGCATGTAGGTCGCCTGTTGGCATAGGCCTCGCGTCCAAGATAAACTTGCGTTGGATGCACAAGCCTGGATGTCATCGTTGCAACCTTTGAAACCTGGTGTTCGAAACGCCCGAATGTTGTTCAAATGTGGTCCTGGCAGGAATATTCTGAGTGCAACATGTCCATGATTTGCAGTACAATTGAAAGACTCTCAACTTCGATGTCAACTCGCGGCTCGCCTCTATTATAGTCACGGTCTACAGCCGATGTTCCAGCTACGTTTAACGGTATCTGTAACGCTCCGGTTTAGTCAGGGTGTTGGGCGTCTTGTCGAGAACAGATCCAAAATGAGGAATCAATAATGCATATGCTGAGAGGGATTATTACAAGAAGCGAAAGGAAAAGCGAAAATTTTCGGTCGCTCAAGCGCTCAAGGCTGAGTCGCTCCCGGCCCTGGGATCCTGGAATAGCAAATTTCATGTGCCAAGATCCATCCCAATTTTCGCATTGACAATGATTTTCGCTTTTGAAAGTGCTTTCCGAATCCACTTGTGTCGAAGTTCTGGTTGAGGCCTGAGGCCGGCTGGTGCTTATAACTTGAATTAGACGCCCAAACCTTTATCGTTGATCACGTGGTTTGTTCATCTCGCCGCTCGGAACTCACGCTCAGCTTGCGCTTTCCGGTCATTCAATATTCAATCCTATGGAGGTACCCCCACAAATGTATATAATCAATCAGAGAGGATAATTGAATCTGGCTCAAGGTAAGCAGCGGAACCTTTGATGCTTGAACAGGTGCTCATGGAAAGGTATTTAGGTTTATCTAGGAATTCAACAAACAACGATGCTAAGCACCAAATGAGTTCGCCGCCAGCCTAACCATTTCTGACTTTGGTTCAAACAATATTCTTCATACATGCCTCCGACATCACTAGGTACACATCACTATCCATTTGGCTCTTGGAGGATCACAGAAGGTGTTTTCGCGACCACCTGGCATTCACTGGCAGGAGCGTTCGGGACTCAACTCACTGATGTATTCGTCCTCAGTTACGAAATATCATAATGCCACTGATAGTCTTGGGATGGAGAATCAAGTGGCGTACTCTAATTGACTTACAAGACATCAACAGCTCACCGTTGCGTCGGGAAACTGTATTCTTTTGCTCCCACATACAAGTCGTCGTGTCAATGATCGCAGTTTCGAAGGCTCATCCTGTCGCAACGGCCCGATGCGAGAGGATCCCTGAACTCCGTGTAAGGCTGTGTAAGGTGTGTTTCCAAAGATGCTCCAAAGCTCACGCGCTCACGGGTCTAGTGATGGTCAAAGAATTTGAACGACCAGATCTAGACGGCTTGGTGACCAGGTCAAGATCCCCGCGAAATCCCAACGTCATCCCGCATAATATACCTTGATTGATTAAACGTCGATTCCTCCCTTCCCTTGGAGGACTATAAATGATGGATTAATGATGGTCTGTTGGTTGGACATCAGGAGCGTCCAAGGCTCAACTGCTTACGGTCACGGTACACCAGCTAGTAATTGACGGTGTCGGTATTGGTATGTGGCGACTGATTTCTGATGTCGCAGAATGAATGGGTGGGCAAATTGCTCAGCTTCACCTTGGCTAGATCTATAGGATTGACTCCGCTGGATAAGGATCACCCATAGCCATCTAGATACATTGCTATTCTCAATTGTTACGGAAAGCACCACGGGCACAAATACCATCTCCAGTGAATGTCAGATCTTCTGAAAGCACTAGTATCATGGAACCCGGGTAGGTTCTGGTGGTTTAAAGTCTGTTAACAGCATGTTCGCAAAGCGAGGAAATCTCATCCACGAACGCGGCCCTTCGCATTGTCGCGTCTGATACATCATATCGGGAACCCGATAACTTAGCCATATAATTCGGGCTCTCTTCAAATTGAACAGGGAAGGCACTATGGCATCTGCATCTACAGGACCTGCTGCTCAACTTTCTCTGATTCCGCAATTTGTCGGCGATACGCAGACAGTGAACTACATGTCAGGTTGGTTCTGTATTTCTTGTTCAATTTGTCTGTGTCAAATTGCTAAGCTTGTCTCAAGTGGCCGCCCTCACGGTACTGGTGTACGCCCTTATCTGTTTCCATACATGTTCAAGGCACCAAGATAATGGCCCACAGACTCGATTACTTCCTGACGTTGAACAGGGAGGTGAGGCGCTGCTGTCGCGTCTGCTGAAAATTCCTAATCGAAAGCCAGGTTGAATTGATTTGGAAGCGTCCGAAACGAATTGTTGCGAACCTATTTGTACGTGTCCGACGAAGTATTATTGCTCTTGGGAATGAGCCATCTCACGTTTTATAGCTTCTCGTGCGTTGCCATTCGACCTTTCCCGAATCCCTACTCCATCAATGTTGATTTGTGAACAGAATCGTTATTTCAGCATTCTCGCCATCAGGTAATTCTCGCCGTACGCGTCGAATTATCTCATTGGACGTTGGCTAAGCGAGAAGATCATATTTAGCGTGCACGTCAGCTGTGAGTAGCCTGAGTGTCTATGACGTATGGTGTTAGTTTGCTTAGTCCACACGGGTGTTCTAGTCATGTTTCGAGAAGTTAAAACTGATGATGTGGATGCTCACCGGCACCTCTGCTATAGTCTTGTATCAACTAATTTGTGTGTAGGAGTGAGTGATTAATCGATTATTCCTCCGAGTCGCACTGGAATGAGCTAATCAACACCTACCTCGTACTAGATGTGTCATTTTCTTTTATGTATGTTCTGTTTCCTTTCCTAGACGAATACTACATATTTACCAGGCTCCTTCCCACCCGTCCTAATGAAGTATCATGGTTAGCCAATCAGAACACGACCTATCTCGGGGACTGTCCCTGTTCAGCAAATCAAAGGCCTATTATCGAGGGTTGTTATCCGGGATTCGGTGAGGTCGTCGGTGAGATCGTTAGCATATGTATGATATCCTTCTAAACTTAACTCCGCCTACATTCTAGCCGACAAAGTAACCAACTCTGCGATGGTTTACCTCCCGTTGGCCCTGGTGAGGATCTTATCCCCTCTAGCACAACAGCAAATGCTCAAGTCGCCGTCGGGAAAGTCTACTGTCATGTTCTTCATGACCATGTACAAGTGTGGCACGCGACTACACGAACTCAAATCGAACCATATGCGGTCACGCGTTCTATCTCTTCTCATACGAGATGGGATCTACTGGTATATCGCTGTTTCAGGTAGGTATACTACTATGACTCGCTTTGGGAAACTGACTCGAATATTAGCGCTGTTCATAACCCAGATAATGAACGTAGTTGTTGGACGACCATCGGTGCTCGGGTTCATGATGGTCAAGTACGTGCCCGATCCTTTCATTGGCGAAGGTACTAACGCGGACAATTTGTAGTCCATGTTTGGTGTGAGTTCCCAAATAAACTTTACTGGAAAACCCGATGCCTAAAACAGAACGTTTACAGGGGATACTCGGTCGTTAGCTCCCGCATGTTGCTTAACATGAGGGAAATGTTCCTTGAAAATAATTCGGAAGGCAGTGGAAGATCGGGTTCAAGTCTTCCACGAACGCCGGTCAACTTCAGGGTGCTAGACTCGAACCACTCGCTGCGGCCGAGTTTTGAAGATAGTCGTTCAAAGCCTACTGCGGGCCCCATCACCGTGCAAAGCGGCTGGTGTCGAGTCTATCAGGGTGCCCGCGTCAGCCTAAAAGGCTAAAGCCCCAGGTTGATGTAAACTCAACCCAAACTAATTGTATTTATATCACGACTGAATTTATTTATGAAGATGGATACGGCGAAGGGGTATGGTTGTCTTCGTATGATACCGGATTTGAAGAAATTGTCAATGACGCAGAATGGATGATTTTAGCGCTTGAATTGCTCTAGACGCTTACCAGAGAATATCGGTTTCCCAATCATCCCAATCCAAGGATCTTTGACCAATGTTTACGCTTCAAATCCTTCTCGTATACAGTGAAATACAAGTTCGCGTCGTAGCGCAGTAGTCCTGTAATACAATTGTAGTCCTACATCCGATACGTATTGTCTTCAAGCAGCTTGAATCATTCGAAGCGCTTCTCTGATGCGATGCTCCCAGTATCTTCAAGTGATGGTCAATAGGTCAATGAAGGTCGCTCTAGCACACACCAGGAAACCTCACCTCTTTCGAATCGTATCATATTCATTGCCCAACGACTTCCATAGCTAGAGGGTATGTTAGTTTTATGATATTCACTGTGCCCGGATGGGTACCTCAGTTGCCTTTAAGATGCTATCCCCGCCCTCAGTTTCATAGATGTCCGCCAAAAACTCTATCGCCTGTGGGCAGGGTAACGACGCCTCCTTCGAAGGTGGTGGATTCTCCAAATCCACGAGATCAGGCGCATCTTCATCTAGCGGCACGCTATACGGTCGAACGAAGTCGGTAACTTTCGAGTATGGAACCTTAGTGTGATCAAGAATTCCTCGAAGATAATTCCATGCTGAAGAGTTGTTCGGTGCCAACGATACGTTCTGCTTAACGTATCTTCACAAACCAGGTGTCAACAATTATCAGGACGAAAACAGATTCAACGTACATCAATTCCCTCCTCAAGACCCTTTCCATATCCTCCTCTTCATCCCTTACACCACTCTCAAAAACCACAAAGAACCTATGATGCCAAGCCGAATTGTTCCTTATATCCTGGTTCAGCATACTATCCACGAAATCCAACTCCTGCTCCCAAAGATTATCCTGATTGAAATACGCAAGCAACCACTGTCTGTACGACCACGTATGATAGTTCTTTGCATCTACTTGGAAAGAGGACGCAATGAATTGAAGCTCTGGTGCTGGTTTCTTGATACGCATCATAAGGAGACGACGGTGATGCCACACTTGATACGTTTTGAGGTGTTCGACGGCGATTGGGTTCATGAGCTCGAGTTCTGCTTCAAGATCGGAATTGAGAGCAAGGAGAGTTTCGTATCGGTATTGCCTTTCAGGTACATGTAAGAATAGGAATACAATCCAAGTCCAGAAATTTAGGGACAGTCAAGGACTCACCAAACGGAATAATGAGCAGGGTTCATCCCGATTATAGTCTTTGTGAGCTCTAGTACCCTCTCAGACCTTTCCCCGATCTTGACGATTCCGCGAAAGTAGTCGGTTGCATCCTTGTCTATTTGGTACGGGTTAGACGGAAGCGAGTCAAGGTTCAGTTGAAGCCTTTAACGAACATTCGACCGTGTAGTGAATTGGTGCCAAAGGCTGGTCATTCTCGTACTGCTCCAGAGGAGTCACATCAGCCCATTCTGGTCGGTTTGCGTACAAGACATAATCTTCTTCCGCCATTATATAGGGTCGCTGGAAGTGATTGGTGGTGGTTGCGGAACAAGCCAGCCTGACGAAGACAACGTCACGATTCGCGATTCACGATTCATTGCACTGATTCTAAGTCTCCGTCTCGAATGTGCATACTGTAATTCAAGAGGTATGTTAAAAGACACTGGGTAGAGTGAGGTATCGACAGCTAAGTAGACTAAGTTGCACGCTAGACAAGAAGAACGTTACAATCGTATCAAAGTATTTTAGTGTAAGAAGTGTACATATACAACCCAAAGAGACAGGAAAACAAAGGAAGCTTAAGCTGCAGCAGGAGCGGCAGCGGCAGTATTACCTGAGTTGGCAGTGTAGTCCTGGTAGTGATGTCAGTAATGGGGAAAGTAACAGGTGAGGGCAGTACGGACCTCCATTTCGGCATCTAAGTCAGCAGCGGTCTTCTGAGGTCGGGGGCTCTTGCGTTTGCCACCTCGTGCACCTCCGCGCTTGGGCTTTCCCCTTCAACAATTATGAGCGGGCCATTTGAGTCGGATTAGCTGAAGAACAAACCTAGTAGCCTGACGAGGGCCGCTGGCCTGTGCAGCGCCAGCTGGTGGAGCAACACGCGAGACCAGGGAAGCGGGGGCGGGACGGGCGGGGTCAACGACGATCTCGATCTTCATGGGTCGCTCTAAGAGGAGTGAAGAATATGGGGAAATGTTTGAGAGGGGAGAAGCGAAGACATCGTCAGTCGGCTGTTCACGGTGCAGCAGTTCATGAAGAGAATATGAGATAACTGGCAGCACTACAATCCTCTCGCATGGTTTGAAGTCCTAAAAAACCTCGGCTGTGTCTCTGGCTTGATCCCACGTCAGCGAGATATGCTCCTTGCTCTGCAATTGGTCAGAGTTTCCCTGGCAAATTTCCCCCTGTTCCACTCCCCTCTGATCTTTGACATGCTATACCACCATGCATGTGCTTGCCACACCCACGAGCAGGTACATAACGCAAGGTGGCGTAAGGCTGGCCGCATCTAATGCCTAGGCGTAAAGGCGACCGCAAGACATGAGAAGCGCCATGTACACAGCAGCTAGCACAGACTTGTTTGTTCAAAAAAACAGCCAATCTCTACGCATGACGTCGTACAAGGCGACGACAAGAGGCCAGTTGTGCGTCGAAGGTGCCGAGCCTTCAGAGACAGGGAGCCGCGATTCTCTGGAACTCAAAACGTATGGTGAGGTAGATGCGCCTATAACAACGCATCTTGGATAATGCCGTGGCCAGGAGATAGAAGACGAATCGAAGCGAAAGGAGAGTGCGATACTAACTTCCATCGATGAGTCGGTTGTTGTACTGCTGGTATGCCTTGGTACCGTCGCCTTTGCGTTGGAAATGTACGGAGGCTACACCTTTCGAACGACCGGCACTGTCATAGTGCAGGGTGACCTCTCGCAGAGGGCCGACAGTTGTGTGGAAGAGTTCCTAAGACAAAAACAGTTAACATGACATCAGTAATAGCTGCGAGCTCACACACCTTCACTTGCTGCTCATTCACATCGGGGGGAAGATTCGAAACAATGATTTTGTCCGTTGGCTGAGACTGCTGGGGAGTAGCGGCCTGCTTTGTCACCGCGTTGACTTTCGCAGCGGTTTTAGCCGCTTTACCTGCAGCACGAGCAGGTGAAGTTCCAAGAACTTGACTGCGAGCTGAGCGACCACTGGCACGACGAATGCCTTTGGGTTTGGATTTAATGATCTTGGGGTTGGTTCATGTCAGATGTGGCAGTCCTGAAGTCGAGCAAATTGACCCACATCGTCGAGAGACTTGTCCATGATGTTGTGAGCCTTTACTGGAGCCGTGGTGAGGATGAAGATGGGGGTATGAGTACAAAGGGTGTTGCTGCGTGGTGGTGAGGGGGAAACAAAGGCTGACGAGAAAAGACTGCTGACTTTGAAACTCAAGCAAATTCAAACTCAGAAGCGCCCGACACTGCTCTGCGGACAACAAGCGCCCGTACCTCACGACTCTTGAGTCATCTTTTCCTTCAATTTTCTACTTACTTTCTTCATGTCTGGTCGTGGTCGAGGTGGTGGCCGAGGTGGCGGGAGGGGCGGAAGAGGTGGATTTGGGGGCTCGAGTAACTTGCCACCAATGGGCCTAACGTTCGCGGATATACAGGCTATGTCGAGGGAGCAGACCGCACTGTATCCTGTATGCCCTATTTCCCTTTTTTCCTGGAATCGATATTCAATATATCTTAGCCTATGCGACCTCCCGTCCTCACGGAGTACAGCGACAAAGAAAAGCAGATAACTCAACTCCAAATTGGCTTTGCTCATCGTTTACGGAAGTCGCCATACTATGTCGTTGAGACCACGAAAAGCACTGAATTGTCGCGATATTCCGATAAATACCGCCCTTCTGTCTTATCGCAGCCCAAATTGAAGAAACAAGATCTGCACGCACCTTTCTTCCCAACTGAAATATTTGAAGGCTACTTCAATCCGAAGAAAATGCTAAAAGGTACGCCGTTCCTGAAATTATGCCCTGGCGAAAGCTGATATGCCTCGGAAAGCACGAAAGGCAGTTGCGCAAAAGAAACGTATTGATCTTGATAATATGATGGATGAAGATGAGGAGCAGGTAAGTTTTCTTATCCCGTCCACGAATCACGCTCATTTGGTGTACTAATAGACCAAGTCTGATGCCGAAGGCTCAGACGGTTCACAAGCCGCTGTATCCGACTATGACGCAGAGGAAGAATACGATAATGACTACGCCTTCGACTATTTCGACAACGGAGAAGGGGACGATATGGACAACCTGGGAGATGGCGGAGGGGGCGACGAAGGTGGAGGTATGTCACTTTCTCTTCTCTTACACATCTATTCTGATCCAACACTACGACAGGCGGCGACTACGATTAAAACCGGATGAACCTGGAAAACCCAAAAGTGCTAGGCCTAGCTGCCGTCGCCCGCCGAATATGCTGAACTTCTCAATACTGGCGCATCCTCTAGGAGGTGCGTTGAGACGAGGCGAATGATATACCATTGGTAGCTATTGGAAGGCATGCCTACTGCGTCATTCATCATCACCTGTAATTGATCGTTATAATAGTCGCAGAGGAAGGGCATAATCCTATCAAACCTTTGAACTTTCTTATTTTAAGTACCATTCGTGGAACATTGGTAAGACTTGCATTATCCGAAGAAGTAAGTTCATTCAATTACAAGGCCACGAAAAATGCTCATATTCGGAAAAATTCAATTGTCAGCTGTCGTAGGCTCGGCAGAACAGTATACATTCGATGGCGGGCGTTGAACAGTCCCATCTTATTGACTCATGAGGCAATATTCCGTATCAATGGTGCCTGGAACAGTGTAAACTTGGACATCCCAGTTCTCGTGCGTCACTATCCCAAACCAGGGCCTCGTTCGGGAAGAGCTTCGTCTATATTTCGGGTGACAAGCCAGGTCGATAAACGACCTCTATCTCGGAGGTATTTCAACTTGGAATATAAGTTTACCCTGCTTTTGCTCTCCACGGTCTATCGGTGCATACACGATGTTTCTTTCCAAGCTCAGCACTCTGGTCGCTTTGGCTCTTTTCGGTTCTCAGGCCGCTGCACACTACACTTTCCCATCGCTAGTGGTGAGTATGTTGTTGATACCTCACCAGTGCCGATGATGAACACGTTGCGTTGCAGGTCAACGGTGCAACGACGACCGCATGGGCGAACGTTCGTAGAACCAACAACTACAACTCCCGCTCCCCGGTACGCTACCCTCTCTGAGGAGAGTCGCCGAGTCTAACTCGCGTTTAGGTGACTGATGTCAAGAGTGCCGACTTCAGGTGCTACGACAGTCAGACCAATGCGGTAGCTACTACTGTGAAAGTAGCAGCAGGATCTCAACTTGGCATCATGAGTGACGGAACAATCTACCACCCAGGCGTGCGTATCGATTTGACCTCTGGCTTTCATGCACTGTATTGAACACGCCCAGGTCGTCAACGTCTACATGGCCAAAGCATCAGGTGACGTGAGCTCCTTCAAGGGTGACGGCAACGTGTGGTTCAAGGTGAGGTGTCCTCTACTTCGTCGATAAACTTCAAGATTGATTTGTGTTATAGGTTTATGAATCATCTGCTGTCACCGACGGTGGTAATAGCATCAACTGGCCCTCCTACAGTAAGAATAAGTCTCGCATAATCATCTTCACGGTATGCTAAAGGCCTCCCAAGATCAGGCAGGCGTCACCTTCACCGTTCCCAAGAATCTCCCAAGCGGCCAGTACCTAGGCAAGTCCCTATCACAATAGCATCTCAGCTCCACTGAACGACTCGAACTTAAGTCCGAATTGAACACATTGCTTTGCATTCTGCTTCATCGTACGGTGGAGGTGAGTCCGAAGAAGCGTGCACCCTTCGGCGGTATACTCATCGACACGATAGCCCAATTCTATATCAGCTGTGCTCAAGTAGAAGTCACCGGTGGAGGTAAGCCTTTGCGCGCCGATGTTTTTGAACAGCTAGTGACATGGGCATTTAGGAAATGGTACACCAGGGCCATTGGTCGCCATTCCAGGTGTCTACACTGGAAATGTACGTCTTCCGAACAATTAATGTCCCACTGAAGCTGATGGCATGCATAGGAACCTGGAATCTTGATCAACATCTACTATCCTGTTCCTGCAACCTACCAGCAGCCTGGTCCAGTAAGGGCAATCGTACTTTCTTGTCGGATGTTCACTAACAATGTTCCTGCAGGCCGTCTGGAGAGGATGAATAATAGTAGTATTGGCTCTCTGTTTCTTGATTTGGGTTATCGCATGTAATGTAAGTACATACACAAGAATTTTGTAAAATTTCAAATCCAGTCTCGGTGATGGCTGAAGGGACGGGGAAACGCTGAATCCATATCTGACAGTGCGCGAGATGCCACACGCTGTCCGATCTTGAGCCAATATACCGACAGGCGTTGATTGGATTTGCCTGTGCCTTGTCCTTCTTTGGGCAACATTTGACGCTCGGAAGATGTTTTGCCTGTTTCTCGGTTTATTTCACTCGAGATGCGAAAGCGATAGTCACACCACAAGCTGTTTCGAGGATAAAAACTTCATGATCTCAAGCCATCTATCCTTCAAGCATCTCATCATGATGTTTGCCCCGAAGCTTGGTGCTTTATTCTCTTTGGTTCTCTGTGTGTCTCAGGCAACCGCTCACTACGTTTTCCCTTCGTTGGTTGTGAGTCCCGCCGACATTCTCTTATGTGGCGCATATGATTGAATCATAGCTCCAAGGTGAATGGCGTCACTACGACTCCCTGGGAAAACGTGCGCAAGACGAACAACTACTACAGCCACAATCCAGTAAGCAGTTCACTTATCACCCGCACATAGTCTGTTCACTGAAACCGTCACCGATTCACAGGTCACCGATGTGAAGAGCGCGGACTTCCGATGCTACGACACTGAAACAAACGCCAAGGCTTCAACAATCAAAGTAGCTGCTGGTTCGCAATTAGGTATTATGAGTGACGGAACGATCGCCCACCCAGGAGTTCGTGCTTTGATATTTCCCAGATGATCCGCGAATAATTTGGTTTCTCGATAGGTTGTCAACGTCTACATGGCGAAGGCATCCGGGGATGTTAGTAACTTCAAGGGCGACGGAAATGTATGGTTCAAGGTATGCCTTGTCATTGACTACAGACCGGACGTCTCATTGTATTCTTCATAGGTCTACGAGGAGGCTGCTGTAGCTGATGGAAACACTATCACCTGGCCGAAGTCCTACAGTAAGTGCATTTAGCCTGGGAATTTTCTGTAAAAGGGATTTACTTCGATGCGAACGTAGACCAACCTGGCATCACTTTCACTGTTCCCAAGAGCCTCCCGAACGGACAATACTTGGGTAAGTACTGAACCTGTCTCCTTGTTTGAAAGTCGACAAACTTGAACATAATCCAGTGCGAATGGAACATATTGCTTTGCATGGTGCTTCAACATATGGGGGAGGTGAGATACAATCGTCACTTCCGACCTGAGGTGTTCGATTCATTCTCGAAATGCAGCGCAATTCTACATCAGTTGCGCTCAAGTTGAGATTACTGGTGGAGGTAATGTCCAACCTACTTTAACTACGACTGCCAGTGCATTGACGATCGCATCATGAATAGGAAGCGGCACACCTGGTCCCCTGGTAGCGATTCCTGGCGTCTATACCGGAAAAGTAAAATATCTCGTTCACATCTATGACATACTAATGCAATTCGTGATTGCAGGAACCCGGAATCTTGATCAATATCTATTGGCCAGTGCCTACCAGTTACAAGCAACCCGGTCCAGTAAGTCGCTATTCGTCGAGCAATATACGCCCTTAGTTAACTATTAACGACCCTCAGGCTGTCTGGAAGGGATAAATGAGATGTATATGTATGAAAAGTAAGCTTCGTGACTCATATGTCACTTGGGTGGAATTGTTGGTATCCCGAATGCACATGCAGAATATGGCCCCACACCAGACAATACAGCGATGCTGAGAGATCGTGCGAGGGACCGTGAAAGTTGGGAATGGCCAAATTATGAGATGAATGCTTCCTACAAGTCGCCGATTTGTTTGCGATTTGTGCCGGACAACAAGACCGGCAGTCCGACCACCCAGCCCTTAAATTTCCTTTTTCAGTGTTCCCACGGGCTTTCTTCCAGACGCTTGCATGAATGCAAGCCACTTTCCCTCGTATTAGATTCTCAAAAGTTGTGTTATTACTTTCAAGATTATTTCTGAAGCTACTGATGTGACCCCCTTGGCAAGGCTCTTGAGATATCTGCTTCGTCTACTCAAGCTCCAAGTTGTCATCGAATGCTGAGCTTGAACTTTGAAGCTCCTCAAATCCCATTGATGAGACTAAATTGGCCATAATGACCTCTAATGCACGAGTGCTTGGTTTACCAAGAATGCAACTGGTCGCGTACATGTTCAAGTTTGGTATCGCACGCAGGCTTGAACAAAAACAGTGCGGAAGTTCATTGAAGAACTTCCGCGGTGATCAAAAGGAGCGAATTCGGGGAACGTTGGAACCTGGAAGGTCCACCCGTGTACCGAAAAAGGAAATTTGATGGCTGGGTGGTGCCCAATGGTTCACTGTTGAAGCTTTGAAGATCGACATTTTTCGAATCTGCAACCCGCTCTGTCACGGCTTCTCAACTTGACACTACGTGTCCTTGATAGAGGGTTGGACGCCGAGGCGCGCTCTAATGCTGTTATATCCAGATGGAAGCTAGCTCCTGAACATCGCGCAGAGTGCTTGCAGTCAGTAGACATTACCATTGAGGGTTCTGGAGATCCAGGTAATTGCCATTGGCAACAATTGATGGAGTTGGAGAATTTTAGGGCTGCAGGTCTTCGGTTTACATTGACACGGTCCCAGCATTAGATTGCTTAGATTGGAATTGGTTGCTGTTCGTTTCATTTGTAGACATTTGCAGAGAACAAATTGCTTTTTGTGTCACCGCGAATCCCTGAAATGGCATATAACGGCGAGCCAGACATCGACACGTGCGGTACTTTCACTTGCTCTTAACCACTACCATCATCATCATGATTCAAATATTCAGGATCAGTGCCGGTCAGATTCGAGTGACTCGGTCTGTGTATGATCCATTCGGAGGCGGAACACCGCCGAAAACTATTGTATCATCGATACTAGGGTTTCTATCGCTCTAGCTTGAACTATCATGTTGGATCTCGGGCTCAAAGACTTGCACGTCCTAATAACAGGTGAGGGACTTTATATTCTCTCAGTCCAGTGTCTTTCTCATGATCCGATATTATTGAAGGTGCCAGCGGAGGTATCGGGATCGAAATAACAAAGCTTTTTCTGGGTATGTGTACCCCAAACGTCCCGAAGCATACTCGATGATATCTGACGAAGCTGGAAGAACAAGGAGCAAGGGTCACTGCACAGTACAATACCAAAGCTACAACACTTGAACCTCTCCTTGCAGCGAACGCCTCCAAATTGCACATTGCTCAAGCCAATCTAGCCTCCGAATCCTCTGTGCAAGCGCTTTTTGCATCCGCAGCAGAAACATTTGGACTAGTTCATGTTGCGGTGGTCAATCACGGAATATGGGTCGAGGAGAATGTCATGTTGAAGGATATGTCGCTGGAGCGATGGAACTTTACCATGGATTCCAATCTCACTTCAGCGTTCCTGGTCGCCAGGGAGTTTATCAAGGGATTGGAAAAGGAAAAGGCCAGAAATCTAGACGAATCAGCCAAAGAAAGGGTGGATAACGCGTCGATTGTGTTTATTGGGTCAACAGCCGGAATGTACGGAGAAGCGAATCATGCTGACTATGCGGCTGCAAAGAGCGGTATGTCCCTTTTCGGCGCAGCTTTTAACCGGTCTGAGCGCGTCTCTCTATTGACAGCCCTCATGTACGGTCTTACACGAACACTCAAGAACGAAATCGTCAAGGTCGCATCCCGGGGACGCGTCAATTGCGTAGCGCCAGGCTGGACACACACCCCAAAGAAAACGGAAAGTCTCCAAAACCCAGAAGTTGTATATCGTGCTACCGCTACGTGAGTCTCATCTACGCAATTACACTACTTGTGCTCATCTCGTCCTCCAGAGTTCCTTTGAAAAAGGTCGCCACTCCATATGATGTCGCGGTTCAGATCGCAGTTCTTGCTTCGTCGAGAGTTTCTGGTCATGTAACAGGGCATGTAGTTGATGTTGCGGGTGGGATGGAAGGTAAGCTATTGTCGTGGTTGTCCATACATGAACAGAATTCTCACTGATCGCAAGGCCGACTACTTAACACGAGAGAGGATATGTGATACAAGAGTTCAAGCTTCGCAGTTAATACAATATGAAGCTACTCATTGCCTATGCCTATTAGCTCGTCTCTTCTCCCCTGCCCAACCCATCAAGCTAATCACTGCTGCACCAGCAAAACATGTCCCAACATATACAATCACTTTCTCATACTTTCCATTGTCCACCCCAAATCCTAGATGTACATCAGCTTTCGGGGTTGTTGACGAAGAGTTCCGGGAGCTGGATAACGCGGTTGAAATAGGCGTAGAGAGGATGTTTCCTATTCCCCTCGAGAACATCAGATATCCGAGAATTATTGTTGAATGTGTGGGATTGTCATCTGCATCGGTATTGAATTGAGTATAGTTATAGTGTACAGACGCTGGTGGACTCACTCTGGATGCCAACATCACTGAAGAACCCAGTCCATAGACTAGTATATCCGCCTGCTAATAGGCCATATACCACACCAAACGCTACGAGTCCCGCAAATGAATACGAAAGAACACCCCAGAGGATGAATGTCGAAAGAGATGTGAAGATCAGCGTGGCGAGAGACAGTGCCCAAGGGTCAAACTTGTCGCAGAGGTAGCCTAGATATACCCGACCGACAGCTGATCCGCCATTGAGCATAGCAAGAGCTATCGAGGCCCTGGTTGCGTCAATCTCGAGTGCGCTTGCGAAGGCTATTTACGGTGATCAATATATATGGATATTGGTAGGAAAGAGGACACACTGGGTAACCATAGGACGGGTACGAAATACCCAAACCCCTGCAACGTGTTGGCAATTAATACCACCCAGAAAGTCATATTCGTTAACCAAGCTTTCTCGCCCAGCATCATTCTAGCTGGTGCACGTGCACGAGGCGACCGTATTTCGGGCAATCGACCTCTCACCAAGGGTAACATAGGTGCGATGGAAACAACAAGACCGATTGACATGTAACGCAAGGCTTTTGAGATTCCTTGTGAAGATATGAGAGTAGGGAGGAAGAGAGGAAAGATGAGTCCTCCGGCAGCGGTACCTGCAATTACAGAGTATTATAGCATTCGTTAGCGTCGTAGATCAAAGAGCAACAAACCGGCAGAAATAGCTCCGTTCGCTAAACCTCGGCGACGCACGAACCATTCAGACATGTACGCGATAGATGGGTAATACATGAGGGCTGCGCGGCTGGATTGGCAAGATGGTTCGCTAACGCTGAAAGAATTTGAGACACTGTACCTCCTCCAGTGGCATACACAACACCTAGCAAAAACAGTAGCATCGGCAACTAGATTGTTTGGTTCAGTATTGGAGAGGTGTTTCAAGTAACCGACACATACTCTCGTCGTGTAACTGGCTCCTAGTAGCGACGTCCAGCAACACACTAACCCAATCCACATGGCAGGTCTTCTGTGGAATGGGAATCGGGTGATGTACATGTTGATGAATGGTCCTGAGCAGTATATGATTCCAGACGCCAAGGGCCCTATCAGAGGCAAAAGACTGGATGCATTAGGTTGATTCGTGTATTCTGGGTCCTTAAGATAAGCTATGGGTGACAGTTTAGCGTTCGGGTCAGGGTAGACAAATGGTTCAATACACCTTCAAGGAAGACACCGAAAGAGAGAGGAAACCCCTGGACGCTAGCTTTGGTCAAGAATGACGCGAAGAGCTACAATGTTTGTTTTCGAGTGAGTTATTATACGAAGCTATAGGCGACCTAATCACGCACGAACGACCATGCCTGGAATCCTCCATCAACAGGCGGCAAAGATGACTCGTTGAGATGCACAGTATCTCCTTCCTCCTCGATCTCAAAATTCGGTGTGGACAAAGGGAGAGGGATTTGACGAGCGAGTTCGAGTGTATCCGCCATGAGAAGATGCGAGATGACCCAGCGATGGTTCTATATGACTCGATTTAATGCAATGGATCACGCGAGATACATGATGCATGAAGTTCCAAACCTGGGGAAGGTGGGGTATTCTTGCAACGGGCTCCTAGGTTGCCGAGAACATGTGCTTCGATGGGTTCATGGCGACTATTGAAATGATTCCTTTGAATTTATTGGCATGGCATAACATGCAATGGAGCGTCGCAGTAGTCTGTCTTGCCCGTGTTTTGATATATTCCGGTAGCCCATACGTCTATTACAGCAATTGTCAGCAGATTAGTTGAAGTGAGGACATGAACGCACATGAGCTTTCCTCGGAGTTGCTTCGTACATCTTCCCTCGACTGAGTCGTATGTCTTCAGATATTTCGCAAGGTAGATGTAATCAGTGTTCTATAACTTGTATTTATGACATGGAAAAAGGGAGAAAGAGGCCAGATGAATTGTAGACGAACTCGGTCCGCAATCACTTTCGAATTTCGCACGGGTTGTAGTTCTTGTAAATACTGTTTCTTCCATCTACATAGAAAAGGCCCAGAATACAGAGCGAGTCCAAGAAGTCTTTATTGCGTACTCTCTCGCACACGCTTCTTCTCCCCCAACCAACCCATCAAGCTAATTGCCGCTGCACCAGCAAAACAGGCTCCAACATATACAATCACTTTTTCGTACTTCCCATTGTCCACTGCAAAACCCAGATGCACATCTGTATTTTGAGCTGGCAACGAAGAGTTGGAGCTAGACAACGCAGTCGAAATAGGCGTAGAAAGAATGTTCCCTATACCCCTCGAGAACATGAGATATCCAAGGATTATAGTCGAGTGGATGGGGTTGTCGTCTATGCCAGGCGAGGGGTTCAACGAGTCGGAAACCACTATTTGGTACAGATACTCACTTTTAATGCCAACACCGTCAAAGAATCCAGTCCAAAGACTAGTGTATCCTCCCGCCAATAGACCGTACGCCACTCCAAATGCTACTAGCCCTGCAAACGAATACGATAAAACACCCCACAGGACGATAGTGGAAATAGAGGTGAAGACCAGAGTGGATAAAGAGAGGGCCCAGGGATTAAACTTATCGCAGAGGTAGCCTAGGAACAGACGACCGGCGATTGATCCACCATTGAGCATGGCGAGAGCGATCGACGCATTGGTTGCATTTATATCGAGCGCAGTGGCGAAGGCTGACCATTTTGGTGAGTAAAATTTCTGGTCTTGCAAGGAGAGAACGCACTAGGCAGCCAAAGGACGGGTACAAAATATCCGAATCCTTGCAATGTGTTGGCAACTAGGATCACCCAGAAGGTTGAATTCGTCAACCATGCCTTCTCGCCGAACATCATCCTAGCTGGAGCACGGACACGAGATGATCTAAGTTCGGGTAGACGCCCTTTTACGAATGGTAATATTGGCACGAGGAGCGCGATAAGGCCAATCGAAAGGTAACGCAAGGCCTTTTGGGAACCTTGTGAAGATATGAGGGATGGCAGAAACAGTGGAAGAACGAGACCTCCGGATGCAGTACCTGTCGTTGCGCGGTGCGTTGGTCATTCAATGTTGGGGCTGGTGAAACAGACAAACCTGCCGAGATGGTACCATTCGCTAATCCTCGACGTCGCACAAACCATTCAGACATGTACGACAAGCATGGATAATATAGGAAGGCTGTGTGTATGGATCAGTAAGAGATATCCAGTAACCTGAGCACCATACCTCCTCCGATTGCATATAAAACACCCTGAAGGAACAGAAGCACAGACAACTATGTCGCCTTTTCAGTGCTGTAAAAGTAAATTGGAGGATTGAAATGTACCTTTACCGTGTAGCTGGCTCCTAGAAGTGACGTCCAACAGCAGGCCAATCCAATCCACATAACAGACCTTCTATGGAAGGGATACCGAGTGATAAACATGTTGATGAACGGTCCTGAACAGTACATGATTCCGGATGCTAAGGGACCTATCAGGGGCAAAAGGCTTGACGCATTATTCTGACTGGTGTACTTTGGATCCTTGAGGTAAGCTGGAGGTGAAATGTGAACAGTCTGCGTACGAAATGGCGAGCTGATGTACCTTCAAGGAAGACACCAAAGGAAAAGGGGAGGCCCCAAACAACGGCTCCGATGATAACCGCAGCAAGCAGCTTTGACATTGAGTGTACGTCGTATGCAGTGAAGATTTAGTGGGTGATCACGTACAAATGTCCATGCTCGAAATCCTCCGTCAACAGGCGGTAAAGAAGACTCGTTAAGATGCGTAGTCTCTTCTTCCTCGACCCCAAAAGTTAGCGTGGCCGAAGGGGGACCTAGAGGCGCCTGGTGAGCGTTGTCGATCTGAGCCATCGAGGAAGCTGATATCCTGTTGGGATTCGTGAATGGATTTATATGCCGACCCAGGAACATATTGATCCCACACTCTGTCCAGACGGCCATTATATTGTTCCCACATGACTCGATTCGAAATCACGCAAGACTCGAGGAATTGCAACTTGGGGTATTGTGATCGCTTCGGAGGACGTGGTATTGGTGCGCGTGATGGGATCGTGGTACATAAGTAGGAAGGAGTGTACACTGGAGCTTTCCGTGGGAGGCATTCAACCAAAGTTTCCATGAGGATTCGACTTTCGCCAGAACATGGACGCCGCGCAAGGACAGGAGATTAACTAACCGAGGAATGCAGCAACTTCTCTGTCGACGAGAGCAAAAGGGAGCCTGAATGACAACCTGATCGTAGGTCCTTGAGGGACCATATTAGAGTAGCCGTAGGTTCCACCATTAACTGAGTTCGTAGTTGGAGTAACACTCGGGATTTACATCGTAAATAGGTCGGATTTCTTGGATTTGCTCCTTTTGTGGCGTGTAGAGGCTGTTGTGCATTCGTTCAGACGCGACAAACTGCAGATAGAATGACATACATTTCGTGTTTCCTCGCCCTCTGCAAGCTAAAACCGACCTCGGCCAACAGTCCACCTCGAAGTTCGCAGAAAATCTTTGAAGACTTTCGAAACAGAGCCTTTTTGGTCGCATCGTTGCTAGTTCCCGGTCAGGATATGGACCTGCATAAAACCTTGCCCAGGAAGAAAAGAAAGGTTTAGTGAAACGAGTGCTATCGGGCTGCGTCCGCGTCAATGTCCCGGAGAGTAAAATTTCCAAGCTTACCCCGGTCCGGGATACCCGGACCCTTGCTCTCAGTACCCTTTCTGCGAGCAAGCTGCGGGCTAGACTCGCAAGCCAGTCTGTACGGTGACGCTTGCCCTCCCTCGCTGTTAGAAATCGTGGAATCCGAGAGTCGGAAAGGGACGAGGTAAGGTTTGGTAAAGATTTTGATGGTCGCTCGGGGTAAGGGCAAGTCATGCTTCGCAGAACTCAGCCTCCCATCAAAAAAATTTCAAATCTGCGAAGCGGGTGGGAACGAGCCTAGCTGCGGGCAGAGCTATTCTGAACACTACTTATCGTCACGGATACCAGGACAACATGCGCTCATTCACACAACCACCCACAGCGTCCGATAGTGAATGTTCGAATTCAGGCCTTCCATCTGAAAGACTACTTAGTCCACACAGTGACGCCCTCTCTTTCTAGGCAGGGTTTGCTAAAGACACCAGCGTCGTTGGTAATTTATGCATTATGGCTGAGCTACCCCGACCCTTGAGTAACATGACCAACAATCGTATCAACAAGTATTGAGGAGACGCTGACAGAACTTCTCGATCATTCGTGTCCTCAACATAAGATGGATCACGACAATAGATACATTACATTGCTGTCATGACAAGTCCAGGGAGCGTTCTATTGCCTGCTCCTCCATGCTCGTTTCTTTTCCCCCGCCCAACCGATCAAGCTGGTTGCTGCTGCCCCAGCAAAACAGGCCCCAACATAGACGATCATTTTTTCATACTTCCCGTTGTCCACTGCAAAGCCCAAATGCGCATCTCCATTCGCTGGCTGCGAATTGGAGCTTAATAATGCAGTTGAAATAGGTGTCGAAAGGATGTTTCCTATACCCCTTGAGAACATAAGATATCCGAGAATCACAGTCGCATGGATGGGATTATCATCTATATTAACAATGGGTTGAGTAGGCCAGCCGTGCAATTCAAATAGAACAGTCACTTTTGATGCCAATACCATTGAAGAACCCAGGCCAAAGACTAGTGGAACCACCCGCCAATAGACCATATACCACTCCAAACGCCACTAGCCCTATGAACGAATACGACAGAATGCCCCACAGAATGAAAATGGAGAGCGAGGCGATGACTAGAGTAGATAGAGAGAGGGCCCAGGGGTTGAACCTATCGCAGAGGTAGCCTACGCACAGACGACCAACAATCGATCCCCCGTTGAGCACGGCGAGAGCAATTGACGCATTGGTCGCGTTGATATTGAGTGCAGTTGCGAAGGCTGACCACTCTGGTGAGTATTAAGAATGTGGAGCTCAGCAAGACCAAGAACGCACTGGGCAACCAAACCATAGGCACAAAATACCCGAATCCTTGTAGCGTGTTTGCAATCAATACCGCCCAGAAGGTCGTGTTCGTCAACCAAGCCTTCTCTCCAAACATCATTCTAGCTGGAGCACGGCCGCAAGACGATCGTAATTCGGGTATACGCCCTTTAACGAATGGCAAGATGGTCACAAGGAGCACTACAATGCCGATGGAAAGGTAACGCAAGGTTTTTGAGTAACCCTGCGAAGATATGAGGTATGGAAGGAATAGCGGAAAAATGAGACCTCCAATAGCGGTACCTGTCATTGTGCGTTGGCGATTCGAGGCCGTTGTAAATGGGTGAAATAGACGAACCTGCGGAAACAGTACCATTCGCCAGCCCTCGATGGCGTGCAAACCACTCAGACAAGTATGATATGGAAGGGTAATACAGAAACGCTGTGTACATAACTTGGTGAAGAACATCGAGCAAGTCGAGAAGGCCACCTTACCTCCTCCAACTGCATATAAAACACCTTGCAAAAACAAAAGCACCGACAACTATGAGGAATTCTCAGTGTCGGAGAAAGTTTGGGTGATTGTTTGAACGTACTTTCTCTGTGTAACTGGCCCCCAGAAGTGACGTCCAGCAACACACTACACCAATCCACATGATGGTCCTTCTATGGAAGGGGCACCAGGTGATAAACACGTTGATGAACGGTCCTGAACAGTACATGATCCCGGACGCCAGAGGTCCTATTAAAGGTAAAAGGCCTGACGCATTATGCTGACTGGTGTACTTTGGATCCTTGAGGTAAGCTGGAGGTGAAATGTGAACAGTCTGCGTACGACATGGCGAGCTGATGTACCTTCAAGGAAGACACCAAAGGAAAAAGGAATGCCCCAAACAACAGCTCCGATGATAACCGCAGCAAGCAGCTTTGACATTGAGTGTACGTCGTATGGAGTGAAGATTTTAGTGGTTGATCACGTACGAATGACCATGCTCCAAATCCTCCGTCAACGGGAGGTAAAGAGGATTCGTTGGGATGTATAATCTCTTCTTCCTCGACGCAACATGTTCGCGTTGACGGACGAAGGGACAATTGGCGAGCGTTATCGATTTCGGCCATGGAAGAAGGCTGTAAGTTTATAGATATTAGGTGTCGACCCAGGTAAATAATGACTTGATACACTCGTAATTCGTCGGTTCCTAATGTAGAGTTTGTCGGTCCGTCTACTCCGAAGTTTCATTGAATCTTGAAGTCCGTATGACATATCTCACTTGTGAGGTAAGATCTATACAACGAAGTAGTCCGATGAACAAAGCTCCGTGAAACCGTTCTCGATCTTTGCATCATGTTAAATGCTATTGTGAAGGCAATTGTTGTGAAACTCACCAGTGCAAGCGAATTGTAGAGATCAATGTTGGGTCGGGTACCACAATGGTAGAGTAGGAGATAAGGTATGAATATTTGTTGAGACCGAGAGTAGATTCCACTACCATCTTTGCTAATCCGGCTCGAGGATGACAAAGATCCATGACATGCCATCTATCACCTATGATGTCCTTTCTGCAGGGAGGTCATGAGAGATCATGAAGACTCAGAAAATCGACAAAACATACCCAAGATCTTTCCCAGCTGTGTACATCCGGATGAGCAGTTGATCCACACTAGCTCGAAGGCTTTCTTTCTTTGCTACTATTACAACACAGCTAGAACGGTCGGGAACTCACAGTGGCGTATAAGTATAGCCGTACTAGGTGGACAATGACGATCTCCCAAGGAACCTATCGAAAGTAGCAGACGTGAATAGAGAACATTGACGAAGGAAGGGTCACTTAGCGAGTACTTTTGGGTTTAGTTGACCAAAGTATGGTATGACCGCAGTCCTGAATGGTAGATGCGTTACGGGAAGGACTACATATCCCCAAACTAGCCAGACGTGATACTTGCCAAAAATATGCTATGTGCGCGCACTATGGTGGACAAACTTGTCGTTCATAGGTCTCTGGGGCTGCAAGCAGTCTGAAGATAGGAATGCATTATTATGATGTTGTAAGTAATCAAACAACAAATTGCGTGGCCATCGATCGAAGTAAATAGGTTTGTTCGGTCCAAGCGTAGAATTAACGTGGCTGCTCATGCAGAGCTGAGCAACATTTTCCTAGGATCTTCGAGGTAATCTCTAACTTTCACTGTAGACAAGGCAACGGCTATCAGGACACAGATGTAGTATGGGGACGGGAGATCAACTGACCGAGGAACGTAACAGCCTCTCTACCGTCTAGTAACCGGTGGTCGTAGGTGAGTGCAACAATCATGATAGGTCGGATGACAACTTGTCCGTTCACAGCGACAGGTCGATCTTTGATGGCGTGCATACCCAACACAGCAGATTGGGGCAGGTTGATTATGGGAGTACCGTACATCGAGCCAAAGACACCTCCGTTTGAGCTGGGGGGTAGAGCATCAGAATAGTTCGCATTCGTAGCAATGAGAGAACATACATTGTGAAAGTTCCACCAGCCATGTCTTCAAGAGTAAGCTTGCCATCCCGAGCCTAAGAGATATTGTGAGCTGGACGTGGAGTGTTATGAGGTGTAATGGAACATCACCTTCTTTCCAAGATTGGCAATCTCCTTCTCGATATCCAAGAAGCTCATGGACTCCGCGTTTCTGACGACAGGAGTGACGAGACCTTTAGGCGTAGCTACCGCGACGCTGAGGTCGACGTAATCATGGTACACGATCTCATCTCCCTCAATGTACGCGTTGGCAGCAGGTATCTCCTTCAAGGCAAGACTGGAGGCTTTGGCGAATGCGCTCATGTACCCCAGTTTGATGCCATGCTCCTTGAGCACGTCGTCCTTGTACTTCTTGCGGAACTCGATGAGGGAAGACATGTCAATCTCGTTGAAAGTGGTGAGGGAAGCAGCGGCATTTTGAGATTCCTTGAGACGCTCAGCAATACGGAGACGCATGCGGTTCATCTTGACCTGTTGGCAATGCATAGGTGAACAAAGGTCATCAAAGGCCATCAAAGCTGTGAATTACTTACCCTCGTCTCGTTGCGAGAACCAGCAACCGGAGGAGGTTTCGATGCTTCCGACTTGGGTTCCGACTTGGGCTTCTCTGGTGAATCTTTCTTTGAGCCGGAAGTAGTATCCAATTTCTTCTGTTCTGGCGAGACTTTCTTGTCTCCTTCGCTTGGTGCAGGGTCCTTCGGTAACTGCTTGTCGACCTGTTGGTCTTTAGGCTCGGCCGGATCAGGTTTGCTTTCCTCCTTGGGTGCAGAGGCTACCATTCGCCTGGTCAGAGAGCATGAACTGCAGTGGAATTAACAACATACATTCCGAAGCACCCTCGCCCTCTTCTATTACAAACAGATCCTGGCCAACAGTGACCGTATCCTCCTCGCTCGCCAAGAGTTCCTTGATAACACCGGATTTCGGGGCGTTGACAGAGACGTCAATCTAAACATATTGTTAGACACTGAACTACTATTCGCCAATCCGGTGACGCATGGTGCTGGAAAAGTGACTTGACGTACCTTGTCGGTCTCAATCGTCGCGACTTCCTCGTCAGCGCTAACAAAGTCTCCCACTTGCTTTGACCAAGACTTCAAAGTTCCTTCCGTGATAGATTCTGCCATTTGGGGCACTTTAATGGTCTCCGCTAGAACGAATAGTACTTGAGTTCTGGCTGATACTCATCTAGAATCGAAAACTCACCCTGCAGAAGACTCGACGAGTGGAATTTTGCACGTTTAACATGTACACCAACAGCTCTCCTACAAAAATCTTGGTTAGTGAATGCTTCAGAAGACACGCTGCTGTCTAGACTCACAATCCGGCCAACGCGGTTGGTGCACGAAGTCTGAGCACGCCACGACCCCGCGCAACTGCAATTATCTGCCTAGAAAGCATGATGGAGAAGGAGAAAGAGACGATATACGTCTAGGTAGTAGGGACTGTAAAAGGTTGTATTCTGCAGAGTGCCAGCCAAATGCCAGCGCGATGTAATTGATTTGTTCGAGTTTGGCCATTCGTTCCGGTCGGAAGAGGGACGGGCCTTCTCTTGTCCGTCCAATCACGTTCAACTCGTTTTTTTGCCATCCATGTTATCAGTGCATCTTTCGCGATGCATGAACCGTTAAAGGTCCTGAAGGGGCAAAGTATCAGCGATGAATGTTCTACTTGGAAGCTTAGATGGTTGAAAAGAGTGGGAATCTTCCCATTTCAGTCTGAATGACTGCGATGCTGTTGCTGCTGCGACCACCTGCAAAACCACTTGCACCTTCTGACACCTCTTTTGAAAACCTGCGATAGCCTCGAATAACCAGCGATGGCAACACTCGTCTCAAATCTTCGCGATTTCTCCGCTAGTGGTGGACACTTCAACAACGTGCAAGGCAATCAAATGAACTATTACTACTCGAGTAGAGCGGGAGCACAGGACGGAAAAAAGGTAGATGCCGAGGTAAGTACATTCATACATCGGCACTTGAAATCAGGCTTGAAACGATACTTAGTACGTGAGGGTTCCGACAGGGAAAGTACTTATCATCGAGAAAATCACTTCCGGTCGTATGAACTCTTCGGAACACAACACATCCGAGGTCGAAGAATCTTCAGAGCTGAATGCTCAGCGTTCCATCTATATTGCCAAGATTCACGGAGACAATGACGACGCAAGGTTCCTCTATGTGTCTTATCAAGGGCCCGACGCTCCCAGAGTAGGTTGTAGCCTTTGCCCTGCCAGCCTCAGCTGATTGTCAAGCAGGCTTATGAGAGGGAATTCCTTCGTTACTCTCGCTCAAAGCACGTAGATCAGCTCTTTTTCAGAGTCAGAGGACTAACTTGCATGGTTACAGAGCGCTCAATATCACCCAGCTCTTTGGATACAATGACAGCAAACTCCCAGCGTTGATTTTCTATGATGGTATGTGTCGAGATGTTCTGGATCGGATTTATGAATAAACTAAGAAGCCCGCAGCATTGATTCCTTTATCCCGGGTATTCGAATTCCATCAATGCTCTCCAATTCTTGTGTGGCACCTACTATGGCAGGTGCGCTCTTTGGACGTGGACGGGTACTATTCACGCCCATCCCGTGCTGCTGATTTTGTAAGTTACGGTAGACGTCCTCGTTTTAGAAGTGATACTTATCTTCTCTAGTACAATGAACTGTGGGTTCACCCCAGGACCGGCAATCTCTGCAAAGGACCTCGTGGACCTCTCCTGACGAATGGCGTCGATAACGCTGACATCGAAGAACGATTTCTGGACTGGGACCCGCACTTGCAAACTCCTCGTAGCGTTGAACACCCTGCGCTACCCTTGAACAGATACGACGATCAAAGCATATCCAGGTATCTCAGAGAATGCAATTTCGATGATGAGACACTTCTGAAGTGCCTGTTCCGGGGAGGTGACAAGATTCAACTCAGCCACGTGAATGAGGCAGAATATTGGCAAAACACACTTTCAGTTGGAGCTCCAATTATCTCTTTGGAACGACAAGAGGTCGTCTCGAGATGCCTAGGAATCCAATATAGGCCGGAGAGCGAGGGGTGTACGGTCGACGGTGTCAAAGTGGCTGCATCCTTTCCTGGAGTGTGAGTACCCATGGCCTTCTGCGTGATACTTCTCGTTTACCCTAGGCATCAGATTTACGATCCCCCTTGGCGATATCAGCTCGATTTCCTATTCCTGTATTTTCGACGCTGAGTCGAAACACAAAGCAGCTTGGATCTCGCAAGCTATAAGCGTGTTCAAACGCCTTGGAATCCCTTATGATGATTGGGAAAAATACGGCGAGTTGTTAGCTGTATTATCCTTCTCTGATTAACATTTGCAATCAGGTCTGGTTTCCTTCTATAACCTACGACTCGAGTGGCTGGCTCAGACTACGCTCGAATACCCATGCTACCTTTGTGTTCCCGACATTATGACACAACAGGATACACCGAACCTGACAGCTTGGGTACAAGGATCTTACTATTTGTCCTTTGACCCCTTTGGCGAGACACCTATACCTGAAGAGTGTCATGCAGCAATGGGACTGCCTATCCTCGAACCAGTGATCAACATATATACCGGTTACTGGTACAAATTCGAGTATCAGTTCGCGCAGAGATGGCAGGAGTGTAATGGTTTCGATCCCGAGACCACTGATTTCGCTCGTTCTCTCGGATACCCCATGTGGGAGATCGTCGAGGACAATTATCGTTTTGAAGACGTCGACGACTGGGAGATGGACGATGACGGAGGACGCTCAGGGGACGAACGGGATATGAATGTCGATGCTGAACTGGAGTCGCAAAGCGAGGACATGGACGTAGACTGAATGGGGTACGTACATTTTGCTATCGCGATTAACCTCGAATTCGCACCAATCCAGATGTAGATCACATTACCACCTAGACGTAGCGATAACAGCGAACCTGAACCTTCTATTCCAAAAGCCTATCAAGGGTCCAACGTCCAAAGCCAACGTACGCGTCCGAGCTTGCTGCGGTAGGAAGTGGGGTTTGCTATCATTTGGTCTACATATTTGGAATCATGAGACCAAAAATGCACGTAATGAAAAGTGAGGTGCGCGGAGATTCAAGAGGGGCAGTTATCAATATCACTTTTTAGCTTGTTTTGTTTTGGTTGGGAATGGTACAGTGTACAGAGGTGGATAATTTGGGAAAGAGGAGTGATGCTGCGCTATAGCTTGTTTGTTTGATAGAAGCTTATCGGTGGTAGCGCGCGGGAGTGGGGGCCCAATTGTACTCGAAGATGTTCAAATTTGCGTCATTCGACTCGGCACAGAACGACAAGAAATAGATTGGTGTTGGCTGTTGGGGTCGATACTGATATAGAGGTAACTTATCCCTAGGCCTGGGAGTTTGACTGTCCAGGTCCTTCGACCACGAGCTTCAGATAAGCAGCCGTAGTGTCGGGGTCGGGAGTATTTCTAAGCAGGCACAGAACTCGCAGGCACCAGCTTACAGTTATAGAGTAGATTATACAGTCGGCGACCGCACAAGGGAAGCGACAAATGCAGAGCGGTAGATTGTCCATGTTCATCTCGGAGCCACAATTCGAGAATCTTCGCAACGGAGCGGGGATGCACAGCGTAGAATCAATAAACACCACCCTTTCCGAGGGAGCATCGGGATTTGGGTGTGAATTAAATTCGGCATTGCGTCGTTCTGACGAAGTGATCCTCAGTAGGCGGTGTTGGTTGTTCGGTGGAGAATATCGTCCGGGGATGCGAAGGATAGCTCAGGGTTACATAGCCAACACCCAGTGCAAGAAGAAGAGAGCTGCTCAACCTCGTCGAGCTCATGTACGCCTTTTGACTCGACTTGACTCGATAGTCCTTTTAGCTCTACACTCCCTTTGAACCAAAAAAGGAACAAGATCTGAAAGTGGAGCCATGCTCCATCATTTTTATCGTGCCTTATCCAGTCATGCCGACACGCGGCAAAATGTGTTACTACCTTTCGGAGTAAAGTGAACTTCCGAACTGGACCCGGGTAAGCCGGCAATCGTTACCCGAAAAGTGGTTGGCAACACCGCCGGGGGAGTTCATTTTTGGAAGGTTGTTTGGGATGCGGCGGACGCCCCGAGGAGAGGCGTGGATGTTGCGTGTTGTGGAGGGTGTGTTTATTGGTAGTTTATTGGTAGGTTTTCATGCTGTATACGTGGAGCTGGCGTGTCCCGAGAGTAAAATGGTGTGGATAGCTATTGTTATGATAAAGATATCGATAGGACCCTTACAGTGAAACAACGATTGGCCAGGGATGTGCTAGAGTAGTTTCATGTTGTAGGGTGTTTACGATCATGATCATGATCACTGCATGCGAGCTATCAGGAAGAGAGTTGAGCAGTAAAGGTGTTTATTGTATGGCGGTAGAGAAGGCTGTCATTTCGAGCTCAAGGTTACAGTAGAGAGAATAAGAACGATGGGGCGGGCGGGACTCGGGAGTAACATTGTCAAAGCATTTATTGTTTGGAGATACAATGAGGACGATAACAAGGGTAACGTACTCCATTCCTTCTCGAAAACTCTTCGGATTGATGAACCTTGAACAGGCTTTTGGTAGTTCAATTGTTACCGTGAAGGGGCGATGAGATTTGACAGATGTATGGAAGTAACGCTGTTAAGGCGAATTGTATCACGCGAGTATAAGGTTTATGGGGCGATACTGATAGGAGGAATCGAAAGAGGGTTACATGGTCGCCGTCAACGACGACAACGACGTTCTCGATTCCGCACGAGGTTCTCGAGAGAAGCCTGAATGAGTAGCGGTAGATGGAAAGAAGGATTCAACGAAGGGAATCCAGGCTCCACTAGAGTGCTGCTAGACCCGGTTCCGGAGATAATTGTCGAATTCAAAGAACATCAGGAAGACAACAGAAGACAACCCGGCGAAGTAACGGCGATGGATAGTTGAATAGACATGCCAAAGGTGCCATCTGGTCTCATGGGTAGATATCTCAGGGACTAGGTCCACACGTGAAGATGTCTCGTTATGTCTAGACGTTGAACCTAAACTCGGTTCTGATTGATTTTGGGGTGAATCAAACCAAAGGTAGATCGGAGGATTGTTTGAGCTGGGCCGCTGGGCAATTGGAGTTCTGATCGACGCATGCGTGAGGTCGTGGTTCCAGGCCAGAAAAAATGAATGGTGTATATGTGGATGGTGTATGTGCCTATATGTTCGCGCGAGGCACCAAAGAAGCATGAATGAGAAATAGGCATGAGAACAAGCGGGGACCAAGTGGCACCGAGACGCAGGCTAGCTGGTATGGGAAGGAAGGATACGAGATCTGAGAAGTCTTGGTACGATCACAGCCAAAAGGCGTGGAGGGGAAGTGGTGTTGTTGGAGATGGCAATTGTTTGCGCCAACGATATGTCAATCGCAAGATGTAATCGAATAGCGGTTGTCAAGACACGCGATTGCGAATTTATCAGACAGCAGCAGGGAGACAAACAGAATGGTGGTAATGCCATCGCAGAAAACAGCACTTTTCAATGAGGCAGCAGCAGCAAAAAAAAAGCGATGCAGGCAGTTGGAGGGAGGCTTTGGGGAGCTGACACCGGGCAAAGCGTTCGGAAACGGAGCAATCCAAAAAAGGTAGAACAGGGACGGAAAATCGTGAGAAAGCGGACTCAGCTGACAAGTCGACTGTGCCACAACACAAACAAAGATAAACGAGAGTCCTTGACCCCCGGCGATTCGCTTCCCACCCTTCATATCATTCGATCCTCGCACCCGCTGCCTGCAAACATATCTCCTCATCGTCCTCCCCGTTCCCCTTCTCCCTTTACCTTTTTCTCTTCCTTACCACCATGATCCTCGTCCAGAAACCTCCAAGTTTTGCTACTGCTCCTTACCATGTCCACAGGAGGAACCCTTCTGCACCTCCGGTAGTGGTGCAGCCGACTCGCACTCCAGGGCTTCTCTCATTGTCAAAGCCGATACAGCAGCATCAACAGCAGCCTCGTCAGCGGACTTCTCCGAGGTCAAAGCAACCAGCTGCAAAGACCTCGCCTCGGCAACAACAGCAACAGCAGTCGTCGGAAACGTCGACTGTGCTCAAATCTTCACCAGAGGTAACAGACAAGAAGCCTGGGACCCCCTCAGTGCAGAGAAGGCTCACCCCAGGGGCAGACAACAACATTCAAAGCCCAAGGACAAGCCAACGCCAAGGTGACGATTTTTCGAAAATTTTCGAAACTTTTTTTCGTACAAGGCTGAGGCTCATTTTTACCCTCAAATCTTGCAGGAGTAGCTCGCATTCTTCCGTACGAGGACGTCGTCATCATGCTCGCCAACCCTCACCACCACTCCCCGCCAACTTGTCCTCGCAGGCAGAGGCAGCCTCACCGCCCTACAAGACCACTACTTCCAACCTTTTCGATCCTTTTTTGGACGATTCTACTCCTCCATCTAGGTCAAAGCCCGTTCGCCCAGCGCCTACACTCGCCTCTCGTCCTTCGGGCAAGTTGGCAAGACGTAGACAGCCAAGTTCAGTCCCTTTCAACCCAGCACCTGCACCAGCTTCAACGCCAGCCAAGGCTATTCCAGTGCCTAGGCGCAACAACCCTTCAAACTCAGTACTATCACGCTCAGCACCTACCAGTGACTACGTGCCGCACCGCATGCCGGTCAAAGCGTCGTCGGAGCCTCCCGATGTTTTCCCCATCTGTGACGACATCTCCGAGGCTGGAGCTGATTCTGATGCTGAGGACATGTCTCCCCCTTCAACGCCTACTCGTACTCGCCAAAGCGCTCGCTTCCTGTATGATGACGGACCTCGCACTGCGCCCATCACCGCTTCGACGAAGTCTTTCCCTTTCAACAATGCCTCGCCGATCCCTGTTCCTGCTAGAAAGGCCAGGAAGCATGCCCGAGTGCCGAGTGAAGGCGTTTTTGCCATGTCCTCTGATGAAGAAGCGTCAACTGGTGGTGTTGGTTCTGATGAACTAAAAGCTCTGTTTGCCTTGCTTCCCCGCAGGCGCCCCACTGTGTCCTTGTCTGATGACGAGAGGGAGAGAGCTGCCGCTGCAGCCGCCGCCGCCGCCTACTTTGCGAGTTCAAATTTCCAGAACTCTCCTAGTCCGGAGGATCTACCACCGCCTTCCTTTGTGTAAATTCATTTTCCACATTGATTGTGTTGCAAAAGTGCAAAGTGAGCCACCTTTTTCACCCCGTGGAGTGACGTCTCTAATAGAACTCCGCAGTCCCTGGAGATTGCCTCGCTCAAAATCTTCACTTGCCGACTAGATTCCCCCTCCTGCATTATACCTCCTCTCCGTTGCAAACCCGCCGAAAGTGTTTTTCTAGCCACCGCTTTGAAAATTCGCCTTATCATTATTCATTATATTCTTCAAGGGTCTCGCGAGACGTGGTTGATCTTGGACGATCATTGTATTTTTAGGTCTTTCGGCGCGGTTTAGGTTCTAGATTTTCGGGGTTTACGCTTTTTCGACACGAACACCACTATTCGACTAATACCCATAATCGGTCCCGGCTCTACGTATAGGACAACTGCGCGCTTTGGTGTCTTCCACGACGCTATTCTACTATCTCGGACTGTTCCGGTTGCTGGAGCGGTCCTCACATTTTCCCACGGATCCTGTGACCGTCAGGATGCAAATGACAGACCTACTCCCTTCCACATCTGCACTTCCCATTCTGAAATGTTTTCGATATCTGCATTCTCTCCACTTTCTCGTCATCCCGTCATTGCATCCCATCATCATCTCTCTCCCATCTCGCACGTTTCTTTCATTGGTCTGGCCGGTAGCGCTCGAGCGTTGAGGCTGGGGCTACCGTGCCAGCGTGTACAAAAAGAAAAGGGTTGGGTTATAAACCATGGAGAAGAGAACACCAATCCTCGAATCAACAAACGCTGTATACGATCCCCTATTTATCTTGGGTACTCGCCACCCATCGCCACTACTGCTACCGTCCGGAGACTGTCATCATATAATGAAGCACCTCCTTGACGGCTATCCCACAACTAGAGCCTGCACAATGTAGAAGGCCATCTTTTTGTGGCGGCGGTGTATCCCCTGCTCTTCCTGATTGGATTGATCTTGGGTATGGAAGATGTCTAGTATATTTCCCTTTTATTTGTCGCATCAAATCCCCCTCTCCACCTCGTCATCTATTGTCTGCATTTTATTCAGGCCCCAAATTGCCCATTCGACATTCGCACCAAACTCTTACTTTTATCCCCTGTTTTTATTTGGATTCGTCGCCAGTGTATCAAGTATCATCGTTGTCCCTGCATACTACCCTTCCCTCATCATCTAATTCACACAACCTCACTTCCGCCATTCACACCTCGTCTTCGACTCGAATTCGAACAAATCAGTGTTTTCATAGACGGATGAACTAGGGGAAGGACAATTATGCGTTGTACCATTTTCAGGCCTTTTTTCTTTGGTTGCGCGTTACCTTGTCGATTATTTCTTTTGCGCTTTTCACTTTTTTCAACGTTTCACGAATGTGATGCTTATTCCTATTGGTGTACTTGTTGGTCTCGTAAGTCTTCTTCCGTTATTCTTGTCGTAACAATTGCTTATCTTACGTTTACAGTTTATTGCATGCATACCCCCAAGTATACCCCAAATTCCCATTCACATTTCAACCTACCGACCCTAAAGCATCATTTTCGTTGCTCGCTCCGCGCGCGTTCAACCGACAACTCCAATGTCCTCTTTTTTTTCTTCTTCAGCCAATCGCAGTTATTCCATCGCATATCGCACAAAGGACTTGACTAGATTGTATAGTATCATTTTTTCACTTTTCCCCTGCAACTCTATTTCACGAAAAACAGAGTTGTCGTTGTCGCGCCTCCTCTCGTCGCCTCCACCTTTATCAATTGTACATATTATACACGCCGTCCCCCACTACTACCACCCGTCGCTCTTTAAAGCCCTTTTCCTTCTTCTCTGGCAATACTGCTGGACCCTTACGCTCCTTCCACTTAGCTAATGCAGACGTACTACTACAGGTATCCCAGTACTATTCTATACATAAATACGTTTTGTTTGTCGTTTTTATCTGTTGTACCGCGCGATATCAAAGCCCGAGATAGTTGGACTTGAAGTGGTATGTTGTTGTATGTTGTATGCCTGTACCTATGCGATATGTTGATAGACATGAAATATAATTTTGTTTGATACGACATGGTTGACATCCACCATTCTGCCTGTCGGTCCCTCGCGCTCCTGGAACCTTGCGAGCACACGCGCAAATCTGATTCTCGTTGTCAACAGCATTCAACTTGCTTGGTGGCTTGGCTAGGCGCCAAAAAACGACAGGGTCAACGTTGAATTGAAGCGCTGATCCGGCGGCAGTCTGTAAACCTCGTGTTGGACGGACGTTGTAACTCTCCATCCTCCTTCCTGCACCTTTTCATTAGGAAAGCTTGCTTCCGGAGCATTCCACGACCTTTATTAACACGAACGAGCCACGAACCCACTGAACGTTGAACGAACTGGACGAACCAAACGTACTCGTTAATCACGAAAAACTTTTCCTGTTTTATTTGCGCAAGTACGTGTACTTTTTTATATTCGAGCTGTCATTTTGGTTCCTGACAGTGAATGTATGTAGACGAAAGCCTCCATTGGTGTTGAAGGAGAGGAGAGATGACTTCTCAGATGGGTTCAGCTATAGCGGGCTTCACCGCGGTAGAGGATGAACGAAAGGATAGTAGTCGGATTGGTGTGGGTTCGAAGACTCGGTCTACTGGAACGAGTCGTAGAGAGACTATATTGAGTCTGGTGGAGATGTTATTGAAGTCCGGAGATGACCTGGATGATGGTCAGAGTGCATTCTTCTGCATCGTGTCGGCTGATGTTCACTCGGATAGCGACAGGTTTGAACCAAGCTCCGGCTTTTGAAGACGACAAAGACGTTCGTGAGTGCATATTTGGTAGTGCGCCACGAACGAAGCTGAGGGTCTTGGCGTAGCGACTGTTGATGAGGCTCATCAGACGGCTGGTGCTGAAGCATTCCACAAGTTCGAAAAGTGTGTGCAGATTTCTCTTTCTACGACCTTATGGTTGACTTGATTTTGGATTGATAGACGGATTGGCCTGTTGGATAAGGAGGTACTTCAGCAGACTTGTTGAAATCGCATTTATGGCTCATCTGAACTCCGTAGTTGCGGAACTTTTCAAACGCAGCAAGACAACTCGGCAGCTCGGCAGCCATTCTCTCGTCCGCTTTCCAATTACGAAGAAGACTTGCTTACATCTTATTTCTCTACCATGAGAATGCTGCAGATCTATTTCCTCGCAAGATCAGTCATCCATCTCCTACTCAACCATCTCCAGCCGAGACCGCGAAGAAACGTCGAATGCGCAGTGCAGCAGCACTGTCCGCAAGGTACAAGGCCCTTCCCCATGCAGCGCGTCCTACTGTCAGCGAACCCTTGGATTTGGAAGACTTTCCTTGCCAGTTTGAGTTGTTGGCGCAGGATGTCATGACATTGCTAAGGTGTCTGAACGAGTTTCCTGAGTTCACGGATGAGGCTGTTAATGCTTCTATTACGTCTTTCAACGGAGATCTCAAGTATTGGTCAAGTTGTTTGAAGGTCTATACAGGTGCGTGTTCAAATTTACTGTTGCTTGAGCCATCCATTAATCGTTATGCAGGCCAGTTCCGGTATCCTGCAGTGCAGCGATACATTCAGGACTTGGCGGCAGAAATGGGAGATCACATTGATAACATAACCGCTACTCTGTCCATGTTCATCGAAGTTGGCGTACCAACTATACGATTTGCGCAGAAACATGGAGCAACAAATCTACTCAATCTATCGACGGTCGCAACCTTCTTTTCAGCTGTCACGGCCACGACTCTGCAGTTTTCCTTCGAGATTGAAACTCCTGTTGGTGCTGCGGTCAATGCGTTCTGGTTCCTCAGTCTAGTATTCAGTATCGGAGCTGCGGTAAACAGCCTCCTTGGTCTGACTTGGAAACAGGCAATGTAGTGAGTTGCTACTACTCTATCCATCTCGGTTTGATGCTCAAGCTCACAGTCGCTCGCCCGGACATCGTGTACCCTGGTGGGTTCTGATCTGGATCAAGCGTTCTCCATTGGTGTTCTTGGTATTATCCGTAATGTGCTTCTCGATTGGGTTATGTGTTTTTGCGTATGCATCAGAACAGGTATGCACTTTCATGTCTACTCCGCTACTCTTATTAACATATGCTGGTAGCACCACGTCGTCTCTACTATTACGACGGTCTTCACGGCATTCACTTCTTTCGGCCTTGTCGCCGTGTCAATGTGGTTTGCCTCTGAGCGTTGGACCTTCCTCCGTCACCAGGGACAAAAATGGCTCGGAGACGTGCTTATCGAGACCAACGAGAAGATCCTGAATATGCGTGGAATAGGAACCACACGAAAGATGATGCATTGGTTCTTTGGACGTCTAGTGTCAATAGCACAGCGACTTCACTTGGTCAAAATGAATCTCCACATCGATTCATCAAGCGATGGCTCGAAAAGCGAAGACCTTGAAGCTGCTAATGGCTCGGGCATGATATCAGAAGATGCTGCCAGGCCAATGAGCCCTGTTGGTGTCAAGATTCCTCGAGCTTCAGACGTCGGTTCACAGCCAATGGCTTCTATTATGGAGAATGTTGTCCCTGGTTCTCCGTCTGTACCCTCACCTATTGCTACCGAATCATCGACTCGCATTGGTTCGCCGCCTGGTTCACCTATTCCAACTAATTTGCCTAGTCCTACAACACCCGGAAAACAACTATGGAGGAATGCGATTCGAGCCGTCGCAATGCGCTCGCAAGTTTCATCTAATCTGGAGATGATTAATAAAGGTAATCTACCGCGCGCGCCGCATCGACAAAGGACCGCATCATCAAGTGGTAGTAGAGAACAACGAAGAAGGGCAGAAGAACCCGTCAAGGTTGTTCTGATGAGGTCGCGTGTTTCGGCGCTGAGTCCGCAGCTGAAATGCCTAGAACCTACCCAGGATTTGGCAGCACATCAGGCCTTGGTGCGACACCTACAGTTCTCGCCGGATGGAAAATTTTTAGCTACGTCAAGGTAAGGCTTAAGCTTTCAGCAAATTACGATAGTGACAGGCTGATTGGGCATTGTATAGTTGGGATCGCACCTCGGTCATCTTCCGCGTAGGAGAGAAGCCAGGGGTCAGTGTTCATTGATAGCCCAGGCGTATCGCTCCCCCTGACTAGTCCGATAGGAATTCTTGTCCTCTCATCGTATCCTAGCACACGCAAAAGGATTTGTCAGTCAAGTAGCCTGGTAAGGCTGTCAGTTTACATGCATAGTACTGGTGCTGACGCAAGCCAAAGGTCACCCTCAGGCGATCTCTTATTGACTAAACTTGGGCGAGGGGTCAAAGTCTGGACACGGGTATGTTTACTCTATCGGGCAGGAGGTGCTCCCATGCGATTTGTGATTAAACGAGGGTTGCAGGATGGTGTTTGTCAAAGAACCATTGACCGTCCTACGGCGGTCGAGTCGATTACTTGGTTCCCAGGTGGTGAAGGTGCGGTTTGTTTATCTCTGGCAGTGCGGAACGTCATGATCAATGTCATTGTCTAGCATTCTTGTCTGTCGAAGGGAGTTCGGTGACGAAGTTGGTAAGTTACAACCCTGGTGTTGGCATGATCCTGATCTGACTGATTACCATTGTCTTATAGGACTTGAAAGGGAAGGTCAGGAAGGACCCCAAATTCAATCTGATTAGACATGTACCTAATGTTCTTCAGGTCCTGGGTACATATCACTTCGGAAGCATCAGACTTCATGACGTTGCAGTTACACCAGACTGCGTGAGGCTGCTGGGTGTGGGACCATTGCTCGAGTCGCCAGACAAATTAAAGCCAAGTAAATCGCGGGTCGAAAAACGCCTTCTTGGTATGCCATAACTGAATATTATCTTGCGCAATGAACACTGAAGCTCTGTTTCAGTCTACAATATGGAGACAGAACAAATCGAGAAGTAATTCATGATCGTGCGCAGAAAACAGTGTGCCTCGCTGACCATTCACTGCAGCACAACACCCGTTCTTAATGATGTTAGGGATATAACTCTGGCTAAAAATACACGAAATGGTCTCGTTGCGCTGGTTAGCTACGAGCACAAGGTCCGTAGTCGCATGTTATCCATGCTTATTACACTTATCGATCGTCATACGCAGGCACCCCCACAACTATGGAAAATGGATCTGGTTCGGGATCGAGAGAATACTGAGAAGCTTGTTGCACGACTTACGCTTCGGTTAGTGCTGGCAAACGTTTCAAACGACAACGCGCTGAGGTTTCTTTGCCAATTCCCGACAGCCACACGTACATGCCCAAGTTGTCCGTTGACTTTGCGGGCCCCAGTTACTTTGGCGGTAAGAACGATGAGTTAGTCTTGTGTGCTGGAAAAGGTGAGGACAGTCCGTTTGTTCTCGAAGACACGTTCTCAGAGGGTACACAATTACTAGCCGGAGACATTCATATCTGGGACCAAGAATCGGGGTCATTGCTACATCACGTTAAGTCAAGTGCGTTGGGTGGTGACCTGACCTGCATTGCCTGGAACCACGCTGCGGAAAACCCTTTCATGTTCGCTACCGGAAGCCATGACGGTGCCGTGAGGATATGGACAAAGCCCACGTCAGATTCCCCGTCGTTGGAGAATATCACTAATCAGCCTAGAAGTTACTCACCTAATGATATGTCAGAACGGACGCATGACAGTTACGCCAGTACTCCCCGAAGTGAGTCGCCGTTTGTCATAGACCGCAGTGACAATCTACAGTCAGGGCTCGGTAATCCTGGTGGCGTAGACGATTCTGTGCCAACAGAGCCTAGAACGGAATTGCCGGATCCGCCGCTGCCGAGGGACCGTACCGTAGCTTTCGCAGACGATACGACTGCCATATAATTTTGCTCCTTCACGATTATATATTGACCCTATCTAAATAATGTTATTGGACGGATGTGTAGGTTAGTAGACCCTTAATCTAGGATAAAGTGTGCAGCCAGAAATTTTCTCGACTCCTAAAAGTAATAATTCCAGCCCCCAAGCGTGGGATCGCTTTCTATACCAGGTGCGGGAGTTTTACCGAGCCTTTACTTCGTCCCTCGTCACCTACATCGAGGTCGAGGTCGATGGCGACGTTGACTAGAGTCAAATCTGAGCACAGAACGGAAAGGAATCCTTTCCTTTCTTCTGCGATTCCTTCCCCTTTCCCCAGAACTGTGCTACAGGTTGATACGTCTTCGGATGCTACCCAGCCTCAACAGCAGGAGCAACTCCCTGTGTCGGATCGTGAAGAGTCCAAGGCCAGCTCATCTCAGGCTCAAGAGATCATTGGAGAATCTTCTAAGGAGAGATTGGTGTGTGTCATTACTGGTCAGCACGCTGTCCACCCAACTGACTATAATCTCAGCACGAAGTTGTCCCGTCAATAGTGAACGTCGAACGAACATGTTTAATGGCTTTGAACAACCTTTTATCTGGACCATCGAGTTGGAAGACGATCGTTCCAGACAGACGGCATTCTATGCCTTCTAGTCCCCAGAGCTCAAGTGCACCACTCGTGGAATTCGACTCCTCTTCATCTGCACTTCAAACTCTGGTTTCAAATCTACGAAGCAAAGCTTCACACGGTGCCATGATACAAACACCTTCGTCACAAAACGACACCGAACTCATTCACGAACTCCGCACTCGTGTGGAAGATATTTCGTTGACCCTAGATTCATCCGACGCAGAACTCATTCGAACGCTCATTTCTCTCCTCTCTCACCTTAATCGGCTTTCTCTCATCATCAATACTTCACCATCCTCACGCAATCCAATGGTACATTCCCAATCGTTCAATGCTCTACACGCCGCGACGCCGGATAATCTCTTCGACACACTCAAACGTCAGTTGAGTGATTTCCAAGTAGAGCGTTTAACGTCTCAGCAAGAGGACTTTTTGCCCTCAGGATCGAAGCCCGTAGTAGCTGTTGAGGCAGCATTGCTTTGGAGCAGGATTGATGAAGAGCTGGAGACCGTTGTCAACATGTGTCGGGAACGTACCGAGCAGCTGCCTCGATTCCATGCAGACCATTTGCCACCTCAATATGACCCGGCCGAGTATGACGAAAAGTTGCCGGATTATGATGACGAGACACGGGTCTCTTTAGACGAAAAGTCTCGGACAACAACTGCACACTCTCCCGTAATCCCTGCCGGGCAACTTAGTGAAAAGCGGCGGCTAGATTTGGAGGCTGTTACGATGGCTATTGATAGGTTATACCTTGTGGCTCCGCAGCTGCACAATCAGCGGGTTGAGCTCAAAACGTCTAAACTGGAACAGATGGAGAAGGCACGACGCGAAGGGCAACAATCATTGAAGGCTCGTGGGAAGCAGAAGCAACAAGGAGACATTCGCGAGTTAGAAAAGATGCTCGAGCTAATTAGCAAGGCATCCGATCGGACATTCAAGGATCAGTCTGTCATCCTGGATGGGGGGATGAAGACGCGTTTAGAAAGAGCCCAGCAACGGGATAACGCAAAGGCATGCATTCACTCGCTTCCTGACCCCTAAAGTACTAATCTAAGTTCATTAGCGAGAGGCTTTTGTGGAAGCGCTTGCAGAACATTCCAGTGCAGGCCGGCTACACAATCAAGATGCCATCCTGGGACCAAAAACCAAAGATCCGAACGCTCTTCTCACATTACCAGAATTCATACGCGAAGCTGTTCCTCCTGATGCTCAACGACTTCAGGATCCTCGGGCCCTATTGACGCTCCCCGAATTCGTCAAAGAAGTCCCTCCACCTCACATTATGGCCAAGATCAACTCACCAACTGCCCCACCCACTCCTAGCACGTTCGCACGCCTAAAGAAGAAGACCCGAGATCGAAGCATATCTGCGCCGCCGTTGGCATGGCTCCGTAGCTCTTCTTCCAGGTCAAATTTGAATGAAGCAAAAGTCACTAACTCCACTCTTGTGGCAAAGTCTTCAAGTGCGTTGTTCATTTTGCATTTCCGATGACGATACTAACCTTTCTACAGCAACGTTCGAAGTTGGCTATCTTGCCGAACATCACGAAACCTTGCAACACATCTTGGTGTTCTTCACTGTCAGCGGTGCACAAGCTGGTGTAGATGTCGAAGCAGAAGTGTTACCTTCGTTCACCGAAAGTTTCTCAGACGAAGGGGACCGACTCATCATTAAAAGCGGGGCCAATACGTCTCTGCCACTTCCGTTACCTGCTCGAGTATCGCCTGGCAGAAAGGAGGTCAAGGTCCAAAGTGGTCACTACGAAATCAAGCTTCCCACTCTCCCTTCCATCGGCACTATCTCCCCTCCCGACCAGCGGCCGTTACTTGATGCGACTCAGCTATCTCACGACAAACCCACTAGCTTTATCTGTGCCTCCTGCTCTCTTCCCATCATACAATCCTCGAAGGTTCAGGACTACCGAGACCTTCCCTCGGAACACTGGGAAGAGCTCGTCGACGCTTGGATGTGTCATTCTGCACAGAAAGTGCATGATGATGTAATCAAGCATAGTCGTAATGGATTCTGGCCTGAGCCTGGACAGGCACTCGTTGGCGGAAGTTATATTCTATTCGAAGAGTCAGCCATGACTCAGGATAACATCTCTACACCCGAGACAACAAAGGTGAGTGTATTCCCCTTTCATTCGCTTCAATCATTCGGACGATCAAGAAGACCGGCGCTGGATAATTCACCAGCGGTGGACTGTTCTCGCCCTCGAACCGAGCCCCTGCCGAAAGGAAGAGTTGGCTATGGTTGAGGAGTGAATGTCCACTATATCGGTTGATACAAAGCGTCCAAGATTAAAGGTGGCCTTGTTGTCATCCTAAAGCTTGTAAAACAACTCTCGTGTAATAAGCTCCACGTCTCGAGGGCTACATTGGAGCATACATTCTTTTCCTAGGACTTCATTCTTGATTTGACCTAAGCTGACTCGTTTCTTCATTACATAGAAGGATGATGATCATCGCGTCGTTCGTTGTCTTTGCGGGGCTATTGTGGGAAGGTGTCAAGAACGCCAAAGTGGTCAAGAAAAGATGAATGTCTACAGGGTCCTCAAGTATTCTGTCCGCCCGGTAAGCCCTACCGCAGAGTAAGGAATTTGACTACCCTCGCCCACAAAGTCCTCATCTATCTTTCTGCCAGGCCCGTAAAGATACCGTTGTCAGCTTTCATTGTCGAGGACATGACTGAGTTTGTGCATGCACATGCTTCATACAGATTTGTTTTGTCTGATGAAGAAGATGAGCGCCCCCGAATTCTAGTACGTGCTATTCAGACCCGGATACACTATTGCTAATCAGACACTATTCAGATATGGTTGTTCAAGCCAAATATGCAAATCGGATATGCAGCACAGAGGCCATACGCTATTCCTAGGAGCGCTTCGATGAGTGTGGCCAAGGTGCTCTTCAAGCTCCTGGGTCCCTCTGAGGGAAGACTGGACCTGAAAACGTCAGTTTTCTTCCGTTGTTGCCATCAATGTGCTCTAACCGTCGTCTTCCAGTGTCCTAGACAAGTATCCAGGATTTCCACAAGCGGAGTATCTCTTTTACCCTATGGACACATGCCAACGACTAGCTGTCCTGTTGAAAGAAAGCAACAGAACATATCCGGAGGACATGCGCACTATGACAGGGTTAGATGTCGGATGGTTGCAGCGGGGATAGTTGGTAGAGTTAATGATCTGCGGATAATCATTTTGTTGTTCACCTTTCGTTTTCCCTCGCATAAGCACTCGGATTTAGGTTGTTGTATCTCATGTTCCTTCCATAGATGTAACTTCAAGTACAGTATATACTAATGTCTGGAGATCAGTGCCGCGCGCTGAATCCTCTACTATGAGTAACAGAGAAGGGGTGACCAGATCTTCGCCATATACCAGCCCTGACTTACGCTTGCACTGATGGGTGCTGTCTGCTGACTACCGTCGACCAAAGCTTGAGCATGAATACGGGTCAACGTTGCAGAAAGACGTAAAAGGGCCACTCTACAGCTGTATCAACGTATGAGTGAACCGAAGACCAGCAGCCCTAAAATCTTCCAACCACACCAACTGTCGCCAGTTGGCCTCGTCTCCGGATGCCCGTACTGTGATGTCTACCGACTGCAGACACTCTACACGGTGATCAGGAGCTGGTTTCCATCTGGATACGACCGCATTAGAGAACGCCTCGGCATCCAGCCCTTTATCGTAGACGTCCAATGTCAAGGTTGAGAGGCGGGGGAGGATGGACGATGATTCCGACAAAGATCCATCTTCGACGGTGAGCCACTTGAGGAAATGTGGGGTGACAATGGCATTCCCTAAGTATTCTCGAACTTCAAGAGATTGAAGTGCCGGCAAAAGTTTCAGAAGAGCTAAGGCCTGATGATCGTCCATCTGTTGACGCACTAGTGTTAGGGAAGTGATTGTGCATTGGGATTGAAGAAGTCCCTGGACCGATGGGAGCACCCGTGGATCCTCCCATCCGTCTGAATCAATTACGTGGCCAGAAAATATCAATGTAGACAGATGAGGGAATCTGGCGAATTGAAAAATGGGTAGGATTTCGGGTCGGAAGCTGTAGAAGGACAAGGATTGAAGACGAGGAAAGGTAATCGGCCCAATCACCTCCTCAGTTCCATCGATTTCAGTAGAGACGAACTCTAGTTTCTCTAGTCCCGAGCATCTCGATAGCACAGAAAGAGAGTCTGCTGCGTTCGATTCGCTCAGTGTCAGGATCTTGATACGATCCCATGGCAAGACAACGTCACCATGCAAGTGAGGCGTTAATTCGACGGAAACGAGCGCCGGGCTATTCGAAAAATTGTCTGTGTGAGCCATGGGAGCGTAAGGTAAGCATAGGTGCTTGAGCATCGGAAGATGCCTTCTGGTGGGTAAACGCTCAAGGAAGCCACCGGAACCGAAGGTGATATCTGACCACCGCTCCATTTCGCTGACGAGGAGGTCGAATGCGGAAAAGGATGGTTCAACGGGTTGATTTATGTAGGATTGGAAAGCCAATTTAAGTGGTGTGTTTTTCGAACGCTCCAGGAACAGCTTCACCATCTCTGCCAGTGATGTATCCAATTCACGAGTAGGCCGCCGGGTTCGAAAGCACGATGCTTCCAGTCGCAAAGTAGACCATAGAGTAGGTGTAGAGAGAACCAGATCCCGCCAACGACCACAGACCATGGAAAGGTTCATGACCTCGGGACTGTCAAGATCATAGGAAAGCTCGTTATCCTCGCAACATAGCCCAAATATGTTGCTGAGTATTTCGGAAGGGAGTTTATGAACTGGGGAGAGCAAGGAGCGATACATTTCCATCGACTTCTCCAACCCTTTCTTCCTGTTCTCCAACGTTTTCATCGCCGCAAGCAATTTTTTCGCCTCAACCTCGCATCTCCTCGCGTCTTCTTCCGCATCCTTCAGATATTGCGAAATGGTTTGTCTGTCGTCTGAAGATATCGTGCTACGACTTCGAAACAGCCCTTTCAAGTTGAAGTTACGAAGGGTGTCTGATGACTTGAATGAGAGAATTGGGATAGACATCCTTCGGGTCCGCAGATACTGCCAATTTTATCTCAGAAAGAGTTGATTTCGACCTGGTTTAAGGGTTACATACCGAGACTGAGATGAGAGTTGAGGAAGAAGCGTGAATATGTCTCGCGCGTGGCCTTTTTGGCGCTTTAGCGCTGGTCATTTAAATAATATGGATGCATTGAATATACAGTATTTTTAATGTAACGACTATTTTCAACCTAAGGATACAGTGACAACGTGAACCGAAGACCCGTAGCCCTAAGATTCTCCAACCACCTCAACTGCCGCCAGTTCGCCGTATGTCCAAATACGTCAACCGTGAGATCTACCGACCTTAGACTCTCTACGTGACATTCCGGAGCAGGCTTCCATCTAGATACAATTGCACTAGAGAGCGCTTCGGCATCCAGCCATTTGTCCAAGACAGTCAATGTCAAGTCTGAAAGCCGCGGTAGAAAAGCCGGCGAACTCGACAGAGTACCATCCTCGACGGTGAACCACTTGAGAAAATGACTGGTGAATATCCGGTGGTTGTTTCGGGTTTCCCGCAAAACGAGTGTTTCCAACGTTGGTAGTAGCCTGAGTAGAGCCAAGGTCTGATGGTCGTCTATTTCTTGAACCTCCACTGTCAAGGAGGTGATTGTGCATTGTGATCGTAGTAGAAATGCCTCGATGGATGGTATAACCCGGGGACTTGCCCATCCACGCGAACCATTTGTATAGCCAGAGAAGATAAGTGTGGATAGACTCGGAAGTTTGGCCGAGTGAAAAACGAACATGGTCCTGGGTTCATAAAAACTGCGGAGGGACAAGGAATGGAGGCGGGGTAAGCTGATTGATCCCACTCCTTGAAGCTCATCTGATTCATCCCCGATAGAATCGAGTTCCAACCTCTCGAGTTCGTGGCATTTCGATAATATAGAAAGAGAATCCTCTGCATTCGAGTTGCTCAACGTAAGCACCTTGACTCGGCCCCACGGTAGGAGAAGATCGCAATGCAATACGGGGCAACACTCGACAGAAGTAAGTGCTGGACAATTCGAAAATGTATCTGGTTTTATATCGACCGACCACGACACGTCCAGGTTCTTTAGTATTGGGAGGTGTCTTCTGGCAGGGAGGCGTTCACAGAGACGATGAGACCAAAAGGTGACATCGAGCCAACGGTCCATGTTTCTGACAAGGACGTCGAACGCGGCGAAGATCGGTTCAACGGGGTAGCTGAGATCGCATTGGATAATTTCCAGTGTCAACGGCATCTTTTTCGAACGCTCCATAAACAGATTCACCATCTCTGCCAGCGGCGTTTCGGCTTCACCAGCAGGTCTTTGTTCTTCCTTGATCTTGAGGCTAGCGGCTTCCAGCCTTAGATTGGACCATAAAGCAGGCGTCGAAAGGACGATATCTCTCCAACGGCCACAGACCATGGAAAGACTCATGGCCTCCGGCCGGGAGAGGTCGTAATTGAGCTCGTTGTACTCACAACATTCCTTGAAAATGTTGCTGAGTATTTCGGGGGGGAGCTTGTGGATAGGTGATAGCAAGGAGCGATACAACTCCATCGACTTCTCCAACCCTTTCCTCCTGCTTTCCAACATCTTCATCGCCGCAAGCAAATTTTTCTCCTCAGTTTCGCATCTTCTCACATCATCCTCTACGTCCTTCAAATACTGCTTGATAGTTTGCCTGTCGCGCGTAGATATTGTGCTGCGAGCTCGGAAGAGTTCTTTCAGATCAAGGTTACGAAGGGTGTCCGGTGACTTGAATGTGAAAATGGGAGGAGACATCGTTCCGGTCTGTTCGAATCTGATGCTGCAGCGCTATGTTGTTGATCGTGAGTTTCTGCAGTGGCTAAGTTGGTCAGAGTAAGAGACTGACCTACCGAGACAAGAACCTGATTAACACTGTGGCAGTGCTGGGCGGCAATGGTGCCGCTGCGTCAATCAAAAATTTTACGGCACCACCTAACATTTCGCAAACTCCCACTGGCATCACAGTTCAATGACGAGTCTACCTGAATGCCCTCAATGTGGCTTCTTTCCCCAAGATCCCTTCCTTGTTTCAAAGCCGTCGCAGGTTGACGAGAACTTGGCAAAAACGAACAATCCACCCCACCCAAACACCATCCAGCCCCTGACAGATTCGCTCGCCTAATCTACAATTAGCCCATGATGACGAGCAGGTTCAGCGTCTCTATCCAGCGAGTGTCCGCAGCGGTTATGAATTAGAGATTCTGCCTTTGGGAGACTATGTTCAGCGTAAAGAGGAGGCCCTGAAGCTACTTCGCGAAGAACGAGCTCGCATTAGCGGCTACGTTCAGGCATACCAACAGATTCTCCGTTCTATCCGTGTTCTCTTCGAAGTGGTTCTGCGGCAAATATTTCTAGAGATCCGTAACTCTGCAATTGTCTACCTTTCCATGGATGGCTCTGAACGCTGCAACTACGTTCGCAGCACCCTTCGTTCAGACTCTTGGCACTGGGTGGGAGGATATTCGGGCGTTGAGCCGTTTACAAGGATATAAACTCGATTGTTATGATTTCGTTTCGTGGTGTCGGTTCTCTCATTGTATCCGTGCCCATCTGTCGCATCGATAGCCCAATTATACAATTTTTAGATACATGAACAATGACCCAGTACTAAACCGTGTACGGGTAAGCGTAAAAAATGTCGTATGTAAAACATAAAGTACATTAACCGCAGAACTCAAAGCCCGGGCAACCGATGGCAGTTCCGTAGTCTGTGAATGTGCGTCAATACAAGCATACCGAGGAATATATGAGTATACTCACTGCCACCGTCTACACCAGCAACTGCGAGGAGTGCGTTGAACACACCACCCATACCTTCACCAGCGAGAAGTCCAGCCTGAGGGGTGTTCAATGAATTGATACTTGAAAAGGGTGTCAGACTACTCACCGAAATGGCGAACATGTAGAGATCGTAACTCTTGGGGTTGCGTTTCAGCCAGAAGTAGTTGAAGACAGAGCCAGCAGCCCTGTAAGTCGGGTGTTAGAACTTTCGGTCTGCGAGCTTTCTTCATCAACTTACATGGCGATGGGGTAGTAAACTTGGGGGACGACGAAGGCAAGACCGACAGCGTTCTGTAGAATGATCAGTGAGAGACAATCTATTGGCTGATGTCGTGAAACGTACCCAGTTAGGGACGTAGACCCAGTACTTCTTGGGGATAAACCAGTGCTACAATTGCCAGGGATGATGAGACACTTCTTGGGAGGGAGGAGTGCAAATAGTTTACCTTGATGCAAACGCTGACCACGCTAAGCAAACCGAGTCCAATGGCCGTGTACCCAGACGACCTAGATATAGCTTTTGACAGGTTAGGAATCAGTGTGAAAGCAAAGTAGGCAGGACTCACGAAGTGTTGGCGAGGTCACGGCGACGGCAACAGCAGTCCATGCAGCGACGGCGGGAGCTCCATAGGTACATGTTGCTAAACCAATTCATGAATATCTGCACAAGGACAGTCGGTTTAAACACGTACAATCAGTCTCCGCTGCACTGAATAGCCTGTCAGCAGTGAAACATAGGAAGATGATATCAGCAACTCACATAATGCATGGGGAAGCTTTCGTGAAAAGGATGAAGAGACCGACACTGAGGAAGACAGCGACAACAGATCCCGCCAACTGAGCAAGGAACTGAGTCTTGGGCTTGGCTCGGAGTAGGTAACCAGTCTTCAAGTCTCCAACCATGTCGGTCGATTGACCTGCAGCTCCAGATGCAACGGCTCCTGCTGTCAAGTTGAACATACGAGCAGGGTTGACCTCCATCGATTGTCCCTTTGCGATACCACCGAAGACGAGTTGAGAGGCCTTTGCAACGGTACCAGTGGGATTGATGTCGGTAGCACCACTCGATTGCACAGCAATGAAGGAGAAGATGAAACCCATGATGAGGGAAAGTAGGGCTTCTCCGACATTAAGAGGGAACAAAGTGGCCAAAATGGCACAGCAGAAGATGGTGACGACTACGAGACCGATGGACCACCAAGCAAAGGGAACTCTGTCCTCGAGTGGTGTCTGATCCTCATCCTCCGGATCAACGTCAGTCCTCTTCCTGAACATACCCTTGATGCCCTGAACGATGTCGGTTCCGAGGCGCCAGTCTATCTTGGGTGTCAAAGATTCGGTGTACATGCGACAGAGTGGATACTTACTACGCATCATTGGGATAAGACTAAGGAAGATATCGGCGAATGAGTATAGCAACATCATGAGGACACCAGGCCAAAGCAACCAGTAACGAGGCGAAGGGCTGTTGATGTACTCGGACACGTCTTTGCTGAAGCCAAGAGATCCGTAACTGACGAGCGGGAACTCGTCTGAAGCTGCCCTTCCGACAGCAAGACCATTCTTGACCAATGCAGGGGCAACTAGAACGGGAAAAAATTAGTCGGGCGTTGATTTACGGAGGAATCATCCTTACTGATGCCATATGCCAAAATTGCTCCTCCCACTGCACGATATCAGGTGTCATTAGTTTTGTTGTTGCCACCTTCGTCGCAATTACTTACTGAAACTCCAACTAGCATTCAAACCACTGAGCATTCCAGCACCGAAGAAGGCAGGTGTGACTAAGATATTGTGGAATTAGGACTCTATCTTATACTATAGATAATAAACACGTACTCTCAATGAACCAGCCATAGTTCTCCATTTGGATGATGCCAGAGAATCCGAGACGGTAAAGAGTCCAGCCAATGTGCCAGTCATAGAGCTAAGTGGCCTTGAGCCTACGTGATCTGTGGAGGGTTGGAGCACTCACAATTCCAGGTGCATAGCTAGAGACCACCTTGAAGACGAAGCAAGCGATGAAAGAGTACAACAAGGCAAGACTCTTCTTCTTTGCGATTTCAGCGCCATCCTTTCCCCTGTGAAGTGAGCGAATGGTATACGCCGTCGCAGCGGGTGTCGGGAAGGTAAGCTTCTGGTGCACGATGTAGTATCGTCGTAAGGGAATGACAAAGAAGATTCCGAAGAAACCCGTGCAGACAGTACTGTGCGGATCGTATGAGATGGGTAGAGACCAGGGCTATAGACAGAGGAACCCACATGGCAATAAGAGTACCCACGTCTTGCTGAGGTAAAGGAGAAAGAAGTCCAAGTCGATACCTTAAGAAAAAGATCAGGTCCAAACTAGACCACAAAGACACGAGACGCATACATCGCAGGGAAAGCGCTAACGAAGAGACCGCTCATTCCACCAGCAGCTAGGTAAAGTTGAATATAATTCTAGCGTAGGAAGATAGATCACCGCGAACCTGTAGCAGCACTAAAGATCACGAAAGTCAGCACAACCCATAAATGTCAGAAAGAAGAGAAATTACGAACGTCTGAACAGTACAATTCTCTTTTGGTCCAAAGGGACCACCCAAGAATTTGCCCAACAAACCAGATTCTGGGAGTGCCTTGGACATTGCCTTGATAATCGCATATCCGAATAGAGCCTGGAGTGGTCGCAACAGGTGAGTATAGATCGAGAATTGCTCACGCATCAGACTCACACCAAAGAGTTGGGGTCCAAAGGTGAAACCCGTCTTTAATCCGAGGTATACGTTGGAAGCTCCAACTGATAAGGATGAGTTAGAAAACCCGAAGCAACGATTCGAAAATGCTCACCAAGTGCACCGAGAGCACTTCCGACAAGGATAGCCCTATGGATGTTCGATAAATGACTGAAAAGGCGATAAGGTTGCCATGAACGCACCTGAAGGTGAGTTGGTGTGTCTCCTCCGGTGCATCGGGGTCAATAGGGAATGGTTTTGTCCTATTCGAGAAGTTAGTTTGCTGGATGCTCTATCAAGGCAGAAGAACGCACACGTCGTGGTCGTCGAACGACTCCAAAACCTCCTCTTCCTCAGGCTTGGTAGCTGAAGCTTCTTCTCTTTTCTCGTCCTGGAAGGACGAGGTCCGAGAGGAGGCACCGTTCCTATCCTCTTTGTGCACCGTCGGTACGATTGTATCTTGAGTGACAGAGGCCATTGTCGGTTATGCCAGTCCACAGCGAGTACGAACAAACAGGCTGGGGTCGGAAAGGAGAGAACCTTGAGTAGCTATAGCTCTTCCCGCTTTATGTACCCTTGTGTTCGCTCAGAAGGTGCTGATATCGAGATCTGTCCCGCCATGATAGTTCCTAGGATGCACATGTACGAAATGGAAGTTCCGCTTGGCCTGGAGTTTCCTTTATCGTGGCGATGCACCCTAGAGTGGCATGAGTGACCGGGATCGGTCCAATTCGAGCAACTCCATGATATTTGATGCTTTCTGTGCCCGAGATTCAAGTGTTTTTATGGGCAGTCTCTCCGATACAACGGCGTCTTGACCAAAGTCAGTATCTAACAGTGCTCCAATTCATAGTTCACGTGCCTATTAGTATCCACCTCGAGTAGATGTACCGCGACGTTGACGTTTAAGAGGCTTCTTCGTCCATTCGTCGTGTGCCAGGCAACATGCTCATTTCGAAGGTATTGCGTGACATTCGTCGACGTGAAAAAAGGTGTATCCAAACGTATGCATCAGGTCTGAAATTCAAATTTGTCGAGTCTAAGCCATTGCAAACTCCTTCGACGACCTGGAAGGTAGGAGCGATAGCAAATGCCAAGAGAGAAAAATGAGAACCATGTGTTGATAACACATGTGGAACTGTCTGCCAATCGCGTTGATGAATTCACGGCACGTGCTACAACCGATCCCGAAATTCCATTTTTGGCAATAATCCCGTCACTGTTGGCGCTTGGGCAACGTCAAACGGTCAGTTGCAGCCCTTGACTAGGATATCCGTGCTAGAACCGTATGGTCAGTTGTTCTCAGCCACCATACAATCGACGAGTCAAGACTTTATTGTTCCTGATGCAGGTCGAGGCTCCGTATCGGCGACCGACGGGAATACATTTTGAACGGCGTACTCGGATTGGAAGGAATTTTATCGGAAACACATTTCTTGCGATGAGAGTAGCTTTGATCGCGGAACGCCCTGAAAATCTCCGAATGGCGCTCATAGTAACCGTCCATAATAGCTGAAGCGCTGAAGCTGAAGTCTGAAGCTGCATCCCCGTTTGCGGTAAGAGCTCTCTCGATAGATAACAATAGGAACCCGAAAGATGTATTACAACCGTTTGGAGCTTGCAAGGAAAAGCTGCATCAATACCGGAACAACGGGTTGTGGCGGGAAAGTGGACGCACATCACATTCTCATACCTGAGTCTATTACACCGGTGAAATCTAGACTTGCTTTTCGGTTCACTGAACTCAATCCATTCCCATCAACCTCAAGAAAGAAGCAAAATAGACCCTGGCATTAGTGAAATACAATGGAGCATCCGGCCACCCTTACAATACTAGTATGCAACACATGGTAAATAGCAATCATTACAACATTAACCACAGTATTCGTTTAGGGGGCATCCTATTGCGGTCCCATGTACTAAAGGAGCATCTCAGTATCATCATACACCTATTTGATGAGTTAGACTTACCACCACCGTCAACACCAATAACTGCAAGCAGTGCGTTAAAGACACCACCAAGACCCTCGCCTGCCAGAAGACCAGCAGCGATGGCGAACATGTACAGATCGTAGCTCTTGGGGTTCTTCTTTGACCAGATGTAGTTCATCACTGAACCAGCACCCATAGCAATGGCATAGTACACTTGGGGAACGACGAAAGCGAGACCAACGGCGTTCTATTGATCACACGTCAGTAAACCTATTGATGCTGATGAATGGAACCTTTCAAAACTCACCCAGTTGGGAACCCAGTGCCAGTACTTCTTGGGAATGAACCAGTGCTGAAAAGATTCCATCAACATTCTACAGCGGCAACCGAGATAGGGATGACTATCAACTGACCTTAACGCATACAGAGATAACGGCAAAGATGGAGATACCAATAGCGGTGTATCCTGACGACGGTGGGATAGCTATAGACGCACATGTAAATTAGCAAAACTGGGCTCTAGAGAGCATGGTCGCGAACTCACGAAGTCTGGGTGCCGAGACAGCAATAGCAACTGCGGCCCATGCGGAGACGGATGGAGCACCATATGTGCAAGCTATTAGGCGACTTGTCAGCTGGAATGTAACATATGGCATGAGAAGCAAACACGTACTCTCAGCGTTGGGGTCAATGATACAGGGGCTGGCCTTGGTGAACAGGATGAAGAGACCTGCGTTCAAGAACACAGCGACAACGGATCCACAGAGCTGAGCGACAAACTGGTTCTTGGGCTTGGCACGGAGAAGGTAACCGGTCTTCAAGTCACCAGTCATGTCGGAGGCTTGGGCAGCAGAACCGGCGGCGACGACACCAGCGGTCAAGTTGAACACTTGCGAGGGCTGCACGGCCATGCCTTGACCCTTTGCAATACCTCCGAAAATGAGTTGGGATGCCTAAACATACAGAGAATTAGTATAGTCATATGTGAATTAAGAGCGTACATTACCTTGGCGACAGTGGAGACGGGGTTGACATCAGTGGCACCAGAAGATTGCACACCAATGAATGAGAAGATGAAACCGAGAATGAGAGCCAAAAGGGCCTCTCCGACATTGAGAGGGAAGAGAGTGGCCATGAGAGCGCAAGACATGATTGTACTGAGCGCGAGACCAACAGTCCACCAGAGAGTAGGGACTCGGTCTTCGAGAGGAGTTTGATCCTCATCATCGGGATGAATTTCCTTCTTTGCGAACATGTCTTTGAAGGTTTGCACAAAGTTGGTACGTGCCATCGCTACAACCAGTACATCAGAACACGAAGGCAAGGCACGAGGAGAACAGACATACTCGTCATAAAGGGTAGCAGTCCACAGAAGATGTCAGCGAAGGAGTAGAGCAACATCATCAAGACACCGGGCCAGAGCAACCAGTAACGGGGGGATGGTGAGGTGATGTACTCCGAAGGGTCGTCGACGAAGTTCAGCGACATGATGGAGAAGATATTGGGGTCGTCGGAGTTGACCTTCACGACGGCAAGGCCATTCTTGACGAGCGACGGAGCGACTAAAGACAGCTATGTCAGCGATGGTGAGAAGAGAAATCTCGAACGACGTACTGATTCCCCAAGCAAGGACGGCACCACCCACTATAAGCGACAGTGTTAGTATCGGTTCAAATCTGCCAATTGATGGTGGCACTTACAGAAACTCCAACTAGCATTAAGACCACTGAGCATTCCAGCACCGAAGAAAGCAGGAGTGACTGGCTGAAGGTGAGATTTCTTCGTAAACCAAGGAATCTGCAAGACGTACACTCAATCCACCATCCATAGTTTTCAAGAGCGATGATGCTGGTGAATCCGAGACGGTAGAGAGTCCAACCGATGTGCCAGTCGAAGATCTTCCGAAGCTCTGTCAGATTGAAACAACGAAAGGAGTTCATGCTACACTTACAACACCAGGAGCATAGCTCGCAACAACCCTAAAGATGAAGCAGGCGATGAAGGTCCAGAGAAGAGCCAAAGATTTCTTCTTGGCAACGATGGCTCCGGTCCTTCCCTTGTGTAGCGAACGGATAGTGTACGCCTATTCACATCATCAATATCGAAGGCGGAAAGCGAGCTAAATAGGACATACCGTCGCAGCAGGAGTAGGGAAGGTCAGCTTCTGGTGGATGATGTAGTATTTGCGCAGTGGAATGACGAAGAAAATTCCGAAGAATCCAGCGCAGACTGTGAGTGCAATGATTTTGCCAATATCTTGTTGCGGTAGTGCAGAGAGCAATTCAAGACGATACATCGCAGGGAACGCGCTAACGAAGAGGATACCGATACCCCCAGCAGCTGTAAGTGATTGTTAGAAGCTGGAATATTTGAGGTTATTCTGGATCAACGAACCCGTAGCAGCACTGCAAAAGGGTATAAGCACGCAATCACGCAAAGTAGGATACAACTCACGTTTGAACGGTACAATTTTCTTTGGGTCCGAATGGTCCACCAAACCATTTTCCGATGAGGCCTGACTGGGGAATCGCCAGGGATAAAGGTTTCAAGATGGCAAATCCGAAAAGGGCCTACAAAAAGACTATGAGATATGAATCGCGATCCATGATTCGTAGTGCACGTACACCAAAGAGTTGAGGCCCGAATGTGAAACCGGTTTTCAATCCAAGGTAGATATTCGAGGCACCGACTGTAAACGCGAGTTTAGTTGGAAGCTCTTAAAGTAATCAGCTAGTAAACGCACCGACTGCCCCGAGAACACAACCAACGACAAGAGCACTGTACCGGAAAGAGTTAACACTCAGCGATTCGAAAATTTGATGAGACTTGCCGTATGGTGAGTTGGTGTGGTTCATCTGGCTCTTCTGGGTCGATAGGGAAAGGTTTCGTGCTGTCGGAACAAACGTAAGAAAGACATTAATGACGTGCAAACCCGGAGACGTACACATCATGGTCATCGAAAGTTTCCTCAATCTCATCGGCCTCTGATTCTGAGGTCGTTTCCCTCTTCTCGTTGTACTGAGGAGTAGAGCCCTCTCTCGGGACGGTTGGCACGACTACGTCGGATGGAGGGACAGCGGCCATGGCGTCCAAGTACCTTTCCACAACGGGGGTAGTGGGGGATGGAAAAGAGAAGGCACTGATGGAATTTCCATCTTTTAAGAATCAGCAGCTGACCGATTTCCGAATCCCGAAGAGGAAGGCGCCGGAGGAGTTGGTTCCTGTCCACATGGTAACCTCGGCTACAATTTTGTGGCGGTCCTTATCGCCCTCTTCCCGGCTACTCCAGTCACCGTCTACACCATCATCCATCACCGTTCGCCGGCTCTGACTCCAATCCTAGTATCTCAATTCATTGCAACTCTCCATGTTCCTGGACTAGACAGGCTATCAAGAACTCTAGCAGGCTCCGACACGCTGTCGCAAGTCAAAACCTTAAGGAAAATGGTAAAAGGTTTTGCACGAAACGAAAACACGCGATCAGGATTGCTGTTTATTCTTCCGCGGACGTTCCACATGGCACCCGTTGATTTTCTCGCTTTTCCGGCGGGCTGAGTCAAAAATCGACTCGGCCAATGTCCAAGCGGCTTCAGCTCAAGCAAACACCGGTCCTCAAGGTCGCTTCCAGCTTGTCAGCGAGAACCACTCATATCTTTACCATATGATACACAGTTTCGCATGCCATTGGAGGTTCTGGAGCGATCTGTCTCATGAAGACCGGATGTTTGGGGCCATCTCGGCCATTGTAGAAGCCTACACAGGTATGGCTACTGTTTGCATCATATGGAGAGCCACCCAGTCAATGCTTTCACTTTTCAAGAATTGTTTCCAAGGCATGTGTTCCTCGTTCAATTGACCCTTGGTGCGAACCTGACCATCAATTTACCCCACAACAGATCCATATGCACAAATGCACAAGGGGACGGCTGGGGACGGGTTCGAGGCTTTATGCTGTCTTATGCCGGTATTGGTTGATATTGGGTGCATGCGGACGTCGTCCAGACGGCGCTCCCGTCGCGCTGTCCCCATGCTGTGGCCAACGGCGTATTCGCTCACAATTTGTTTCCTTGAATCTTCATAACATCCTCGGATCCGCGAGTTTCTCAAGAGTCAAGTTATCAGCTCTACGGATGGACCTTGGCAATTCTCGTTCTCAGCATCATGAGATCTTCCTCATACCTCTGCTTCTTTCAATTGCTGCGACCTTCTTTTCAACAAATCCACACGGCCTCGATTCCCGCATATGTCGGCTCGCAGGCCTTGGAAGATCGAACTCGGCAGCAACCTATCGAACGGCTCTGTCGTACACCTTCAGAGTTCACATTGCGCAACACGTCCCTGAGTATTTCAGGCCCAATTCTTCTGCTCTTGACCAGACTTCTTGACTCTTCTTGACCGCCCTCGCCTTCGTTAATTGTAATTCCAGGAACTTACCACTGACATCCCAACATCGAAAATAGACGCACAGATGTTTCTCCCGCCTCCCTCGCGAGTTGCCAAGATGCTTTACTCTAAATGGACATCAAGGGCCCGAAAGCGCCATCTTCGTCATTATACACTTGCTTATCGCCATCCTGGCGCCGCGTCCTACGAAGAGACTCGGCTTGTGATAGACGATGTTGACTGACAGATGGGCCTTCGTGGAACGACTCGAGTTAGAGAGGCTAGACACGCGCCAAAACCCAACTAGATACCCGAATGTCAATAGCATGCCGCTCGTGGCGGATAGAACTAGCCTTCCCGAAAGGTCGTTCGGGATCAGTGATGGGCACCGTGCCAGCACGCAGTACGCTACTAGGACCACTATAATACTGCAATTGGCCTCTATCATACCAGAAATCTTCGTGGTATCATGGGTATAGATCTACACAGCAAAAAGATGCTCCAATGGTGATGGACGATGTACAGACCAAATGGAAGTTGAATGGCGTCCCAGAGCCTCCCTATATCCTAGTAATACGAATTCGAAATGCCGTACATCCTGTACTTTATCAGACAATTAGACAATGAACGTGATCGGGGATGTTTGCCACTTTTCGCTTCAAATATGGATTTGTTATGTGTGCTTGTTCGGAATTCTAGGGCTGGTCAGAGGCAGCTGTAGATTATCCTTCATCTCATAGTTGCTATCGACCCTTTGCCAACGCTTTCTGAACACCTTCGACGCAAGGTTCCGGACCGAGGACCCGAGACCACGAAGATAGCCTGCCCATGCTCGTAGGATATCCTATTGATGATGAGGACCATACTCGAGAGATAAGATGGAACACATACCCGCTGAGATCCAAATATCAATGCTGTCATAATTGGCGCTGAAACCGAGCTGTGAGCGCAGTAAAGATAACACTAGTATGACACTCACCTGTAGGCAAAGAGAGGTTCCAAGCAGCACTGGAATTAGTGGGATTTGGTACAGCGACTGCAACAATCCTATGAAGAACAATCAGCTACCTCGTGGACTGCTACTTGAGATACTACTCACGACAATGCAAGTCCAAGGTAAATAGTGAACAGCAGCACCCTCACATAAAGAGTGTTAGAAAATGTCGAGTCACCACCTCCCTGGTGATTAAGAGTTGTCTGGCTCGTCTTCCATCGTTGGTATAATGCTCGCCCAATCATGACTGCATCCGTGATTATAAACAGCTATCCAAGAAGATGGATACTAGGTGGCTCACCGAGAAATGCGATGTCAACTCCGGCCGTCAGGACTTCAATAAACAAGTCGACTCCAATCCTGTAGCGTCCAAAATTGTCACCGTTGTTCCTTGGAGTAGAATCTTGAAGAAAACCCAAACTGGGACATACGGTATATTTGTATTGTGACAATGACAATACATGTGGGTTGGATCGCGTTCTACAACACTTCTATCGCTGAGCCCAACCTATTTTGCTTGTTAGATGCTTTCCCAGAGTTAGATATTAGCCACATACAATTGTTACTTCCATACATATGACCAGAAACATGACCAACGGAGCGGCTATGAGCTGCTCTATCTTCAGCTTGCATTCTCCACACGGGGGAGGAAAAGATGTGTACCATAGATCGCCGAAATGAGGTCGTAGGGATGTTTGAAACGTTGAGGTATAACTGACATGAAACTGGTCATCTGAGATGTGGTTTTGAAGTCTTGGACATGCGTACCGAAATGGTAAATGTAGTAATTGATATCGTGATACTGGTGCGAGAGCATGAGCACTATGGTTCGGCCCAATAGTAGTTGCCACGTACAATATCGGACATGCGTATATTAGCGCAGCCTGAAACAGACACAACCCAAACGGTGGCTCTTCTCCGAACTGACGTCCGATGAGTATGAGAAAGGAGGTGCAGTACAACATTGACGATGCTGTCAATGAATACCACGCATCCATCCGGTGCACTGTGTGCGACCATATTGCGGGTATGATTGTCAGGACGAGGAGGACAACTCCCAGGATATTGAGGCCATTGAAGACCCGAACTAGAGTGAGGATTTCACCTAAAATTTCTCCAGAGTTAGCGATGAGCAGAATCAGCGAAGGAAACCTGCCTCCGGTTAGTGGGGTCGACATAGCATGGGGGGAAGGAATGACAGGACATATAGTCTACCATCAAGATCGTAACTTTAAGGAATACAAAGAATGGGACCCACTCCATCACGAAGGTGCTCTTCATCGCGTTACGTGATGATGGGTCCATTTTCATCTCACGGTCTCCAATTTATCCGAATAGCAAGCAGTGGCAAGAGATATCAGTATCCTAAGGTGCAGCCTTCACAACCCTCGACGAGCCCTCAGCGCAGTCAGTATACATGTCTTCTAACAAAGTCGAAGATTGGTGGCTGGTATCTGGACGGACGGGCTAGTGAAACCCCGGTGGCATCGTTGATTATCACGATTCAAAGTTTCAAAGAACAAGGTAGTCATAATCAGCGTGCCGTACCATCGTTGACATGAGTTCTCTTCGTAGTTACTTACACGATGCAGAATTATTTGGTATAATTGCCAAGACCAGGCGTTGCTTCTTCCTCTACATCGTATGCGTCCTTCGATGGTTGCCGCCGAAGGACTCTTGACATCGTTCGCTTAAGGGAGTCTGACGTGTCCCGAAGTACGCCTATCCAGGCTCTCAGGATGTCCTTTGCATAGATTAGCGGGGATTCTTGACGGTAACACGTGAAGCTCACCTTTTGGGTACCGAAAATCAAAGCGGAGGCGATGGGTGCTAGTGATGAGATGAGCCGAAAGGTTCCAGGGACTGCGAGTCGCAGAAATCTCACCAGTTGGCAATGATAGATTCCACGCTGCATTCGAAGACATGGGCGATAGTAAAGCAATAGCAACGATCCTGCAATGATATCTCAGAACATCGAATGACGCCTTGATTGTTCGACCTACGACAAAGCAAGAGTCAAGTACGCCGTAAAAAGCAATATTCTGGCATACAGGGCCCCTGAAGATGGGACATTGCCTCCACTTGTGGGGATTATGGGACCAGTCTTCCATCGCTGGTAGAGTATACGTCCACATAGCACTATCAAGCGACTTATATTAGAAGACACAAAGCAACGAAGGGACTCTAGGAATGTACCGAGAACCACAATGTCGATTCCTGCCGACAGTATCTCGATGAAAAGATCGATACCGATTCTGGCAATTCGATGAGTCTCACTGGCAGCTCTAGACGATGGAGCTTACGGAGTGCGCGTGTCGCGACAGTGACAAAACATACGGGTTGGGTCGCGTTCAATGACGTTGTGATCAAAAAGTCCAATCTGGTCTTGTGTTAGGCTCAGGTATTCATTTATGCAACGAATGCGTACCAGAACTACCTCGGCACATATAACGAGGAACATCCCAAACGGAATCAAGGCGAGCTAGTAAAAATCAGTCCGTGGACCTTTTCAGACAGTGAGATAGCCTACCGCGCGCCGTTGGAATGGTGTCGTTTGGATATTCGCTAGGTTAAGATAAAGCTAAGCACTACATTGAGGTACTCAAAAACTGAAAGGTGACTCGGTTTACCGTAATCGTGAACGACAGGATAGATATTGTGACACTTTGAAGCGATCATGACAAACTGTATAGACGTTGAATCTCGTGCCACTTACAATATTGGGCTCGCATAAATGAGCGCGGTTTGAGTCAGACATAATCCAAATGGCGGGTCTTCTCCATATTGATGTCCCAAGAGTAGTGAGCACGAAACACAGTAAAGCAAGGAAGAGCCGATGAGCGAATACCATGTGTGTGTTCTACGCACTGCATGGGAAACCAATGCGGGTATGAGAGTGAAGCAGAGTAGGCCAATGCCAACAAAGTTTAGGGCATTAAAAGCCTGCACAAGGCGAAAATCAACAACGTTGTCACCAAACGCTTCTGTTGGATTCAAGGTCAGAGAAGTGTATCCGAGAAAATCAATTTACTGGCGACTACTCACCATCCCGAATAGCGGTGGACATTAGAGTCTATGTAGAGGCATGTCCTGTTGAGCTATTTGGTTTTAATGAGTGTGCTGGCACAGGTTTCCGTCACGGAGGACTGTTCATCACTGTTGCAATCGTGAAGATGAGGCATGAGTCCTCTGTTGGCCAGTATAATAACAGACCAGAAGGTCACATTGAGAATCATGATGATAATCAGCAAACTTGAAACCTGAAACATCAGATGTGGATGAGATGGGACGCGAACTTGTTCAAGATACTTCGCGCAATATCCTTTTCTCCGAGCTGGGCATGCCAAAGTAAATGAAACCAAAGTAAACGAAAGCAAATACAGATGATGGAGGCCAAAGGACGTTGGGAGGACGCCTGAGAAGGGGAATGCCGGAACGGGATTCAACCCTAACCCTATCACTCATACCTTCCCTTTCTTTCTTCCAACATAGTTTCAAATGGCTGTAGGTCTTCACCCACAAGAGTCTGGTCATTGAACGACTGATAAATGCGGCATAGTCTGGTTTCAGCTGGGGCGGAGGTTCGTTTGCTTTCTGGGGCTATATATGATATGAATATGAACACCACTCTTCAGGACGCTCGCGATGCTTTGCGTACTGGCAAGAGTTCCAGAAGGTGAACGACCTATAGGGCCAACACGCTCACCCCAATACCTAGCACCGATATTGACCTCCCGTCTTAGTGCTATGCTCAAGCCGACTTCCCAACGGAATGCCGTCCTCAAGGTGACGACTACCTAGAGTGTTTGCATCATGGCAAAGAGGTGCGAAACCTTGTATCCGCAGTATCAACACATACTAACCTCATCTTCGTTCCACGTTTCTTGCCATTCCGAACTATCTCTTCCCACTGCCACGAAATCCGCGCAATATTCTCCATTATCCGAAACCGACATAGGTTGCACGAGCAAAAGCCATCCAGGACGAGTTCATTCGTCAAGCAGAAGCAAAAGCAAAGGAGGGACGGAAGACTGCAGATATAGTGTCGGAAGGTGTTATTGTCGGTGTTGGGCTAATTCCACGGGGAGGAAAGGCAGAAGAGGAATCGAAATAATTCTGTCAGTATCCGGAATAGCGCTATAGACTTCCCTTCAGTCATGACTCATTCCAATGTGTGTACTCGGTGCTGAGAAGGGCATCTCAACTCTCAGCACGAATCTGGTCTCTGACCGCAGACACCCGTGTGTCCATATCCGGTTGAGGCCCATCGTATCCTAGTCTGCATTCCTCCGATCGTCCGTTCAAGTAATAATCATACGATGACATGGATGTTCCTTGCCCAGGAACCTCTCAGCTTGTATACTGTGGAATCAGATGCTGCTGATAAATCGATATAGCAAATGTTAGCATTGAGGAACACAGGTCAGCTCGGTTGATCAACTTCAAGTGGAACATCCAAGCCTTGCCGGGCACAAAACCCCACGTTAGACATGACGAATGGAGGAAGTATATTAGGAAGAAACGACTAGTGCATCAACATCATGATTTGCTGAAATCATAAGATCTTCCTTGTCCCCAACTTTTTCATAACCTTAAAGATCCGAATAGAGGCAATTTGAACCTAAGAGATAAAGGTTCAGAAGCTGTAGGCTCGAGACTATGTCAATACCTTTACCTTGAACCGTGTCCAAACTCCCCGTTCGTTCTGGGACTTCGATCGTGCTTCGGCCGGAGCGCTTTGGCCTGGGTCCAAGGTTGTGAATTAGCTTCATACTCGTACTTGCGGAGTTTACACGTACCTTTGATAGATTTGAAGCGATCTGCTTCCCCGGAGTTCACCGTCATTGCAATGTGCAGAGACTCCATGGAGATTTCGGCAGGCGCAGTCGCTGAGACCAAAGTAGCATTGTGTTTCGTGTGCGTATATTCGGAGGGCTTCTCATCCTCCACAATTGTGGTCACCGGTTCGTCCTGGGTCTTGTATGGGATCTCTTCCAGTATGCCGTTCTCAGCTGAGTCTGCTCGTCAGAGACTTCTTTGCGTTGCCAGATGTTCACGAACCTTTGCCTTCCTGAACAGCTGTAGATAGGTGTGAAATATCCCCAGCGTCTGATGGATCCCCGGTTGAGACACCATTACTGATACCTATGTTAAGGACGAAATTAGCAGGTATTTTCTATTTCTACCCACATACATACCTCCATCTTCTTTCCCATCAACGATCGAAGTACCATGAGCTTCCGGTGGAAATTCGTCCGGAAGATCGTCATCTACGTTCAGAACAGTGTTAATATGTTTACCATCGTCAGGTGGTGACGTACCTTCTATCTCTACGAAGCGGTTCTCGTCGCCAATGATAACGAGCACAGGGAAGTTGAGCGATCGACAAAGATCGGTCGTTGTGGGGTCAAAGCGTCTCTGTGCATGAATCCGCTTTACATCATTGTAGTCGACGTTGCTCCACCACGTATGAGAGAGTCTCATGCGTATATTGAAGGAGGGCAGTCCCAAAGCCAAATGCCTCTCCTCTGACATCTTCTCTTGTCCGGATGCATCGTAAGACCAAAAATACTTCTTCTTCTCGCTCCAAGCCTTCCAGGCGCTCTCACCGTCTGCAGGACGGGGGACAGGCCGAATGAAAAGAAAGGCAGGTCGATCATTTCGAGCTTCTGCGGGATTTTGCGGCAGGGTCTGCTCATCACGTTCAAAGTCAAACCAAAAACCGCGAAGGTTCGCTGCAAGTTGATTGGTACCTGTTTAGTGTCACATACGCTGGCAGCGAGTGGCGAACATACCGTATTCCCCATAATCACGCTCGCTGATCCCTCGTTGATTAAACACGCTGTGCGCCTGCGCCAACCAGGAATCTGCGAATGAATCCCAGCCATTCCTCGGCCACAGTCCGTAAAGCACTGACATAGTTTTCAATTCTGGAATGTCAGTCGGCGGAACCGTAAAGCTACGTCACAGTCAGTCAAAGATGTCACATCTCCCGCCGCACCCTCACTCACCGTACTGCATCATCGGCCGTGACGACTTTGCTTTGCTTGATAACATCTGGTAAGCTGCCCCTCAAACCCCAGGGCGCCCATTGTCCATAATACCATTTCTCGTTATCTTCAGACGACCTAGCAACGACCTGTCCTGTAGTCTTGCTGTAGATTGCACCAGGCAGAGTAGCCAGCATGAAGGCGGCATCTTTGACAGCTGTCGATTTCACAATCAACTGGCTCGAGCGACATATTCCTCTGAGGATCTGCCGGGCAGGCAGCTTTCGTGCGAGGTACTCCAAGATCAATTCGGTATTGTTGAACGCCGGAATGGTAAGGAATTGATCGTTGCCGGTGAAGGAGTCCTTGCTGAAGCTCCAAAGCCTTGTAGATCCGTCCCGAACGTAGGGTCCTGTCCGTAGTTCACCACTAGGATGAACCCATAAATTATTCAGGGTCTATGGCCAGGTCAGTTGTCGAAAGACAGCTTCAAGTTGGAGAAATTCGACATACCAGGCTCCCATCGCTGATTTGCGCTACCCCAACCTATTTGGGGACATGGTCAGCTTCATCAAGAGATGGATGTCGTCTTACTAACCTGATAATTGAAGTACGTGTACAAGATGGACGAATAATGATTCCTATCAAAGACGTTTGCCACCGGAACGAGCGCTGTTGCCCTCAACAATCAGGGAGATTTCCCGTGAAAGCGCTGGGGCTCACCGTCGTAGAATATTAGAGCTGGCACTCCAGCTCGTCTCTTATTGTAACCAAAGAGCTGAGCCACATTTGCATTCCTAGGGCCGGGAACATTCTTTGAGTATGAGTTTTCAGGGCTTAACAGAAGGATGGCTCACTTGATACGCGAGAACTTGTCAAAGTCTCGTTTGAATGTCTAGAAGCAGAGCGGTTGGATAGGACCAGTACGCGAGAAAATATGCTCGAACCTCAAAGGCGTCGCGGCCGCTGTATCCGACATGAAGAAACTCCTCCTCTTTATCCTCCCCACGTATGCGAGCAATACTGATGGTCCGGCGAGCATCTAGTGCGTTCCAGCCTATTTCAGCATTGACGGATGACTCCAAAAGGGTCTTCTTGAGGTAGATCTTCCCGGTTGAAATCTGCTCGTACTAGAAGCGTTGCTCGAGTCAGCGAATGTCTTCAGTAGGTGAGATTTGAGCATAGTAAACGTACATCGTCCCAAAGTGTCGAATCTTCCTCTTCTTGGATGCGGTAGATATGCTGTACTAGGTTCCCTTCGACGTTGTTGTGCACACTACCTGCGACGTAGGTAAACTGCCCGCCATGAATGCTAAACTGAGACGCTGCGTGGAAAGACATGTCGGCGGACGGAAGGAGGTCAGGGTACCCTTTTCTGAAAGCTTTATAGCAACGAACGTTCGTACAACAGCAGCGGGAGTCACAGGAACCGGGATTTGAGCGCTTGAACATAACTGACTCCAATTGAACTTTACTGCTGCGTCGAATTCGCTTGATCTGCATTGCATAGAACATTCCTTCTTGGGCGATTTGGAACCGCTACCTCGCGCCGCAGAAACTTAGTGCTTCGATTTCCTAGGACTCACAATCGTCCTTTGAGAGTAATCCTGGGCTATGGGTAGACCTAAACCTTCTCGTGCCCGAGTCAGACGACAACGTATACCATTTCAGTCGTCCATCACAATGCCCTTGGCTGTTGAGAATGGAACATTATCCTTTTGTGGTCTACAATCACCGCCAAAAGTCCTCTGTATAGTGCCCCAGTGTTACGGGCATGGCTTTTGGATCGAGGCCCTGTACATTATTTCGTGAAAGCTGTTGGGATCGGGAGTGTCTTCTTTTCGCGTCTTCTCCACAGGGAGACCATCAATTCTTTCAATATATAAGACTAGACTTGGATAACGATGTTAGTAAGAATTCAATTTGAGGCGAGGAGACGCACACATCAAGCAGTTTGAAGATCTATCCGTTCTTCTGGGCTTCTCAGACAAGGTTCTCCCTTTGGTCTTTGCAATGGGTGATCTCTGCTTCGTTCCACCAGGGTTATTGGCCAGCTTTTGTGATCCAAGGGAGATGACGAACTTACCAGCCAACCATACGAGATAGCGAATGCTTTTGCAGTTTCCGGTGCCGCTCCTAAGGACGATGAACTCAGGACAGGTTTATCCCCATTCTACGGGGGTGGCTAGAACTCGAAGTCGATCAATACGGAGTCTGTCCTGAAAGATGCAGTGATATTTGCGAGGGCAGTGGATGTTACTGGAGAAGAGTGCGTCAGTGACCCTGACGACCCCAATGTCCCACGGCTGAGATTCATCATTGATGATTGAATATTGAATCATTATTCCTGTCGACGTCGGTGTCACTGAAAATGCGATATGCATTCGTCTGACACTGGCCCTCATCCCTCTTAGGTCATTCTCGAACATTGAATCATGTCGACGATCTCAACCAGGAAGCCACAGCTTTCCAAGTTTCCGCATCAATAGGTGGTCATTACCGACATTATGATACAAGCATCCTAGTAAAAGCCAAATGCCCAGACCCTCAATCAATTAGGTATTTGCGCTTGAAGAACGACCTCAAATGCATTATTTGCCAAGCGCCCAATGCCGCCAGCGAAAAGATGGTAAACCACGCAAAATTTTGAACACGTTGGTTCGTGGACACTATGGCAAGGGGTTAGCGAGCAAGAAAAGGGCTTGATAGATGTGGTCGCGAACCATTCGTATCTGTAAATCTTTCCTCTCTCTTTTTGAGGTATCCCATTTCATCAACTATTTCCTTGACCAAACCCTCTAGTTTTCGCATCTCGGTCTCTAGTCCTGACAGTGACTCTTGGTTGGCGATAGCGCTGTAACCAGTTTCAGTTGGAACGTGCATTGCAACGTGTCAGTGAACACTTACTTGTAATCGACAGCGTCAGCACCAATGTCCACGTCCAAATCAACAATTCGAGCCAGTTTACTCGCTTTATCGTTGGAAATACCTGTAACCCCCTGTCAGTAAAGCCCAAGGTCCAAAAATCATTCGCCACGTACTGCCTTCAATAGTGTTTTTAAAGCACACGCCAATTTCTCCCTCTGCATGCGAAGTTACAGCTAATCGTGTCTCCCCACTAATACCCTTCTTGCTGAGATACACATTCTTCTGTGGGCTAGAATCGACAATTTCAATGTCGACCCGTTGGTTCTCGCCAGGACCGAGATTGGCTGTGACTATGACGAGAGTGTTGAGATGAACAGAGTTCCATATGCACTTGCTTGGAGGGTATCTTGAGGCCGGAAGAGAGAATTTGATAGCAAAGGATTGTCCAGTCAATAGACTTAGAAAGAAGAAAAAGAGGAGGTATGAAATGGGTGCAGCCATGCCAGTGGTCACGGTGACGGCGCTCAAGGGAGAAATGACCTGGCATGTATTCCCACGGCACTCTGTTCTGCTTTCGGACCGTTTTGATGCAGCGTTCTCTCCGAGTTTTGATTCTTCCTCTTCTCACCGGTCCGAAAATTTTCGACTAGTATTTATACCAAGGTCATGAAGTGATCTTCGATATCGAAGAGCCTCTAAAGAAATGGCAAATTCCAGCAAAATCGCGAGGATTGAGGCAAGTATCTCCTCGTCGTCGTGATCATTTCTCGCCTATAATGAAGATTGTCGTAGACATTCCGGGTAGCCCCTCGTTGGCTTTTGGTACGAGTAGAGACATCGGACGGGATCGTTGGATGGGGAGAAGGCACCCTCGAAGGACACACCGAAGCCGTAGAAGGTGCTTTCAAAGACCTGACCGAGAGATTCGTTGGTACGGATTCGGACAATATCCTCGACATATGGCAGAGTGCCTATATGGGTCGATTCTACCGTGGAGGACCTGTATTAATGGTGCGTCATGTATTTGTATCAATAACGATGAATCTCAGCCAATACTCTAGAGTGCTTTGTCCGGCCTGGATATCGCATTGTGGGACATCAAAGGCAAGAGGTTGGGTGTTCCGGTCTGGCAGCTTCTGGGCGGCAAAGTACGCGATCGTGTTAAGGTATATGGTTGGATTGGTGGGGATCATCCCAACGACGTCGTCTCTGCAGCACAGGCACGCAAAGAGCAAGGGTTTACTGCAGTTAAAATGAATGGCACCGGTAATCAGTAACGGTCTTCTATCCCTTTGTCTCGAACCGAGCTCTTCGAACAGATGCGGTGGCGTGGGTTGATTCACCAAGTACTCTTCTAGGGACAGTTGACCGAGTCAAACAAGTCCGGTATGTCGGCATCGAAAGTTTCAGGATCCTAAGTTGACTGATATGACATCCAGAGACGTCGGACTTGATGTCGGTGTTGACTTCCACGGTCGGCTGCACAAGGGCATGGCCAAGCAGCTTGCCAGGCTCCTTGAACCACTTCAGCCATTCTTCATCGAAGGCAAGCAATCCTTCCGTCGTCACTACTTTTTATAACCTTTGTCCGTTCACAGAACCACTGCTTCCAACTCAACCCGAGGAAATTGCCGATTTGTCCAACGCCGTGTCAATACCCATCGCCCTGGGCGAACGCTTATATACTCGCCATGATTTCCGGCCCTACTTTGAACGACGTGCAATCGACATTGCTCAGCCTGATGTAAACCTTGTCCACATACTCGCGCGGAAGCTGCCATACTGAGTTCTCTATTAGATCGCACATTGTGGTGGCATCACGGAAATGAACCGAATAGCTAGTCTTGCGGACACCTACGACGTGGCACTGGCTCCTCATTGCCCCCTTGGGCCTATTGCACTTGCCGCTTCCATGCAGGTAGCGACCTCGGCTCCTAATTGTAAGTACATATCAGGAATGCATTTCGGACCCCTTGAAGCTCACGGCATGAATGAGTTGTTATCCAAGAGATGAGCTGGAAGGTATGCTATTTCCCATGTTAAAAGATAGCCCTAGTTTGACTGCCTACCCTCTAGATGCATTACAACCTCACCGAACATGAGCACCCGCTGGCGAATGCTGATCTACACACGTACATGGCTAACCCGGATGTATTCACAGTGAAGGATGGTCATATCGATATCCTGACAGGTGCGAATCCATGTCCTATTACAAGTATGACCTCAGGGTTAATGTAATATCTATCAGGACCGGGTCTTGGGATCGAAATCAACGAAGAACTTGTACGCAAAGCCTCGCAATATTGCTTGGAAAATCTTCCCGCATGGAGGAATCCTTTATGGCGGGGTGATGATGGAAGCCTCAGGGAATGGTAGTTTACATATCATGTACCAGTCAAATTGGAGGAATGCAATAACTTGAAGTTGAACAACTAAGGTGTAGTAACGGTGTACCACTGCCACTTCGGCCGAAACATTTCCCACGTTCCTTTACCCTAAACCGTCAAGTAGAAGGATATCGGGCTCGTTCCATTCAAGCAACCATGGCTGACGCTGGTGAGACCGGTCAAAAGATACGGTATCCTTCAAGCATACTCACCACTTCTTTTGCTTACCTTTCCCAGGATTTTTCAAGGGAACCTCTGCCGACCAGGATAGACGTTTCTCAGACAAAGAGCACAAGCTCCTAAAGAGCATGAAGTTCCCTCCAGAGTTTGATAAAAAGGTATCCTATACCGCGTTTTTGGCATTTTGGCTACACTCTAAACATCATTTCTCTAGGTTGACATGCGGAAAGTCAACCTGAACGTAATCAAGCCATGGATTGCGAAAAAGGTGACTGAGCTTGTTGGGTTCGAGGATGAAGTAGTCATTGAGTATGCTATGGGTTTGCTGGAGGACAAGTCTCAACCGGTGAACCAATCTCGTCATGCACTGAACTCAGTCCGCTAACAAGGTTTTCATAGACACCGGACCCAAAGAAAATGCAAATCAACCTGACCGGTTTTTTGACTAAAGACACCCCTGCTTTCATGTCTGCTCTATGGAATCTTCTACTCGAAGCTCAGTCAGATGTTACAGGTGTTCCACGCACATTCGTCGAGGAAAAGAAGGAAGAGCTACGAAAAGCTCGCGAAAAAGATACACGTACCTTCGATGAGCGAGACCGACGTGCCAGATTGGATGAAATTCGAGGAAATGAGCGGGGCAGAGGCGGTGGCAGGGGTGGCGGTAGAGGTCGCGGAAGAGGCCGAGGTGGAAGAGGTGGTTATGATGATGACCGTGGTGGCCGTTCACGGGACGGTGGTTGGGGAGATCGTGTAAGTTCTTTTAAATGGAACTCGTGTATGGGCAACTCATTCAGCCATTCTAGGGACGTCGTCGCATGTCACGATCTCCAACACCACGCCGAAGGTCACCAACACCACCTTCAAGCGGCGCCTCACGTTCACCACCACCCCGCAGGTATCGCTCTCCACCACCAAGAGGCAGAAGACGGTCACCCTCACGGTCTGTCTCACGGTCCCCACCTCCGCCGTCCAGGAGGCGACCGCGCTCCCCTTCTGTTACCCCTCCAAGAGATAGACGACCACGCGCACGGGACAGTCGTAGTCCGCCTGCTCGAAGGCGTCGTCTGTCCCCTTCACCTCCCAGATCTCGAAGTATGTCCAGGTCCAGGTCACCGCCGGGTCATGGGTACGGCAAGAGACGCCGAAGTGCTAGCCCTCCACCCAGACGACGAAGGGGTAGTCCCACAAGGTCACCGGCTCCCCGTAGGAGGAGTCCTAGCCCTGGCAGGCGTGGGAGACGTCACTCTCGAAGTCCCAGCCCCGCGAGTCGGTCGGTGTCACCTCGCAGTCCGGTCGAAAAAATGGACGTTGATCCCAAAGATAATCGCGATAAGAACGAACTGAAGATCAAAGGTCAAGCCACAGCAGAGAAAAAGAAGAGTAAATGGGATTCCGAGGAAACTATGAAAACTGAGGTATGCACATCTTGCTCTACCGACTACAGTCCTCAAGTAACGCTGACGAGTGATAGGACCGAGATACATCAGGTCCGTCGCAAAGTGAACTCGAGAAAAGAGAGAATGAGCTGAAAGAACGAGCGCTTAGGAACAAGGTCGTAAGGTCGAGGAAAACGACAGCGGAATGAGAATAGCAGCGCAAGTTCCCCTCTTTCCATTCTTTCATTCATGAAAATACCCTCAGAAATCTCTTTATGCTCAGGTTGTCTGTACCTATAATCAGTCCGAGTTTCCAGGAGTACCGGAGCCTTTAGGACTCGTGATATGAATGCGGAACACCTTTAACAGTCGTGCCTATACTTTTGCTTTGTATTCTTACTGTGCAGCCTGGTTTCAATAGATGATGACTTGGCGTTCTTATACTCTATATAATAGTACAGGATCTTACAGGATACTCCGTTATTACCTCTTGCACGCCCTTGGCAACGTCAGAACTTGATTTTATGTGCACTACCAAATTGGCGCGGCAGTTGAGCGGCAGTGCTCCCATGAAATCTGCCCAGTGACACTGACAGTCCAGGCGAGGCTCACACGGGAACTTGATAGAACGGCTCATCTCAGTACGCTGAGGAGAACACCAGGCAGTAGCAGTCTGAAACACCGTTGACGTTCCCAATGGCCAGCACCTTCACGACAGCTTCCACAACTTCTCTTATTAACGACTCTCCAACCCCGACTCCGACTCAGGGACCAAACGGCAACCCCCCTACGAATCGAGGAGCAAACTACTTTTTTGGCTTCCTCATCACCTTTATTGCCTTGCTTCTGATATTCATTGGATGCGGTATTGGGACGCGGCGGAGACTGCAGAGAAGAAGGGGTTTACTAGATCTAGGTTGGGGGGATTCGCATGTTGATATCGTTCCCAAAGAAGAGCCAAAGCTCTTGGAACCAGCTTTTGTGCAGGGTGGTGGAATATGGTCTTCAATTCAGGCAAGCCATACTTTGCGTTGAAGTACAAGAAAGTCTAACCTAAGCGTTTTTCTGCATCAGCCTCTCGCCACGAGTCTAATCCCATCACAATCGCTGCACGAGTTTGGAGAATCCCAGAAAACTTCATCATCTTCGAGTTCGAATTCGTCACGGCCTGAACCTCCGGTTCGCATGCCATCCTCGAATCCGATAGCATACCACGGTCTCTCGTTACCCGTCTGGTCGCGGACTTCACGGACAGCGAAATCTAACAACGAAGGAGAGAGCAAAGCCGAAGAGGAACCGTTATCCTACTCGATGCAAGTCGCAGTCATGATATCTATGCCTCATGCATCGTCTGTCGAAAATATTACACAGGAAGACGAGCGACAGCTACCCGAATATCAACTTGGCGTTGCTCATTTACCATGGGAGGAAGGACGGACTCCCCTCACATAACTCGCTATTTACTTCACTGGTTTCTGGTGTTCGAATGGATTGTATCATTATGTCCTGTACTGCCTTTGCTAGGGTGTATACTATCGCCTACCCACGCATTACTATACCCCACTTTATGACCATGCGTTTCCGTGTTGACCTATAACAATAACATGGTCAGCTTGGACAGGAAGAATGTTAATGAACCTTCGAGCCTCAAAAGTCCGCGGTTGTCAATGTCTTCTCAGATCCCCTTTCAAAAGCCAAGTTGATCGCACTGCCATCGTATCGCACCCTTGCAAACGTTCCTGATGTGCTTTTGATTCTGGCCGAGACTAATGAACCTTCCGACCATTCTATATCCAACGTAAATCCCCCTCTCGCCCTAAAACCGGTGACACGACCTTCTTTCCACGAACCGGGAATAGCAGGCAACAAATGGATCTCTCCGTTGTGGCTTTGAAGTATCATCTCGGCAACTGCGTTGGCACCTCCTTGATAAGGACCCCAGCAAGTCAGATATCACAATACAACACGGCACCAGCACTAAAACGTACCAAAGTTCCCATCAATCTGAAAAATGCTGTTCTTCGACCATAGGTTATCATACGAGTAGTTGTGCAAAAGCCTCTGCATATAGTAATATGCCTTCTCACCATCGAGGAGTCGTGCGAAACAGTTGGCACGCCAGCTCGTCGGCCAGCCATTCCCCGCGTCACCTCGGATTTCAAGAGATACTCTAGCAGCATCACTGAGGGTGGCGTTGAAACGCGGATCAATCTGAGCACTTGGGAAAAGCGGGTACATGTGGCTTATGTGGGTAAAGACTCTAGCAGAATGTGTGTCAGTCTCCAAGGAGCGGACTGTAGATCAGAGACTATACCTATGGTTGTTGTAATCCCGCGCGTATTCTTGTATTTGACCTCTTGAGCCAATACGAAATGGCAAGAGGCGCGACATTGTCTCCGTAAGATCGGCAGCGAATTCAGGATCGACTTCTAGTAGCTTTGCGAATCCGGCAGTGTGGTTAAACAAGTCGCGTAAGAGTCTGCTAGCATGGTCAGTTCGTCTATCCTTTTTGCTAGAAAGGTCGAGAGATTCACGACGTATCAATAGTTGAACCTTCGGGAACCAATCAACAGAGGAATACAACGAAACGACCTGGAGCTCACCGTATGTCATGGACACATTCTCATCATTGTAGTTACCAATTCCAATCTCGGGACTTGCGCTAGGGTTCGTCACCAGGTACTCCTCAGTCTCGACCTCCGGAGGAGCCGTAACCAGGAAATCCAAGTAAAACTCGCATAGACTCTTCATGAGCGGATATGCCACGTCTCTCACCCAATCTTCTAGGCTCGGGTCAAACGCATAATGCTCCCAAACATTCTGCATCAGCCACGCGCCTGACATCGGCCAAAAGCCATGGAACGCGGAATCGATGGGTGCAGAATCCCGCCAGAGGTTAGTGTTGTGATGAGAAACCCAACCGCGGGTGATGTTATATTCCTCAGCAGCGACGGTCTTTCCGCGTTCGGAGAGTTCGGAAATCAAATTCCATAATGGATCGAGAGTTTCAGCAATGTTCAATGGCTCGGAAAGCCAGGAGTTCATCTGTTGTGTTGGCTGAGCCGTGTGTCGACACAATCATGATAGTACGTACCTGTTGATTGATATTCAATGTATATTTGCTATTGAAGCTATCAGCATCCACATCGTATACTCTGGAGAAATGCATCGTACCTGCCCCAGTTGGGGCTAAGCTCTTGATTCCAAATACCTTGAAGATTGGAGGGCTCGGTCTTGCGGGAAGAAGCTATTGCAAGATATCGTGCATATTGTGTGTAGAGTGCAAATATGTCTTGATCAGCATCGCCTCCTCCCCGAAGATCCTTCCTCAGATTGGTAGGCAGATATGTATAGTTTGTGGGAGTACCTAAAAACGACGGTCAGAAAACCTGCGAATGCAACAAAATCACCAAATTGTACCAAGGAAAATGCCGACTCTTCCGAACAGTGCTTGATAGTCATTCAAGTGATTCTTGAGAAGTTCCTCCCATGTTTTACCTCGAACACTGTCCAGAGCAGCGCTAACTTTAGCTTCAGGGTCTCCAGTGATATCATCATAGCGGACGTAGTTGGTGTCGATAGCGATAACGATCACTACTTCATTAGCTCTGGACACAGAAATGGTCGTCTCTCCTTGTTCAATGGAAGCGCCTTCCCCATAAGCAACAATCTCGGCACGTGCGAGGAAGTTAATTGAGCCCGGTAAGGTATACATCTCGGTTCCACGACCCGTCATTGTGATAGAGTTCTTTGATACTGTATATGCCTACGGTGGCAGCCCTCTTTAGGCTGACATATATGGTGAAGTATGGCGCGACTCACTGCATTGTCCATGGGTGTCACAAATCCTGCCTCAAATTCGACTTTGCCAGTCTCATTCGCGGTAATTTTGACCATAATCACGTTGTCTGGGTGGCTTGCGAAGGCCGACCGGGTGTACCGTACTCCCTCGAAGACATATGTAGTCGTTGAGAGCGCAGTTGTAAGGTCCAGACTATGGTTGTAGTTTTGGACGCCAGATAAAGAAAGGTTCAGGAACTTGAGTGTGAGGTTGCCGGCCGCTGAATTAGAGTTGCTGTCAGCGAGCGACTTGGTAAGCGTGAGAACATACTTTGGTAGACTTGCTGTTTCAGAGGCGTGGCCATACAGTTCTTGTCAATGGTTGATTGAGCATCGTATAAATCGTCTCTCCTGTATGTAGAACATTAGATGATATAGCATATCTATAATGCAGGGGAGATTGACCAGATGTAGTCTTGAACTTGCGTCAGCACGCTAGGACAATTCTTGTTGTTAGGATTATTGATAGATCCAGACCAAATATGGTCCTAGAAAGGGGTATAAATCTTTGGAGTGCATACAAATCCTGTAATACGCACCTCATTCAATACCAAGACCTCCGTCGGGATTTGCCCGAATACCTCAGCACCCAATCGCCCATTACCGATCGGAATGACTATGCTGGTCCTTAAGCCTCAGAGAATCAGATAAAGAGCGCCTTTTCCTTACTGTTCGTGCTATTGAACCACATCGTGGTAGCCTATGTAGTGCATACTCATGAGTGGCAATGATCGATAATGAACCTAGTAAACTCACCGCGAGGGTCAGCTGCGACAAGAACATGACCAGAGGCAAACACCGAAAAAAATTCATGACCTCTACTTCTTTCTGTCGTACAAGCAAGGGGCGCAGCTGAGAGGCGTATTCTCAACCCTGACCAGCAAATAGTGATATGTCATCATTTTGGTACTCCGAAATCGAAACCGTATGGCCATGGACACAAAGAGCGAATGCGGCGACATGTGAATTCTAGAAGCTTTTCTTCAGAACGAGCCAATACTATGCGTGATGACCGGATTAACCTGCTATGTTAACTCGGAAAAATTGGTTGAGGATCTGAAAAACTTATGAGCTTCAAGAGGTCTGAAGTTGAATAACCATGCACCTGAGGCCTAGAAACATGTTGGTCGCCAATTCTGATAGACCCGTCAATCTTGTATTTGCGGCTGGATAAACGCGTCAAGTTGTAGTGGAAGACTGGAGATTCCGAGTCTGGATCAAATTTCCCACTGCAGTACCATGATCATGTGACCCTATCGGCTTTAGTCGCTCGAGCGCTTAGCTCCAGTGGTGAATTTTTGGTCTCCTTCCTTCCTTCTTGCACATCAAAGACAGCTGGCTAAGACCACAGCTCAAAATAGAACATGACGATTGAATAAACAGTAAGATTTACAACACAGGTGCATATGTAGTAGATAGAGAAGGAATTTAAAAGTCTGAAGGACCTAAAGCTATCTGAGCACCTCTCTCCAGCGTCAAGTCAACAGCACCACCATTGTATCTCACTCTAGCAGAGGTCCCTGATATACTCGTCAACAATGCGGACGTTAGTATGCCATCAGACCAAGAGATGTCGACCGTAAAACCACCTCTAGCTCTGAAGCCGGTAACAGCTCCCTCCGTCCACGATTCAGGTATAGCAGGAAGTAGATGGATCTCTCCGTTGTGGCTTTGTAGTACCATCTCCACTACGGCGCTCGCACCACCGAAATTCCCATCGATTTGGAACACCAAGTTTCTGGACCAAAGGTTGTCATACGAGTACAGACCCACTAGCCTCTGCATGTAGTAATAGGCCTTTTCTCCATCTAATAGACGCGCATAAAAGTTGGCTCTCCAGGCAGTCGGCCAACCTTCGCTAGAGTCACCTCGCAGTACCAGTGTGACTTTGCAGGCATCAGTAAGGGTCGTATTGAACCTGGGATCGATTTGTGCACCGGGGTGCAGAGGGTAAAGTTGGCTGATATGGCTAAATTCGCTAGTTAACTCATATGAGGGTCGCTTCGTTGGTCGAGTCAGTGAAGCCTCACCCATTGGAGTCATAATCTCGGGCCCATTCCTGCAATTGACCAAGGGCGCCTATTCGGAATGGCATCAAGCGTCCCATCGCCGAGTTCAACTCAGAGACAAACTCGTCATCGACGCCAAGCAGATTCGCGAATCCAGCGGTGTGGTTGAAAAGGTCTCGCAGTAACCTGGAAACATCGTCAATCGACTTCCGAGGTGTATAAAGTGGTATCAGCTGACGCATTGTCGATCGTAGAACCTGCACTTTGGTGTCAGTCTCGTAGTAATATTTGGAAAGGATGAGCGTAAGTACCGTATGTCAAAGAGTATTGCGTCCCACCCTCAGTCCCAATTTGGTGTTCCGGACTCATGCTAGGGTTCGTCACCAGATACTCTGTTGCCTCGATATCATTAGGCGTAGGTAACAAGAAGTCGAGGTAGAACTCGGAGAGCCCTTTCATTAACGGATAGGCCACATCCCTTACCCAACCTTCCAGACTGGGATCAAAGGCATAATGCTCCCAAATATTCTGCATGAGCCACGCGGGGGCTAATGGCCAGAAACCCCAGAATGCCCCATCGATGGGAGCAGAGTCTCGCCAGAGATTAGTGTTATGGTGAGCAACCCAGCCCCGACTGATGTTGTACTCTTCTGCAGCGATATCTCTTCCACGCTCCGCGAGCTCCTCGATCATGTTCCAAAGAGGGTCGAGGGTCTCAGCAACGTTGAGTGGCTCAGCGAGCCACGAATTCATCTACAGCTTTTCAGCATCTAGCGGCGAATGTAGAACAAAACATACCTGCTGATTTATATTTAGTGTATACTTGCTGACAACAATCGTGAGCGAGAATATGGCGGCAGGTAGGAAAATCTCTACCTTCCCCATGCGGGATCGATATCATAGTTCCATATGCCCTGTAAATTGGCTGGCTCTGTCTTTCGTGACGAGGCGATACTAAGATATCTTCCATATTGTGCATAGAGTGCAAATATATCTTGATCGGCATCTGGACCTCCAGAAAGGTTTTTACGTCTATTGGTCGGCATATAAGTGTTCTCCGAGGGAGTGCCTGGATAAGAAGGGTCCGGCTGGTGTTCAGATGACATGTCAATCCGACTCACCTAAAGACATAGTAACCCTACTGAACAAGTCTTGATAGTCGCGTAAATGAACTTCGAGTAACTCATCCCACGTCTTGCCCCTTACTCCTTCCAGAGTTTCGCTTATCCTGGCTTCCGGAATACCAGAGATATCGTCATAGCGAACATAATTGGTATCAATGGCGAGAACAAGGAGTGCTTCATCCGCTCCTGACACAATGAGTGTGTCTCCGCCTGGGCTGGGTCCAACTGTTGCGTTCGATCCGGTAGCTACGACCTCGACTCTGCCGATAAACTTGATAGAGCCAGAGATCCCATATTTTTCGGTCCCTCCGCCTGTCATAGTGAGGGTGTTATTGCTTGCAAGGTATGCCTGAGACAAGAATGAGTGCAGTGATCAGCACGACTAGAACAGGACTTACAGGGTCTACCATTGGAGATATGAATGACGCTTCAAATTCAACTTTTCCTGGTTGATTTGCAGTGATGTTCATCACAATCACGTTGTCCGGATGACTTGCAAATGCTGTCCGAGTATACTGAACCCCGCCAATCATGTATGTAGTGCTCCCGATAGCTGTCGTGAGGTCCAAGCTATGGTTATAACCTGTGACCTCGGCGCCCGAAGACAACAAGGGGAAGACGAGAGAGAGGTTTCCGGGCGCTTTAGATTCAACCATTAAGAATGAGACAGTATTGAATGGACCAATCACTTTACGTTGGAACATCTGTTGCCCGATAGGATTGGCCATGCAGGATTCGCTGACCATGTTTTGTGCAGCAAGTAAGTCGTCCTGCCTATGAATCGGAAATCATTATGGGATTTCGTTTCATGGCTGGAAGGACAGGACAAACCATATTGATTGTTGAATATTCGGTAACATTCCCGGACAGTTTCTGTTATTCGGATCGGTTAAAGACCCTGACCAAACGTGGTCCTGTGGGAAGCCTAAGCGCCAGAATCCAGAATTACAATGTCACTTAGATGCACTTCGTTGAGTATCACGACTTCATTAGGAACCTGACCGGTGAGTCCAGCTCCAAGTCGACCATTGCCTAGTGGAATTACTTGAGGATGTTTAGCTCCGGGGGTATGTTGCGATAGGATACAACGTACTCGTAGGGATATCGAACCACATGTTGGTTGACTATATCGATATTTGATGAGAATAGAAAATGCTGGTATCGATGTACAAGGCTCACTGCGCGGGCGTACACTGTGAAAAGAGTCGAAACAACAGCTAGCGATCGTAGTATTGCCATTGGAAAGGGTGAAGGGCGATGGAGATACGTTGACACGTCCTGGAAGTATATATAACTATCAACTGAAGTCATATGAACTGGAAGGCATACGCACTGAGCACTCATACGCCATAAAGGGTGATCCTAGAAGTCAGCAGGAATCGGTTCATCGGTTCTTGCGCTGCATAATGACACGTCTCTGAACGGAAGCTTCCACTGGGAGTCGATCACGGAAAATCTTCGCTACGGGCCAAGAATAACCTTGATTCAGTCATTGAGTATGTCAGGGAAAGGAATGGCTTAAGACATGCGGTCGTGGGTGCATCGGCGGGTGTTTATTCACGATTTCATAGTAGCTGTACTGTGCACTCAACCAAGTATAATCCCGACACAGGACTCACGGCTTTTGAGCCAGAATTCGGATGTTTGAAACGATTATTAAGCCATGAGTAGTATTGCTTGCCTATTAGCAGTGGTGGGTGTCGGTGACGCGAGCGTAGTATAAGGGAATGCTGGAGGCTGGCAGTGGTGATGGTACTTAAATAAGAGCGAAGAAACGCGGCTCGTCGGCCAGTACGCGTTCTCGGTGCGTTCCCAGGCTCGCAATTTTTGAAAACATCCTTTTCCCTGTCATTCGACTACATTCACCATTGCAGGTTTTTTCGACTTTCGACTTTCCGCTCCACCTTTTCAATTCCTATTCGAATCCCCGTGCAGGAGGATACGAATAGATTCATGTCATGAACACTCCAATGCTCCACCCTTCTCCCGTTGACCGAATCGCTGGCATAGTCTGTTCCCTTGAACCTCCTCCTCCTCCATGTTATCCAACTGTCGCGAATTCACAATCTACTGCAATCAGCTCACCAATGTTCAAGGAAACCAACAGAATTATACACTTCCATTTCAAGTCATAGAAAATCGTCATGATGCCCCACACTTCCCAATCTCAGAAGTGAGTAATTGCCCTTTCAGGTCTTCTGCTGATAAACACCCTCTCAGACTTCTGGTGTCGGCCTATATCAGCACAACGACTATAGTGCTATTCCTACAGGCAGCGTTCATCTGGAGAAGAAATTTGGGCCCGATTTGCCTGTAGACGATCATAAGAATCTGCCAAAACTAAGAGCATGGCAATCTCTACATGCTGCCAGTATTCCTAGTATGAGTCTCAATTCGAGGTTCCTCTACGTCTCTTATCGCGGACCGGATGCTCATGAGGTGTGTCCTGGTGTCAATCTCCGGTTCTACCTGGGCTCATATGGCACAAGGCTTTTAGAAACGAATTCCTCCGATACAGCCGCATAAAGTGAGCTTTCAGAGTGGCCACTAGCTACGAGACCAACTACTCGAATAGGAGCGTGAAAGCTGCCCAGCTTCTTGGTTATAACAGTTCAACACTCCCAGCTCTGGTCTTCTACGACGGCAAGTACCTGCTGATATCCACTCAATACCAAAACATTTAACATATTTTTTAGCATTGATTCCTCTGGCCAACGTCCTCAATTGTCACCCCCGGTCCCCACTATTGCGACTATATTTTAGCTGTCAGTGGGAATTGTTCGATCACTCGGTAACTGCGCTTTATAACCCCCAAAGTTTGGTGTATGACACTAATTATTCACAACGGGTCATTTACCAGGTTTTATCGAATGAGCTCACAGATGGTAGCACGGTATGTACACCTCATTTACCCATTTGTGGCTTGTTTACTGTTCCTGACACTCCTCAGGATTTTCAGCTATTATGGGTCCAACCGCAAACGGGTAGTCTCTGCGTTGGACCTCGTGGGCCAGAGCTCGAATGTCAATTCATGCTTGCCGACTTACCGTCTCCGATAATCGACGTCTGCAACTCTGAGGATCCGCTTCCGATTGATGCTTATCAAGACGAAAACATTGTTCACTACTTCTCTCGAGCGATTAATGATCAAGATTTTATTGATTGGTTCTTTACAAGGGCACATTTCGACGTCCTTCAGGCAGATCTCGACGAGGAAGAAGTCCGAGGCTTATCCTCGTCAAATGGCGCTATACACTCTGATAGTCGAGGCAAGCACATTGCTCGTTGCGAGGATATATCCAAATCCTGTAGTTGGACGACTACGTACATTCGCGTATCTTCCGGGAAGCTAGAACGTAGTCGAACCCAGATGGCGGATGGTTCTATCCGGTGTGTCCCTATCGCTCAGATTCGCTCTTGCTCTTAACGAATAGCACTCAACGTATTTCTAGTTTCACCTTCACATCCCCAAAGCAGTTCCATCTATGTTTCGGCCACGAATTTGGCGACTGTCATGTCCAAGAAGCGCTCCTTCGCTCATGGCTATCCCAAGCCCACCGAGTTTTTGATCACCTCCATATGTCGAGGAACGATGCTCGCCAGTGCTGTATGTGTATTCCAGCCGTCCTTAAATCCAATACTTATTTTTGGAGTAGCAATGACAAGGAAGGTCTATACCTCCCTTGAAGGAAACGCCCCAGGAAGCGTATCCCAAAGAAACCCTTGTTTTCTCTTTATACGCCCTTTCCCCTCAACGCCTGCGGGCCAGCCTGACTTCGCAGCTTGGCAACATGGCAACATGATTCATTGGTCCTCCGACGCGTCAGGCCGAACATGGGTACTGAACGATGCTCAACAGACCCCGGGATTTCCAAAAATCACGCTACAGATCAAAACACTGACATATAAATGGGATGATATCATCTATAGTGCCGCGCGTAGGATACAAGAATTCAAAGGCTTCGATCCGCGAACTAGAGATTTTGCTCGTTCACTCGAGCTTCCCGCTTTTGAAGTTGAGTTCGAGGATGCTAAGGGTGAGGGTGAGTTTAGCCGAAATTCAGCGCGAGATGATGACTGATAGCTGGTACCAGACGACAACATGAATGTGGATAGCTGCGAAACACAAATGGACGTCGATTAGAAAATGAAATATCTGTACAGCTTTGTGCACGTATGACAGTCATAGAGCTACATATATTTGGACTAAGCCCTTCCAAACCACAACTCTACTTGGCTAGGATTACCGTGTGCTGTGAGCACAGGCGACTCGCGACCTGGAGACACGGGTCGTACTGGCGAAGTCGGTATCGCGAATTGTAGGGCAGAAAACTCCCTCTGTGTATCGTTGTCGTCGAATTTGTATCTGCGTTCCCTGAGGTTAAGCATCATCCGGGTAGTGAAGATAGAATGGTAAGTCGGAATAAGCCTGTTGTAGTCATCGGTTCAAACTGCCAATTGAGCTCATGGAGGAAAGTTAAGACGAACGCAGTGAGTAAGTTGACATATTCTGTATGCTACTGAACGCATGAGGGACAAGAAATTTGTTCTATAGATGATGAACTTACCGAAAACTTGTGACGGACGGTGATGTTGGCGATCGATATCGCTGAGGTCAACATTTCAGCGCTCGGGACAAGTTGATTAATGACAACGCGGCGAACCCAAAATCAAGAGAGTAGCGGTCAAACCTATTGATATCTTTACGTGAGATCTGGAGAGAAAGTAATACATTCAAGGGTCACTGACCATCAGTAAAGAACCTCTTCACCAGCAAAGAACTTCCGCGTGCACGCCCTAGAAATGTCACATGAGCTATCAACCGTAGGTGACTCTATTAGTCGAGATGTTCTTACAGAGTACCATTCCCCAGGCTTGAACAAAAGTGAGAAGAAAGATAACTGTGTGCGTCTACTGTTAAGAATATCGGATGGAAGTAAGCCGTCGACGTACCAGAGTCATATGCGATCCATAAGAGAAATCCAATAGATTGGGGATCAGCGTCAGAGTAGAAAGGTGGGCATATGCCGAAGGCTTCGTGTAGATCTTGTCCGAACGCTAGATCCTATCGATATCAACAACTCTAAATGAGAGGTCAAAGTCACTATAAACTCACGGCTTGGTTCTGTCTGATATCCAGCAACACTCCAAATCCCGACGGCTATAAGTGTAGAACCTGCTGTGGCCAAAATCCAGGTGACGATACGGTTGCGTTTCCAGGCCACCCATACACGGAGTGTCAATATGACTGTAGTGCAGTATAAGTTGTGATTTAGGTGCACATTTTAATATAATGTTCCAATTTTCATACCGTTCGCTATAAAGAGCTGAAACATCACCGTGACTGCGAAGATTGATCAGCCTGTCCCCACCATAATATCAAAACGACACTCACAAACAGTTGCTTGCGTCCATTTTTCACAGCCCGACACGGACTGATTTCTCGTCCCATCCACTGCAGAAGGCGTCTACCCTACATGACCGAGACACATTAGTTGAAGCACGCACCGTACAAAACCAGCAGGACCGCGATCAAAGCGAGATATCGGGCGAGGCAGAATAGAAGTTTCCCGCAATTCCACGGGGAGCTATGCCAGATGAGGCGTAATTCTTGATCTGAGCACAGGATCAGGCTGAATATATCAACAAACGGGTAAATTCCACGTACCAAATGTAAGGAGATGGTTATAGCCCTAGAATCAATCAACCGTTGAGCGATTTCAAGCTTCTTCTAAAAGAGCGAAGCTAACCAGAACTACAAGGCTAGCACCTTTTCAATTGAAAAGCTTGAGATATTGTGGAAGTAATTCTTTGATTGGATGTCCTCACAGTCAATATACTAAGAATCGCGTCAGTATCTATATCTGTAACTAGCGCAAGTAAACCCTACCAGAACAACCTGAAGTTCTGAGGCAAACGATATCAAATCTTGTGTGCTTGAAGAGATAGACATGAAAGGAGCAACAGGGCATGGCTTGCGATGCGAAGTGACCTAATATATGTCCAAAGTTCCCGTGCTATCATGATATCCAGCTCGCTAACAGATGATCAGTAACTTCCTGTGCTCTGGAGTACAAGAAAAGATCGCCGTACATTAATATCAAAACCAGGCGATGAAGTTCCAACTCTCTGGTCGAGTTCGTGATAGAGAATCGGGCTATTTTTGCCATCAAGAGGATAAAATCCATTACCTTCCGACCATCATACATATCCTTCTGGAAATTCTACAGAGAAGGTGATAAGTCAATAGAATAGCGGAGAAAGGACTTCGACGGTGCAGCCCGAACATGAACCACGAGACAGTGACATATACGATATGTCTATGGTAGAGTGCTATACACTAGAAGTCGACTTTCACTAAAAACCGTAAGAAGTAAATGATACCGCCGACCTGTCTGAAAAAAGTGGAAATCTCGTTGCGAAGCTAATTGCTAGGAAAGTTTGATCCTTCACCACAACATGTGCCATGAAATGGGCTGAAGAACGCATGTTGAACTGCGATGTAGTAAAGGGTGGCTAATCGGTGGGAATGAGTCGTGCTTCAGATGATACAGGGATGAACAACGTAACCGCACTGGTGGAATACGGTAGTCCACAATTTACCGCCGTGAGGCTGAGCATACTTTGAAAAACAACACGCTCAACTGCCTTGCAGAGTCACGCAGTAAGCTGGCACTCAACGAAACGGACTGCATAGGGGAGACTGTTGCTCACTCCTGACACCTCTTCATGAATTATCGGCAGGACCTGGTGGATGGCGTCTTAGTTTGCTAGTCCTTCGATGTAAACGGGACATGAACCATAAATGCACTACCATTGGACAGATGGACTATTTGTCCTTGCCTCTATCTCTTCGCAACTGCTGCTAGTTGAAGGTGAGCAGCGTCTTGTCTTCAAGTTCAATGAGTTTGTCGGTATACTTGTCTTGCGAGGCGGAAGGAAGTGATGTCGGATATAAAACCTGGCTGACTCGGTCCTTGTGTGCATACCAAACTCCAAAGATGTCCACAGGAGCTCAGCGCTATCATGACTCTCTTGTTGTTAGAGGTATGACATCCCACACCATGGTTGATCTTTGTTAATGGAGGAAGGTGTTGGTTCCGGATGCCGAGTGTTCAAAGTGCCAGGCTTGACAACGAGTCTAATCCGTTGAGTGCAACGTAGAAACACCCACCATTTGTTGTTCCCCCCTATTTCTCTCAATAGGCCTTTCCGTCGCCGACTTCGTCTCCATCCGCAGCATCTCGCAGACTTTCAATGTCAGTAACCCTGGCCCGAATATCCGATTCTTCTTTGGCACGCTACAGGCTCTTCGGGGCGGTGGGACACGGGGCAGATGCAAGAATGAAGTAGGATACGGCCATTGAAATACTTATTGATGACATGGGATAGTTGAAAAAGAGCACGATGAGGCCGACAGTGCTGAGGTGCTGAGTGCAAGAGCGTGGGGAAGGTGATCTCCCGATGACTCTCGGTGAGACCATAGTACATAAGTTTTACACTCCTCGTTGTCCCTCCTCCTAGCCAGTGACAAGAAATGAAGAACCAATTATTCATTCACAGTATCGAATTTTGGGGCACCGGATAATTGTCATCAGAACGGAACTTTTCATGTGCGAATCGGTAATCCGATGAATAGTAACATAGCTCCTTACATGCATTCCCTTGCGTTTTGGTTTTCAATTCACAAATCGAGTCTAAGCAACACTATAGCGACGCATCTCCATGTACGATTCCTCAGGAATGTTCCCCGGCCTTTCCGTCCAGATAAGAGAGTCTGTCAGTTTGCTGTGGATCGTGTCGTCACATTTCCTGCGAAATGCAGCTGCCCGGACATGCATAACCAGACGACAGCCCAAAACGGTGTGCATGACTCGGAAAAGCCTTGAGCAATGATGAGCACCGAGTGACCGAGAACAGATAACAGGAAACATACGTATCCAGTTGCAACACACTTTGCTGAACGGGGAAAAGAGTAATGGAAGTTCGCTGGCAGGTACGAGAGATTACGGTGGACTTACCGGTGTCATGAGGAGGAGAAGAACGGTCGCAAAACTGATTGCTATGTACAATGCCTTTTAAAAACGGAAGATAAAAGATATAAAAAAAGCTGCTCACCCCATATTGCGATGTAGAAAAATGTGCCTACAAGTCATATGAGCAACCATCGAGTTCATTCTAGGGAGAAACGTACCACATTGCTTGAATACCCGGATACTTCTAACACCGCCGACATCAGCTATTCGATAGGATTTCCATATCGTAAGGATGACGACCACTTCGTTCATAATCATTCAACTGATGAAGATAAAGACCAACGCCGCGAACTTACCAGACTGCGCAGCCAGAAGAGCCCCGTAGCAGTAGAGTGCCAAGCTATTGTTGGCCCCTGGCAGGAAGCAGTATATTCCTGAAGTATCTGATGAAGATAGGCTAGATGAAGTTGATCTCATCCATTGGACTGCAGCCCATCCGGACAAAGCACCCGCAAGCTTTGTTGAAACCATCAAATTGAGCACAGTGCAGAACTTGAGAGAACTCACGAGCCATGACAAACCAAAAATTGCAAGAATCCTTCGAGATTTCCCGTATAAGGAGTAAGTCCATGTCATCAGTATCACTGCGATGGGGTAAGTAGTGCATGGGGATCGAAGATAGCCAACTCACGTTGAGCAAAGCTTATGCCGAACCCGGAGAAAACTATATATTAGATATCGTTAATTCCGAGAGTGCGAGAGCGACAGGAATGCGTTTCCTCTCACTCGTATTAAATGTTGCAAAATGATCGTTGCATCTCTGCGTCAAATAAGTCATTCCTATGATTTCAGCTTTAGTTGAAGCTCACGTCGTTGGGTCGTTGCACTTGTACTCTCCCTGATGGTATATCTGCGTCAGCCACGACCAACCTGGATAGTGATTGCCCTAACCTCGCAGTGCCAGCACTGTGTCGATGACCGTAGTATAACGAATGAATAGAAATAGAACTTTAACGATGTTCCACCTCGAGCTCCAGATGTAGTCGACCTGGTGTGTCATTGAAATTGAGTACGGAAACTGGACTGAGAGAACGACACTCACTTCTTGGGGAAACGTTATGACCCAATCATAGACCTGCATTCACCACCATGTATTAATGTTTCGAATCCGAATCGTACGAAGGTAACCATGTACCAGCACTGTAAGAGATGAGGCTACTCGAAAGATTGTGAACAACAGGAGGAGAAGCGTCAAGCGGGGCCCTGCCTTTAAGATACTAAAGAACACTATCAGTGACAAAAGGATAAGATTTAGCATGACGACGTACTGCAGAAGCTCGGAGAAGCTCGAATTCCATACTAGCTCAAAAGAGTTCCCCAACCAGAGGGAGAAACGGCACCAGTCATCTATTGTAAGGCACTGCACTCGAATTATATGAGAAGGCTACCATGTCACGTTCTAGCGGTGATCATCAATCACGAGAACATTGATGATGGACAGTATCACGAATCCCAGACGGTATCCGTCCATACAGCCTCAATGCTGTCCGAGAAGGTCGAGAAAAGTTCGTTCAAGCTTCGGCATGGGTCATTGGGTTTCTCCTATATCATTAGAGCTTCGATCGGTTTGATGCTGAGTGCTGAGTGCTGGGTCTTGATGGTATTGATTCCAAAATGATAGTGAGCACTTAGTTGGGTGAGTAGTGATGGTTCAATTTGAGTGGTTCACAAACTTCACAGGCTTTCAACTTCAAGAAATTTCGACCGGTCGGCGGTCCGTTCCGGGGGTTGATTAGGTGAGCATATCACCGCGGTTCGATTTCTCACCTGTACCACTATGTCTTCTTTCATGAAGCTCGACAGTTTTCTGCCTTTAGCTCCGGATACGATTATATGTACCGAGAAGAGGGAGAGCGAGCTGAGATTGTCGTTGAGGAGACTAGCGTCTTCCACAAAAGCATATCAAAAGCTGGAGGTACGTTCTCCCAGCGCTCGTCCTCGATCCCCACCTTACAGTATTTGTATGTATGCACCTTGACAGGCCTACTTGAATAAGGATCAGACCGAATAACTTCATCTCAATAATTACAATGGTCTGCCTCCTCCTCCTCCAACTTCCGCGTCTCATATCGATATCATTGTTCTTTGTTTCACTTCAGATCAGACCCCGGAAAACAAACATCACTTTCTGTTCGGAACCTCTTGTACAGCAACGAACGAGGTGATTGGCACCTGCCACTTGATGAATTTGTGTGGGTCCCTCTTATGCCCGCCACACCATCATGATACTCCGGAATACTATGTTTGGTGAGCTTTGACTACTTTTGACGTAAAGCATACTTTATACTTATGTGCGAGAATAAGAATCTCAAATTCCCATGTCACTCCTTGTTTCACCTTTCATGGAGGAGCTGGTCTCCTACCCTTCTCAGATTCGCGTTGTGGTGGTGGGTCCTGCAGTGTCCTACTTAAAATAATCATTCCTAACTTTTGGGCACGAATCCACAGTTTACGGAATGCAAGTGCACTATCATGTATCACCTTTTGCCCCTCTTCTGAAGATTCCTCAGTGGCTGGTCTGACGCTCTTGGTGAGGGGACTGCGCGTGGTGTTCCGATTGATGGGTCGCTAATGTTCAAGGAGATCTATGACTACCTCCTGACTTCTGGTATGTCTTTCTATGGTACATGCGCTTCACGAGAGTTCACAAAATCCAGGTCAAGAAATTCGTTATGTGTGGCACAAATCCCCATGGAATTTGGGGAAGGTTCTGTTTCTCCTCACTCGTTACCTACCATTCGCCGCATCCTTTCTTTGCTTATATGGTGCGTGACTGCATAAAAACGTTTCGCCAGTATCACCGACACCCGCTAGTGGACGCTTCTCGAAACATCTCTCTTTCCGGCTGTGCCAAAGTGACTCAAGCTACATTCTGTGAGTCCAATGATCACGAATATAGTTATGGACTGATCTTTCCAGTTACGATAATGTGCGAGATATTCGTTGCTGAAAGTATGCATCAATACTCTGCTGTTTCAGTGGACTGATTGGAATCACATAGCATTCCTTACCCTACGAGTATGGGCGCTATGGCAGAGGAAATATATCGTTACATGCATCCTCGCGGGTTCCTGCGCTGCTGTAGTCGTAGCGGGCATTATCCAGGCTTCGCGCTTCCAGCTAACTCAGAATAGTGAGTGTCCTTTACGAATATACAATCACCCCTAAAGGCGATTTTGCAGACTTCGGCGAAACTCTACACAGCATGTTCAACATATGTCCTCCCTACTATGGAGATGCCTCCTCTTCTTCAGCTGGTCCCGGTTACATCATCATCACTTCGTATCAAGGCGGTGGGTCTTCAAAGCGACGAGCCCTGTATTATAATGACTTATATTCCATAGTGATATTCGCCTTGACTGCTGTTCAGGCCTGGGGACTACTTTGTAGGTTACAACATATCTGAACGGCTCGACTCCTACTTAAATATCTATGAAGGGCGCCAACCAGAAAGGACCACGCTCATCAAAGTCTTCTTTACAGACGGTGGGTGCATGTCATAGTCCATGCTCATTTCGTGGCCTGACACTATACCTTTTTAGGTTTATGCGCAAACTTCTTGATTCTAGGCGAGTCCCGGCCTCTACCGAAAATGGATTCGCCTGAATAACCGAGACTTTATCGTACCTTGAACAGCATTCTCGGTCGCCAATGTCATCGTCCGTTACAAAGCATCCGTGCGTTTGTTTCGTCGTTCAATCGCACTTGACACCGCTAAATCATGTTCCAGTCTGTCAATGCGAACTTGCTTACTGCGTCAGTCTTCAGAGTCTAGCCGTCGTATCGACTAACGTTGCATCAGATTTCTGCCTGTCGTTTACTCAATATCAACCAGCCGAATGATGCTAAACCTCAAGGAGAGCTCAGTGAAAAGCGCGAACGGGGGTTTGTCTTCTATCGACCGGGACCAACTATCATCCCTCCACTTTCGAATTCAAGGGCCAATGACACCGCTGCCTATTTCCGGAATCATACACAACCCTAGTGCCGGTCCTCATTCTCTGCAGACGTTCGACCATGCACGATCATGGTTCGGAGAGACTTGAATTTGCGTACCAAAGTATGTATGTATACATAATTAATACAGTGTTCGGGCTGTCATGCGTGTCGTGTATGGCTGAGATGCGGCGGAAATTAGACGTTAACGCATCACCAATAGGATGCAAGGACACCAAATCGGGCTCATAATCTTAACCTGAAGGCTTCCGCCTAGAAGCAAATCACACTGTGACAAGCCGATTTATCTTCGATCTCCATGCGGCGGATTCTGGTGTGGCGGGACATTCTTTGGGGGGTCCACAAGATGATTCCATCGCGTTGTGACCGGAACGAAAGTCCCATCTGCCAATCAATTGGTCAAGTTCTTGGAAAAACAAAAACATAGCACAGCCGACTGCTTCTTTAACGGCGCCGCGCGGAGCTTGACAAGGGAAGATTCGAAGATTGAACGGTATTTGTACATGATGCCGAAACATCGTATATATATAAGGCGTGTTGTAGGTGACTACGGTAACGGTGCCAGTGCCCCTCGCCAGCCATGGGCGCTATCATGGGGCTGCTACGAGGCCTCTTTTCATTCGTCGACTTCAGTCAACCTTCTCTATATGTCTCTATGATTTCTATTGGTGCAAGCCCTCTTGTCTGGAATATTGTCGGCCGGAATGGTGGGATCGTTTTACCTGGGTCACCTGGGCATCGAACTTACATCATGACATTGGCAGAATATAGAAACAGGACATTGACGAAGACTATTGGTGCACGAGCTGGATGTACCATCCTCGGACTCAGTATTTTTTTTGCAGGTCTCTTGCGGGACGTTCTGTAAGCACTGTGCGACCATCACCTTGTCGCGCAAACTGATTTTGCTTGAAGATACAAAGCAGCGCTTTTCGCCCAACCACACTGCCCACTCCCATACTTCCTACAGACTATCATCGCTTGGCTAATCTTTGGTGGCGGTAACTTTCTTGTGGCGACATCTTTCTATGCACTGGGATTCTACGGGACGTACATGGGGGACTACTTTGGCATATTGCAAAAGCAACGCGTTACCTGTTTTCCTTTCAACGTCTTGAAACACCCAATGTATACTGGGAGTACTATGTGTTTTGTTGGGGCCGCACTATGGTGAGGAAGGTTTCTGTGCTGTTGCCTCGCCGCACTGACTCTGTTAAAGGTACGAACGTCCAGCAGGTCTTTTGGTGGCGTTATATGTCCACGCTACTTATGCTCTCGCCTTGCATTACGAAGAGTGAGTAATTGTGTCACCCGTGGATACCTACCTACTGACGAGCATTTTACGCAGGCCATTTACGGAGATGATTTACTCTAATGAGACTCGGAAGAAGTGAAATAGTTCGTGTTTGGATTAGTATCATTGTCGATTGTGCGCCAAATGTATAGGTACTCCCAGTCCTGGCGTAATTTCTTGGTAAATTTCTATAATAATTTCTAGAAAGTTCTTGTTTTGGTCACTGCGCTGTTAAAGGCCGTTAACGTGTAATGCAAGCTTCTGTCTACGCCCTGATGCGACTTGTGGCGCGCGCTCGAGCGGTTCCCATAACAGCTAAAATTTACCACGCTCATTCCGAAATGGGACCATTTTCGCGACCTCGGACCTGTGGAACGCGGTACGGTACAGTTTCACCATTTCCTTTCTAAAGTACTTGTGCTCAGCTCTGTCTAAAGCCCTGATATTCGCCACGATCCACTCGCTTCTGTTATTGTGGAAACGCACAATTCTCAGCGCAATGCAATCGGATCTTGGATAGTCAAGCCGAGGATGTCTTTTGGGTCTCAGCTCACCAAGGAACCAACTCAGCCGTCACCATCGCCCGTTGTATCAGTCTGACCGCAAGCAATACCCTCTTTCGATGACATTTCCACACGGATCCATCCACAAATCTGTTTCACGAGCCTCCAGAGGTATTGGTGAAGTGGATAGCAAAATGTTACCTAGATAGATGATAAAAATCCTTCGATCTGCGGTGGTGAGTCCGGACTCCTGATGCTACACCGAATCACATCATGACAATTCAGGCATCCAACGATGCTAGGCTTACTACATCAAGACCGTTGCTCAGTATCATCCTCTCAGTGTCAACCTAGCCCGCTCCCCAGTCCGGGTATGTACTTTCAAAGCATCTGGGTTGTTTCAGTTACTGATTATGTCTGGACAGTGGATGGCTAGCTATAAGACTACAAGCATCATTACATCACGCAAGTTTGCAACATCAAGCCGAAGTTCTCTAGGGCATTCACCATGATAGCGTGGATAATTCAAGGGTTGGCTGGTTGCTGAGATCTCCTGCGTGGTGCGTTCTTCCTTGGCCTGTCGAGTATCTATAACGTGACTCATTTACCGTCTGCACCTAGGAGGCGTAGAGGGATACCGACGATCCTTCCTGAAGTCATCGCTCTGCCTTCCAAACCGTGGCCTCAGGCCCCAGGCGACGCCATACCTTGAAGTCCATAGCCACTCACCTCCAGTGTCTGTCAATCCCCAGGATATTTCAGCTACTGATGTCTGTTAGTTACGAAACCCTGCCTACCTATGCAGGCAAACATCACTACAATATGGATTCCCTCGTCTCGTTTAAAAGTCTCCACTCACGGTTTGGGCCCTCAAGTCGCTGGTTATTTGCGTGCATTCTCGTCGTAGCGTGGATGAGTCGGTATGATGTTCGTAACTGTAAAAGTGGTACAGTCTTCTTTAGTAGTCTGTTTGTTTACAACATGGCTCATCTACCGTTTGCATCTAGCTCGCCGCCGAACGACGTAGAGGTGGCATCTGACATTCCCGAGCCCACTACTAGTCATTGCGATGTTTCAGCCGTAGTATCCAGGAAATGGCGATGCAGTTACTCACGATTTGCTCTGCAGCTGGTACTTGCGCGACGATCTTCAAGCTTGAGCAAGTCACTGGCAAATCAAACAACCAGTTGTCGTTGAGAATACCAAGCATTTTAAGTCTCAACTTGTCAACGAACCAACTCAACCATCGTCCGACCGCAAGTAATACGACACTTTCACACATGGTCCGGTGCTCTCCACAATTCGGTTCCACATCACGTCGGGCAACGAAGACGACAAAAGCTCATTGCGGTGGACGACTGACAGATGGACCACAAGGCTAGGGTTTCAGCTGCTGATGCTATTGTAAATGTCTGTCCACAGCTATACACCCTCGTACACCCATACACCTATTCAAACGGACATCGCTACATTACGCATGGCCCCGAAGTCCTCTATACCCCACGGCCGTGACAAGTATCTCCAGGAGTTTTTTGTCTGTCTATTCAAGTGCAACACGACAAGACGCCGGATGATCGACCAATAGTCTGGAGAAAAAAATTTAACAACTCAAGCTGCATCGAAGCTTTGTAGTGATGTAAAGTCACCCGATGGTGCGTTTACCTCCAGACTCGATTGTTTGCTTGAACTTTGTATCTTGACTCGGACACTTAGGCACACTCGCGACGTTACACGTAACTCCAGGCGGCGTACCCGAAGGCACCGTCGACGCCATCCTCGGAAAGCTGTTCACATGTACTCATTCAACTTGCAAGCAAACAGGCATATCTACCACGATGGGCATTGCTGTACTTACTGTATACTCAGGCGGATCGCGGCCAATGTATATCACTCCTCGGGTCGTTTTATTTCGTTCTTCAAGCTTCAAGCGGTGTGATTCTGGAATCTGAGTTCACCTCATCGCTCGAGTCATTTGACTACGTGGCAAGACTTATGATTCAATATTGAGTCTCGGGCTTGCCTGGATGGGGTCTGACTTGTATACTGCACAGACACCCGACTCCCAAGCGGGATTCACCTCGTTACCGACACCGTAAGTACGTGGGCACTTAACCGGTAACTCTAGGCGTTTGTGCATTATGACTCATCTCGGACTACATACCCCGAAAGCCCGTGTGTCTGTTCACCACAAATTGCAAGCTAATTGGGTGGCTATTACATGTTTGTCTTTTCTTTTGGTTGCTCGTTCTCAGGCTCGCGATTTCGATCAGTCACAGAGGACACAGTTGCTAGTCAGACGACCTATGTAGCGTACAGAAGCTTCCCGCTGCTCGGGTACTCTAGAGCTTCTTCACCATGTCACAACGCCTAGTGTTGAATATATATCACATTGACGTTTATCTCCTTTCTTCTTTCTCCACTTGTTCGTTGAGAGGACGGTGAACTCTATCCGTGTTGTCAAGCCCCACAACCCCATCTCCTTTGTTGTTCTGTAACTGTAACTCCAGCGGGAAGGCCCCGAAGACATTAAACTTTAACAGGCAATGTTGTGATGCATTAGACGGTCTTGTTTTTATGCTGTATGTTAATTGTTTTATATTTACATTTCACGTTGTATGGTAAGAATTATAGAGCTGTAAAAGTAAGGGAAAGTCGTATCATGCATGTCGTGATATGTAGTTGGTAATGGTAATAGTTACAGTGCGCCAAGAAAAAACGAAAAAATGGAGGAATGTACAAAGCCAGGGGTCGATGAAACGTTACAACCGCAAGAAAAAAATGGGGAAAGAGAGATGCCTCGAGCCAAAGCGAGGTGTAAAGTCCAAGTGCGGCGCAGTCGAGCCCGTCGAAGACACCGCCAGGCGAGCACAATCGGCGATCAACTTCACTTTAGGTTGCGCAACTTTCGTAGCACATCGCCCATATCCTTCTGATTCCACTCTCCACTCCATTCTCTTTCCTTCTTTCTCCCGTAAGCGTTGGGATCTGACTCGAGAGACTCGCACGAGTCCCAACTCGTCGTTGAGGACGAGGATGAGGATTTGAGGAAAGGTGTCTGAGATTCAGATGGCGTGTAGCCATGACCAAGGCCATGGCGGCGTCCGACCTCATAGGCCGATGATCGGTCACGGTCATCTCGACGTGATTGGGTTCGTGAGCGTAGCCGCAGCGAGCTCGAGCGAGGCTGTATCTGTGGTTTCCAACTCCCAGATGCCGAATCATCGGACGACGAAGATACCCGAACGACGAAATCAACTTCGACAGGTTCGGACTTTGCGTGGGTGTTGGGAGGTAAAGGAAAATCATATGAAGAAAGAGTGGGTGTTTTGAGGTCCTCGACGCTGTAGCTCCGTGATAGGCGCTTGGCCGATCGAGAAGGGGCTTGAAAGACAAGCTCTGGAGGAATGTTCTCTCCGAGCGTACGCGTTAGCTTCGCCATTTTCTTGCGGCGAATGTCGTAGTGACCTGTGTAAGTGATAGATGATGGCGATGGTGGCGAATCTCGGTTGAGAGAATCAAAGGTCGGTGACATGGGTGACCGAGGAACCTGGAGAGTGATTGCTGATGATGATGATGGTTGTGATGGTTTAGAATCCCTTGGAACGGATTGTAACCTCAACACGAGAGGTGGAGGTAATGATTGACCACCAGAACGTGGTCTGCATGACTTGTCAAAAGAGGATCTGGGAGTGTTCAAGGGCGTGTTATCATCGGTGAGCTCGATGACTTGGGGAGTTGTGCCTAGCAAAGCACCAAGTTTTCGTGTTGAGCGGATTAGGCGGGTACGCTGTGAATGGGATAGCTGGGTCTGGGTTTGGGTAGCCATGGGACGGTTAAAGACAAGTGCGGCGAATGGATTTACATTTATAGGCTTGTGCTAAGCTTGGCTGGTTGTAAAGTTGTTCAGTTACCGATCGGGAACAATGGCTGTGCCACGTGTCAATTTCAACTGTGCCTCGTTTCATCACAACCGCATCTCCTTCGCCGGTCTTTCGCCGCTCCTTCTTATTGTTGTTTTTGTCTTCCTTGTTCCATCCGCAGTGAAGTACAAGGCGAGAAGTGTAGAATATAAAAAACACACACACAAGTGTTTCTAAACATGTCACTAGTTCCCTACACTAATACATAGTACACACGGCTCCGACAAGCCTGCATTCTCACTATCAAATCATCTATACAACGACAGACAGCACCATCGTTATCCTACTTTTTTCTGAAACGCTCAATTTTTCGAGTTCCGTTTTGGCAGACGACCGATCAATCATTCATCGACATCATCAACGTTTAAGTCGTCCCCACTCAAAACGGGTAGATATGTCTTTAATCAATGTGGTGACTAGGGATCCTCCATCCCTGACGAGCACTTGATACATCGCTGCGCCTGCGCCCGCCGTTTCTCCGGAGACGAGCAGCAGGCTCAACGTTCCAGCAAACCAAGCACTCACGGGCCCCGTTGTTGCTGTTGAAAAATTCAAATCCACATGCGCAGTTTATTCCGACTCACCAACGCAACCCTCTCAACGTCAAAGCACGTCAATAAGTACCCAAGGTATTGCTAGGTATTGCTCCTCCTTCTCCCCACCATTGCCAATTCGTCGTCGCACCGACGTCCCGAAGTGGGGCGCATTCGGCGGAGCTTCCAAGTTTAACAACGCAACAGTCTCAGAGTCAGACGTAACCTTAAAACCCAGGTCCCCCACGTCGACGAGTCACCATGCATCAGGTTATACGTATGCGTATGATCGACATGCAAGCTCATGCAAGTGCGCATGAATTCAGCCGTAACCTGTGCCCCTGTCCCTACGCCCCGACAATTACGGTGGGTCGCTGAGATCACATGTGAAACCCGCCCCGACTCACACGTAAGTGACCTCGGAGGCAGTGCGTACTGTACCTCTCAACTCCCGACGCGAGCGAAACCGAAACCGGCAACCTGACAAGCGATAGTGGCAAAGCTGTTCCCCCAGTGACCGTTTGAGCGTCGGTGCTCAGACTTTGCGCTGATACTAAAGACTCGAGTGCTTACAGCGTCCCGAACATACCGAGTTCGGACCGCAAATCGTGCATATGGGCCTGCACATCGCTAGCCAATTTCCGATTCTCGGAACGGACTGAACGTTGATTAATGCTCTTGATTTCGAGGTACCCCTCGGTGAATCATGTATACTCCGGTTAACCTTCAGTGCAATTTACCTACCTGGAGGCTCAAGAGGAGATTGACATGATAGCCGTCCGTTGAGGTGGGTTACTGTCCTACCCATGACGCGGACGATGGCCGCGGATCCCGACCTTCCGACAGGGAAGGACCAAGTCGTTTTTTTAAAAACTTCAAGTGCTGCTCTATGCGGCCGGTGTTTCTCGAGTCCGAGGACGTGTTTTCCTCAGGCTGAAAGTGTTTCCTCGGACCGGTTCGTGAGTGTGAAACGTCTGGGATCTGCATTATGCAGAACTACAGCGGGATTCGGTACGGAGGATGACATCCGCTAATCCGCTAATCCGCTAATCGCAATGCAGGTTCAACGTTCAAGCACCAGACTCCCCAGAACGGTCAAATTCGCTGCGCTCAGCCCCAAAACGTGAGCTTGCGTCTCGCCCGGAAGTACCGTATGCATTGATTTTTTGGCATCTCGGATGAGGTATTACATGTACACTCGTTCACCTAGCCCAGAAATTTAATTAATGAGATGTGTTTCATGCAGCGCGAAGAACGTAGGATGCCTGTACTATTACGATTACCACTGGTAAGCATCCCTGGACCCCTTCAAGTTCATGTAACCAAGGTGTCACTCACAGAACAAAAAAGACATGTGGTGTGGCGTCCCCCAGCACTAGTAGACTAACACTGCAACTCATCCATCATAGCACTACTCCTAATCAACGCCTCATGTTTGGCCGACCTTGGCCGGATGGTACATCGGAAAGGCACAGGACGACTGTGATTCGTATCTGAATTAGCAAGCTAGGATGCGAACATGACCATGATTAAAGGCTTACTTTTGCAACGATGATTCGAACGCTCCTCCAGAAGAAACAGGCTCATCTGTCGGTGCAGTGACATCAAAACAATGCATAACACAAGCTATCACATTGAACATTGAGGAAAATGCGAATTGACGTCCGGGGCATATTCTACGTGTCACCTTTCAGCCACGCGAACGCAGAAACCATACATAACAAAAGCGGACACACATACCTGCGACCACTCCCCCAAAAGATCATTGGCTCCGGAATTTCCGTATTCAATCTCCCATCGGATGTCAGCCACCGTTCGGGGATGAATGAATCGGGGTGTGCGCCGTACAGTGTTTCGTCGTGGAGGAGTGCCCTGGGTTGAGGTTGAGCTTCGTTAGTCTGCTTTGGAGAGAGAGAGATCGACGAACCAAGCATTCCCAAGAACGACTGAATCCTTTGGGATGCGATATCCTCTGTACGTGTCTTCCTCCGTAACGAGATGCGCGAGACCTGAAATGGCCGAGGTCGACCTGTGAATCCGAACAGGTAAAATGGTGTTGACGTACCCATGGGATTGACAGGCTGCCATCTAAACAGGCTTCCTTCAAAACGAGCATACCCAGAAACAAGCCAAAAGCATACCGCATAACCTCATTCAGTATCGCCCACACATACGGCAACTTGACATCTCCATCCCCGTCCTTTCCTACGACTAAATCCCTTGCATCAGGTAACCTCTCATCCCCAACAACACGATCCAACTCTTCTTGCGCACGACGTAAGACACTCGGATGGTTCTTAATCGCGAGAAAGAAGGAATGTAGGCAACACACGGATGTGTCTGTGCCTGCTAGATACATGGCTCCCGCCGCCTCTTTGACTACTTGCTCGTAGTCGGGGTCGGCTTTTTCTTTTTCGAGGCAATACGAGACAAAGCAGGGTTTTTGCGTTCCTTTGGCCTTGCGGTTTCATCAGTGGGAAGCCTAGTAAAGGCTGGGATTTGGAAGGCATACCATGTTCTTCTTAACGACCTCAAATGGTTCATTCAACATCTGATCTGCGTCTTCTCCCCATTTGATTGCTTTGCGTTTCCAGCCTGCGCCGGGAAACCATGATGGGACGTGTTGGAGCGAGGGTATGTAGTCCTTCAATTGCAAGGGTCTCAGTGAAAGCAGAGGGACAGCGGAGCTGACGCACGACTAAAAACGAGCCCGGTACGCCTGCCGCAACGAATCCATGTAACGCACGATCTGCGGTGTCGATGGCAGGTTCGCCTTGTTCGGAGGATTTGATGGTGATTCCGTAGGTTATGGAGAGGATTATAGAGCCTGCCATGCTGAACAGACGCGTTTTAATGGCAAAGTCGGATGGAATTGGCTATATGACACTCACTGTCGCATGAGATGATAGAAATCATTGGGGTCTCTTAACAGATCCACGAGAAAGTTGCATATGGCCTTTTGGTGCTGTAAGTCGTATCTTTCTGTTTGCTTTGGGTTGAATTCTACGGCGGTTGTCAGAATCAGGATCACAGCCACCAAGATATGCGCCGTACCTTGGTGAATGAGCTTTCTGCGCGCGTTCCACTGTTTTCCGTACGGCATAGTGACGAGTATCCAACTCCATCTGTAGATATTAAGTATAACTCTTTGTCCATTCGGAAATGTCCAAACCAATGGCGTACCCAATTCTGCCGAGGGTCATCAGAATGAATATCCCGGAAATATATAGCCAAAAAATACGCACACGTCGTTGAGCATCGTCCATCTCGGTCTATCGTCAACTTTTGTTTCAGTCAGTCATCGGTGAGCAGGAGAAGACGGTTGGTTCACCTGCTTGAGTAGATATCCGACCTCTTCTCCAACAGATCATTGATAGCTTCGCGTGAGTTGAGGACGATGGTATGCGTCCCAGCGAAAGTGAAATGTAGAATGTCGGATTCTGAGCAGTTTTCGGGTTATAACGAGTACCTGGGATCCAATCACGACACTCACGATATTTTTTACCCCATTCGATGTAAGTTAACCATTCGAAACTCGATGGGAGGTCGAAAAAGTTGCCTAGTGAGCATCACTGAGCCATACTTCCGGATACCGCGAAGATATTTCACGAACCGATTATTGGTAAGGGTTTAGGTCCCGGCGGAAGTGGAAGATGTCTTTGAGATCGAGAGATGAGAGGAATTAACACAAGGAGCGCAGCAGCAAAGACGCTAACCCAGGCTGGCAGTGGCAGGTCAAGCTGGTTGACGAAAGACATGTCTGGCCTCGTGCCAATACTCTGAGCCAGACAATCCCATGTTATGTCAAAGATGCAGAAAAGAATGCGTGTGAAGGGCCGATGTCCCGGTTAGAAGTCGATGGTAAGCCCTTTACGTGCAGTGGTCAGGAGACATCTGTAGGCTATCGCGCTTTCCTGAACTGGGAAGTTGGTGCCTCGACGCTCGTATGTCTCCTCAGAAGGTAGTTGTTTGAAGGGGAATGCCAAGGTGGATGAATGTACCAGCTTTGGGAAGCCTGAGGACAAGGTGATGATTCGTTCACCAAGACGATGTCATTGCACATTATCCCCTACGGTAGAAGGCCGGTGCCACTGAGGATATGACGGGAAAAACTGATAAGTACCAAACATGACGCGACTTGAACGCGACTATGAGAGAATTTGGTGAGGACTTACTTTCGATCCACCCTACGTGTTCAACTAAACCGATATAACATGGCCTATCGCTTCAAAAAGGTTATTGAACGCCTGAATGGTGTTACAGAGTCCCAAAGAGAGTCAACGTTGTGGGCGAACGTGAGAAAGGATGAGTACTTGAGTTACAACACTCGGTGTCGAGCGCCTTTCTATGAACCCAGATTTCGTCAGAAATCTGACTCCGACCCGCCGAACCGACTCCGAGTCCCTGATCCGACTATACTAACCAAGTCCAACTCTCAATTCCAACTTTTTTTCGAGCTATTTGTTTCCTGCTATCGTCTCAAAATGATCTATGGCCATTCTCTTGAAGTAAATATCCTCATGTCAATTAGCACTAGCTCAGTTCTGAGATCCATCCTCTTTGTAGCCGGCCATATTCGGTCCGGCGCCAGATCAGTGATAGCCGAGCTCGACTTCTTCGAAACCAACTCCAACTTCGACTTAGCCGACTTCGTACTTAGCGCTGTGGCAGTCGTACTTTTTCAATTCCATATCTAACTATTCAACATACTCTTTCTACATCCCAATGTTTCGCTAAAGCATATGGAGCGCCAAAAAGAAGTTATAAGCGCCAAATAGGCGCCGAATTTTCGATGGTGAAAACAACGCGCCGAACGTTGAATGCGCGACTGTGAATTGATCATAGTGTAAATGTCATTACGCTGAGATCTCAGTAATGAGTAACTGGATCTTTAAAAGCTCAGCGCTCAGCTGTAATATATTTGGTGGGCAAGTTGGGCTTGAAAGGGTTATAGTTTCCATGAGGCATCTATTTAAGTTCAGAGAATATTTGACTAGAGCGCTTCTACATCTGAGACAAGTCTAAGAACGGCTAAGGATTCCAGGCGTATTTATCTATGGAGTAATTCATCTATGAAAGCAACCAGTGGCACACTTATCGGTTTTGACTGCACTCGAACATCCATGACATCTTGATACAAAATACTTACCAGGGGGACATTCTCTCAAGGAAACACAAGGATTTTCCACAAGCACATACCACTAATCCAAGGATGAGTGGTTATTCCTCACCAAATTGCACCAGGCTTCGGCACCCAAGATAAACTTGCTTTGAATGTTGCTGCATTTGTATCAGCTAAAAACTACTGTCTACCATGTAAGAGATTTAAAACAGTGTAATAAGCTTTATAATACTCTTTTCCGAGTCTTCATTCATGTACAGGGAACGGGCGACGCGATACTCATTGATTTGCGAGTCGCGACGCGTACTGATCAATTGATCACATGCCCTTTCTTACCTGCCTTTTTTGGACTGACAGGCGCTTGGTCTGTCGGACTCCGGAGTCGGAGTACCAGCACCGACTCGTAAGGACACCGAAATGTTAGCATTGTACTTGAAAATCCATAATCTGGGCTCGGATGGTTAGAAATTAACACTGTGTTCAGATAGATAAAGAGGTGAATTACCCAAGCTGCACTCGGCTAACGAGCGTTAACAGTGTTGAAGTTGGAGTTGGAAAAGTCAGTCAAACTCGGTTACCGGACGGACCCGAGTCAGTTTCGGACACTGAATTTTTGATGAAATTTGTGTTCATACCTTTCTCCCATCCCCAACGACTAAGATTTTCCATCTCTCGAGGAACCTATATTCAAGACGACCCGGCCGTTAACTATCCAGCAATCGATACAGTGTCGGATGCAGAAGAAAAGAGAGGGAATGTCATGAGTTTGACAACCAAACTTCTCATTGTGATTTAGCTTACCGATACACTTTTTTAAGCAGCATCCCACTGAAGAAACCCACTCGCCGATCTCAAAAAGGTATACCGCCTGCTTACGAGGGGCTAGGAAACCCCTAGGAAGAGTTCAACTCTGTTCAGGCCAGGATCTAATAATGTCGCCCGTACAGCAGTGTTGTACAACACCTGAGCGGTGTCTATCATGATGGTCAATTTCTCGCTCCGTTTACCAACGCGCACGGATTTACCTCGTCATCTCAATTCCCGGCGCCGGACATCAGAGCGAAATCCGATTCAGTGGCAAAGCTGTCCCAGTGACTGACTGGTGACGTGGAAAATGTTTGACAAAGGACAGAAGCCGTGTCGGTGCGTCGCTACTTTTGCCACTGTGCAGTTTACACTGATACTTACACGTTTCCGAGCGTAGTAGGCTTCCACGGGGATCTCCATTTCACAGAGATCCAGGCAGGCTGCTCCTAAGAGCCTCAATGGAACAGAATGATTGTTGGACGTTGAACACTGATAGCAAAAAATTACTTCAAGATACCCTCGGTATATTATACTCTGGTTCAACACTATGCAAATGTGTATACTGCATTCACAAATTCACAACGTCACCGAACGTTTTGCGTTTTGAGTACTCGGCGATTGACATTTCACCTAAAGCCATAGTCAAAAGTCATTTTCTATCCGCGGACATCGTCTTGAGTACATGTGGAACCCTCGAGCTCTGAGTACCTTCCGACAGAGAAGGACTTGTCTAATGACCTTCCACTCGTCCGACGCCTTGCTCGATGCGGCCGTTCCTCCGAGGACCTTCAGGTCCTTGCATGGTGTTCCCTCTATGTTTCCTCAGACATTAACGAACTCCGAATCTGGGAGGCTACTCGCAGGCTTGGACTACATCTGGGTCGGCCGAAGCGTCAAACCACTGTCGGAATTGGAATTTGTAAAAGGTGAGCAATTATCAGGCAATTATGATACTCACTAGCATTATTGGGTCCTCGTTGGGTCCTTGTAGTTGAATCCGAAACACCAGGTCGACGCCGAGAATGCACAAATGGGTATGACTTTGCGCCACGAACAGGTCCACGATGAGTCTGCGTCTCAACCGGAAGTTGCAGGCGGCTTGTACCAGTGGTACTAGTATGGCTAAGATGTTTATCATCTCGGATGAGGCCTTACTACCCAATGCCTATTCACCCAGGTGAGAATGGTACATTGCTAGTCCAAGATATGAATAGAGATTTAATTTATACATAGCAATGAGATGTGTTTCGTATTGCAGTTTTGGGCGGGGAAGCGGCGAAGAATGTAGGATGCTCGTGTCACGAAGAGGATAATATCCTATACAAGAACAAGAGATGCCAGGCTTTCATTATGGAGTACTGTCTGCAAAGGAGTATGTATGTAAACACCAAGATGTCACTCACAACGCCACTGAAACGCAGTTCGGAGGATGTTCTGAGGGTATTCGGAAAGTATTGGATTGAAAGATCTATCAAAGTATTGAATGTTTACTACCAGGTCGCGGTTCAATATTATCGCACCGTGCAACAATTCCCTTCTCTCAGGAAAGGTGACCGCGCGATGCATGCTCCTCGAGCTCCTCGTGCTATGGTTGTGGACTGATGCGGAAACTACGGGAGATAGTATAAAGCATATCCGTTGGGATGTTGAGGTTTCCTGGGGGCTCCCAGCTCTCCGGAATCTGAGCCATAGTCAGAGGGTCCTTCAGTACCACCTGTTGTCGAGACTCTAGATCGGTCAAAATGTTAAGACGAACTTGACATGGTGAACCGATATAGAGTCAGTCTAACGCGACTCGAATAGAGAACCGGGTGAAAACCTATCCATCGTTTTCCAGCTTTCGATCTTAAGAACAAACGTCCTCGATTTAGAAGAGATATCGAAAAGAGGTTATAGGATCCTTGAGTAGTGACTGGTAGTGAACGTTATGAGCGCGACGAAGGGGTGAGAACGGCGAAGTGTGTCGGGCGTCTTTTCCTTTTCGTTTCTGAGTTCCCATCCCCCATCACAAATAAGATGGCACTAGTACTGGCAATGCATTCGATTCGAACGTTTCAAGTGCAAAGGTGCATGGTCAACTCTCCATTCAATAGCGTGGCTCGGAAGAACTCCAGTAACTTGACAGTCAAATAACGGGATACCTACACAAACCCGACTCCAAAATTCTGGACAGCAGCTACAGTTTTGCAAACACTTTAATCTGGAGAGGAACCGATATTCGAAGCGACTAGGTCGACTATCAAACCATCCGACAATTGATATCGCAGATGCAGAAGAAGGGGATGAATTTGGCGAGGTGCGTCCCAAACATCTTGCCGCGATTTGGTTGACTCACAAGCACTTCTTTCGGGCAGTACAGTGGGGAGAGTTTGTCTTGGGCAGGAACCCGTGAAAACCAGGAACTAGATTTTACCCGTACAGCGGCATTTTTGGAGCTCATTCCTGCCAGATGGTCATTGCACAGGACAAAAGTGCTAAGGCAGCGCAGTTTTATGGGAACAACGATTCTAGAACACCGTTGATATTGCGTGATGGTTGGTTTTTCGGTATATGTACGTGCCTTTTGCCTTAGAGATGTCTCAGTTGATGAGTAAACCGACTCCTCAGACCTCAGTTAGTGCGACTTGGACAACTTCATCGCATGCACAAATCCAACCTCGTACCAGCCGATCACTGGTACTCCTCAACTTCCATATTTTCAAATACCTCGCCCATTCTTGTATCCTAGCGATTCCCAGACCTGATTCTGGTTACCAACCAGTTCCATCCTTCCGTTCGGGAGCCATCATGGCCTTCCTCTTTCCCGTAATGCTTCGCTATTCTGTACCTAAGGAGCCGGTTCAGCCCGATCTATGACTCAAACTTGGAGCGTCGTCGTCGATTGTATTTGTCTTCACCAGGGAACACAAGGCTTGAAAGGCTCAGAAGGCGACTCAGGTGATACTTAGAGTCGCTGCTATTCGGGAGAAACAGGAATGAACAACAGCTGTATGATAATATTAGCCTATCTCCAATCGAACTCACAGACTTGAAACTCTGGTTTCAGCAACATATAAAACTCGAGGAGTCACCGGTCTATGGATTCACAAAGCGACGGGAAACGCTGGAGCGGAGGTGGCAGTGGACGCGATTTTACAGCAGTCACTTGTGCTCTCCGCGGAAGTGATGTTCTTTTCCGACCCATTTTGGTCGCTACTGGAGCACAGGACGTCATCTCGCAGGCTCAAGAAGGTCCAGGCCGGGTTGACTTGAGCCCTGAAGTCATTGAAACGGTTGGAATTTCAAGGCATACTCTCACGGAACCCATCTAGTGGGTATTTTGTCTCAATCTGAGCCATGGGCTTGGAATGCTCAAATACTGAGGGGAAGCAGGAATGGAGAGTCGTGTCTCAACGTCCTCGACCCTACGATGGTGTCTCGAAGTACGTGGTATCCATTTATTGGGCCTCTGAATACTAATCCTTATCCCATGCAACACCAGACAAAACTCAGTACGGGCTGATGCCTCCTGTATACGATGATTCGTTACACGAACGAAGGTGTCTGGAACAGCTCAGATCAAAGGAAAAAGATCTCGAGAAATATATCTTCCTTTCTGGACTCAAGCAACAGGATCCGACCATGTTCTACCGCCTATGCGTAAAGCACATGGCAGAAATTACTCCTCTAATCTACACCCCGACTGTGGGCGACGCCTGTCAACAGTGGAGCCACATCTGGCAACGTCCAGAAGGTTTGGTGCGTTGCTAAACCAAGTGAATTCTGCATTGGAGCACGTTACTGACGACTCTCACATAGTATATATCCATCAAGGACAAAGGTCGTATCCGATCTGTTTTACAAAACTGGCCACGACTTGACGAAGCAAGAATCAGTGTTGTGACCGATGGTAAGTGATTTTTCACGCCAATGAGCGGCTGTTCATCCTTCCGTCAGGGTCTCGCATTCTTGGACTCGGTGATCTTGGGGTCAACGGAATGGGTATCTCGGTGGGGAAACTTTCGCTCTACGTCACCGCTGCCGGGTAAGACGACCTCCCCGTTTCCCCTAGGGTATCCTCTTACCTCCTTGAATTCCAGCATTCGTCCTGAATCTACTATTCCCATCTGTCTCGATCTCGGCACCGACACTCAGAAACACCTTGATGATCCTCTTTATCTTGGTCTCCGTCAACACCGTGTACCTGAAGAAGAAATGTCCGAGTTCATGAATGAATTAATGTGCGAGATGTCTCACGTCTTTCCTAAACTCCTTGTTCAATTCGAGGTAAGATACTACACACAGCATTCACGCATACCTTCATGCTGACCTCTTGTCTGCCAGGATTTCTCTACCGACCATGCCTTTCGATACCTCGCACGTTACCGCAACAAATATCCGGTCTTCAATGACGATATACAGGGCACCGGCGCTGTAATCCTTGGTGGCTTCCTCAATGCTGCCAAGTTATCGTCCGCTGCATCAGGCCAACCTTTGACCTCTCACAAGATTCTGTTCTTCGGAGCAGGTTCTGCAGGTGTTGGTGTTGCCATGCAGCTTATGAGCTTTTTCACTTTGCAAGGCTTGTCCGAGCAGGAGGCTCGTGAGAGAATTTGGCTTGTTGACTCCAAAGGCCTCGTTTATGACGCCCGTGGACCGTTGCCGGAACACAAGAAGGTCTTCTCTCGCAAGGACTATACTGGGCCACCGATCACCAGCCTTCTTGATATCATCAAGTACGTGAAACCGACGGCTTTGGTTGGCTTATCGACTATCGCGGTAAGTGTTCTCCTAAACCCCACGCATGAACTAGACTGACAATCAACTAGAACGCTTTCACGTCCGACGTCATCTCGACCATGGCGGAACTGAACCCTCGCCCTATCATATTCCCTCTGTCCAACCCGGTTCGTATGTCGGAGTGCAGCTTCGAAGATGCGATAAACTATAGCAATAGCACTGTGCTCTTCGCCTCGGGATCACCTTTTTCCGAAGTGCAATACACAGGACAGACGATGCACCCTGGCCAGGGGAATAACATGTACATCTTTCCAGGTCTTGGTCTCGGAGCTATCCTAGCTCGAGCCACCTCCGTTACCGATTCGATGGTTGAAGCTTCCTCGTGGGGTCTGGCGGACTCACTCACACCTGAGGAACGCAAGCTTGGATTGTTGTATCCAGATATTTCGAGAAGTAAGTTGGAAGCTAGCTAGTCGTAGGTCTGATTTACTGACTCGATTACTATTAGTCCGCGAAATTAGTGCTTTCATCGCCAAAGAAGTCATTCGTGCTGCTCAGAAAGCTGTGGGTGGCCTGTCATTGATATTTTGAGCTTTGCTAACCCATGCTTATACCAGGGTGTCGACGGATCCACTAAACTTCGTACTATGAATGACTCTGACCTACTTCTTTTTGTTACCAACAAGATGTGGAACCCCCAAGTGTACGATACACGTCTTTAAATCAAATGTCGTTTCCATTGTGCAGATGTTACACTGGTGTAGCCAACACCACAAGCGTAAAAAGGACGGCGTGTCCTATCCCAATACTGTCGCTGGTGAGCGATAGTCAATGTGAAGAGTAGGTTAACTTGAGACTCTACGCCAATCTCTGCGGCAGAGTGCCACGCGACAATGGACTGGGCGTTGAATGTTGAACATTGAGCGCTGACTGAAGAGATTTATGGCGACCATAGTATACATGAGTACCGACTACCGTCCTGACAAGCGTTAGATCATATAGTACAACATCCAGACCTGTACAATAGCATCCATACAATTAATTGAATCCAACCAATTCCCGATCCCAACTCCACCATATCATCTCGTCGTCCTCTTCTACAGCTGCTGGAGCGTCGCTGGGCACGGCTATGGCATGCGTGTCACGAGCGGTGACCCAGACGCCTTCCACCTTGTTGGTCTTCTTGAGCGTCTTCTTGCTCTTTTCCTCGGGAGCGTTCCCTTGTAAGTCTACAAGGAACTCTTCCAATACACGGTCCATCGTCTTCCCAATGTTCTGTTTAGGTATCCATGCGGGGTGGGTATATCGTCTCGGTGCGCGTATAAGTATATGGGTATGGGTCGGGGCTATAACCAAACATTTACTCAATCCTGAATCACGCTCGGGAGTGGTAAACGAAGCTCACCCATTTCTGCGCTCATTCCTCTTCCTTCGCCTTCAGCACGAGCTAGGGTATTCGAGAAATGGCGGTCTGCTCGATGGAGAATTTGTTGTTGTTCAGCGTGTGGCGGAGCCGAAACGAGGTGAGGTTGTCTTCGTGACGGATTTTGTGAAGGTGACGAGTGGGATAAAGGAGGCTGTTTCGTTGGGGGTTGTTCGTCTTCAGAAGTTTCTTCTTCTTCCCCAGACTCTGACTCTGAGTCATCAGGCAGGTCATCTCCAGAGTGTGAATCGCATTCAGATTCTGAACCATCCGCCTCTTGGGCATCTTCACTCTCTTCGCTGGCATCCTCGTGGTCCTCGTCTTCCGCAGGTAAATCATCTCGCACACCCCAAACCTTCGCTTCTAATCCATCAACGCCAAATATCACTTTTGTTTTTGCGCTACTAATACTGGGTCCAACTAGGATAGCCAAATACGCGGGCTGAGTTGACGCGGGCGATTTGCACTTTGCGAATGCAGTTGAAAGGGCGGTGAATGTGGTATCGAGGTGAGACGATAAAATATCGAGCGTGTTGAGTAGTTCTAGCCGAGGCTTGTCTGCTTTCGGGTTTGTCTATGATGTTTCCTTGAGTATTCCATTTCTCAACGGCGAAGAATGCCATACCTGTCGTTGTTTGTTGAGTATCATTATTGGCCTAATAGAAAACGTCAGACTAGATATAGAAAGTCGGGCCAAGTACACTCACAGAGGAACTTGACTCTTGAGAAATAGGACGTGGTTTATGAGACTTGTTGCCAGTTTTGCCGCGATAGAATCGTCGATAACTTGGATATCGAGACGAACTGTAGGTATTCGGCTGGTGACTGCTTGGGTTTCTTCCTCGACTTCAATAATGCTCTGCTGAGTACCGTTCGTTTTCCGACTTAGATTGATAGGTGGCATGGCAGAACCGGGAGGAAGAGGAGCTGCGAGTAGAGGCATCGTGGTGCGAGGCCAAGAGATGAAGGGTCCACGTGGTCGCACCTCCGTGTTGTAAGCGCCCAACGTGACAGCTGTGACAGCAAGGCGCTGGAACCTTTGTCTCCAAAAATTTCACGCTACGTTTGCTCTTCCTCGATTCTATGTCTTAATCTCCCATGTTACATGCGGCTGGCCTTAAATCTTCTTTCAACTCGCACCCTAGCGGTTAGCCAGACCTTTTGGTCCGGTTCTCGATCATCGTGGACACGATGGCTTCAACCGAGCCACCAAAGCCAACACAGTGGAGGCGTGTTGGTGCTCATCTCGGAGCTACGGGGAAGACAAATGGCACAGATGCAGAGAGTGTAGACGGTCAAACGTCTGGTGCGGGTCATACAGGTCGGAAGACCGCGCGGATGAAACCAAACAAGAAGGGGGTGCTCAGGAAGGATCCACACCAGGATGACGAATCCGTGGTCGATAGCCCGAAACCTTTGATTTCTTCAGTCGAGCAATTCATATCATTTGCACCCGCAAGAAAGCAGTCCAATGCACAATCCTTCATTCATCGTCGTCTGTCCGAATCCCGTTACCGGAAAGCCCCTTCTCGACATGCTATCTTCGAAAACCTTATATCTCTCTTAATTCACCATCACCGGTTCCGCGAAGCTGTGACTGTTTATCAGCGCATGCAAAAGGAAAAGTACCCTAGCTCCCAACGAAATAATGCCAATATGATTGCCATTGGTATCGCCAATCAATCCGTGTCCTCCGCGGAGGCTATGGACGCGTTGGAAAGGATCTTCTCAGATACCAAAGCGTTCGGCGAAGATGATTTTATACATTTCCTCAGTGTCTGGAAAGACCTGGAGTTACCGCCACATAGTCAGGCTCACCTTGTACGGAAGTTCATATCCCGTCGAGGACCGGATTATTCGCCTCCTCGGAAGATTGTCAATCTCCTAGCTGGGGCACTTGCCAAGGATGGCCTAGTCAATGAAGCTCTCGAAGTGATTTCCCGTTATGGAAAGGACGAGGAAATGGAAATAAACGAGAACGAAGTGGATCCCGTCGTTCATTCCCATCCTTACATCAGTATTCTATCCTCACTCGATACCGTGGATCCACTCAGCGAGTTCGCCGTGGACCGGGTATTGAAATCCCTTCGGGAGTCAGAAGTTGCCGTTGACAACAATCTTTTTGGCACTCTCATCGCCCACTACGCCAAAAAGCGTGATGTACGCAGGACATTGGCACTTTACGACGCGCTGAAGCAGGCGACCAAACACGGAATTGTGACTCCAACCACATCCGTGTACCAAAGTCTGTTCAAGCTCATTTCGGCGCAGACTACACCTTCGGGTCGTCCATCGCTGTTCACTTCGCCTCGGTTCTCTACCTTTCTACGGCCGCGCCTTATTTTCGCCGATGCATATACACACATACTCTCGTCTACCAAAGGGCGAACACTTGACCCCTCTGCTCTGGATGCCGTGCAATCCATGATGAATCGTGCATTACAAGCGTTTTTCGTCAGGAAGGATTATGTGGGCGCACTTGTCGTTCTTCAAACCTTTGAAGAGAGGCGGATCTGTGTCAACCCCAGAACCTATACCATTATAGTTAATAGTCTTGCGCGGCGCCTCAACAGGGAGATAGAGCGCGAACCTGACGCCGCACCAATTTGGGGTCAACGGCTATATGGATTCGAAATCAAACCTGAGCCGATACCCGAGTTCTCGAATCGGTATTGGGTGGAGAGGCTGTTGAGGTATGGTCGACTTCCTGGATTGGTTCCCAAGCCTGGTGCGATCTCAGAGCGTCGGCCTGGTGTACTGGTTCCCACTGCAGCTATTATTGACGGTACCGCCTCTTCGCCTCCTGCCGTAATGCTGTCAGACAGAGTTCCACAGAGGCTAGTAAAAAGGGCGATTTTGGCTGCTATGGAGGTGGCTATAGCCAGGAAGAAGGAAGCAGCCCATAATCAGGCTAAGGAACAGCACAGCCCATTACCGACACACGATCAACACATGTCTGGGGTGAAGAGCACCATAACAGAGATGATCACTGATGCACGGAGGCAGATGTTACCTTCATCCTCCCCTTCCCCTATCGCCGACAGCGGCGGCACACGATGCGCTTCTACCGAGAATGATGTACGCTGAAGGTATGGCGTATGCATATGCTCTATATGTCGAAATCCATCTCAAAGTGTTTAAAATAACAGGTGCATCACATGATATCAAAATTCGGGAGAATGCTGTTGTCATTGACGTGCAATGGCTAGAACCTGGCTATCTTGGTACCCGTTATCAAGGTCCCCGATGCGTGTGTAGATTTAAGGTTTGTACATAGCAATCGCAAATTACCCCTCGTTCACACATTACATCTGCGTGAGGCGCCCTTGAATGACAAGACTGAAGCTTATTGAGTTGTTCCTGTGTGTTCGGAGAGGACCTGTCGGATGGAACTGATCTAAAGCCGATATATATTCTAATATTCTAAAGGAACCGACCGGTGGATAACAGTGACAATCGACATGATTGAGTTATGTACTAGTCAAGAGTACTTATGCTTAGGGTCGCGCTCTTATCTTTCCCTTTTACCCATCGTTCCTTACTCTTCTTTTGACGCTCATGTTCCCTGAAGTTCGAAGGTGCTGCCTATCCTTGCCGATACAGACTGAATGCGACTGCTCACATCTCCCTATAGAGCAGATCCTTCGACAATCCAAAGCAAGTTTTTGGTAGGATATCAGGGAAGGTGAGTTACTCTTTTGCTCATTTGTTAGTCTGTTCCCTCACCTGGGGCTGGTTGTCCACTTAGGTTTACATGTCCCGGGGATCGTGAAAACGATACAGGACCTGGTATGGTATCCCATAAACGCACTACCTCCGCAATGCTCACGACACTCGAAAGCTCCTACAGACCCAACAGTCAATCCATGGTCTCACTGGCTACATCCCAACGGCGAACCCGCAACCGACCTCTGGCCTGACGTCTCCGCCTATACCCCGGCCGAGCTCTTCCCTGTCCCCTCTCTCAAATACCGCTCAGGCGATAACCCATTACTCTTCTCGTCAAGAAATCAGCGAACAGTCACGAGGTGAGTCATGCCAAGTTCACTTGACGCTCCTCTTATCTTGACCGCTGCGGTCCAGGCATTTTGAGTGGATGTCAAAGCATGGCATTGATGGTGCCTTCCTACAACGGAACGCTTCGGACGCCGCTCACGAAGACGAAGACCAGCTCGGAAAATGTGTACAGCATGCTGCCGAAACGGAGAATAGGGTTTTCGCACTCATGTGAGTACATTGAGTCAGTCGCGGGTGTATTGGAGTTGTGTATGGGGGACTCTTCTGAGATGAGATGCTGATGCTGATCTGATTCTAGGTATGATATTACGGACGTCTCTTCTGATGTTATCCAGCAAGATTGGAGGCGTGTCGCACAGGTCCAACGATTTGTATACAGTCCCAGTTACCTCAGAGAGCAAGGGAAGCCCGTTGTTTATTTGTGGGGTGCGCTTTTCTGTTCCTTCTATCAGTGCTAACGTTACTGATGGATGTTCAGGTGTCGGATTTTCAGAAACACCCCACACGCCTTCCAGCATTCGAAATCTGACAAACTCAATTCGGAATGCTTCTCCAAGCGGAGCGTATATCATTGCTGGTGTCCCTATTGATTGGCGTAATCCAAGCGCTGACAGCCCAGATGCAGAAGATTGGCTTGACGTCTGGCTGACAGAGTTTGATGCGATATGTCCTTGGTCTGTTGGCCGATACATCAATGCGGTCGAGGCTGATGCATATGCGGACGCCTTTCTGAAGACTGATATCGAGTTTTTGAATTGGAGGAATAGTGTCGGCAAGTGGAGACAGGTGGATTACATGCCTGTCGTGTGGCCAGGGCTTTCGGTGAGTGCACCCAGTGTTCTTTCAATTCAGCAGTAACTGAATTGTATGATGTTTAAGGGATATAACATGACCGGAGGTGATTGTGGATTCAACAGCATCAAACGAGACGGGGGCAATTTCCTGTGGCGGCAAGTATACAACGCACTGTATTACGGGTCCAAAATGGTTCTCGGCGCTACGTGGGACGAGTGGGTTCTATTTTTGTTTCGTATTCTCGAATCATACGTGCTTAGCCTTCAATTGACAGATATGACGCAGGAACCGCTCTCCTTCCTGCAGTGGTCAATCAAAAACTGTTACCAGTTTCTCATTATCACCCTCTGATGTCCCTTGATGAAGACGGCTACAGTCTACCATCAGATTGGTGAGAGAAGTTCGCTGTCCCAAGAAGATATTTATCTGAACGCTTTGAATTTGTTCCAGGTACATGCGAATTTGTGGCGTTGCAGCCGAGATCCTGAGAGGAGAAACAGAGTGTACCCATGTGTTCCCCTTTACGGAACTGCAGAACTACTGGGCGACACGACCACGATATGAAGTTGACATCGACATGAGAGGCTATGAGCCTAGCATATCCTCGACAGCAAGTTCAAGTCGAATACTGGAACACTTCCCTCCGCCGCCATACAGAAGCGGGTCGTCGTCACCATCACCTTCCCTCGCGCCTTCGAAAATCCATATGCGGCTCGGAGCATCATCACCTAAAAGCCCTAAAGCCGCTATGAAAGCTCCTCCTCCAATGATGCTCCCAAATCCCCGTGCCAACAACGGTCGACCTCTTCCTGCAGCTCCCCGTTCTGCTGACAGCGCCGCGACAACTTTCGTTACTTCTCCGATGTTTACTCCCACCAAACCCCGATTTGTTGTACAGAACCCTTCAACAACCCATTCTACTCCTCTTACATCACCTTACTCTGCAACGTTTCCTCCACGAGACGAAGTCTTCTTGGATATCGAATCCATCGCTACGGCAGGTAGTGAGTTCGAACCCGAAGATGAAGGAATTTCGGTCTCGCCGACCTCGTCGACACCTTCTCGCGAAAAGAACAAGTCGAAAAGTATTGGCCGGTTACTGAAAGCTATGTCCAATTCCAACAGGGGTGAGGAATACGCCGTCCCCAAGGCGGCACCCGGAGAGAAGAAAGTAGTGATACGAGCTGCGAGGAGTTCTGCGAGACGAGGTTGATTGATAGTTCTCTGAATCACTGATAATTTATTCATCTCTTTATGACCATGGATACCCTAGAACATTTGTTGTAATACACACTGTCTTTTGATACTTTTACACATTTTCTGCGTTTGAGCGAAGGGAGATATTGTGTGTAAACCGGTCCGCAACTCAACGTCAACGATAGATATTAATGATTAATGAACGAGGACAAAATGATTGCACATCATGCATGCTGCTCCGCCTCGTCCGAGCCTCGTCGGTGTGAAGCGGCTGATCCTCGGAGTGGCTGTGCCTCCGAGCCCTTTGGCCCTCTGCCCCACCAAACAACAAACAAAACATCTCTGCACACTACCACCATCATCTCGTTCTGAAACGTAGGATATGGTATGTTTGCCACCTTAGCTTTGTGTGTATCTGACACTGATGCCCCCATTTTTTTGTCTTCCTAACTCAAAAACAAAAACTCTCGCCGTCAAAATCTCGAATGACAAATCACACGAATGAATGGGCAACTATAGAGTAACCCTTGCAAACGTCGACTCATTCGCGACTTCAAGCGACTCTCCTCCGACCCTCCTGGCGGAATATCAGGGTCGCCATGCCCCGATAACATCATGCTTTGGAATGCTGTCATTTTCGGGCCAGGTAAGCCAACACACCCTTATTGATCATTCTGAGTATTGACCGGGCATTAAAGCGGAAACGCCATTCGAAGACGGAACATTCAAGTTGACACTTTCTTTTGACGAATCATATCCTAATAAGCCACCTACCGTCAAATTCCTTTCACGCATGTTCCACCCAAATGTTTACGCAAACGGCGAGCTGTGCTTGGATATCCTGCAAAATCGATGGAGCCCGACCTATGATGTCGCAGCGATATTGACGAGTATACAGAGTTTGTTACATGATCCGAACCCAAACAGGTCTGTTCTTCTGGTCATACCAGTGCAAAAGAGAATCTGATCATCGTCTATGTCATCAGCCCGGCAAATGCAGAGGCGGCTCAACTGTATCGGGAAAACATGAAAGAATACGTCAGGAGAGTTAAGGCTACTGTCGAGGAGAGTTGGTTGGATCCCGGTGAGGGTTTAGGGGATTCATCTACGTCGGGCGAGCATGTCAATGGGGCTGACGCTAGTGCCTGATACGTTGTCGGGGCGTTATGGTTAGATGAGTGTTTCGCCTGGGCTTATACCTTTTTTTCCTTCCTCTATGTCTCCTGCATTGTCATCGTTCATTGTAATCTACATCCATACCACCTTGCATTGCATATCCAGTTGTTGAACTGTCATTCTGCGAGTCCATAAAATTTGCCCACGCGAACAAGCAATTGAACCAACAAATGTAGCTTTTATTTTGACTCTATAGAGCCTTCTGACGAGGAAATAAGCTACACTGATTGCTGAAAGATGTACGAATTACAGGTATCAGAAGTTACAATTATACTCAATACACGCTTTGAGAAGCACAACACAGCGAAATAATTAGAGAAAAGCATGTTGAAAGCCAAAGAAAAAGTATTACTGCCTCCCATCCACAAAATCCAAAGCACTCTCTAATCCCTGCACAAGCTTTTCCGCCCGCATTGACACCTCCCGGACTAGACCTTTACCCCTACTTCCCTTCTTCTTCACAGGGGGATTATTTCTCACATTACTTGCCGATACAGTCACTTCCTCCTCAGCTTCTTCCCAGGAACGCACCCGGCGCAAGAATTTGGGACTTGTCGGTGGTTGATGATAAGGGGGTTGTCGAGCCGTAGCTGTCGAAACTGATAATGCCGGTCTTCTCTGCGATTGACTGTGTGTATCGGTGGAATGATCGTGGTCTGTCTCTGGCTCGCGTTCCCTGGCCTTGCCCTTCTTGTCCTTGTCCTTGTCATCCTTATCCTTCTTGCGTAGCCGACCACCACCAGTTGACGCAAGACTGCCTCTCCTTCTTACTTGATGTTCCATTATTGGCAGAGTACTAGGAGACGCAGGGCCAGGTCCAGCGAAGGCTGACATGAGCGGTAAACTGGGTCTCCGTCCGCCCTCGTATCCACTGAAGTGATGCATACCAGTGGTGGTGAGCATGGCTTCGCGCTCCCTGTGCGGAGAGCTCGGTTCGCCTGGGCCACGACCGAAACTCAGTTTCCTAGGTCTGAAGCCTCGAAGGGACTCATTAGAGGACGGTGAATTTAGTGGCTGACCAGGGGCAGGTCCCCATGAAGCCGTTGCTGGCCCTGTCGCGTACGCGAATGACTCGACGACAGGGCTAACGGCAGGACTTGGACCGATGACATGCCCGATCGGCTCGCGGGCTAGTCGTTCCTCTTCCATTGTAAGTGCATGTTCTTCTGGTTCCCGCAAGTCTTCCTCTACAGCAACCTTCGTGGCATTAACCAAGTTGTCTCGCTGCCTGGGTAGATCAGCCGTCCAGCTAACCCACTCTGCGTCCGAAGAAAGGTAACCCTCTGAATCAGTGTCACCTTCCGAGGTGTCCAGGCATGGATTGTCTTCTCCGGCAGAGTAGAACGACTCGTCCCCCGAGTCGGATCCCGAAGGTTCTCTCTGTTTCTCCTTGCCCTTGCCCTTAGTCTCCTGGTTCTTCTTCTCCTTAGCCTCTTTTGACCTCGTGAAAAGGAACCCCGACTGAAACGTCGCCTCGACTGCAGGTCCCCACAAGTGAAATTCCATTCCACGCATCATGCCTCCTAAGCCAAGCTTCCTGGCCCTTTCGACCACCTCGATACGCCATTCGGGATAAGGTAGCGCTTCAAGACCGAGCTTCCTCGGGGGCGTATGGGGTGTATTGGGAGGAAACCGGTATGTCCCAATCGGCGACGAAGGCTCCGACTTCCATTCTCTGCCTTTTCGTGAAGACGACACCATCAATGGAAAAGCCTGAGAACCCTCTTCTGGGCCCTGGTGATGCTGATGCGGGGCAGGAGCAAACACAATCGGGCTTGGATCGGGTGTATGACCTTCGTTCTGGTCATCAGGCGGGGGTGTAGATGCCGTTGAAGAAAACGCAGGAAACGAAGACAAAAAGGTCGATGTTACGATATGTGGCGCATGCCTGTGAAGGATACGAATAAATGATCTGAATGCTTGATTTTGTTCATATTAGTTGCAGAGTAGATCGTTAGGAAGGAAGGCAACATACCGTGGTCGTCTCCCAAGTCCAAAACGATCCACTCGTTGCCTGAGGTCTTGTCTTCTTTCACTGGTTTCTCTGTTTCCTTTGAGACAAGAACGAATGACTTGTCGGCTTCGGGTTGTGGCTCAGGTTCAACGGAGTCGAAGCGCACTCCAGGACGATCCTTCTCCATCTCCTTGCGGCGTCGCAGTCCGATGCTTCCTCCATCGTATCTGTAAATCGGCCTTGGCCCTTCATCAGACGAATCAACGTCTGAATGGGCAAAAACCGGAGAACTAAGCGATCCTGATGAGGAATCGTCCGGATCCGGCGGTAATTGCGATGATGAGAAAGGGTGTTTATGTACTTGGGATTCCACATCTTCATTATCAGAATTTGGCTGTGGTACTTGCGGTTGTGTTTCACGTTCATCGTCAGAATCTCCACCATCAGATTCCGGCCTGTGTTCCTTGATTAGGCGATTCGGGGGTTTGGGCTTGGAGACTACGAGTGTAGCGGATGAGCCAGGTGACGAGTTTAGTGATCCAGACTTGGATGTCGACGCAATTGAAGGTTTGTTTCGTGTGAAAGGCGACCTAAAGGGTGTCGAGGGATAGCTGCTGCCAAGTGCGTTTGTGGTGGTCCTTCATATGGAGCCATCAAGATAGGCTGGTACAGGGTTGACAATTCGGGTTGATGAAGGGGAGGTGGGCGATGTCGTTGGGTAGACCTGAACTTTGCGCAAATGATGTGGGAGCTGCTCGTGACAACAGTACGCCCTAGCTGTTCAGAGCCGCGTATCTCGATGAGAGTGTCGAGGGGCAACTCTTGTGCAGTGGTTGGATCCTGAACACGTAATAATTAGTCGTTGTTCGTAAGGTATATGGAATTATATACCTTGCGGTCCTTTAGCAGGTTCAGCGTACCATCTTTGACAAAGACCCAGCGTTCCTTCCAGTCCAGCTTGGGACGTCGCTTGGTATTGCTCTGTGGCTGATTTGCATCTTTACGCTTCTTTCGTGAAGCAGAGCTATTGCCCGGGTCTCTCGATACAACCCGCAACGCCTTTGCCCATCCTTCCCAATACGGCTTCACATATTCTCTGGGTATCGTCCTGGGCAATTGAAGCACAACGTCGCAGCGTTGTATCTCAATGAGCTCATAAGGGCTGATGTTAACATCCTCCACGCGAAAGTGGTCTTCCAGCACTTGACCAGTGGAAAACCGTATGAGCATAAGCCTTCTAGGATGATATATATGCAGTACAGAATCTGCAGAAGGCGTAGAAGCTGATGCTGACTCTTTCCGATGGTGTTCGATGGCAACGGACCTCGTTGCCGGTCTTCTCTCGAAATGCGAAAGATATTGGCTTCGCGATGCGAAGCGACCGCTACCACCGCCCAAACCGATACCAGGTTCATCTGAATCGAGTTCGTCATCCTCTTCATAGCCCATAGCAATTGTGGTCCCTTCATCTTCGCTACTTCCACCTTCGTATGATACACTAGTCCCCGTACCCGCTACAGACACGCTATCCAACGGAGCGAACCTGATTGGTGAAATTGACCTTCCCTTTGGTGGTTCTGGGGCGAAAACAATCGGACTTGCAGGTCTCTTTGGTGGTTTACTGCTTGGTTTAGGGGGGAGTTCGGCGGTGAGAAAACTTGGGACCTGTGCTGACGACGATGATGGTGGAGAAATGATGCATTTAGCAATGAACCAGGCCTTCAACTGGCTTATTTTCCAGCAAGTGTCGATGTGTGTTATGAGCCATTGGTCGTATGGAATGAAGCGACAAGCGAGGGGGATAATTTGAGCTGGCCTGTCTTCCATAGACCGAATGAAGGGAAGAAGCAAGCCGCGGCAGAGACGCGCTCGAATTCTCAGTCAAAATCCTTCCTTCCATCTGTCAGATCACCAACAGTTGCTGATCATCAGTTCATGATTCTGCGTAAAGTCTACATCCTTGGTACGTTTGCATGGGTAGATACATCGAGGAAATCCGTTGTCGAGCAAACGGAATTGAACAATGGAAAGCGGGAGACATGGGCGAAGCATCATGATGTATTGCTCGAAGCTCGAGAGAAGAGTTATGACACAGGATCCTCCGAGGAGTAACCATCATATGACTATACTACAAACCCGTTTAGATGAATAACGGAGGGCGGTAATGTAATAGGAAAGAAGAGATGCTAATCCCGAAAGATGTCCACTGCCATGTGTCCCAACTCGAGCTCTATACTGCCCTCCATGGAGATAAGCCGGAATGACGGGAAGAACGCGCTTCAGAAGATTGTCGGTTGATTGTTGCCAATGATGACTTGAGGGAAAAATCGCTGCAACAGGTAAATCTCCCTAGGTGAGGTCGCATGCCGGTTTCAATTCCTGGGGATCGATGTTAGTCCTAGAGTAGGTCGCGAGAAGTGACTAGAGTTACCTGACAAGATTACATTGTTCGCTCTCCGCGTCAATGTGCCAAATACGGACGATACTACGCTTGTTTAGCTGGTCGCCGGGGTATCGTTGACCACAGAAGGTCAGCGGGAGTCTGTTTGATAGTCTCCGAAGTTGAGGTAGCCAAGGGCTATTGAATCTAGCTCTGCTTCTTCATGAATGGCGAGTCGAGCGCCATATTGATTACTGCTGCCATCAAAGAAGAGTTATCAGCAAACGATGTCAAGAAAAAATAGGAAGATAGGTCAGAAAATGAAAACTGTCGACATGAGAATTAAGACAGGGATAACTGAAAAAAGCTATCTCATCATGAGAAGAATATGAAAGAAAGAGAACTTACCGGGTAAGAAGAATAAAGCAATTGTGCGTAAAGAGGAAAGTGTCGCGGGATCATGGAGGGGGAAGAGAAAAAGGCGGTTTGTTTGGCACACAAACAACACGCTGCTTGTCACTGCCACCGGTGACTCCGAGCCAATTTCCAACCCAATTTCACTGGAATGTCGTGTATTCCGTTGGTTGGTATCGACGTCCAGGTAAGTGCGTTCAAAAATAACGGCCATCTGTCGACTAATTCTCAACAGATACATAGGAAATGATGTCGTCTGCTTGTGACTGTATTCATCTCAAGACTCCATCTGTCATGTTGAGCGCTCCAGCCTGAGGAACCCATTGCAGTGCAGATTAGTACAGGAGCCTTAAAAGCACCTCACAGCCTCACACCTTCGTTATCTCGACCAATATGTCATTTCGCAACACTTCGGAAGTAACAATTTCCGGCGGGGTACTAACAAACGTTGGAAGGGACCAATATCAATATCGTTGGGATCAACCTTGTATTCGTCATCTGCAAATTGTGAAGAAGCGATATCTTCAGCAGACACGAAAGGGGAAGGGGAAGGGGATCAGAACGAGTTGGGATAACGTATGTCTCGATAACATTCAACACTTTTTCGTTCTAACCATGCAACTAGTACAAAGAAGTTGGAACCGGGGAGGTGTATCTCGTGGATGCCGTTGGGAAAACGGCATATATCGAACAAGAGAAGGATACTCGAAGCCGGGATACGACTATCGAGGCCAGACGGTCTTTCTACAAGGCAGTCATTGGAGAAGAGCGAAAAGAGTATCTCTATGTGAAATATGAAGGGTATGACGCTCTGAAAGTAGGACGTCTGCTACGATTCATCCTTACACCTTCCTAATCAACGCTAATCCAGGCCTTTCGTCGCGATTTTGAGAAATACTCACGCGAAAAGTACGTTTTTGAACATTCCGAAGCATCATCTAGATACCAACTCATGTCTCCTAGAGACGTCCACATCGCACAGTTGTTCGGCTACAACAAGTCTGACCCTCCTGCATTGATATTCTACGACGGTGATTCGCATTTCTTTGTGAGGTTTTCCACACTGACATTCACGCAGCGCTGGTTCCTGTCGCACGGATATTCGAGCAGAATCATCTTTCACCTATCCTCTACACGTATTTCTCCCATCAAGTATGTCTTTGCATCCTTTGTGTTCATTACCTTATAACAAAGCGCTCCCGTCAATCAGTCCAATTCAATGGCCATAAAAGTGGAGCCACGAACGGTACGCATGCTCAACACACGCTCCTAACACATATTAATGGAAAGGATCTAGGCATTGGGGAGTCTCTGGATAGATTCAACCTCTGGAGCACTACGCATTGGACCCCATATTGAAATAACATCTGAACGGCGCTGGGACATCTTCGCACCAAAAATTTCAACCGCAGAAGACCGTAACGGTGACTCGAGTTGCCTAGGGATTCAGACATACAGCGATAACGACAGCATCCTGGAATTCCTCTGCCGAACAACGACTGCGCAGAATATTCTTCACGGCATTCGGTGTTGTAGCACGACTACAGGCGAATGGGTCACCAACGCAGAAGCTGTCTCCTTATTGTCGCACAGGCCGGGTACAATTTACAACCTCCGGACTCGAGAGATTCTAGCGCGGTGTCGAGACGTCGGTGAAAGCTGGTTTTACGAACTGTATCATATCCACGATGCTTCAACTATGATATGGGACACTAGAGCCATGATGAAAGACCGTGCAGTGAGGTGCGTGCTAGTCTTGATCACTAGATTTAGTACTTACATTGCGAACTACTCAGGTTTACAGTGACAAGTCCAATGGACATACAACTCCTGAATCTACGATATGAATTATGTCCTACGAGTTCATGGGCGACTTTAACAGGATCATGGTTGTCCCAGGCTCATGGTGTTGTTGAACAAGTAGACCCCCGATTTGGAGAACGTATGTGGAAGGACTATGGTGCAACTTCTCTTCTCTGATGACGAACACTTGTTAAATTTCCGTTCTTCCTTAGCTACCATTGGGGGTTTTGGCCTACTACTCCGACCAGAAAACATCGGCTCGCTGGGTGCTATCCTTGAAAAGACTCCGCTATATCTCTTCATTCGACCGATACCGCGCCCTTCAGACCCGGCGTACATTTGGACACGTTGGATGGGAGGCCAGAAATATTTCTGGTCGTTCGATCCTTGCAGCGAAGAGCCGATGTCGCAAGAGTCTTGCAAGGCTCTCGGGATACCCGACTTCACATGCACCATCCAGATCTGGCACGACCTGTGGGATCATATCGCCTATGAAGCTGTCGAAAAGCTCCAAGAACAGAATGGGCTTAACGCAAGAACTGCAGACTTTGCGCGCGCTCTTGGTTTACCTATCCTGGATGTCGCCGCTGCTGAATGCGATCAAATTTGGGAACTCGAGAATTCGACATTACTATCTGCTCCGAGCACGGATGCCGATTCTGAGGCAAATGGTGAGCTTGGTCGGTTCATGGTCCCTAGTTCTCATGCTAATGATCTGCTGTAGACTCCTCAGACTCCGATACTGATGAAGAGATTATCGTTTATCCAGTTCGATGCAAGTAAAATAGGGATATCTTAGGTAGTGGACATTACATTACACAAATGGAAATTGTTCATCCATATAACCCAAGGAACCGTAGAGAAGGCTACGTGACATACAAGAAGAATCCGATGGCCAAACCTGCTATGGTGACAAACAATGACATTAAAGGTGCGAATCTCCCCGACGCATCGTTTCCAGCCGAGGAACTACCAGCTTGCTGTCCATTGCCTGTAACACTTTGGGTTGTCCTAATTGTTTGGGATGCCCTGGTTGCGGTGGATGTAGGCGTCGGAGTACCCTGGAAGGTCCAAGTGACTTTGGTACCATTGTTCGTCGTTCCCAGTACAATTCCAAGGCCGATATCTTCTTGGTCCAAATTGAAGGCGAAATCATGAGATTGCCCTGTAGAAAGAGGTCCTATCGGACTATCAAGCGCAATGTCAGAAACGGTAACGCGTTCGCGATGCATCGACTTACTCAATTATGTCGTCTCCTTCTGCGTCAATTAGATGGCCCGATGTAGTGGTTCCATCGAGAATACGGACGGTCACTGTATATCTGTCTTATTGTGAGCACTAAATGATACCGCAACAGCTGTGATAACCTGCCTCCCGGCCTCTAAATCCCCAAAGGGAATGATGAGATAAGAGTTCTCGTCGCTGGGAATATTGTAATCTGGGCCTAAGAAATCTCGGTAAGTGACAGTCGATTGGTGTAGGCCTCAAAGTTTACCCACTTGCTGTGCCTGAATTCAAGTCTTCTGCCGCCGGGGCAACTAACTCCGCCTTCATGACTTCGTCGCAATCAATGCTGATTGCGAACGAATCACCTTGCTTTATGCTCGAAGTTGACATCATTCTGTTGAATGTCCAACCTTGAAACACATTTTGGGCTCTTGGAATGCAGCTAACGGCACGATTGCTTGGTAGAAGAGTGTCGCCACCTTGGTCACTACATGCCGGTGGCCACTAGAAGGCAGGAAATCAGTAGCCACGTTACGAGCACATAAAATATACTTACGTCATCGCACGAGTCCAGTGAGGAGTTCCTACCACCATTTGTAGACATTTGGCAGAATCTATCGACGCATCCTGCTTGGCGACGTTTCTCTCTCTTTGCTTGTCTTTTATCTGGAGTATTTGCTGGGCCAGAATATGTCAAAAGCATAGTGTTTTCCCCCTGCATTGCTATCCGGTTGGAGTTAGACTTGAAAAAGTCATCGAGACCCAAACATACCATTGCAGGTGTTTCGCAACAACTATAGATTTATTGGCTCGTTAAGGTTGCACGAGGCAAGATATGATAGACTCACATGGCCATTCCGCTTCACGTCCATTTCGTACCGAACTGTCCTTCGCTGAACCTCTGTTGAACACCAATTCAAGGACCGATCTCAGCTGTACACAATAAGCAAAGCGAACTTACGTGAAGTAAGACAGGTCCCTCTCTCACAAAACGTGCCTGATGGGCAACCTGCATCTTTGTTAGGGAGCGATGGTGTCAAAGTGGGTATGTGAACACTCACAACGATTGCCACAGCATGTTGATCCTTCCGAACAGCAGCCTGATCCACAGCAGACGGACCCAGAGGAGCAGCATCCCCCCGGGCAACATACAGATCTACAATCTAACATCAGATAAAATCTTGGAAATATAGGAAATACATACCCAGCCTTGCAGCATCCCGTTGTAGCACTGGGGCAACAGACTGCTCTATAAATTTGTTAACTATTGAGATCATTATAGACATGGCCTCTTCTCACCCAGGGTTACAACAGTTTGTTCCGCCCTATTGACCAGCTGTTTAACATGAGATTTTTGCTTAGAGTATGCTTGAAGCTTACACAAGTCTCAGCATTATTGGGACAGCACCTGGTCCAACGTCAGTGCATTGGGCTCCTAGAAAAATGGAACCCTACCAAATAGCTTCGTAACACTGTCCGGGCAGTCAGCCAACCTAACTCATCCAATTCCGCACAACGTACTTACATTTTCATCCGATTTGCAGCATCCGGGAAAGCACTACGCATATTCAGTCTAATCACACCCTTGAGCTAGTTATTACTCACGCATTTCTGGCCAGGCCTACAGCAGCTTGACGCGCCACAACTCGCTAGATTGATAGATTTGAGAATGGTTACAAGAGTAAATTCTGTTGTACGCACGACCACACTCCGATTGACGACGTTCATATTGAAAACCTGAACCGTCCAAAATAGACCTCGAAAGTAATCCGGATATCGTTGTTGCTGCGGTGACAGAAGTATTGGCTCTGGAATCAACCCAGCTGTCGTCAAAGAGCTCTTGCGCCCAAGCGAAAACGCATTGCTGGGCAAGAAAATAAAGGTGCAAGAAGTAGTAGTATGGCAGCTTCATTGTCGAAGCGAGGCTGAAAGGAAGTGAATAATAAGCTACCAGTGGATGAAGCTGAAATACCTACCAGCCGTTTACGCACCTTTGGGTTTGCCAAGACCAAGCCGCTGCCACTACCCATGATTGACACAACCCATCGAATGATGTTTCCTACTAGCCAGCACTAGCTTTGCAACTGTCATAAGGGAAGCGCTGAGAACAAGCTCATGAGAACAAGAAACTTCGCGCTCACCGGACGCCACTATTCAAATAGTTGGCGGCGAAATCTAAGGGGTGCCAGCCACCCTTAGTTACATCCCGTGCGAAGACCTGATGAATGCGAATCAATTGATACAACAATGATATCTGTCATAGGTAACACACTCACCAATGAACTTATGGGCAGGTCAGTTCAACGCTCGAGGAGGTGAAACGTAAAAGTCCTGAGAGCCAACTGTCAGATTATGACAGAAAATTAATGGAGTCAGATCCGTCAAAACACTCACCTAGGATTTGGCAACCATCGTGAAACATTGACTGGCAGGGAAGCGACCATGGTGATTGAACGGACACATCCTCGATTCGCAGACTGGACCAAAAAGCTCAATCGCAACTCGTAACAAGGACTTGTTTCCAGGAACAGGCCATCGAGACGACTACAGGATCTCCGAATCAAGTTCCTGCGACGCAACCTCTGGCGGTATTGTTTTTGTGTATGGTAAGTTGATGGTGGTTGCCACTAGTATGGTTGATGTTACCCTGTAGCTTCGACCCTGCCAATTCATGTGGGAAGAAAGCAGTATTCGGATCCGAACTGCTTCTACGGGTCATACCCTTGCCTTGTGTGAGGGAAAGAGAAAGTCAGCGCTACGCCGGGATGGGACACTACCAATTTTCAAATTAGAAGAATACGCACCAGAAGCAAACCAGAAAAAAGACCTTCAAACACACGCGATCAAACCCCAATTTCAATGAGCTTACTTGAGGCCGATAACATTGCAATAGATCCATGGTCGAGCTTCACTGTCAAACACATCATCGTTGTTGCGAAGGAGGCCGTGAGAATTTTGATGAAAGCCCACTAGGTAGCCTTTAGCGCCTGGGCGTCTAAAGAGCTCATGCAAGATCTAGATCCTCTTCCACAACATAGCAAGTACATACACAAACGAACTACAAGTAGAAATACACTTCCATTTCCAAGTACACAGCATAGCGATTTATTCCCAATCCAAAACATCGCTATCAATCCCTCTATCCTGACTTCTTGGTGTCCGACCCAAGAACAGCTTCCACACTACCAGACAGAGATAAAGAGTTACGCGCCCCACTGGGACTGGCATGTTTGCGCGACATACTCGAAGTTCTGCCTATACTAGTCCTGCTACTAGACCTAGACCTAGTAAAGTCCGATCGGTCTGGTCTAGAACCTTGAGAAGAAACCGAAGATGCTCTTCGGTGTCGTTGCATTCGAGTAGGGTCGACGTCTTGGACGTGGGCTAGACGGGCGAAGAGGGATAGTACTACAAATGTGATCGTCAATAACGGTGTCGAGTAAGTATGCGAGTAGAACTTACTATCCACGATAGACACAATACCGCTCAAATTACCCGCATTACGAGCAGCCAAGATTGGAGATGATTCGGGCGTTTCGGTCGTGATGAAAACCCTATGGGCGTTTGCTACAGGTAGAGGCGTTAAAGTTGATATGAGAACCGTTTCGAGATACTCACTGGCCAATAGCTTCTGTATCGTATAGAATAGTGTGCTGCTGGGACTAACGGAGTACACTAGACCACCATTAGCGAAAGCCATCGAGATGTATCTGGAATTCTACTCACCTGGGAACTTCTCTGCGCCATCCGTAGAACCTTCGGGTGCCTAACAATTCCAAGATCCGGTTATCACTCAACTTCAAGGGAAGCGAACAAGAAAACAAGAGCGGCCTACTTTGATGTGCGCGATGAACTGATGGAGAGGTATGTACAGTATCTGATCGCTAGGCGAGGGCACAACTATCTTCCAGCGAACATCAGCAACCCAAATCTACTCATAAGAACGAAAAAACAAACACACCTTGCCTATATCGGTAACACTGACAGCACTAAGAAGAGCGCCGGTTTCATCATCAAGAACAGCAATGCTACTGACACCTTCGTCGCTCATGAGTCTCATGGCTTCGAGAACCGAAGCTTTGGATGTTGCTGCTATGACAGCAGTGTAGAGGTTGAGAGATGGAAACGAGAAGGAGCGGAGAGAGCCTGATAGGAATGATTGTAGAGAAGGGGTCTCTGACGCGTAGGACGCAAACCAGGAAAGAAGACCTCGATCGGAGACGATTCCGACGAGGTCTAGAGAAGGAGGTGGGGACCTAATTAAGACTGAACGCAGAGTCAGACCCGGGCTGGCCCGAAAAGTTGATACGCACTTGCCTCTATGGACACCTCGGGCAAAGGATTCTAGTAACGATACTACAGTGGCATCATACGGTAGTATTTGCAGTGGATTCTTCTCCGAGAGGTCTTCAGATAGCCGTTAGGAGCGTGTATCAACACAATCACGATCCGGGAGATACGCACTACTAACAAGGTATACAGGAACATGTCCAGCTTTAGCAGCTAGAAATATCTCCTGCACCCGAGGCTTATCTCTCAGATCCTCTGGAGTAAACGTATGCTTCGTTGCAGCCAGAGTCAGAAATGCATTCACATCCGAAAACTGTACGGGGCAGAATGCGTCAATTCTAAGAATCCTGAACTCAAAACTATCACATACATCAAAAAGCCCCGTCAACTCCTTTGATTCCTGATTTCCAAGTACAGCAAGACAATTGATATCTTCCGAGAGAAGTCTCTAAATACCACAACTGCATCAGCATACCTCCAAAGATTCAAATTGGGGGATACGCACATCACAAGCCTCCTCGACGCTCATATCCGCCTTGACGCTAACGATTCTAGAGTCGATAACATCTTGAAGAAGCTCCATGACATGAATGAAGGTTTTGTACAGCTCTGAGGAGCACACCTCTTGCCAAGACCGACTTCCATCTCTCCACCCAGATATCTGAATCTGAAGGCGCGATGGCACTGCTGGTTGAACTAGAACTAGAACTAGAGAGACTGTATGTGAAAGACTGGGATAATCTTCTAGTTTGCGACATTGCCAACCGGGATTTGTGGTAGATTTATAGGTAAGCTCGAGGGAGCATAAAAGCGTGGACGATATGGTTTAGGTTTAAGAGGCGCGTGCTTCGCTTCGAATTCACGCTTCGATTCCGAACCACCACCATGAACATTCCAGAAGTCCCACCGTTTCAGTTGCAAGAGCTCATTTCCAGTATTTCTGAGGGTACAGGTATGGATTCTTGTGTATAATTCCTCGACTTTTGCTTGAACTGACTACAAGGCAGGACTTGGTCCAGATGTCCAAGTACGCTGCGCGCAGGCACACGGTCGGCACCAACCTACTTTATGAAACGTTGAAAGGGATTTTAAAGGGACACTAGGGTCTGAGATATATGTGGGGTGCTCGAATGGGGAGCTCATACGGTATGCTTTACAAGCTAACGATCCCAACAAGGTGAGTTCGCTATCCTAGGCTCATTTGCCGATTCCTCATCCTCACATTCCAGATAGCATCATACACCATTCTCTCGCGTCAAAGTCTCCCAAACGACAAACCCGTAGAGGAGATTGTCTTACTTCCAAGTATCTCCCGTGCGCTGGTGTTATCCGGTCCGTGCCCGTTTTCGTACACTTGTGTTGTAGGGCACTCCATTGACTACCTTGCAGATAACCAAATTCACTTTTACACCTTACCTTCTCTGGACGTCGTCGCGTCCAACATTATCAAGCCCATAAGACATGTCGTTACATTCGCGGTGGACCACGAACACCTCATTCGCCCGGCTCAACCCATATCGGGTACGCCGACTCGTCCTGAGCCCGTAGAGTTCTGCGTCATAAAACGAAATGCAATATCAATGTACTCTTTACGCGATAGGCTTCTTTTTCAAAAGGTATCTTCCCCTCAATTCCCCCTTGTGTCGACATCTATATATTCACACATACACACCCACAGGAAATCCCTCTTCCCCAAGGAACCCGAACCCTAGCCAGACGTTCCGGAAGCGCTCTCTGCATGGCCGATTCAGAGTTTTACAACATCGTCGACCTAGAAAACTCTCAAATGTTCCCCTTATTACCTCTAAACCAATCCCCCGACATTGATATCCAAGTTAAACCTTTTATCACCGTCACAGCACCAGGAGAATTCCTGTTGATATCCTGGACAGGCGCGAGCGCGTTGGGGATATTCGTTAACAGTAATGGTGATCCCGTACGTGGGACCTTGGAGTGGCCGGGGCATCCTAAATCGATGTGTGAGTGTGTCACTGGTTCGTCCTGTTTGATAGAATACTGAGTGTCTTGGTAGGCTTTGATTACCCATACATCACGACTCTGCTACCTAACGACACGATTGAGATACACAATGTCGACACGCAGGGGATTGTACAAGTGGTTTCTGCGCCGCCGGAAAAAGAGGGTGACTCGGAAGGGACGAGTGAGAGGAGTGCTCTGACGGCATCTATGGCTGGATTTCTAGTTCCCTCTACACAGCGTTCAGCAAAGATGCGAACGGTGCCAGTGTCTCTTTTGCGGTAGAATACAGTATGATATATATACCCCTTCATCTACCAAGTACATTTGCATGATCCATCGTAGTGTCGACAGGGTGTCACTTGCCATCAAACGCGTGTTCCATCCACACTATGGGCCTATCTTCCTCTTCCACCAACACATGCAAAAAATTTTCAATATTGCATGGACCCAACAAAACGGAGATTAACTATACACCCCTATCCCAGGCCCAACAAGCTCTCAAGTGCATGTTCAGCTTCAAAGCTTCAACCCCGGCCAATCGTCACCAAAGCAAGTAGTAATCCGACGGGAGTATCATTGACATCAAGCACTTCAAGATGCGATATCCTTCTTCCATGGTGTGGGCGGCCCGGAGGATGCCAACGTCGGCAATTGCAAGGTATTTGGGAGGCATCTTTACGCTCCTCCAAGCATAGGTACGTATACTAGGCATCTGAGTCTGTTTCGGGTGAATTCGCTGAGCTGGATCTTTTCCATTGGCATTTCGAAGCATGTGTGTGGGGTAGAGCTTTCAACGCGACGAGTGTGAACTTGCTGGAGTGGGCCGCCGAAACGGCGGCAAAGTCGAGTCCTCGAAGGGTGGTATCATCTTTCATCTCAATATAAGTTATTATTAATGAACCGGTATAGCGGGCAAGTAGCTACTAGGCCTCTCACTGATCTGACACTCACCTCTCCGTGACGCTGAGAGAACGGTTACAGGTCTGACTCGTTACTCTGGAAACAGCATTGAACGTTTGAACGTCGAACTATAGCTTTCAAAGGTTCTGACGTCGCTTCACCTGAAAACAGACAGGGAACCCTTATTTTAGACCACTACATATGGCAATTTATTCGCACACAAAAGGGTCCCAAAAAGGCAACTTTTCGCTCACAAAGACGAGTCCTCGTACCCTCGGACTCGTAATGTACAAGTAGTCTGCCAGTGGGTGATCATGCATCATGTAGCAGACTCCTACCCATTCGTTGTAGGGAGATAGAAAAAGGGGGACAAGCTATATCTGAGGGGATGGGAATTATATCGATTAATTTGGAAATTTACGTTACTTTTCTGAACCTTATTTCTTTTTCTTATTACCCTACAACGACTGGCATAATATGCAAGCGCCGCTTGGCCTAGTCTCGAACAGACCTTCTAGAGAAGGGATTTAAAAGTCCGAAGGACCCAGAGCTATCTGGCCACCTCTCTCCAGCGACAAGTCAATAGCGCCACCATTGTCTCACTCTAGCAAAGGTCCCTGATGTACTCGTCAACATTGCGGACGTTAGTACGCCATCAGACCAAGAGATGTCGACCGTAAAACCACCTCTAGCTCTGAATCCGGTAACAGCACCCTCCGTCCACGATTCAGGTATAGCAGGAAGTAGATGGATCTCTCCATTGTGGCTTTGTAGCACCATCTCCACTACGGCATTCGCTCCACCGAAATTCCCATCGATTTGGAACACCAAGTTTCTGGACCAAAGGTTGTCATATGAGTACAGACCCACTAGCCTCTGCATGTAGTAATAGGCCTTTTCTCCGTCTAATAGACGCGCATAAAAGTTGGCTCTCCAGGCAGTCGGCCAACCTTCGCTAGAGTCACCCCGCAGTTCCAGTGTGACTTTGCAGGCATCAGTAAGGGTCGTATTAAATCTGGGATCGATTTGTGCGCCGGGGTGCAGAGGGTAAAGTTGGCTGATATGGCTGAATTCGCTATTTAACTCATGTGAGGGTTGCTTCGTTGGTCGAGTCAGTGAAGCCTCACCCATTGGAGTCATAATCTCGGGCCCATTCCTGTAATTGACCAAGGGCGCCTATTCGGAATGGCATCAAGCGTTCCATCGCCGAGTTCAACTCAGAGACAAACTCGTCATCGACGCCAAGCAGATTCGCGAATCCAACGGTATGGTTGAAAAGGTCTCGCAGTAACCTGGAAACATCGTCAATCGACTTCCGAGGTGTATAGAGTGGTATCAGCTGACGCATTGTCGATTGTAGAACCTGGACTTTGGTGTCAGTCTCGTAGTAGTAGTTGGAAAGGATGAGCGTAAATACCGTATGTTAAAGAGTATTGTGTCCCACCCTCAGTCCCAATTTGGTGTTCCGGACTCATGCTAGGGTTCGTCACCAGATACTCTGTTTCCTCGACATCATTAGGCGTAGGTAACAAGAAGTCGAGGTAGAACTCGGAGAGCCCTTTCATTAACGGATAGGCCACATCCCTTACCCAACCTTCCAAGCTGGGGTCAAAGGCATAATGCTCCCAAATATTCTGCATGAGCCACGCGGGGGCTAATGGCCAGAATCCCCAGAATGCCCCATCGATGGGAGCAGAGTCTCGCCAGAGATTAGTGTTATGGTGAGCAACCCAGCCCCGACTGATGTTGTACTCTTCTGCAGCAATATCTCTTCCACGCTCCGCGAGCTCCTCGATCATGTTCCAAAGAGGGTCGAGGGTCTCAGCAATGTTGAGTGGCTCAGCGAGCCACGAATTCATCTACAGCTTTTCAGCATCTAGCGGCGAATGTAGAACAAAACATACCTGCTGATTTATATTTAGTGTATACTTGCTGACAATAATCGTGAGCGAGAATATGGCGGCAGGTAGGAAAATCTCTACCTTCCCCATGCGGGATCGATATCATAGTTCCATATGCCCTGTAAATTGGCCGGCTCTGTCTTTCGTGACGAGGCAATACTAAGATATCTTCCATATTGAGCATAGAGTGCAAATATATCTTGATCGGCATCTGCCCCTCCAGAAAGGTTTTTACGTCTGTTGGTCGGCATATAGGTGTTCTCCGAGGGAGTGCCTGGATAAGAAGGGTCCGGCTGGTGTTCAGATGACATGACAATCCGACTCACCCAAAGACATAGTAACCCTACTGAACAAGTTTTGATAGTCGCGTAGATGAACTTCGAGTAACTCATCCCACGTCTTGCCCCTCACTCCTTCCAGAGTTTCGCTTATCCTGGCTTCCGGAATACCAGAGATATCGTCATAGCGAACATAATTGGTATCAATGGCGAGAACAAGGAGTGCTTCATCCGCTCCTGACACAATGAGTGTGTCTCCGCCTGGGCCGGGTCCAACTGTTGCATTTGATCCGGTAGCTACGACCTCGACTCTGCCGAGAAACTTGATAGACCCAGAGACCCCGTATTTTTCGGTCCCTCCGCCTGTCATAGTGAGGGTGTTATTGCTTGCGAGGTATGCCTGAAGCAAGAATGAGTGCAGTGATCAGCACGAATAGAACAGGACTTACAGGGTCTACCATTGGAGATATGAATGACGCTTCAAATTCAACTTTTCCTGGTTGATTTGCAGTGATGTTCATCACAATCACGTTGTCCGGATGACTTGCAAATGCTGTCCGAGTATACTGAACCCCGCCAATCATGTATGTAGTGCTCCCAATAGCTGTTATGAGGTCCAAGCTATGGTTATAACCTGTGACCTCGGCGCCCGAAGACAACAAGGGGAAGACGAGAGATAGGTTTCCGGGAGCTTTAGATTCAATTATCAGGAATGAGATAGTATTGAATGGACCAATCACTTCACGTTGGAACATCTGTTGCCCGATAGGATTGGCCATACAGGATTCGCTGACCATGTTTTGTGCAGCAAGTAAATCATCCTGCCTATGAATCGGAAATCATTATGGGGTATCGTTTCATGGCTAGAAGGACAGGACAAACCATATCAATTGTTGAATATTCGGTAACATTCCCGGACAGTTTCTGTTATTCGGATCGGTCAAAGAGCCTGACCAAACGTGGTCCTGTGAGAAGCCTAAGCGCCAGAATCCAGAATTACAATGTCACTGAGATGCACTTCGTTGAGTATCACGACTTCATTAGGAACTTGACCGGTGAGTCCGGCCCCAAGTCGACCATTGCCTAGTGGAATTACTTGGGGATGTTTAGCTCCGGAGATATGTTGCAATAGGATACAACGTACTCGTAGGGATATCGAACCACATGTTGGTCGACTATATCGATATTTGATGAGAATAGAAAATGCTGGTATCGATGTACAAGGCTCACTGCGCGGGCGTACACTGTGAAAAGAGTCGAAACAACAGCTAGCGATCGTAGTATTGCCATTGGAAAGGGTGAAGGGCGATGGAGATACGTTGACACGTCCTGGAAGTACATATAAATTTCACCTGGAGTCATATGAACTGGAAGGCACACACACCATAAGTAGACTCCTACGCCATAAAGTGTGATCCTAGAAGTCAGCAGGAAACGGTTCATCGGTTCTTGCGCTGCATAACGACACATCTCTGAACGGAGGCTTCCATTGTCACGGAAAATCTTCGCTACGGACCGAGAATAACCTTGATTCAGTCATTGAGTATGTCAGGTACTGAGATAAATAATAGGCTTGAGACATGCGGTCGTGGGTGCATCGGCGGGTGTTTATTCACGATTTCATAGTAGCTGTACTGTGCACTCAACCAAGTATAATCCCGACACAGGACTCACGACTTTTGAGCCAGAATTCGGATGTTCGGAACGATTATGAAGCCATGAGTAGTATTGCTTGCCTATTAGCGGGGCTGTTATGGTGGGTGTCGGTAACGCGAGCGTAGTATAAGGGAATGCTGGAGGCTGGCAGTGGTGATGGTACATACTTAAGAGCGAAGAAACGCGGCTCGTCGGCCCGTACGTTCTCGGTGCGTTCCCAGGCTCGCAATTTTTGAACTTCGTTGGAACGTCCTTTCCCCTGTCATTCGAACTACATTCACCGGACCGTTGCAGGTTTTTTCGACTTTCGACTTTCCGCTCCACCTTTTCAATTCCTATTCGAATCCCCGTGCAGGAGGATACGAATAGATTCGTGTCATGAACACTCCAATGCTCCACCCTTCTCCCGTTGACCGCAGAATCGCTGGCATAGTCTGTTCCCTTGAACCTCCTCCTCCTCCTCCATGTTATCCAACTGTCACGAATTCACAATCTACTGCAATGAGCTTACCAATGTGCAAGGAAACCAACAGAACTATACACTTCCATTTCAAGTCATAGAAAATCGTCATGATGCCCCACACTTCCCAATCTCAGAAGTGAGTAATTGCCCTTTCAAGTTTTTCTGTTGGTGAGCACCTTCTCAGACTTCTGATGTCGGCCTATATCAGCACAACGACTATAGTGCTATTCCCACAGGCAGCGTTCATCTGGAGAAGAAATTTGGGCCCGATTTGCCTGTAGACGATCATAGGAATCTGCCAAAACTAAGAGCATGGCAATCTATACATGCTGCCAGTATTCCTAGTATGAGTCTCAATTCGAGGTTCCTCTACGTCTCTTATCGCGGACCGGATGCTCATGAGGTGTGTCCTGGTGTCAATCTCCGGTGCTACCTGGGCTCATATGGCACAAGGCTTTTAGAATCGAATTCCTCCGATACAGCCGCATAAAGTGAGCTTTCAGGATGGCCACTAGCTACGAGACCAACTACTCGAATAGGAGCGTGAAAGCTGCCCAGCTTCTTGGTTATAACAGTTCAACACTCCCAGCTCTGGTCTTCTACGACGGCAAGTACCTGCTGATATCCACTCAATGCCAAAACATTTAACATATTTTGTAGCATTGATTCCTCTGGCCAACGTCCTTAATCGTCACCGCCGGTCCCCACTATTGCGACTATATTTTAGCTGTCAGTGGGAATTGTTCGATCACTCGGTAACTGCGCTTTATAACCCCCAAAGTTTGGTGTGTGACACTAATTATTCACAACGGGTCATTTACCAGGTTTTATCGAATGAGCCCACAGATGGTAGCACGGTATGTACACCATATTTACCCATTTGTGGCTTGTTTACTGTTCCTGACACTCCTCAGGATTTTCAGCTATTATGGGTCCAACCGCAAACAGGTGGTCTCTGCGTTGGACCTCGTGGGCCAGAGCTCGAATGTCAATTCATGCTTGCCGACTTACCGTCTCCGATAATCGACGTCTGCAACTCTGAGGATCCGCTTCCAATTGATGCTTATCAAGACGAAAACATTGTTCACTACTTTTCTCGAGCGATTAATGATCAAGATTTTATTGATTGGTTCTTTACAAGGGCACATTTCGACGTCCTTCAGGCAGATCTTGGCGAGGCAGAGGTCCGAAGCTTATCCTCGTCAAATGGCGCTATATACTCTGATAGTCGCGGCAAGCTCGTTGCTCGTTGCGAGGATATATCCAAATCCTGTAGATGGACGACTACGTACATTCGCGTATCTTCCGGGAAGCTAGAACGTAGTCGAACCCAGATGGCGGACGGTTCTATCCGGTGCGTCTCTATCGCTCAGATTCGCTCTTGCTCTTAACGAATAGCACTCAATGTGTTTCTAGTTTCACCTTCACATCCCCAAAGCAGTTCCATATATGTTTCGGTCACGAATTTGGCAACTGTCGTGTCCAAGAAGCGCTCCTTCGCTTATGGCTATCCCAAGCCCACCGAGTTTTTGACCACCTCAATATGTCGAGGAACGATGCTCGCCAGTGCTGTATGTCTACTCCAGCCGTCCTCGAATTCAATACTTACTTTTGGAGTAGCAATGACAAGGAAGGTCTATACCTCCCTTGAAGGAAACGGCCCAGAAAGCGCATCCCAAAGAAACCCCTGGTTTCTCTTTATACGCCCTTTCCCCTCAACGCCTACGGGGCAGCCCGACTTTGCAGCTTGGACACATGGCAACATGGTTCATTGGTCCTCCGACGCGTCAGGCCGAACATGGGTACTGAACGATGCTCAACAGACCCCAGGATTTCCAAAAATCACGCCACAAATCAAAACACTGACCTATAAATGGGATGATATCATCTATGGCGCCGCGCGTAGGATACAGGAATTCAAAGGCTTCGATCCGCGAACTAGGGATTTTGCTCGTTCACTCGAGCTTCCCGCTTTTGAAGTTGAGTTCGAGGATGCTGAGGATGAGGGTGAGTTTAGCCAAAATTCAGCACGAGATAATGACTGACAGCTGATACCAGACGACATGGATGTGGATGGCTGCGAGATAAAAATGGACGTCGATTAAGATATCTATACAGCTTTGTGCACGTACGACAGTCATAGAGCTACATATATTTGAATTACGCCCTTCCAAACCACAACTCTACTTGGCTGGGATTACACAGCTGCACGCTAAAAGAATGATTTATGGGTGAATTCTTCACTACAATTTAGAATACCGAATTAGACTTTATTATCTCAAAATTCATTCGTGATTTACGGTGATACGATGGTTATCGTTTGAGAAGTGACTATGACAAGTCATGTACTGGTGCTTGATCAGACCGCGCTTCGAATAGATAAATAATCACGTGATGATTTCATAATGATATATGACGAGCCTCTTGCTCCATAACAATAACCAACTTTTACTCGTCCAATGGTTCGTAACACTCATCACTTTTGTTGAACGATCGACTCACTCTCATTTTCAGCCTACCTACGTCAAGGGAATAGCTCTCGATTGGGAAAAGTGCGCCAAATTGCTAGGGGTAGACAAGTCAAACAGACTGGTCGACCACTTGATTGGGAAGATACTGGATATGAACGACAAGAGCAGGTTTCCGGACTGTACAGCATGTCGTCCCAATGGTAACACCTTCACGGTGCTATCGTTCGGATACGATGCATTCGGCGAGGACCGGAAAGAAATAGAAGGGATTCCCACTCCGCCGTACTTTACGAAGAATCAAGGCCAATGGGACCTAGTGGCATCTGCTCCTGAAGTGTTCGAAGTCCTTGATATTTGAGAAGGTGAGTTTCAAAGCAGCCTTAGACTCAACGCACTCGACATTAAATGCACTTTAGGGGATACTTATATCTTGTTGGAAAACAGCCATTCAGATACCTTGTACAATACACCCATCCAGTAACGAACACATTGTCGCTCTTTGCAGACAACGATTTCCCGTCTTCCATTCTGGTCAAAGGCAGTTTTTGTTCACCAACACGGCCAGGATACATGTTTGAATATCCATTTGTGCAGGTCGACAACCTTCAGCCCCTCTGCAATCTTTCAAGTCTGAGGTCTAACAGTTCCTCCTGAGCCCGAACCGTTTCACTGGCATCCATTACATACCAACACATCACTTGTGATCGTCAGTTGGTATCGTCAGTCTGGGTCCCCGAGACTAGGCATCCATAGCAAGCTCAACCAATGCCAATGTAGAGCAGCCTCGTAGCCTATAGGTAGTGCTGTGGTCCTGGCCAGACCTCACTGTTTCCACTGCTAGCATTATGGTTCCAGTGAAGGGACAAGTCGAGAAGTAAGCGTCGAACTCGAGGTGTAGCGAACTGGCGTTTAACTTTGAGAATCAGATAACCACGTGTCTCAGTTACATAATTTGAAGGCCTTCAACGGGACGTGGTTCCAACGTTCTACCAGACTTTGCAATTCAGATCTTCAAAATCAACTCAAAATGGTTCTGGTAAGCCGCACATATCACACTAATACTAATAGGAAATGAATAACAATATCTTAGTCCTCCGAAAGCCTCCAACGCCTAGACAAAATCGTACGCCTATCCGTACAAGGAGATCCAGATGAAAGCGTAGCGTACGGGGTTTTGAACGAAATGCTCTTTGAGCATAAAAACCTTTTCGAACCGGGCACCTTCATTGTCTTTCCCCAACTATGGCTTAAATGGAACCCAAAGCAAGCAGGAGATAGACGCGGAGACAAGCCGGATGTTGGTATCGGTCGGTTGAGGTCAGGAGGTTCCATCTCCCTCCAGGGTGGTGCGGAACAAAAAGCTGCTTTACTTCCACTGATGAGGTCACTTCCCCCGGCATCCAAACTCGAGATCGAGTCGGACATGGACACTAAGGAGAGCCTTCGATCTCGATTTGAACGCGCCTCAAGTCAGGCTAGAGACCAAGTCAAGGCGGCGATACGTAACGGAGCTATTCCGTACGACGTTGTGGTTCCATGGCTTGTCGTTGTTGGCCCGTATTTTGTGGTCAAAGAGATAGGCCCATTCACCGAAGCGGAAAGAAATACCCGGGAGTACAAGCCAAACGACAGTGGCGATTTTCTCTTTTCTGAGGTCGCCAACAATCTACGGGATAATGCTGCTCATATACCAATACTGGAACGAATTTACCGAATAGGCACACCAGAGGCGGCAGTTGCGATTGACGCCTTCCTCCGCCAAGGCCTGGCTTTCTATGACAATGATAATCGGTTGTAGTAGGTTTGTACAGCCTGGAAAACTTCCTCTTGCACACATGGCTAACTATTGATAAGGACATTGCTAGCGGGTGTAAGGACATTGCTAGCGGGTGCAAGAACATATGGAGACCATGGGCGTGCTGGAGGCTGGGTTAGGGGCCAGTGGGTTAATGTATATGAAAGCTACTTGAGGCCATGCAGTAAAGAAAACAGAGTGCATACATCCACGGTGTACTGAAGCCAATTCTGCTGGAGTTGAACGTATTGAGGTTGATTAAACGTTGATTATGCAGAGCCTAAAAAGACCTCAAAGCTGTCCAATCGGTGTTCTTTTGATGGTATTGCACAGATAAATCGTGGCTAGAGATCCTATATGGGAAGTGCCTTCGCTGCGAGCATATTCACTTGTGAACTGCATCACTGACGAACCATATGTAGGCTGCGCGAGTTGGAGCACAGTCACAATTTCGACAGTGGATCACATGTCAGGAACGATTTGCGATGCGATTGAAGCTACCAGTAGGTAGTATGCCTTGCGCTACCTTTGGGTCGATGCCTTTTGCATTAAGAATCCCACAGAAAATAACAAGGTGGGCATGTTCAAACGTTCACCCCGCATGCGGGATGAGGCGGACCAGCTAACGAGCGTCGCTGGTGCGGGCGCGGCCCTCTCTACGCACGCGAACTTCTGGTCTATGCATATATGTATCTATGAGGTATGAGGTGTCAAAGTGTCAAAAATTATTTTCACGTCGCGCTCTAGTCTCGAACAGACCTTCTGGCGGTCACGCGCAATTACCGTATATAGATAATTTCGACGTTTGATGTGGACGAGTTTCGATTTCGTCATCGAAATCGCGTGCACGGACACGCCAGAAGGTCTGGTGCATTTTTACCGGGCGACCCTCCCTCAGGCCGCATGTCACGGTTGAGTCACACAAAAGTGCCGGTCAATGCTCGACCGGCACTTTCACGCTCGCTCACTTGTCGTCTACACATCTCTCTTTCATGTATCCACCAGTCATTAATCCCACAAATGACAATTTCAATCTATTTGACGACGACGACGATTTTGAACATCTAGAGCACTCCCGACTTTACGACATCGAGTCATCAGAAGACGAATCTGAGGATGACAGCAGCGACGACGACAATGACAATGACGCTGAGATGGGCATTGCTGGAACCTATGATACTACAGAACAGAGTCCCGAAAATCCTTTCATCCGGAACACCCGCCTTCTGAGGGAGAAATTGGGCTGCAGACCTATGGCTGCAAGTGTACGAAGGGTTTTGGATTGTATGAGAGAGGAGGGAATGGATTTGCCGATATTCCTGGATAAACTGAGCTGGGGAGATGAGTCGTGTGTCCAAGATGCTGCTATCCAGTATGCGCGGACATCGTTATTGCTGAGCGATGAGCTATTAGGGATCATGAGACGTTGGTTCCAACCGCCGAGATCAAAAAAGTATAAGAAGAAGAGGGCCTCTGGAGGACAGAAGATTCTGGTTCAGGTTTCGAGAGAGATTGTTGGTCGGGCGATGGAGGATGAACTAGAGACAGTGGGAGATTACTTCAAGACAGACACAGAGGACAATGCAGACCTTCGTGCAGAAGAACTCACTCAATTTGATTTTGAGTCAATGCGGGGCATGCTTCTACAGCAAGCGCCGATCCTTTCCAACATGCTAGAGGATTTAGCTGTGACTCGACAGCGGAGGGAACAGGAGAAAGTGCGGAAGAGCGATAACAAGGTGAGTCGGCACTGAATCTTGTCCATCTCTGAGTGGTGTAACTTAATGGAAGCCCAGATGATGGTTCTATTCATATCCCTTCTGTCCTATAGCCGTCATAATAGGAGGAACCGCATGCAGAAAATGTTTGCTGTGTACTTCAAGTTCAAAGGGATCTCCGCGAAGGCGTTCGACACATTGCATGCACTTGGGCTCACTATGAGCTTTAAATGGACAACTGAAGCCACACCTCGAATAGCGCACGAGAAAATGAAGGAGGTTTGCTCGCTCCTTCCCCAATGCTCGTGGGAGCTGACCTATGACAATGTCGAAATCATGAAGAAGGTTTATTCTCAGAGAATTGCCAATCTCAAGCAGTTCAACAGTGGAACGGCGTGCACAGTTTATGTCCGTCCATCAGCAGTTCCTCTCTCTGCCACTGCCAATTGTAATCTCCAGGAGAAACGGTCAGAGGGCATCAAATCACCACTTACATCTCTGGATGTTTTCGAGCTTGCGCAGAGGGCTCAACCTCTGATCAAAGATCGTGCAGTGCATGTCATCCTGCAGTATCTTCTCGATTCACCGAACTTTGATATCAAGAAGTACCGTCACAAGGGTTCCCCGCTTCTCCAGCTGCCACCTCGCCATCGTGGGCTTCCAACAGGGCCAGAACAGGTGACGCAACAATACCTACTCGGCACAGTCAAATCAGCAGAAGCTAGCTATGAAGACCATATCCAGCTGATTCCGGAATGGTTGTGTCAGATCGGGATGGGAGACAATAGCACGAAACAGAACATTGGGTGGAATAAGGTGTTCTTCTTCATGGGAGATCAGCTCACGGTATCGCGGCTTCGTGGTCTTTATCAGCAACGTGCGGAGGACATTAATTCATTTGAGCGTCTAGACTGGTTAATCGCTCCGTTTGGGTGGTTTCATTTTGCAATGACAGCGGCGAATAGCTATCACAACCAGTATCTTGGGCGTGCCAAAGGTAGTGGTTTGCTAAGTTCGTTTAACTTGCTGGAACGAAAGGGGCTTAGCAAGGTCCAAACCAAGGGCATATTCCATCATCACCTCGACGAAGGCTTGCATCATGTTACCGAGGCACATATCTTAGAGTGTTGGAAAGAGGAGGCAAAGGTAGATGATCTTGCTGAACTTCGCAACAAACCCCCGGAAGCTTTACGTTGTCTGGCCGAACAGGTCTATGAGAAGCATGCCAGCTCTGAGGCTCTCAACCTGATGGATTCACTTCCAAAAGAGCGTCAAGATGCCCTCAAGCGCCAGCATACTATGTTCTTGCGGGATATACTTCCATATATCATTCTCCGGCAGTCTATACGCTCCGGCGATATCGGGATGATGGAAAGCCTTCTCCCTTTTTTCTTCTTTCGGTTTGTTGGGGGCGGTAATGGCAACTATGCCTTGGAATGTATCGAGCTTCTTCAGGGACTTCATCGTGAGTGGACTACAGAGATTGCGTAAGTCACTATAGAGCGTTGCAGAGCTATATCCTTGGCTAACTATTTCCGTTTGGCTTTACTAGTGAGTACGTTCGGCTCAACTGCTGGGTCATGACCTCGACTGGTCGGTCGAACTCGTTTGTACCATTTGACCAAGTGCAAGAACATAATGTCAAAGACATCAAGGTACATCCCATGCGCATTGTTCATACTGCCAAAAGTATTGATGTTCGTACACAGGTAACATATCACTCTCAAGGGCCTAACATTGACTGGGAATATATGAAAAAGTTACATCCTGCAATCCCAGTGATTCGCTCGGTCACAGATCATATCGAAGAACAGTTTGAGACATACACCAGGGGCAAACACCATACGGTGCCGAAGAAGGATGAAGACGTCAAGCGACTTCAACAGTCATACAACACAGAACATTCACACCAAGATGGTCGAAAGCTAAAAGATGATGTGGCAAAGGATTATATGATAGTCGGGGCTGAAAAGGTGCTTTATGGTAATTGGTTACAGAAGTGGGCAAACGACCGATATTTTCCGCGTTCGCATCAACAAGACTACGACTAATATACGAAGGAGTAAGCATTAAAATCATATTAAAAGGTCACAGAAAGGGATCGTTAGGATCGGCGAGAGATTGTGTCATCATATTTGGAGTGGGATGAACGGATATAATACGAGGAAACGAAATGTGTGTAGAGACTGCCGGTGGAGAAGTATGGTAGAATGGAGTTACACAAGATGTTTGTTGTATAGTTGAAGGGCGTCGCGGACTAAAGGGGTATCGAGATGGCGTTGTTGGATGCTGTGAAAGATGGTACACATGAGTTGATGAACCAGGCATTGATGCCGTCGTAGTGGCTGGTGTTTGGTTGAGTTCCGTGATTTTGTCGGAATGCATACCTGCGCTCAGCTCAGCTTGGTATCTCTCGAGCCCTTTTGGAGCCTAAATGAATGTCCTCAGATTAATGTTTAATGAGAAAGAGATACTAGTGGACATACCTTAGGCTTGCGTCTGCGACGAGATGGATTGGCCATTTTCTCCAGGTATGCCGCACACGCAGTGTTTTCCTTCTTCCTCGCAGCCTCTTCCTTAGCTGCAGCCCGTTTCTCCTCGGCCGCCAGGCGACTCGCCGCTTCCGCTGCTGCATTCGCCCTCCTTTGTGCCGCGACTTTGTTAGACTCAACATCCTTCTCCCTTTGCAATCGCACCTTCTCAGCTTTCTTTGCTTCTCTGATATGCTGCTTTCGTGTCTCCTCCTCTTCTTTCTCTGCTTCCTTCTTCCTTCGCTTCTCATCCCGCTCATATTGTTGGCGCATTTCATGTTCTTCGTCGATAGCAGCCAGAACTCGGAGAACCTCGTGACCATGTTTCTGAAGGAAGGGCCATGGTGTCGAAATCATGGTTGAGATGTCGTCGAGGGTTTTGATGTCACGGTTCGACGCAAGAGAGGTGAGAAGGGTGTCTGGGAGAAGGACATTGTGTGTGAAAGGGCTTGGATTATAGTGTGCCTTCATAGTACGTGTTCGCCAATGATTTAAAGCCGCTTTTGCATTTGCGAGATGTTGTCCATGGCGCCGGTGGTATCTTGGTTTATCTGAGGCTGAGGTTACCATCGTCCTTTTGCCGTTCCTGTTCGTACTTTTTGATGGCGTCGAGTGTGCGCTTCCTGGAGGTGAATGAAGGGGTGGTGGAGTGCAGGGGCGTGAACCAGTATTTGAACGGTTCTCGTCCTCGATGTTGTTCTCATTCTCGTCATCACTCTGCTCCACGTGTGGTATTATACTTTGCAACATCTCACGAGCAGGGTCCATGCCATCACATAAATCGCAGCACCGTCCAAGTGGCCCTAATTATTCAAGAATGAGAAGTCTGATGAGAAAAAGGAAGGGATGACCTACTTTGTATTCAGGGTGGGTTATCGAAGTACTGATTGAGAAGCTCGTGTCGGCATACTCCTACTGATGCCATAATGTAGGTCCGTAGAGAAGGTTCCACCTTCATTTTCCACTCTTTACCATCCACAATATTCTCTGATATTTCAGACAACACAGCCGTAGGAAGTGGTACATATCCATCAGTGTCAACATCCTGGAGCTCGGATATGCGGTCAAGAGAGAGCTCTCCTGCTGCTGACGCCATGGCATCAGAATCTGCTGTGACTTTGTCTGGAGGCTTCTTTTTCTTCTTGACACGTAGATATGCTGATTTAGGAACTAGCATAATAGCTCAGGAACGTAGGGTGAATGTCCGTCCAGCACGTCCGGCACGTTGGGTATAAACTTCCAGTGACCCTGGTAGCCCAAATTGAATGACAACTTCGATGTCTGGAATGTCTGTTCCCTATAAAGGCCTGTGTCAGGAACTGTATCCAAACAAGGTAAAAGGCTGTTACCATGCTTCCGATTTCTGTCGCAACCAGAACCTTGATTTTCCCACTTCGAAAGTCCTCTAGACGTTGTCTCTTCCACTTCCGAGAACCTCTGGCGTGTATGTTACATATGGCTTTGCTGCCTTCGTATCCATACCGTTTCCGTATCTCGCGACAGACAGTCATAGCCTGACTGACAGAATGAATGAACACTTGGGTCTTCTTCCATTCACTCACAGGTGTATTTGGATCTGGGAGAAACGGAATCATGGCATCATAGTCGCATGCATTATCCATGATATGAAGTTCCTGTGAGATGTTTGGACGATCATTCCCCAGGTTTACATACATGATTTCGGAAGAGTCGAACTCGAGAGCCTGACAGATATCTTTTTGAACACGGGGAGTAGCGGTAGCTGTAGTTGCGAGAACCGGGAGTGTTTTGGGAAGCACAGAACGTAATTTCGCAAGTTGACTGTATTCCGGACGGAAATCACCACCCCAAGTGGAGATACAATGTGCCTCATCAACAGCAAGATACAAGACACGTTCAAGCGTCTCTGGCTGTACCAGCCATTCCTTGAACTCCTCAAAGTTCATGATCATCTCAGGGCCACAGAAAATTCCACGATAAGCCTGTCGCCGAAGTTCCTGTGTGTTCTCGTTAAGAAGTTAGGATGAACATGGACTACTTCCACCATACCTGTGCCAATGCTGGATCCCATGTATCTCCGTTGACTGCGACTGCTTGAATACTGAGCTTAGAGAATCGTTCGGCCTGGAAACTTTGTCATAAAACCACTGTGATAAGCATTGCAGAGAGGCATACCTGCTCGCTTTGAAGCATCTTTAAAGGTGAAATAATAATAGCGATCTTGTTTTGGTTACACGGTAAAAGGAGAGGAATGGTGAAGGGAACTGTCTTTCCAGAGCCAGTTCCTGCAATCACTAGGCAATCTTGTTTTAGAACGAGTGCCTCAGCAACATCAAGCTGCCATGGACGTGCAGTATGGGCACTAAGTGCTCTATATGACTCCAGGAGTTCGTTCCGTGTTTTCTCCGAATCATAACCTGTGCTCTGAGCAGCATCCTCGCGAGCGCGCTGGAGTAGCTGCTGAGAGCGCCGGGCTAACTGGTCGTGTCGAGATTGATTAGCGCCATGGGACATTCAGGCGACTAATATGGCAGGAGTCGGCCAAGTATGTGGTTAACGCGTCAAGATGGAGGTGAGAAAATAGTGAATCAGAAAAAAATTGCCGCTAGTGAGCCCTAGCGGCACTTGGGAGTTGGGTTATCTCATCTTATCTGTCACGCTCGGGCCTGAGGGAGGGTCGCCCGGTAAAAATGCACCAGACCTTCTGGCGTGTCCATGCGCCGAATTTCGATGACGAAATTTTTATGCCTTTGATCAAACACGAGAAATTATCTATATATGGTAACAGCATGACCGCCAGAAGGTCTGTTCGAGACTAGCTTGGCCATTGTTTGGCACTATCTGGCACTATCTTTGACGCCCGCGCCCATCATATCGATACTTGAGTGTATATGAGAAAGCTTGAATTCAACCCGAAAATTAAAACATGACTATCGAAGCTATCCTATGTGACGTGGTGTATATTCATTGGTGTTGACAGTAAATGAGCCGTGTCCTAAACCTTTTGGGTGCTCTTCAGTCCATTGCTTGTTGCGAAATGTGTAAACATTGAAAGTAGAGGCTGCAACTCAGTCTATCTATGTGCCAGTGAAGTACTTACTAGCAGTATAGCGTTGATGATACTGCCATGGTGAGGCTGGTAGCTCTGGGGTATTGATGTTAACGCATGGCGCGGGATAGTTGAACTATAGCCATGAAAATGATGTCGCGAGAATGCCAAGAAGTAGGGCTCTACAGGTCGAAACTGCTAGGCAATGTTCATGACGGTGCAGAAGGGCTAGAAGACTTATTCAACATTCACGCTACTGGGGTGATGACCAAATTACACACCTATCGATCCAATTCCATCCAAATTCAGTCGGGCCAACCCCAGAAATGCCTTCCCCAGGTCCTGATACAGATGCCGTAGTGCTTATAGATTTGTTTGTACGAGAAAAGCCCAGCAGTGAACGACAAGGTCACAGCGCTGTAGTCGCAAGAGTGATGAGTGGACCAAGAGTAGATGGGCGCGGGCGTCAGAGATAGTGCCAAACAATGGCCAAGCGGCGCTTGCATATTATGCCAGTCGTTGTAGGGTGATAAGAAAAAGAAATAAGGTTCAGAAAAGTAACGTAAATTTCCAAATTAATCGATATAATTCCCATCCCCTCAGATATAGCTTGTCCTCCTTTTTCTATCTCCCTACAATGAATGGGTAGGAGTCTGATCATGTAGCTATAGATAGCCACTGCACTAGATTAAAATTCTTCAAGTTGCCATTGGACACGCAGCAGGTCACATGTCCGTCTGGCATTCCTTAGACGCCCATAATCGCCACGTCCCTTCTCCACCACCATGTCCAGCTCGAGCCCGACAACAAACGGAACATCCATCCCCATTTCCAGTCCTTTACTCTCCCCTTCAGAAGCATCACCTCGTACCTCTACCTCCTCCGACCCACGAGCTTCTCTAGATAACACCACCTCCGCCTCCACAAACAACACACACCCCGACCCAGAGACAGACGACCCAATAACCCTCCTCCAACACCAACTCGAACGTACCCGTTCCGAAAAAGATGTCTTGGCAGCGCAATATAACAACCTCGTAGCCAAGTTGAGTACGATGAGGAGTACGTTGGGGACGAAACTCAAACAAGACGCTGTATGTGCCCCTTCTCCTTCTTCCTCTTTAAAGGTGCTTATGGAAGGGTAGGAAGAACTCGACCGTCGCGAACAACTCATCCAACAACTTTCCGTTCAAAACGCCGATCTCGGTGATACAGTCGAAACTCTCAGAGACGAGTTGATAACCTCGCATCAAGAAACTGAACGACTATCCAACGAACTCGATACCCTTCGAACCCAGGCGTTACATTCCGACTCTGATCGAGACCGCGAGTTAATAGCACTCCAAACCGAGTTGGACCGCTACCGTATAAAACTCGACGAGTATGAGTTGAATGAGATGCGTGCACGTGCGACGAAGGAGAGCGTGGAGGCGCTGGAGACAGAGGTGTTATTGTTGAAAGGACAAGTGGAGAGGCTGGATGGGGAGAGAAAGAAGGAGAAGGAGAGGGGAGATAATTTGCAGGTTGTGTTGGCTGATTTTCAGGCTGGTGAGTCGCGTTCGTTGGTGGCGGTATGGAAGTTAACTGGGGGCATAGGCAAAGAACATGAATTGAGACAAGCTGTAAAGGATTATGAGGATAGGCTGTTACAGGCTACGCAGAGTCTGGCGGAGTATAAAGCTAGGGCGTTGAACGCTGAGGTGTGTCGCCTGTGTTCTTTTCTTTAGTTGTGGTAAAGCTTATGTGGTTGGTTGGGGGTAGTTGAGCCTCGAAGAATCCCAAACGAACAATTCTCGTACACAAGAACTCGAAAAAGAAGTGAAAGAAAAGAATCTGCTTATTGGGAAACTACGACATGAAGGTATTCCCCTCTTCCCTTTCACCACCACCTTACACAACTAACACACCCAACAGCCGTAATCATCAACGAACACCTAATGGAAGCCCTCCGCCGACTCCGCCGCAACTCCACCGACCACAACGTCGACAGACGACTCGTCACCAACGTTTTATTGTCGTTCCTGACAACACCACGGGCGGACGCGAAACGATTCGAGATGCTTTCGCTTTTAGCGACGATTTTGGCGTGGAGTGATGCGGAGCGTGAGAAGGCTGGTCTTCAAAGGTCTGCAGGTAGTGGACCGCCGCAGCAGGGGAGTGGGGGATCGTTTTGGCGACGGCCGAGTGCGGTTGGGGAGGTGCAGAAGACGGATGAGACGGAGGTAAGTCGCCCAATTCCAAGCTCAAGGTGTTATAAAGCTCGTACTAAGACGGGAACGCAGTCATTCTCTCGCCTATGGGTAGAATTCCTCCTCACAGAAGCTGCATCAGGCGAAACGAGTCCAAAGATGCGATCGGATAATTCGTTACCTAGTACGCCTACACTGAGTGAATTTTCACCGTCAATGTTGTCGCCGACGAAGAGGGCACCGTCGTTTTCGGCTGTTGGGATGGCTAGTACGCCGAATTTGGGGGTGTTGGGGAGTAAAGAGAATGGCAAGGGGAAGGAGAGAGTTGTTTCGGAGAGTAGAGCGAGAGTTGATTAGCTTTTGTGTTTTATTGTATAGTATATATTTTTTATGTTTGATGCGCGTACATGTCTCGGTGGGTGAGAGATGCTTGGTGAAAAAGGGGGTAAGTGGAAAGTGGAGTTGGTACCGGTATGAAAGGGAGTGCGAGGAACTTGAACATGGCTGTTGATGAGGCCCGTATTCCAAATTCCGTAGTGCTCGATTCTGTGTCTATCTCAATCGCATTCTAGTGTCTACTACTTTCAAGTTTACAGTGTCCTTTGCGCGACGTACTATGAACAAGACTTCAAATCCCAGTATTTCAATTCGCGAATTCCTAAATTTTAAAGTGTCTGATGAAAGTTGAAACCACAGCCATTACTGTCTTGGGATGATATGACGAGGAGGCGTAACCGACGAAAAAGAGTGCCATTCGAGGAATACATAAAATAGGTTTTCACTGGCAGCGCCGGCAAGTGTCCAAGCTACTTATACCGCGCCTCTCGTTGAAAAAACAAACGACTGGCGTGATGAGTCAGCAAGCGCCCACCATGCCCAACTCCACCACTGAAACAGCCATGCAGAATCTCTTCGACATCGCATGGACTCAAAAAGACCGAGATAAACTATACACCCCTGTTCTAAACACCCATGGCCAACAAGAGACTCAGACCATCAAGCTCAAATGTATGTTCACCTTCACCCCCGGCCAACCAAAGTACATCATCATACGACGAGAGTATTATCAAGCCTTGCAAGATGCGATATCCTTTTTTCATGGTGTGGGGCAGTTTTATACTAGGTATACGAAGGAGGATAGGGAGTCCGAGTGGGGGATGTTGATTGATAAGATGGAGAAGAAGGAAACAGAAGATAAAATTCCTGTTATAGACTGGGAAATCGGAAAGGAAATCAAGAACCGCCATCAGGTATTCTTCGTTACAGGATCTTCCGGTATCGGTGAGTGCGTTCAAGTTTTCTCAATTTGTCACCCGAGTTCATGACCTCCAACCTAGGCAAAACACTCTGGCTCTACTTCGTCCTCATCGAACGCCTACTCCTCAACCTCCCCACTTACTTCCAAACAAACCACAACTACGTCTCTTTCTGGTCTCAAGACGGTGTACAGCACCTAAGTACTACGGACCTATCAACGCAAATCCCTCAAGATATCTGGTACTTGTTTGATTCCAACCCCGATTCGGATGTAATCAACCCACCTCGGGAAGTCCAGGAGTCTAACTGTCGAATCGTTGTGGCTGCCACCTCTTCCCCGGGCTCTCGATTCAAATGGGCAGACAAACTTGTCAATACAGATTACAAGTGGAACATGAAACCCACTTCCGTACGAGAAGTCGTTACCATGTATGTATGTCATTCTGTTTCAATTTGCCAACCCCGGTTGAACGAGTCACCAGGAACCCATACCAAGAGGAGGCGATCCCCATCGACGACGAGCGGTTCACCGAACTCTTCGGTACATGCGCACGCCATGTCTTCAAGTATGCCCAGAAAATAAACACGTATCGGCAGGAGCTTCAAACGACGTTACGGGCTATGACGTTGGATGGATTTCGGGAACTCGTTCAACTTCCAGACCCCAACAACCGGATAGTTGGTATCTACCCCGGCCCCACACGCGACGATCCCTACGTTTTCATCCACACGTCCGAGATTCTCAGGATGGTACAACAACGGTTCGGGGCTGAATGGGATCGGGGTGTTTGGGGGTTATTCGATGCTTTTCGTAGGGACGATGATACTCGTGCGGTAGCGGGAAGGATACTTGAGGATAGGATACATGAGGTGTTGGCGGGAGGCGGGAGGTGGCGGGGAGTAGAGTTGGCAATGGGGGGTGAGAACAGTCGGCGTCAGGTGTGGTTGTCCCTAGGTCCTGGTGCAGAGATCAGCACCTCAGAACCCCGGGCCTCTGAAGCAGCTCTCGATGTTCGTCGTTTCCGATCTGGCGAGGAGGAGGATCTTACTACAGGATACTACCGCGGATCCCAAACACAAGACTCGTTTGTTCTCGATGTCGAACGAAAAACGATGGTAGTCATCCAGTCCACGAGGCAAGATGTCAAGAAAACGGATCTTGAATTCGAAGAGAGATGGCAGCAACTTCGAATTCAAGCTGGATATCGTGTTTATTATGTGCTCATCACCACCGACGACGACCCCGAGACTATTTCGAAAAGCGGCTATGAGCGTATCATCCATATTTGTATGTCGAAGAAGGATTTGTTCCCAGTGAGTCCAAATTTCATTCACCTCGAACCTGACGCTGACTTGATGCAATGTATAGAATGCACCAGCAGGTAGTTCCTCCGAGTCTAGCCTGCGTGTGTGGGGGTACAAGCCGAGTAAATGATAGTTTTCAATTGCAATGTACATGTATTTTGCGACCGAGGTCACATTCTTTGTCTACCATAATCCTCATGTTCCTCCTACCGCCATGTCCATTGTCCGTCTCAGTGCCATTAGCTCGAGTGTTGCAGTCGTTGTGTTTAAGTTTTATTTTTTTGACGCGCGGACATGACTTGTTCCTCTCTCCGAGAAACAATCTCACTTCTCCTCAACATACACCCAAACCAAGCTACCGACACACACCTCACCCATCTCTCAGAACTCTTATCCGAATCCACTCAAACCCAACTCGTAGCTCACATCTCACGACACTCCGTCGATCGCACTCCAATCCCAATCGCACTCCCCCAAACGCGGACTCTACATGGCATCCCCTCCAAAAAGCTCCACGAAATCACACGTCTCGAAGCCTACCTCCTCAGCTTACACTCCCAAGGCATCGATACGCCGTATATCGTCGACATCGGCGCAGGCCAAGGCTTTTTAACGCGTGTGTTACCTGCGAAAAAGGTTTTGGCGTTGGATTCGGATGGGTTTCTTACCGATGCTGCTATCGCAGGTAAAGGTAAAGAAGGAAAAGAAGGCAAAGGAGCAGGTAGAGGAGGAGATACAGGAAGAAACGTTTATAATGCGTCAGTAACGCATAAAACGATACATATCACACCAGAAACGCTCGTTCGCGCTGTTGATGAGTGGGTTGCGTCTTTCGCTCCCGACGACGACGACGTACCGGTGACGCTGGTCGCGCTGCATGCGTGCGGGTCGCTTTCAGTGGATACGTTTAGAGCGTTTTTCACTTCAAATTCCAATCAAAGTACAGGTAGCTATAGAAGAAGATGGTACATCAACGCCGTCCTAACAATCCCTTGTTGTTACAACCTCCTTCGACCTGGGGATTTTCCGCTCTCTTCTTCTACATTCTCTTCCAACGAAGCACTACTACCAAACCCACTACCCCCGTCGGCGTATCACCTCGCTGCTCAAGTCCCCGAAAACCAAACACCAAACGACCTGAGTGTGCGGAAAGTCGTATACCGCGCACTTCTCACCTCACTTCTACCTCCCACCTCTCTTCCTTCTCCTTCTTCTTCTCGGGCACACGTCTTCGTCCCACCATCTGAGTCCAGATCAGCGCCGCCGGCGAGACAAAACCTGATCTCCAACACAATCGCCTCTCCTGCTTTCTCTTGGGGCGCGCAAACACACCCAGACGAACTGGGTAACTCACCATTACATTACCGACTCGGTAAACTCCCCCGTAGCGCTTATGAGTCGTGGGAGGCGTTTTTAGAAGGCGCGTCGATGAAATTGGGGCTAGGGGTGTCTCTCAAAGGGGAGTGGGACGAGGAGAAGGCGAGAAAGGTTGAGGAGTTGCATATGTGGAGGTGTAGATTAGGACCTGTGGTTGAGAGTGCTGTTTTGGGCGATCGAGTTCGGTGGGTTGAGGATGCTTTACGTGGAGAAGGAGGTGGTGAGTGGAAAGTGGAGTTGGTACCGGTGTTTGATCAGGCGAAGGGGAGTGCGAGGAATATGGCTGTTGTTTTGTTACCGCTGCCGGGTTGAGTAGAGGAAGTAGACGCGACTCTGAAATAGTATCGATATCGTTTTCACGAATCACTTTCATCTGGAACTTGAAGCTTGAAGCTTGATACCTCACTATGTAGCGATATATAGCTCGGGTAGTCAAAATAGCCCCGGTCTACGAGCAAGCGGGTACCCAAAATGACAATGCATGCAAGCCAATGAAATCTTCTCAATATAGGGTATCGTCGTCGTCGTCGTTTCTTGCTCTATTTTCATTCGAGTTCTTTAACTATCAACAAGTATACGCCAACTACGAGTGGAGACTGGTGCTTCGGATCCCAATATGCGTGCGGCAGTTGGTGTTCTTGAATTGTCGAGGAACACGAAGAAGAGAAACGACCACGCACCTTGACCCACTATCTTGTCCTTGCGCAAAAAAAAAAACCTTGAGCCTTGACGTCGGAGGGAAGATTGCCTGACGGATTCCAGATGTTGGTCTCTGAAGTTTCATTAATTTCATTAATCATTAATCAGACCCGGTGGCGGTAAACATTTGACAAGAAACCACGAAATCCTCCTTCTTTGCACGCTTATCAACCACGACTAGCTATAGATTAGTACGCACGTACGCACCCTTCCTCATCTCAGGAGCAGTGACAGTTGGTTGAATGGAAAACATCTGCAGCTGGTAAGTAGGTGGACTCGGGTTCCGAATATTTCGCGTTTTTTGAGAATCCGTTATAAAATTCCAAGAGTTCACGAGTTCTGTGGTATAATGACAGTGTGGGATGTGCGTTTCATGCATATACATAATGTACACTACGGATTGTTTCGAATACGCTGCATACTTCCCTCGTAGAGACGCTTGATCCAGCGCCTGAAGCCGGGATATTTCTCGGCAAGTAGCTTCTCAATGTCCGATCCCACCATTATTACCGACATCGACGCGGTGACCAAAGCCAGCGTCTGCCCATAACTCCAGTTTCCTTCGTCTCTGTCTTCCAGTACGTTTAACCGAACAGTCTGCTCGGTGGAATAGATGTAAAACACCATAGGGAAACTATATAGTACCATGAGTGATACAGTCCCTGCGATGGAATTGGGGTTCTTCAAAATGATCACGAGTAGAAGAAGGAAGGATATCGGGGAGGTAACGAGGCTCAACAGCAGGAGTGCCAAAGGTGCGGTGAAAGGGAATACGAGTAGAGAGTTATGCACAAGGAAAAACCGGCGGATGTGCTTGTTATGACTGTGTAGAGGTACGAAGAACCAGTACATCGTCTGGGCGACACACTCTGATTCTCCAGCATAGCGCTCAAACCGACTTTGTTCCGACCAGAACCATAGTCCGAAGCCGCCAGCCAAGCTTGTGTGAATGGCGAAATGAAGACCGGCTTCTCTGGCCATTGTTAATTCGAATTGGAGTCGAGCAAAAGATTTGACTATCACTGACATTATATCTACTAAAAGCTTAAAGGAATCCCTCGGTCCTGGGAGCGAGGTACCAACACGAGGCGCTAGATCGATCACCCAGGTGTTCCACAGGGTGTTCTTCAAGTTCGAGTAGTCTAGCAATAGGAGCCGTATCATCAAGGAGCTGAGGCCGTTCAGCTGGGCAAGGTTCAGTGTTACTAAACCATGATAGACCGTCAAGCCCTCTGTGCTTAACGCCAGCACGATAGCGGATATTAAGACAGAGGTGGATGCCACGAACAGCCCGTCACGGAGCCCCTCGGTGGATTTGAATTTGCCGACTTGAAGGAATAGTGACGAGGATGACGATGATACGTGGTCCGCTTGTTCGTCTTCGGTAGTCCGAGTCGGTCTGGTTTCCGCAGTGTGCATTACGAGGAATGGTATGATGAAGGCGGTACAGGCCTGCATGTACGTTGCTATTCGTACTCCGAGGCCTGCAATGTCTGAATTGGAAGGGATTTTACAGACGTCCATGGTAGCAAAGGCCTGGCATAATGATGAGCCAATGTTACAAGTTCTTAACGTCAAAACCCCTACGTCAGAGACTGAGTACTGAGTACTGAGTACTGAGTATTGAAGCGTGAAGCTTCGAATTTCGGTTCCTGAATTAAATAATTACTGAGGCTCAAGTACACACAAGATTGAGTGACGTTGAGTTCGAGAGTGGATTAGATGTCAAGAATGATACGAGAGAAGCCTACAAGAGGTCAAGCTGGAGAAAGCTGACCGACTCCTGTACAGTATTTATACGCAAGTCCGAATGAATGCTACACCCAAAAGCGTGTCGATGCAATGGTCCGTATGTAAGACGTGACGAGGGCGACAGGGATACATGAGGAACTTGAAGAAGCAATACAGATACGCGAGGCGAACAGCTGATCAACTGCGAAAAGGTCAGGTATACGTTTCAGAGGCCTGGGATCGGTGGGAGAATGAAGACCTGTCCGGGTTGAGAGTGTGGTTTTAGTACGGAATCGGGATCGGTGGGTCACGGTTGACGTTGAGGTGTTGCAACTTGCGGCGTGGGTGCGGCTTGTGTTGGTGTTGGCGTGAAGCAGGTGAAGAAAGAAAAGGAGGTGGTGGTGAATGGACTCACATACGTTACATTGAAAATTAATGACTACTCCAAATGCCTTCATACCCCCATCTGAATCCCGATCTCCTGCGAGACAGAACCTCGTCTCCAACACCATCGCCTCCCCTGCTTTCTCCTGGGCCCAAACATCGGCCGCGGATGAGTTGGGTAACTCCCCGCTACACTACCGCCTCGGTAAAGACGCGTTTTTAGATTCTGCATCTAGGAAACTCGGTGTATCGCTTGGGAGTGGTGAGTGGGATGAGGAAAAAGCGAGAAATTGAGGAACTGCATATGTGGAGGTGTAGATTAGGACCTGTGGTTGAGAGTGTTGATTTGTAAAATCGGGTGAGGTGGGTTGAAGAAGGAGGTGGTGAAGGGGTTAGGGGTAAGTGGAAAGTGGAGTTGATACAGGTGACTGATCAGACGAAAGGAAGTGCGAGGAATATGGCTGTGGTTATTCAGAACATCACTGGCAGGTTACGTATTTAGACGCCAGACGCCAGATAAAGGTGACTCGGAAGCTCTACACGTTCACCTCGCCAGTGACCCTTTTTCGGGTGTTGTGGTGCGTTGACAATGAACGCAGGATATCTAGATCTCATACTGGGATTCGGGCAACTTGTGGCCCGGGGTTCCGATGAAAGGTATCTTGTATCTTGTCCATTTTTAACGAGTCCTCGAACTCAAACTCTTATTCGCACGTTGATGGACCAGGATACTAATAAGACCACCGCTTAATTATGAAAGGAAGGTAGGCAATGTCAATGTGTCGGAAATGGAGAGGAGGATGCGAAAAGATGACAACTCTAATAGTCGAGAGCACACTTGGGTAGCAAGCTTGTGACAATTCTTGGTGAACGAGTCCGACAACGTGCAGTGTTCGTGATCAAATAGTACAATTGAAACAACTGGGAATGCAAGTGAAGTCTAGCTAGAACGCGCTCTAATTAGCGTCCTTCATTATGACGTCCGCAGCTCTTTCTGACATCTAAAGGTTTCATTCACGTCTTCAGATTTTGAATCCCGAATGAACACTTGGCAGAAACTCACCATGTAGATAGGTGTTGTTACAAAATACCCGGGAACAGTTGGCCAACTGCTAGCGTCTACTACTCTCAGGTTATTCACTCCGCGAACCTTGAAGTCCCCATCTAAAACGGCATTGACATCTACACGAAGGATTAAGCGATGGAAGAACGAGGCACCCATATGTGACAACAACACACCTCCATCAACACCCATGGGATTCGTACAACATGCATGGTGACCTGTTTAAAAACAATAGGTTTGAGACGTTCCACTGGCGCTCAAGCACTGGCAGCATTCGGCTTACCAAAAATGTTCTCGTAAACATGCTGCTCAATAGCCTCATCGCTTTGCGTTTGTTCGCCCGGAACACTTCCTCTTTGATGAACGGCTTGGTCAATAGATTGTTCATGATCTTTCGTGACCTCTTGACCGCCTCCCTCAAGTCTCTAACGTCCTGGGGGCCGCGCTCATTCTGAAAATGCATCTTGTCGATAGAAAGAAGGTCTTGAGGGTGCGAGCCAGTGAGGCGCACAGATCCCCTGGAGGATGGCCTGACTTTGAGGTTGATAGCTGTAACGGCGTTCCTATTTGAAGGGGAGGTTCCCAGCTCCGGGAATCCTTGCTATACGTCAGTATGTCCATCAAGCTCAGCCAATAGAATGCAAACCTCGTACGAAACCCTCAAAATATCCTGGGACGATATACGTCAATATGTCGGGATCTTGATATCCGGGATCCGATTTATAGGTGAAGGTTTGGAATGCTGGTCCAAAGGAGTAGATGTTTGCTCTGCCTTCGTCTCTCCAGGCCTTGAGACAGGGATCTTGTTCGGGATCCGAGCCAAAAGTACAGCCATCAAGCAACGAAAAGTTTTGCTTCATCTTCCAGATGACCGCAATCTCGTCGTGATCTGTACACATCCCGAGTTAATGCTTTGTCACACAAGACAGGTCTGGTTTAGTAAAAAAACCTTGAAGGTTTTGGCCAATTCCGGGGGAATTTACAATGGTGTCGATACCATGTTCTTGAAGGTGGGTGCTGTCGCCTATACCGGAAAGCTGGAGCGAGAGACTTAGCCAGGTTCTTGGAGACCTCCCGTTTACAACACACCATGAGCTACGGTACGACGATTAGCAATGCTTCGGAGAAAGCGATACCACTCACCAATTGTGGGCTCTGGAATACTCCAGCACTGACTATCACCTCTCTCTTCGCCTTTACAGTCTTTGTCTGCAGGTCGGATTTACCATTGAAGTTCAGGGCCACGGGGAGAGCCGCATTCGGTGCGTATTCTACACCATACGCAGTAGGCACACCTTCCGTGTTGTTACACAACAGAACCCTTGTCACTAACGTGTCAAGTTGGAAAGTGAGCTTGCCGGGATTCCCGTCATGCACATCCAGCAGCCTCTCTCGAACGCTTGAACGGTTGTGGTTCTCGTCAATCGTGTAAGTCACGAGGGTGCCCCCGACGGCATTATCGCCGACTCGGGAATTCAGATCGACGATTGGTGGTGCTTCGGCAATTAGACCAGCAGCGAGAGCAAGTATTTGAGCATCTGAGTGATAAGGTGAATGAAGGTCTGTGAAATCCGAGGTTCATGCACATGGAATGTACGTACCCAAGTACTTGGGGTTAAGCGCATCAAGCAGCGGGTTGAGGCTCACTTTGAGCCACCCTTTAAAGCCATGCTCGAGAGGAAGCGGGAGACCTAAGACCAGATTATGCTCGATACGCTTGTATATTTCTTGCATGCTGTCTCTTGACCAGGTTGGGTCGTTGAACATGGATGCGAGCCCGTCGAAATCCTTCAGAAACATTAGCCCTGATCCAGAGATGGTGCATGGGAACTCACAGGACGTGTGGCAGCAATAACATTGACCATCGCGTTGTGAAGCTGAGAGGTGATTGTGACCCCGGTCGGGCGCAGACGAACCTGCCAAACTTACGGTGCTTCCGCCGAGCCCGCGCGATCTCGGGTACCATTGGTTGTCCTTCTTCACCGGAAAATCGGGCGGGTATTCGTTCAGAGTATAACTCAAGTCTAGTTGTGGATCTGAGAAGGACAAAATCAGGGACTCTCGGGAACGCATTACGGGACAATTAATGAATCTCACCTTCCGTTGCACGTATGAAATAGAGGGGAATCGTGCTGTTCAAGTTATGCACGTCGTGTCCCGCATCCAGGACAAGCACTAGAGGGCGTGTTAACAACCACAATGTGTGAAGCGAAGGATCTGCTCACCAGAATATCCATTCTCTGCCAATCTAGCAGCAACAGGTCCACCGCCGGCACCCGCACCTACGACCACGTAGTCGTACTCTGCATCGTCGGTTCCCGAGCATTGAGGAAGTTGAGCAAGGACGAGCGGAGTAGTTAAAAAAAGGAGTGACGCGAACAAAACACGCATGTTCCCCAATAACATGGTGGATGATTGGGTATAAGTCAAGGTCAGAAAGAGAAGGGCTGGGAGTATTTATCTTGGGAATCCGTCCATGCGGTTTGCTGAAATGATTTAACGTGTGATTCAGCTTGTGGGGTAATTTATGAAACTTTGCATCATACATACGTTACGCCGGTTCCTGAGCGCGTTCGCGCTCGAGTCAATCATATTCAATCCTGAAGCCTGAAGAGCAGTATGAACTGACTATTCGGTCTGAAGAACCTAGCACATACCTTGTAGCTTATTTTACAAGAGCTGAGTTTGGTGCGCTCTTAAGTAGGATGAGATCTGATGAGACACTGTGGCAAGCCTTCGGAGAACGCTGTTATCGAATGGAATCGTCATCCGGGGTCCGAAGATAATTTGAATATTGCGTTAAGATCACCAGTGAGAATCTGTGAGAATCAACAAATGTCAATGACGACCACCATGAAGTCGTCCATGAGCTACCGTTCTATTTTCGAATGGTGCTGTTACGTTTCACCGATGAGTTCTTGTCTCGACAGGAGGCTTGAGGCTGAAGATGTCCTTGATACGGTAAGAGCAGGTGAGAACCTGGTTACGGCTACAATGCAAATTGGTAGTGATCGCCGAGCGAGTTAAGGCCGATACTGACAGACAGTTAAGAGTCAGCAATGTGCATGAGCAGGTGCGATGGTATACTGTACTCAAGTTGGGAGGGATTCGGATTCATCAGGCCCAAGTATCTCGTGCGCATGATTCCTGGTTGGGATTGTATTTCCACTAGTACTACAGGACGACTATCTTTTGTGTAAGTAAAGCTGGGATAGCCAGGTTAATATTCACTCACATTTGTTACATTGAAAGCTAATGATCACTCCAAAGATCATTTACTCGGCTTATAACCCCACACACGCAGGCTAGAAGAACCATCTGCTGGTGCGTTCTGTATATCGAGTCAGTCTCGACATGGGAAAATGGTAAAGATTGAACTCACCGGGAACAGATCCTTTTTCGACATGCAAATATGAACCTTTTCCCTGATAACGTGTTCGTAGGTTTTCAAAATCGGTATATCAACAGTCTTGGTCTCGTCACGGTCGTCAGTGATAATGACATAGCAAATGCGATACCCAGATTTCTGCCAGTTCTCTACCAGGAATTGCAATCCCTTTGCCTTGACATCATGCTCCATGAGCATGGTATAATCGATGATTACCACCGTTTCCCGTTCGACATCGAGAACAGACGAGCCAAATGTCGGATAGGTTTGAGAGAAAGGGCAGTAGTATCCTGTGGTAAGGGTCCCGTCAAGCTCACCAGATCGGAAGCGATGAACAGTGAGAGCTGTCCGTCCGACCTTGGGTGGTTCTGTGGTACTGATCTCTGCACCCGGACCGAGGGACAGCCACACGTGACGCTGACCGAAAACATTGTCAGTAAAGTAGGTGTTCTTGTTACCCTTCGGACCCCCAGATCTAGCAGTCATCTCTGTTCCCTTCCACGTCCCGCCTTCTGCCAATGCTTCATGGAGCCTGTTCTCGAGTATGCGTCCTGCTGGTGCGCGAGTGTAAGGATTCTGGCGGAGTGCGTCGAATAATCCCCAAACACGCTGGTCCCACTCGGAGGCAAACCGATCCTGTGCCAACCTGAGGATTTCGAAGGTGTAAATGGCAACATAAGGTTCTTTGCGAGTGGGTCCGGGATAGACACCAACTATCCAATTAGATGTCTGGTCGTTGTCCGACTGGTCCCTTTTAGAACGTTCAACTGGTTCCTGGAGGCCATCGAAAGTCATATCCTCTAACTTCCGTACAAGTTCTTTCGATACGTTTCTGGGTCCTCGGCGTGTTGGTATACTTGACGTGCGCAAGTCCCAAAGAGTTCAGCGAACGCATAGAGTTGTTCCATGGTAATCCGCCCCTTTTGATATGGGTTCCTGGTGAATTGGGTGAATTATGTCAAGAAATATTTCCGGGTTGGCAAAGAGAATGACATACATGATAACGAGCTCTCGTAGAGAGGTGGGTTTCATGATCCATTTGTAATACGGCATGCCAAATTTTTCTAACCACTTGAATCGAAGTTTTCGGCGAGAGGCAGCCACGACGATTCGAGATTCGGAAAGCTGGACGTTCCAAGGCGGCTCGATAACTTTGGGTTGGAATCAACCAAGTACCAGATATGTGAAGAAATTGCTTTAGAAAGGGAAGCGGTAGCAAGTTGTGATACACCGTTTTCAGACCAAAAAGAAACGACATCGGGTTCGGTTTGAAAGTAGGTGGGCAGGTTTCGAAGCAAGCGTTCGACGAGTACAAAGTACAGCCAAAGCGTCTTGCCTGAGGCATGAACTCCCGAGTCAGTAGGTTGTAAGTCTTGTGACAAAAACACTCACCGATGCCTGGCGATCCTGTAACGATGAATGCTTGTTTGGCCAGGTGAATTTCCTTTTCGGTTTGCCAATCAATCTCGAGCAGCTTGTCTTCTTCGGCCTTGTCACTATCCACAACCATCTTTGACTCATCGTCCGTTTCCCCTTCGTGAGTTGCTGCTGCCGCATTGCTGTCAGTCAGCATCCCCCACTCCTTGTCCTCATCCGTATACGTAGTGTTGAATCGTATTACACCATGGAAGAAGGATATCGCATCTTGAAGTGCTGGATGATACTCCCGTCGTATGACAACCTCCTTTGGTTGGCCGGGGGTGAAGCTGAACGCGCACTTGAGAGGGTGTTTGGAATAGGGGTGTATAGTTTAGCTCTGTCTTTTTGAATCCATGCAATATCGTAGAGCCTCTGCAAACTGTCCATGTCTGTGTTAGAGGCCTGGATCGTGGACTGAGTGTGTTTCTAGCGGGTCCATGGTGGGTTGTCGAATAGTCCCAAACTCAAATCAGTCCGACCGTTTTCATTTTCAGTTTTTCGCACGCGTTCGCTTTTGACTGTCACTTACGTCGACGAGCATTCAAATTTCAAACTCGAGTCGGATTAACACCGAAGATTGGGTACATACTGCTATGGTTGCAGAGGTGGATTTGTCTGAAAGAGGACTATAGGTGCGCTTCCTTTCTTCTACAGTGATGCGCCATGTTGTCTGATATGTACATCTCAAATTTCCAGCTTGACGGTGACCGTTCTCTTCCACTAGTCTCAACTATAATCTATAGCTCCAAATAATAAATGTACCGACCCCTTGATCAAATGAAACCAAATTTTCATCTGTGCCTATAACAACTGCATGTTATGTAGACATGGCCGACTCCTGGACGTCTCCACTTTTCCGAACCCGCAATCAATGTTCAACGTTCAACAACACACAGCAATTCCTTGCGTTCCCGTGCCATTGAAGATGGGGAAGCGCAAGAGATTCAACTGAAACTCAAATTACCGGGAGACGGAGAGGCCGAAGCTCTTTTCAATACTAGGAAGCCGATACAGCCAACGAATCCTGAGAATCATTCCTAGAAGCTGCGTATACCAAACTCGATTCACCCCTTTCTAATTTGGAGGTGGAGAATGTCGTCTGGCCCGACTTGCTGCTGTCGTATATGTGCGAAGTGTACCGTTTTCACTTGGTGTCCCTTGGTCTTGCTGGATTCCTACGTTGGGCTATGATTTTCATTAATCAGACCCAGTGAACCTTCCCTTCTTCGCACGTTGCCACCGACTAGATTGGTACACACCTTCCTCATCTCATCTCATGGGAACAGGAGCAGTGACAGTTGGTTTCCGATGGGTGAGTGATATATGATATGCCAAGTGAGTAATAACTGAAAAACATCGATATCAATCAGATTCACTGGCAGGTGGACTCGGATTTCGCCGCTGTATGAGCCTAAACTTCCCCGGCGCTGAGCGCTTCGTTCGTGACAGTCGGGAGAAGACCATGTCCATCATGTAGTAGTACTGGATACTGGATCTTGATTCCGACTGACCAAAGCCAGGACATCTCGGCCCGTAGGGGTATTTCATCCCTTGGTACGAATAGTTTGCAACACCGCACTCCCCCCAGAATGACTCGGAACTTGCTAACATACTACCGTCTCCCCTTCCAAATCCTCTTCTACAGTTTTTTGCTTCAAGTGACCATGTCTCGGGCACAAGAGCTCCCCGGTGCCAACACTGACTGGGTCGACATTCAACTCGCCACATCTGTCGGTTCATTGAAAACGATGTCGGCGTTCATGATCAGCTCGGTTCGGAACGACTCGAACTCTAACCACCTTGGTCAACGTCAACTCGAGTGCGATTCCGGTAATAGTACGTACTTGTCCGAGTCCAAGTTGAATTGCTAGTGACCCTTTTTTTGCTTTTCATTTTTGGGTTGGCAGTTCAATGTACCTCTGGCCTTGGGTGTTGTGAAATCGGAACAACGTGTGTAAGCGTAATTTTTATGTTGAATATCCCACCCGCGAGTCTAGCGCTCAGCTTTTGGAAAGTGCGGTACAAGTGGGTGTTGTAATACTGGGAATGCTTGTGTAAGTCCGAGTTCAAGTCCGAGTCATCGCGGTGTCGATACTAACTCGTATTATGTAGTGTGTAGGTGGATGTTGTGGGCCTAGTGAAAGGGTGAGTATCTTGTCCGCTTTTCACGAGTTCACGAGTTGACTGACTTGGACTGGGCCTAGTGCTTTGGTACTAGCCAGTAGGATGATCGCTTCCAACTCTTTTTTGCTATTGCTAACAGTTTGTGTGCGAATAGGTGTTGTCCGAGAGATGCCGAAACATGTGTAAGTTGCAAGTTCTGATATCTCTTGATCGTACTATGTACTTATTGATATGTCGACCAATAGGGCGGGGCGGCTTGCTGTCCAACTGGGTAAGAAAAAAATCATGATCATTTCCACTGTTACTGACCTGCACTATGTAGAGCGGTCTGTTGCTCAAGCGCTATAACTGGATGCTGCAAAGCTGGGTACGTACTATCTACCTCTAATCTGGTTGCACGTCCTTTCACTCACACACCGGCAGAGGAACATGTTGCTCACAATCCCCGACTGGGTGTTGTGCTCCAAACTTTGTGTGCTGCGAATCGGGGTGTTGTGCCACGAATAGTGGTAGTATTTCAGGAAGGAGTAATATGGGTACTGTGATTGTTGCACTTGGACTTGGGATGGGTATGGAATTTTGGCTCGGTGCGTGGTAGGAGTGAGAGAGCATCTGTGGCGTTTTCGAGTACGCGTCTCTGTTCATCAAGCCGTGAATGCATAAACATATAATCAAATAAACCACGAGTATGCGCCGTTCTTAGACCAAAAGCAAACGCTACCTGGATATGTCTGAGAATAAGTGGGTCGGAGGTCTTGAAGCAAGCGTTCGACGGGAGCTCAGCCTGAGTAGTCAATCAGTAAGTAGTAAGTACGCGCAAAATTGCAGACTCACCGATGCTGGGTCATCCTCTGGCAATGGATGCACGTTTGGCGGGAGACATTTTCTTTTCTTGACAATCAATCCCGGGCTCTAATTCCTTGCCATCGCCCACGATGGAGTCCTTTGGCTAGCGTGGTGTCCGAGATAAGCCGGTGAATCTACACTACGTAAGCACACTGGCATGTGTCATGGGAAAAGCTATTAAAACCGCGGTCATGTGATCACTCTAGGGCAGGCTCGCTTAGACTCGTGGTTGTGGCTTTCTCCTGACAGTGTCTTTCTCCTCCATCTTGTCGCCTTCGGGTCCATCGACGTTTTCGTGTACAGTTTTCCACTCCAGCTAAATCGCCTTTCTTGTCATGGCATTCTCAGGCAACTTGCCTTTCTCTACTACGTCCTCAGCAAAACCTTTTGATCCACTAGCGGCTGACGAGTCATGTTCACGGCGCGAATTTTGGGAAGAAATGGCCCGGCTTTTCCCTAATGGAAACGTGGCTAGTAACCCTAAAGCCTTGCCTGAGGTATACAAGAAGCTGTCGGAACTTTATCCAGGAGAACCATGGTTGTGGAAAGGTTATCATGACCGACAGCAGAGAGATGATATAAAAGTCATAAATATGGTATGGTCTTGTACGCTGTCAAGTAAAAATATCACTGACCGCTAAGTATGAGTTTAGGATCCCACTGAGGAAGATTTCACTCATGAATATATCTTCAAAAGGCCCCTCTCTCCCAAAGAGCCCAGCTCCTCCAACACAAACCCTGATCCCGTCTCCGTGCTGTTTCTCTATCACACGTTAGACAGATTTGCAGGCGAGGATATTGTCTACGTTCAACTACAGGTGAAGAGCAGGGTCCCGGTACAGCTACAGCAGAGAAGGGACGGTCTGGTCGAGGATGTCATTCTGGACGAAAGCGGAAGGGTTTTGGTACCAGTGGCTTCCTCAGTCCGCATATCGAGAAGGAAAGCCCACCGGCCTGGGCCGTCCGCTGTGACAGAGTGGTTTATATTTCCGGATGAGGAAGATGCAAACCATCTTGCCGTCAAACATGTGTAGTGCGCCGCAGCGTTTTCTTGTCATGTAGTACCTTTCAGGGAATGTCTGAGCGCTCCGTGTACATTAATAGTCAGTCATCCCTCACTTCTTGTCCGCTTCCGTATACGTTAGCAATGAATTGTATTATACCACGGAAGAATGCTTGTCGCATCTTGGTCGCCGATGGGAGTATCATCCTAGTACTATTTGCTCTGGTTGACCGTAGCTGAACTTGAACGGCTTTCGGAAAATCAAGTACTCCTCGCATTAAAGATCAAAAATCTCTTCTTTCCCCCGATCAATCTCGAGCTCATCGGTATGAAGTGTCGAAAAGGCGCATGCTTTGGAATGGGAGAACGAGGGAGAACGGTGCAGGCGTGATCCGGCCTGGGAATTTCGCAGACGCGCCTTGTGCATTCAATTTCTGTTATCCTGTTCCTGCCCAACGAACAAGGGAAAGGAGGCTTGGAGGAGGACGTGCACATAATGGCACAAGCTCTGGATTTGACGAGAGAGATTGTTTCGACCTGGTGAGTGTCATATATTCTCTGTACCAGCATCATTCAAGTCTAATTATCTGATTAACCTGTCATTTTTATGAGCTGATCACGACCCGATAATTCGCATTCAACGTCAACGTTTCAACATTCAACCCTCATTCCCGTAATAGAGCTTAGGCATCCAATGGTGAGCACACTGTCTACTGTCTCAAGTTTCGGAACTTTTGCTTAGCGCTCATCCACGAGATGCAGGGAGATCTCATCTTTACTTCCACGCTACACCAACTAAAAGATACGATTCTCGATCTTTCACTGCATGCGACACCCTGCCGGTATCGTTTTATGGATTGTAGAGCATTCTTGGAGGATAAAAAACTGAACATATACGAATTCCACGAAGCCCCTGCCGGCTGCTCTCCGCCAAAAGATCCCAATGCTCCCTTCCGTCCTCCAAATATTCCATATGTCGCTATATCATACACTTGGCGCGGTAACGAGACCAACACCGACGATCCCTCCAGTCCTCTGTACTGGGAAGACGTCCATGGGACGTTCCAAGTCAAAGGAGCAGAAGATGGAGATCCGATCAGTCTCGACGTCCTCGAGCACGTATGCGTTGCTGCCACTCGACAACAATCCCAATACCTTTGGTTTGACCGGTTGTGCATCTCGCAGATGAGTAAGGCGGATAAAGCGTGGCAGATTACCAGGATGTATTTAATTTATGCATCCTGCGCGATGTGCTGTATCCTGCCTGGAGGCATTAGACGGTTGGTGCGGCTTGAAGAGGAGACCAGTTGGATCGATCGCGGGTGGACGCTACAGGAAGCTGTTGCCCCGCAAAAGGTGGTCGTGCTCTTTCGTTGGGACCACTACATGGAAGGAAGGAGTGTTCACCACGAAGGGACTATGAGTTCCTTTTTCCCCCAAAGCGTCGTAGATGGCCAATCTGCCTACGAAGAGCTAGATCCGTCACTCCAAAAATCCGTGAATCCCACAAGATGCTCCCTCTTCATTGACAACAAAGACATACCCATATCAATCAAACTCTTCGGCGCAAACGGAATTTCCGCCTGTGCATTGTTGGATTCGCTCCACTCCAGCGATGGAACTGAGGCGAGAGACCAAAGTATTTGGCGTAGCGCCCTTCTTCGGACATCTTCTTGTCCAGTTGATATGGTCTTCAGCATCATGAACATGTTCGGGGTCACCCTTGATCCCGGGTTGTTCGCCAAGGACGATCGCATAGGAGCTACCATTGCCCTCGCTCAGGAGATACTGAGAAAGGGTGGAAGGGCTAGTTGGATCGGTGCTGGTTATACCCTTGAGCCATCCCGTGAAGTTTCAACCTTTCCACGCTTTCCAGAAAGTAGCGTCGCCGGATACGCGTACGTAGTCGTGTCAGATGGAACGCAGCGACGTGTTGCAGAGGAAGTGTCCTCATCGATGCTGATAGGTGAATTTCTGCGCGGTATTCCTGATGGTAGCATGGATGAAGACGGCTATCTGAGTGTTACCGCTCATGCAACTCGGATAGTGAGATGGGAAAAGAACGCTTCGACCCGGGCTCCCATCCGCGCAGCAGACCAATCTGCCTGGCAACTTGCGTCGGATGACTCCTTAAACATGTCACCCACTGAGCCTGTAACATACATTGTATACATCGGTGAGAGAGTACAGTCAAGTTCGTCACTGTATCCTCGCTATATTATCGCGGAGCCTTTAACAGCAATGCTCGTACAACAGCATTCGCCAAACAAATTTCATCGAATTGCATTCGCACACCTTATGGCATCGTGGAAAAAATACATCATCTCGCTTCCCAAGATTACACTGGCCATAGGTGGTCCAAATCCTCCTTCACGAGACCATCGCCATGAAGATTTGTAGCGGGCAGTTGTTGGATTTGGGCTACATCATCTTCTGTGATATCAACGCTGTATGTTGCTCGTAACTCGTAATTCGAGAAGCCCTTGGTCTGATAGCTTCCAGCCTAAGAAATACACAGGAATATGTTGACCGTTTACGATGCTACGACCTTCTACCTACCAATGGCTGTTCTTCAGGAGGCCAGTAGTCTTCTGCGCTGGTGTCGTGTCAGGATGTATCTACTGCAGAGAGAAAGGGGAATGCATACTTCAAATAACAATGCCTATCCCGAGTGATGTAGTGTCTGGTACTCAAAAGCTCGTCGTTGTATTGAGTTGATAGGCGGAAGAAGCACGCAAAGCCCTCTCGAAGCACCGCTTGTCGAAAGCAGTGTCCTATAACGAGGTTGCATTGGTACCAGTCCGTCGGACAGTGACTTCTACATCACGTAGTGAGACAGCAGAGGAACTAGGCCCAATTCCTTGGGGTCTGTCATAGTTTCAGCATCTCTCAGCAAGGAGAATTGAGAAGACTCACTTGCCCAAAACACCACTCTCGGCCCTCGTCTCCGCACTTTCAACATTATCTGGACGATTACGCAAAATCCGTGCTAACTTCACAATGTCCGATCCCAACATCACTACCGACATCAACGCAGTGATCAAAGCTAGCGTCTGCCCATAACTCCAGTTTCCTTCGTCTTCATCTTCCAGTACGTTTAACCGAATAATCTGCTCGGTGGAATAGATGTAAAACACCATGGGAAGTACATATACTCCAATGGTGGATGCAACGACAACGATGATGAATCGGGCAACGATAGTAGGCGAGGGCAAAGGTGCTAATGCGATCCAAATACGCAGGAGAATGAGTAGAATAACAGGTGCCATCGTGGCAAGAAGGCCCAATAGTGTGGGTGCAATAGGTGCGGTGAGAGGGAATACGAGTAGAGAGTTATACGCAAGGAAAAACCGGCGGATGTGCTTGTTATGACTATGTAGAGGTATGAAGAACCAGTACATTGTCTGGACGACGCACTCTGATTCTCCAGCATAGCGCTCAAACCGACTCTGGTCCGACCAGAACCATAGTCCGAAGCCTCCAGCCAAGCTTGCGTGAACGACAAAATGACCGGCTTCTCTGAACAACGGTTTGAATACATCTCGAATGACAGCTTGAGAGCAGCGATACGTCTCGTTGCACTCGCTGTAGAAACCGTATCGGCCACCGACTCGGAATCAGCTGTATTGGATATATTGATCATCGTGGTGAAGAAGTTCAGTGTCCGGGGGTTGGTGTGTGTAGGAGATGACGACCCATATCATCAAGGAGCTGAGGCTGTTCAGCTGGGCAAGGTTCAGCGTTACTAAACCATGATAAACCGTCAAGCCCTCTTTGCTGAACGCCAGCACGAGAGCGGATATTAAGACGGAAATGGATGCCACGAACAGCCCGTTACGGAGCCCGACGAGTGTAGATTTGAATTCGGAGACAAGGGATAGTATGTCGATTCGTGGAAGACTTGGTGCAAATAATAGTAATACGTGGGCTTGTTCATCCGGGTCTTCGGTAGTCGGCCTGGAGAATACTTCCATGAAACGGTAGGTCATTACGAGCAGGGCAACTATAAAGGTGGTACAAGCTTGCATGTATGTCGCTGCTCGTATTCCAAGACCTGCAATGTCTGAATTGGAAGGAATTTTACAGGCGTCCATGGCAGCGAAAGCCTAGCAAAGCGATGAGCTACCAAGCCAGAAGAAGGGGTTGTGGTACTCACAGAATATTTGAGACCTCTATCACTCGTAGCTTGTCGTTGCCCTCGAAGGAACGGTGGTTGTCAGGGTGTCCGGAGAAGTGTCGAGGTCATTGAGCGCCACGGCCGTTGCATTGAACCTGTACAGCGGTGATGAATCAGTGATATGTCACTCGAACAGCACTATACCCTACCAAGTGTCTAGGTGTAACCTTGTCCTAGATCTGGACTTGCTGATTCCGATCGAGGATACATCGTGTCGACATAGTAAAGGACAGAAGAAAAAATTTCGGCGTCTATTATACCCAGGGTAATCCAGCTATAGGTCTTGTTTTTCAGTGGGTAGTCATTTAATTCACATCCGATTCACCAACTCGCTACCGCGACTATAGCAGCATTCTACATCTTACCATTCTCCTACTAATGTTCAGTGTCAAAGATAGCCAGAGGATGATGAGAAGAGGGTTTCACACTGTTTCACATAACAACTCGGGTCGAAGACGTTGAAGAGAGAAATCATTTTCGAGCTGGTGAGTGACATACTCTATGCAGCACCATTCAAGAAAAAAAGCCTACCCGTAGACAAGGCGAAAAACCCCAGTCATGGCGCTGAAACGTTCTCATGACCGAGGTCTTCTATCGCGTTCTGGCAGGACCAAACCAAAATCTTGATTACATCCTTAGACGTCGCAACTGCGGATATACCCTCCCAAGAAACCCACTGCCCAGATGGCGCAACATCCGGAAGAGGATTACTCATACACCCTCGTTCTCACTAAGCAGCTGACCAAGGTCCAACTTGAAGTGGCTATATAGCGGGAGCAGAAGGGAAAGCGTCATCTACCGCCTGAGGACTTCACTCCAGAACCATGTCGACCTCAACCGACGTACTAAAGCTCCCCATCGCCAAAGACGGATCCTTCCAACGCCCGGCGTCAACGTTTCGTGATACGATCGAGAAAGGAGGAAGGTTTGAGCCAGAGAGAGGTGTGTTGGATGCGATTTTTTTTGTTTATGAGTTGCTAATGGACTATGGCAGATCGATACCATCTATATGTCGCGCTCACATGTCGTATGTGCTGTTTCTGTCTTTTAATTTGTATGCCCTAACGTTGGGAAAACAGCTTGGGCTACACGTACATTAATCACACGGAAATTGAAAGGTCTGGAGGACATCATTCGTACGTGGTTGGCACTCCTCTTCCTCTCAGCAGGTGCTGATTTTCATGGAAGCCGTGACAATCGCATCACCTCGAATGACGCCATCCGGATGGCCATTTGCAAACCTCGACAACTTCCCCGGCGTTGAAGTCGATCCGTTATACAACTCTGAGACTGTATCAGATTTGTATCGCAGAGCTGAGCCGAACTATTCTGGGAGGTCAGTATCGCTCCATTATTCGGACAGTCTATTTAACGTTAATTTGGAAATCGACAGGTTCACGGTACCTGTCCTATGGGACAAGAAACACCAAACGATTGTTAACAACGAATCTTCCGAGATAATTCGTATCTTTAATACCTCTTTCAACGAGCTGCTTTCACCAGAGTATGCCAAGGTGGATTTGTACCCCCAAGAGTTAAGGAAGGAAATTGATGAGATTAACGAGTGGGTGTACACGGATATCAACAGTACGTCTTCGTGCCTTGGTTTCGGATGTTCAGTAGGAGGCTAACAAGTTGGGTGTAGATGGCGTGTACCGGTCTGGATTTGCGACTACTCAGGAAGCTTACGAGACGGCTGTGAAAACGTTGTTCGCTGCGCTTGATAGAGTAGAGGAGAGGTTAAAGGGAAGGAGTATCTGGTAGGGGATAGGCTTACGGAGGCAGATGTCAGGTTGTGGGTTACCGCTGTGAGTATTGGTGGCTCTGAAAGTGCGAGCATACACCCGACTGATGAGCATTCTGAAGGTTCGCTTTGATCCAGCCTATCATGGTGAGTTTCCGGTCTTCATGAAATTGTTGAACTTTGCTGAACATTGACGTAGGCGCCTTCAAGTGTAATCTCAAGGATATTCGGCATGGGTATCCTGCCATTAATAAGTACGTGGTGTCCTTCAAGCTTCCCGAATGCCTGTCTCATTGTCGTGCAGGTGGATGAAGAATCTATACTGGAACCGAGACGCGTTCAAGTCTTCTACCAACTTTGCTCATATCAAAGGAGGGTACTACTCTATTGCAGCGGTGCGTACCTCGTTAGAATTTGGAGTCTCGAGCTCGGCGCTGATTGCGAGGGCTGGCGTAGGTCAATCCGAATAAGATTGTCCCTGTTGGGCCTATTCCGGATATCGAGCCTTTGTAACCTGCATGGCAATTCATATACATCTTCTACTATACCTGTGCCCAAATTCAGTATGGAAATAGCACGAGCAGTGAGATCTAGTGAGAGCCTTTAAGCGTTACAAGTTGCGACCATAGTTACGCCCGCCGTAATAGATGGGTTGGCCTAGGTGCAGAGTCGCCGCAGAAAGGATTGTACCTACTCGAATGCATAGTACATACCTCACTAGAAACTTGAGACTCGCGAACTCGGGAACGCGCCTGAATCGACGAGCAGACACGCTGTACGAAGCAGCAAATCAGCCTGGGAATTTTTGTTTCTGCATGTACACTGGCACTGGCAGGCGCGACTTTCCGAGTTGCTACCGCGACCACTTATTTTCACCAAAATGCTGTCCACATCTTACGTCCTCCTGCTCAAAGAAAGCCAGACTTGGAGGAAAAGGAGAAGGAGGTCTACATGATGCGTAAGAGAAACCGGTTTCGACTTGGTGAGTGACATCCCTGGATACTCTATGCAGCATGATTCAACTTCAGAAATTCAAGAAAGAAACCTGCTCGTAGACAAGACGATCCACAGCACGCTTAGTCGTGGCGCTGTCAAGGTTCCCCATTCAGAGCCAACAACAACGCATCAAACGGCCGACGGGATCAAATCAAAACATTGAATGTCACAACTTTGAATCTATCCACTCAAGGAACCCGTTGAAAGTGGTTATATAGCGGGAAGGAATGTCATTTTCAGTACAAGAACACAATGTCAACACCCACCGCCGACGTACGCAAACTCCCCATCGCCAAAGATGGTTCTTACCAACGCCCCGCGTCCACGTTTCGTGATACGATTGAGAGAGGAGGAAGGTTCGAGCCGGAGAGAGGTGCGTCGTAGTTCCTGTCTCCGTTCATGGGGTGCTAATAGACTATGGTAGATCGATATCATCTATATGTCGCGCTTATATGTCGTATGTGCCTTCTTCCTTCTTCTGAAGGCTGATGCTGATGACGGGGGTCAGCTTGGGCTGCGCGTACACTCATCACACGGAAATTGAAAGGGCTGGAAGAGATCATTCGTATGTGGCTCTCTTCTTCCTCTCCACATGAAGACACTAACTCCGCCCATACTGTACAGCCGTAACAGTCGCGTCATCTCGAATGACACCATCCGGATGGCCGTTTGCAAACCTCGACAACTTCGCCGACGTCGAAGTCGACCCGTTATACAACTCTGAGACCGTATCGGATTTGTATCGCAGAGCCGAGCCGAATTATTCTGGGAGGTCAGTGCCACTTTATTAGTCTACTCGGACAAGCCTCTTAAGGTCGGTTTGGCAGGTTCACGGTCCCCGTCCTATGGGATAAGAAACACCAAACGATCGTTAATAACGAATCTTCCGAGATAATTCGTATCTTCAATACCGCTTTCAACGAGTTCCTTACACCGAAGTATGCCAAGGTGGATTTATACCCCCAGGAATTGAGGAAAGAGATTGACGAGATCAATGAGTGGGTGTACACGGATATCAACAGTACGTCCCTGCAGCTCAGATCCGGATTTTCAGTTGGAGGCTAACAAGTTGGGCGTAGATGGCGTGTATCGGTCTGGGTTTGCGACTACTCAGGAAGCTTATGAGACGGCTGTGAAAACGTTGTTTGCTGCGCTTGATAGAGTAGAGAAGAGGTTGAAAGGGAAGGAGTATCTTGTAGGGGATAGGCTCACGGAGGCGGATGTGAGGTTGTGGGTTACTGTGGTAAGTGCTGCTCACTGCTAGCGAACAGACGTATAATATGTAATATAATCGCCCAGGTTCGCTTTGATCCAGCGTATCACGGTGAGTGTCCCGTTTCATCCATCCTAGAATTCAAGTCAAACGTGGATACAGGTGCCTTCAAGTGTAACCTCAAAGATATCCGACATGGGTATCCTGCTATCAACCAGTACGTGATGCTCTTCGTTTTTGCGTTTCATCTGAAGACTGGGCGTGTCATGTAGGTGGATGAAGAGCCTGTACTGGAACCGAGATGCGTTCAAGTCCTCTACCAACTTTGCTCGTATCAAAGGAGGGTATTACTCTATTGCAGCGGTGAGTCTCGAGTTTGAGTTTCGATGGTAGAGCTCAGCGTTGATTATGGGAGCAGATTAATCCGAACAAGATTAAGGTTATCCCAGTTGGACCTATTCCAGATATCGAGTCTTTGTAGTGCTGGAGTAGTGAAAGTTCCATATACATAACTCGCAATCGCATGCATATGTTTTCCTCTTGGTCCCTCGACGCTGATCCCATGTTCTTAGCGAAGGTGAGCTTGACATGTCTCATCGCTATACTGGACAAAGGTAATATATCCAACATGATTCACAAAGCGTAATCAACGAATACAAAGCCAAACCCAAAACATGAACACTAGCCCTGACCATCATTCCAAAAACGAAGCAAAGACTTCACGATCAAACTCTGGCCATCTTTCTAGTGCCATCCTGGCGGCCTCTCGCCCCGCCTCCAGCGTTAGGTTCCCTTTTGACCGATGGTAGGTCAAGAAGCTCACGACGTGTTCTTGATACACCGTTCGGTTTTGCTTCTGGCCTGCATTGATATTGATGATCCAAAGAGCTACGGCCGTCTTGAGGACATGATCGTTTGGATCGTGTTGACGCAGGGTTTGATTCAACTGGTTCAGTATCTCGTGGTCGCAGCTTTCCAAACGACGCATATTGATTGACCCTTTCTTGATACACCGCTTCAGTCTTTCTTTGTGGTCGTTGTTAGCGACTTCAGGTAGACTTGCCGAAGGAATGAGAGGGCATCCGGACGACCGATAAAGGTTGCAGACCAGCACATTGAGAACGAGGGAGCTGATATCATGAAGACGTTTGCTTGTCGGGAACGTCTTCTTGAATAATTTGCAGAGAATGTCTATCCTGGGGTATTCGCATCGGAGGTAATGGTAGCACTCTGCCAAAGTTGATTAGAGTAAGATTTCAAATGAGGCGGTAAAGCACCCGCGTTCTATCAGATCCTCAGCCACTTGTTTCCCTATGAGGAGAGTATAGATCTCCGAGGTCTGTAAGTCCATTTTCCTAAAACTCTGCTCTACGAGGTTGAGTTTGTCGTTCTGAGCCTGTCCGCTGTTGCTCAGAGCTTGTAACCGGTCGTTCTGGGCCTGTATCTTATTGCTCAGAGTTTGTAATCTGTCGTTTTGAGCCTGCGTGTTATCGCTCAGAGCTTGTAACCTGTTGTTCTGAGCCTGTATATTGCTGCTCTGAGACTGGATTGTGGCATTCTGCAATCCCACTGCTGCTTCCATTCTCTCCAACCTAGGCATCAACTGCCACTTTGAATCAGAAACCTGTAAGCAGAACATGGATAGCAACTCACATCCAGTATCTCTTACGCATAATTATTGGTTGGGATTGTATTTTCACTAGTACTACAGGACGACCATCTTTTGTGTAAGTAAAGCCGGGATAGCCAGGTTGATATTCACTCACATTTGTTACATTGAAAGCTAATGATCACTCCAAACATTATTTACTCGGCGTATAACCCCACACACGCAGGCTAGAAGAACCGTCTGCTGGTGCGTTCTGTATGTCAAGTCAGTCGAGACATGGGGAAATGGGAAAGATTGAACTCACCGGGAACAGATCCTTTTTCGACATGCAAATATGAACCTTTTCCTTAACAACATGTTCATAGGTTTTCAAGATCGGTATATCAACGGTCTTGGTCTCGTCACGGTTGTCAGTGATGATGACAAAGCAAATGCGATAGCCAGATTTCTGCCATTTCTCTTCCAGGATTTGCAGTCCCTTTGGCTTGACGTCATGTTCCATCGACATAGCAGACTGGATGACTACCACGGTTTGTTGTTCGACATCGAGAACAAACGAGTCAAATGTCGGATGGGTTTGTGAGAAAGGACGGTAGTATCCTGTGGGAAGTTTGCCTTTGAGCTCGCCAGATCGGAAGCGATAAACGGGGAGGACTGTTCGTCCAACCTTGGGTGGTTCTGAGGTGCTGATCTTTGCACCAGGACCAAGGGACAACCATACGCGACGCCGACCCAAAACATTGTCAGTGAAGTATGTGTTCTTCCGACCCCCAGGTCTAGCGGTCATCTCTGTTCCCTCCCACGTCCCGCCTCCTGCCAATGTTTCATGAAGTCTATTCTCGAGTATTCGGCCTGCTGGTGCGCGAGTGTAAGGCTCCTGGCGGAGTGCGTCGAATAATTCCCAAACACGCTGGTCCCACTCGGAGGCAAACCGATGCTGTACCAATTCGAGGATTTCGGAGGTGTAAATGGCAACATAGGGTTCTTTACGAGTGGGTCCGGGATAGACACCAACTATCCAATGAGATATCGATTCCTTATCGGACTGCTCCTGTCTGGAACCTTCGACCAGGGTACCGAGATCGTCAAAAGTCATATCCTTTAGGTTGCCTGCAAGCTCCTCTCGATACGTTTCTAGGTCCGCGGCATGTTGGTATACTTGACGTGCGCAAGTCCCAAACAGTTCAGCGAACGCATAGAGTTGTTCCATGGTAATCTGCACCTTTTGATATGGGTTCCTAGTGAATTATGTCAAGAAATATTTCCGGGTTGGCGAGGAGAATGACATACATGATAACGAGCTCTGGTAGAGAGGTGGGTTTCATGATCCATTTGTAATACGACATGCCAAGTTTTTCTAACCACTTGAATCGAAATTTTCGGCGAGAGGCAGCCACGACGATTCGAGATTCGGAAAGCTGGACGTCCCAAGGCGGATCGATAACTTTAGGGTTGGAATCAACCAAGTACCAGATATTGGAAGACATTTTTGAAGAAAGGGAAGCGGTAGCAAGTTGTGATACACCGTTTTCAGACCAAAAAGAAACGACATCGGGTTCGGTTTGAAAGTAGGTGGGCAGGTTTCGAAGCAAGCGTTCGACGAGTACAAAGTACAGCCAAAGCGTCTTGCCTGAGGCATGAACGTTGAACTCCTGAGTCAGTAGGTTGTAAGCCTTGTGACAAAAACACTCACCGATGCCGGGCGATCCTGTAACGATGAATACTTGTTTGGCCAGGTGAATTGTCTTTTCGGTTTGCCAATCAATCTGGAGCAGCTTGTCTTCTTCGGCCTTGTCACTATCCACAACCATCTTTGACTCATCGTCCGTTTTCTCTTCGTGAGTTGCTGCTGCCGCATTGCTGTCAGTCAGCATCCCCCACTCCTTGTCCTCATCCGTATACGTAGTGTTGAATCGTATTACACCATGGAAGAAGGATATCGCATCTTGAAGTGCCGGATGATACTCCCGTCGTATGACAACCTCCTTTGGTTGGCCGGGGGTGAAGCTGAACGCGCACTTGAGAGCCTCTTGTTGGGTGTTTGGAATAGGGGTGTATAGTTTAGCTCTGTCTTTTTGAATCCATGCAATGTCGTAGAGCCTCTGCATGTCCATGTCTGCATTAGAGGCCTGCATCGTGGACTGAGTGTGTGTTTATGGCGGGCCGAATAGTCCCAAAGCAGTCCGTTTTCGTTTTCAGTTTTTCGCACGCGTTCGCTTTGAATTTCGACTTAGGTTCTCGTTGATTACACGGAGGTGAATAAGCATCTCGTACGCGGAACCCGAGATTGCCGCCAACGCGACCTTCATAAATGACCAACACCAACATCATAAGCTCTCTCTCCGCTTTCTCTTCGGGCTACAACGGTTTCCTGAGAGAAAGAATCCCCCAATGTCATTAGCCCGCCTCGTGATTTTCAGAAATCTGACAAATTCGCGATTCGCGATTGGGGTCATACAAAAGCGTCACATCCCGCTCTCTTTTCTACGGACCATGTCAACCACCAGAGACGTCTCGCTCCAATCCGATATCTCCAAAGGCAAATATCATGATACAGATGGGAGCTTCAAGCGAGCGCCGTCTTCGTTTAGGGATGCGATTGAGAAGGGCGGAAAGTATGAGCCCGCGAAAGGTCGGTCGAGTTCATTCTTTGTCTCGATGGTGTCTAAAACTTGACCAAGACCGATATCATCTCTACGTATCGTATGCTTGCCGTACGTTTGTATCTGTCCTCAAAGTTATCTTCTGACCACGACATATAGCCTGGGCAACGCGTACATTGATCGTCAGGAAGATCAAAGGTCTCGAAGATATCATTGGTGAGTATACTCGCCTCCAATCCTATCCAATCTGACTCTGAAATGCTCTGTAGGTGTAACCGTCGTATCCCCCCGCATGGGCGATAAAGGATGGCCATTCGCACCAGCTGACGATTTCCCCGGTTCTGACGCTGACCCATTATACAACGCCCAACACGTCAAAGACCTGTACCTGCGATGTGATCCCGATTATAATGGGAGGTGTGTATCACCTACACCTCTTAGTTTCATTATCTACAGTAGCTGATTGAATGGTCTTAGATTCACCGTTCCTGTCCTCTGGGACAAACAAACCCACCGAATCGTAAACAACGAATCTTCAGAAATTATACGCATGTTCAATACCGCGTTCAACGATATGATTCCTCCAGAGAAGGCGAAGATTGATTTATACCCTGAGAATTTGCGGAAGGAGATTGATGCGTTGAATGAGTGGGTGTATCCGGATATTAACAGTGAGTTTTACCTATAGATAGTATTTGAAGCCAAGCTGAGGCTGTCTATTCTAGATGGTGTATATCGTTCTGGGTTCGCGACGACACAGGGTGCATACGAGAGTGCTGTTAAGCAGTTGTTCACCTCCCTTGATAGAGTTGAAGAGATCTTGAAGAGTAACGAGTACCTTGTTGGAGGGCAGCTTACCGAGGCGGACGTGAGAGCTTGGGTCACCATGGTATGTCTCTATTATCATTTATACTTCTGCTACTCATTGGCAACCGTAGATCCGCTTCGACCCAGTCTACGTCGGACACTTTAAATGCAACATCCGAACTATCCGAAATGGATATCCGGCCATCAACAAGTGGATGAAGAAGTTGTATTGGAACGATGATGCGTTCAAGTCATCGACAAACTTTGAGCATATCAAGACCCATTACTATTGGTCGCATCCTCATGTTAGTACTACTTCAACTTGCTCTCAAGCACTGGCTTACCGTCTCAATCTAGATCAACCCAACCCGAGTTGTACCTGTTGGTCCTCATCCGGACATTGAGCCCCTCTAAGGTCGATACGATAGTTAGGTAACAAAAGTCATTGTAAAAGAAAGTGTGTATTTGTACGACCAATTAAATAAGTACTTCAAAGAGCGCTTTGGGTATTCCGACTAGGTATCTTACAGCTTTGAACTCCTCTCCACATCGTGTTTCTTAGAAAGTCAAAGTCTGACCAGCCTCAGCAGTAACCGAAGCCGCAACCTCGCTAGTGTCGAGGAGAGTGTAATCGTAGGGTGGAGAAGTGAAGGTACCCTCAGGAGCGGTGTTCTCGCCTCCACCAAAGTCGTTGCCGTTGGCGACTGCGTAGCCTTCACCGGTGGAGTAGAGGGGTTTCTTGGGGTCTACAGAACAGTTACGATTAGTATTTGCATTTGGAAGTCGGAAGATGGCTAAAGTCGAGCGATACTCACCAACCCAAACATTGTTCTCAACCAAAAGCTGAGCACCGACACGAGTGTTGATACCGTCGTTGTTGGCCTCAAAGTAGTTGTTGAAGATGTGGCCGGTTCCTGGTTTTGTTGAGTACATGGAACCACTAGTTGAACGGATTAAGATAACGCACCAAAGCGGAAAGAGGGTGTTCGGGAGTTGAGGTTCTTCCAGTAGTTGCCGGCGTATGTGACTGTGATGGCAACGTCCTCGGATTCGTTGCTGTCAGAGTGTCCGACGAGAGAGGCCTGTGTTGCGTGATGAGTATGTTTGAAGGCGTATGAAAGACGGGGATACACACCTTGTAGTGGTCATGGAGGTAGCTGTTGGAGACAGTAACTTCAGTGCATCCGTGGGTGATGTCGAGGAGACCATCGTAGCTGTAGTGGGATGGTGAGTTTCTGACAATTGCACTTGTAGCCTGTAAACTCACTAGTCCTGTGTAAAACAAGAACAGTCAACGGGTGCTTCTGCAGCTTGAGTTCAAACACTAACCTTGTCGTGGTCGAGGTCGCTAGAAAGATCAACATGGTCGATCCAAACTTGAGAGGCGGCTTGGACGCCAATAGCATCACCAGCGTCCGCTAGGACCTTGGAGATCTTGAGGTTTCGAAGGATGACATTGCTGACATCGATGACGCGGAGACCGACACCCTGGAGAGAGGAGCCAGCGGCACCGAGAACACTGGTGTTGGGCTACAAAATAAGTTAGTGTTTCGCATCGAGGAATCCTGATCGTGAAGACCTACTCCGACTTTCACGACGGTGTTACCGGTAATGGTACCGTCGATGATCACAACCTTGGGGGAGTCACCTTCAACAGCAGCCGTCAACTCTTCCAAGGAGGAGACGGTCACTGGCGTTGCACCAGCTCCACCGGTAGTTCCAGTTGCGAATCCAATAGTTGCTGCCTCATCTGGCGAAGCCCGTCTTACTTTTTGCACGGGAGAGGCCTAGACAAATGGGCTGATGTTAGCGTGGACAAGTTCAAAGCAGTATATACAGAACACATACCACGGCGGATTGGATGGCGACGAATGCGACGATGGATGCGAACCACTTCATTTTTGACCTGAGGATTGAAAGACAGAGAAAAGCTTCCCGAGTCTGATATTTCCAGCGACAAGCCCTCACTGTTTATATACCTCTCGACAATGCTCCTCAGGGTATCACCAACACAAGTCGCTTATTCGCCCAACTTCAAATCTCGGGATAGGTTCGGTAACCACTACCTCTCAGATTGCAAACGGACCGTGCGGCGAGACTCGAGAACGCTTTGAAAACCTGCTTTGGGCCAAAAAGCTGTTGAGGGCTTTCGCTCTCGCACACACAAAGACAACGTTGTAACGTTGTGATGCGATATCATGGATCATCTGTGTGCCATTTTAGACTTGCATCACGACGAAAGTGACCAGAAAGAACCGTACCCGGATAATCATTTGTATGTTGCGGCCTGACATTGCGACATGATGAGTATCCACCATCAAATGGACGAGAGCTTCGCGTCAATCAAGTTGGAGCCTCAAGTGATGTCACCGTGACCAGCAGTTTGTAGAGGTCGAGGTAACCATGTCTGGGCCATTAAGGCTTGGGAAGATTGCAATTTAGACGCATGCAGTGTGACTAGAGTTGTCCAGATTCCAGAAAATTGGGGCGCCAAGCACTTCAATCACCAGAACTTGAGCGCTTCAACGTATACATGAAGCCGGGTGACGGTATGTTGAACTGCTCTGCGACGCTGCAAAATGACTTTATCGATGCGATTGGGCATACAAATAGAACGGCCCGCGCTACACCGCTGAGACCATGCTCGTCAGTCTTCCATTGCGCTAGTCACAGAAGAGTCGAGGACGCACTGGTTTTTCCTGTAATCGTCGAATACTTCATTGTGATATTTTCCGAGAATTAGGCTATGAACCATTCACGTCGTTCCGCCCGGGCCTCTTGAATACTGGTCCTCCCTTCACAAACGGACCGTCCAAATTCTCAACTCCACTATTTTCCGAGTTTCCAGGGAGACGTCAGCACGCGTGGCATGCTAAGTTTTGAGGACGTTCGAACGTACTTTGCGTACATAATTTGTCGAAAGTACGAGAAAAAGGGATGGGTGCCAAGAGAAGGACGATGGTTGATGCCAGCAAGGATGAGCTCATGCTCTGAGTAATGAGTTTCAAGGCATAGTAACAAGGGTGCTTCAGTAACAGTGAAAGAGTTGGTAAAGAGTAAAGAGGACTCCGGAAGCCGTCGGCCGATAATTGTCTTGATGAAAATTCACACGACTGCCGAGTCGTTCCTGAGTGGGACTTTTTGAAATTCGTTCCCAGCAACGATGTACTATGTACGGGCACGCGTACCTACTCAATAATTCTACAATTCCTCGATAGGTGGAATAGGACCAACAGCGACGACATTTGTGGTAGTCTTCTCGGTTCTGGTTCTTTAGTCGAGCTGATGAGATAAGGCAGCGAACACTCACAGGAATACTAAAATACCCAGCCTTGATATGATTGAAATCCGTCGAAGACCTGAATGCGTCCTCACCGGGATCCCAATACAAGCTCTTCATCCACCTATATCCCAATAATGAGAGGGTCGCACGAGCGATGACGTAGGAACAAACCTATTAATCTCAGGATAGCCATGCCTGATACTGTAGCATTTTGAACAGTTCGAACAAGGGTGTGACTTGTGACCAAAAGTATGAATATATGAATTCGGCCAACCGCCCAATGACCTGGGACACGTCCGAAGGTTCAAACAAGGTCCGGTTGCTGGGGATGCAATGAGAGGCTTTAAAAACGACATTGATGACATTAACATCCCTGCCGAGACCTCTATTCATGCTTTGAACAATCCTTCAGCATTGCCTGTCCACAAAGAGACAAGAAAGAGATGAACGCTCGTCGTTGCGCACTGTCAAGGACCGTGGGAAACGGCTCTCAAAAAAGCCGGGATTAAGCTTTTCGAGCAAACCTTGTAGTGACTGGGGACCGATGTGACATTTCGCGCGAACATGGGTCCTCTGTGACCTGTGACGTTCGAACTGTTCAAAATGCTACAGTATCCTTGATATTGCACTTGAACTGCGTGTGGTATGCAGCATCAAAGCGGATCTATCAAATTGAGTGAAGATCTATCCCAAGCCTTATAAAGACAAAGGCTTACTATAGTCACCCACAACCTCACATCCGCTTCGGTGAGTCTATTGCCTACAAGAAACTCTTTTCCGCGCAACTTCTCTTCCGCTCGGTCAAGTGCAGCGAACAAGGGGTATACAGCATCTTCGTACGCTCGCTGGGTGGTGGCAAACCCTACACGATAGACACCATCTAAATAACGTGTAAGCTTGGTGATCTACTCCGTGACCGGGGTAGAACTGACTGTTTATGTCCGAGTACACCCATTCATTCACTTTGTCGACCTCTTTCCTAAGCTCTTCGGGATATAGGTCAATCTTTGCATACTCGGGCGGAAGGAGTTCGTTGAAAGCCGAATTGAATATCCGAATTATTTCTGAAGATTCGTTATTCACGATGGTCTGCGTTTTCTTGTCCCATAGCACAGGAACTGTAAACCTTGCGAACGAATAAGCTGCAGCGTTGTATATGGTCTGCATCACGCAAACTCACTTTCCGGGGTAAGTAGGGTCCGCTCTTCGATATAAGTCTGTGACTGTTTCCGAATTATACAGTGGATCGACTTCGCTGCCAGGGAACTTGTCCACAACAGCAAAAGGCCATCCAGCGGTAGTCATTCGAGGAGAAGCAGTTGTGACAGCTGTGATACATTTCTATCAGTCAGAATTAGAGCCGAAATGAATCGAGATTGAACAGCGTACGAATGATATCCTGGAGCCCTTTCAGTTTCCTTACAATCAGTGTCCGTGTAGCCCAAGCTTGAGGTTTGTTTCATCTCAATGATTATTAGTCTTCAAAAGGCCGATAGACAACGCACGGCATATCAGTGCAACGTAAAGGTGATATCGGTCTGGTAAGAGTGAAAATGAAGGCTTGATACATCTGGATCCAAGGACATACCTCTCTCGGGTTCGTACTTTCCTCCCTTCTCGATGATATCGCGAAATTTGGATGTTTGCCTGTGAAAAGAACCATCGGCCGCAATTGGTTGTTTCCTGACATCTGTGTCGTCCATTGTCGCCCTGTTTTCTGGGGAGGTCGAGCCATTCAAGAGCCTTCTATAAAAACTATAAAAGAGAGAACCACAGCCGTATTACCGCATCTTGGGTTTCGTTGCTTATCGAGAAAGTGGAAATTCGGATGGGTAGACATGAGGAAGCTTTGTCGTGCCTTCAGTTTTCGGCCAACAGCATTCAAATAGTATTCCTCACCTCTTCATTACTCATCATAAAATCGCTTCTTCGCCGCCATCCACAATAGCACGAGTTCTCCGGTGCACTACATTCAGATGCGACTGGTTGAAGACTCCAGAGAAATCGGAATAACGATGAAATCTGGAATACGATGCATTGCTTGCTGCCCTTTCCTTCTGAGTCAGGTTTGACTAATCAGAGATATGTATGCAAGTCCAATTTTGCAAGGTGTTCGTTTATTCCATGGACCCGATCACTTGCTCAGCCAGATGAGGGCAAAAAGTGAGGTGAGGTGAAGTGCAGGGGCTAAAGGCGGTTCTCGGGCCGGCCTCCCTCTCTCGAATTCTCACGCTCATGCTTGTCATTCTCGCCGTGTTTCCTGTACTTAAATGTCAGCGCCAGGGCATAATCAAGCAACCAAATGTCACCGCTATCGCATCTAAGAAAATTTCAAGAAAGTCGCAAGTTTTTCAGTACCTCCACGGTTCTTGGGTCACCAGGGCCCCCGCTATTGGAGTAATTGGACTACAGCCAGCACGCCTCGTGAGTCAAATTACTACTCATTGCGACTCTCATGAGCGAAAACGGTCCCATTGAGCCTCTTTTCTATAATTAGGTCTTGAAATCCGATGAACAGTCGTGGAAGCCGGTTTCGGTTTTTGGGCACGATCTCGCTTCCATTCCCGTGTCGGAGGTTATGAATATCCTTATATTCAGACCAGGAGAAAGCACTTAGCACACTTTCCAAGTTTCTGCGGTTTCCCCCCCGAAATGGCTCAGATAGTTTTTGTGTGTTCCCTCACTCACCTGTTGGCAACCCTGCGATGCTCATCGGATATAATAGGTCACTGGTGCATCCGGCTACATAGGATCTACTGTGTGCCGCCAACTGCTGGAAGGTGGTTTTCGTGTACGAGCGTAAGTGCACAGGGCTTCGCTTCACTCGCTGAGGTCGTCACTGACATGGATCTTAGAACTGCTCGTGGCCAAAAAGCCGAAAGTCTACGAAAGTCATTCAGATCGTTTAAGGATCGCTTTGAAGTCGTGGAGATCGCTGATATCAGTCGAGATCAAGTGGGAGATGCGATGAAAGGTGTATGGGCATTGATTCACCTTGCGTATTATATGCCTCGTCCGGACGAACAAGCTCAGGAAATGATCAATGTAGGGTCTACGCTACTTTCTGTTCGACTGTGTTAGCTAAATACATCGCAGGGAACGGTTGATGGAGCTATGAACATCATCAAGCAAGCGGAAGCCCATGGGATCAGACATATTGTCGTTACTGGATCTACCGCGGCAGTACGGAATCCGCGAGGAACATACAACCACGACGGTAAGCCTTTTGCGCGGCAATGGCCACTACGTTATTCATCGGAGATGTAACACAGACTGGAACCCCATCACCAAAGAAGAAGCTATAAACAGCCGGAACTTCCTTGAAATTTACTGCGCCGCCAAAAAATACAGCGAACTTGCAATCTGGGAATGGGCGGAAGCACATCCACGCGTGGAAGTCACCGTCGGTGGGCGATACGTGGTTTTCATGTGGTACCGATGGAACTGACTCAGGTATACTTATACAGTGAGCCCTCCAGCCGTATATGGCCCCTGGCCAGAGGATCTCTATCTCCCGACTCCAATCTTCTCGGCCATGACTCCCGTCTTTTGGAATTTGATCAAACCAGACGGGCAATTCAGTGTCTTCCCTGGATACGTTGATGTCCGAGATGTAGCCAACGCACACATTCGCGCCATCACCCATTCTGTCCCAACTTCTCAAGCGGGCAGGAAGCGATTAGTATTTTCCTCGCCCCATCATGATTGGAATTGGGCGAGTGCGGTCGGGATCCTGAAGGAGAAAAGGCCAGAACTGAAGGAGAGGCTCATTAAGGCTACGCCTAGCAGCCAGTCAATCAAACATATTACTACTGACTTCAAGAGGATCGAGGAGGTTCTTTCCATCAGAGAAGACGATTTCCTTACTTTTGAACAGGTGTGTGAGGAGACCCTTACGCTTTTCACTATCACTCAGCTTCCCACATAGACACTCCTCGATGCCATCGACAACTATGCCAAGCTCGAGCAAGAGTGGCTCAAGGATGGGCATGAAGTGAACCCGCCTTCGCCAATCTCCCCATAAGCGGAAACTCTGTTCAGCTCTCATACTTTGCGTGGCATAAATATTCTCTGTTGTAATGGTCGAGATGATCATCGGAGAGAAATTGGAAAGTACGTTACCTATGGTTGCAAACGAAGACGACTAGTCCAATAAGTGCTGAGCGCCGAGCGCCGAGCGTACTTGACTATTCTGAATCTAACCACAAGTCTATATTGTCCATGATAAGTACATTCCGAATGTCCACAGTGTAGTATGTGTGTTGGTATCTTATAGCAATACAACAGCTCCAACCAAAGAACAGATGGCCATCGAGCCAACAGTAAAGAGGATACGTTCCCAGCCACCTGACATCACGGTGAAAGCAGAGTTACCAGTCGAGGCGGCTCTGGCGGCACTACCAGACGAAGCCGAAGACTGAAGAGACGGGAATGAGTTCATGTGCAGGGCAATAACTATAACAGCACTTACAGTTGAAGCCGTAGTGTGCACAGCCGTGGGTTTCGCGGAAGTAGTCGACGCTGAACTTGCCCTGGCAGAAACTAGTCCGTTGCTAATAGTGGCGACCTTCTGACAGTTAGACGAGGAAGGTGCCGGGTGCGGGGGAGGTGTGTTTGGTTCGCCCTGGTGGAATGTAGAGCCGCCGTAGACACCCATAGGCTAGGGATCAATCAGAATCATGTTATGCGCAGACGTACGTGAAACACACCTCGCCACTGTCTCCGTCACAGTTTTCAAAGGTACCTGCATCGTAGTTGGCAGGCATGTTCCAACCACAACCCATAACATCGTAAATGTGCTGGCAGAAACCTTCGGGGTTGTTTCCTCGCGGGTTGCAGGCTCTAAAACAGAACTGGTCGACAGCCATGAAGTTCTATAGGATAATTCGTTAGATGGATTTAAATAAGGAGAGACCTTAACATACCGTCCATTCATGAATCTGTTCTCCCTGAGCGTTGAAAGCGTTTGAAAAGACGAGACCGCCAATAGGATTCCCGTTGCCATCTGCACCATGAGGGTCTAGAAAGGGTCGTTTTAATCCAGATACTCCAAGCGAAGATTCTGCAGACTCACCTAATTCGCCACCTGCATCGCCCGCAGGAATATTGATCGCTGTGAAATCTCCAACGCCAGTGACTTGCACAAAGTCGGGGGTCTTGACAAAATGGGCGCCTTTGATCGCTCCGTCGGGAATGAGACGTGTCCCATATCCATCTTTTAAACACCAAGAGACTTCTTCACGCTAGGCGAGATAGAGAAAGGTTAGAAACACTTCATAGCAAGACGAACACGTATGTGTACCTCGGTATTGCCAATGACGGAATCAGGACCAGGCTTTGGAGGGGCAAAGACACAGAAGTCTTCCACAGAGTTGACTAAAGAGGTCGAGGAAGAATTTCTGTGAGGGAAGAACATGCCTCGAAGAAGGTGCGGAACTCACTCCAGGCATTCTGGCACATACTCGTCTGGCTCGCCTTTGTCCCACACTTGTTCGTACCCGACTGGCCATCTTGAGTTTTGTCTGGAAGGTCTCCTCCTGGTGAATAAGTTGCACTATATTGGGCGGTTGCCTGTAGGGCGAAAGAGGAGAGCGCGAGAATGGGTATGGTATACATCGCGTTCTGCAAGAGAGTAATGGAGGAGAATGGGTGGTATCCAAAGGCGGGGTTGTATGAAGAGAAAGAAGGAAGCGCGATGGTAGTGGTTTGAGGGAAAGAGGATAAACAAACACGTCTGGCCTTATAAACTTCGAGCGGTATCTAAAAATAGATAGTCGGCGTCACCAACTGTCCTCATTTGGGCAGCAGCTTTCCCGATCAGGACATCGTCTTCAGACAAACTCTTCCTCAAAGTGAGCTTGAACAACCCAACGAATTGCAAGAGAGGAAGAGATGGTGAAGGGGTGAACCAACCTCTATCGACGAAAGGAACGGCTTCCCTTGACCTCTTTGCCGCCCTATTCACGCCGAATGACACGGCCTCGCTGCACCATCAATGGCTAGTCCGCCCTGTCAGGCCTCGCCGCAAGTCTAACACATTGACAATTCTGCGCCGACCACCATTCAGGGGTGATAGATGGGTATAAATCGCCGAATGTCCATATACATTGCATAGCGTGAAAACACAAAGTCCAATATCCAAAACATACACGTCTGTCAATAACATCTTTAGAGTACTTAAAGTGTACCACGCGGAAGAATACGCACCCAGACATCAAGATTTACAGCATTAGTACGCCTCCAACAAGTCCGACTACAAATGTCAATCCAACGGCGAACAATCCGATCGTGTTCGGAGCAACTAGTACTGCAGAGCTGTCTGCGGTCTGAGAGGTTCCCCCAGATCCACTAGTCGGTCTGGAACCGCCCTACAGATATTTGAGATGGAAGTCACATAAAGGGAACAGGTACTCTTACACTGCCAGTTATCGAGGCACTAGCACTCGAAGACACGACACTTGTCCCAACAATGTTTACACCATTCCCGATAGTTGAACTGGTCTGACAGTTCGACGAAGGTGGCGCAGGATGGGCGGGTGGCGTTGCGGGTTGACCCTGGAAGAATGTGGAACCACCATAGACACCCATCGGCTACAAAAACGATTAACACATTTCGTGACCAATAGACGATTAAAACACACCTCTCCGCTTTCACCTTGACACTTTTCAAAAATACCAGCATCGTAGTTTGCGGGCATATTCCATGCGCATCCCATGACGTCGTAGATATGCTGACAGAATGTCGGTGCCATTGGAGCACGCTTGCATGCTCTGAAGCAGAACTGTGAATCCGACATGAAATTCTGCGGGCCACTGATGAGTGATGATCGATTTCGATTTAAACCTGTCAAGGCTACTCACCGTCCACTCAAATAGCTGTTCTACATCACCTCCAGTGAACGCGTTCGAGAAGACCAATCCACCAACTGGGTTCCCATTTCCATCTGCACCATGAGGATCTAGTATGGATAGTTAAGTAAGGATCAGATACAGAAGAAAGGCTATCGCAAGCGCACCAAGTTCCCCGCCTTGATCAGTTGGAGGTATGTTCAAGAGCGTGAGATTCCCAACGCCAGTGACTTGTACAAAGTCCGGTGTTTGTACAAAGTGTGCTCCAGTAATAGCACCGTCTGGGATCAAACGTGTACCGTAACCCTGTTTGATGCACCAGGCTACTTCAATTCGCTGCGTTCGAATGAGATTGTGGATTGTATGACGGTGCGCAAAGAACACACCTCGGTGTTGCCAATCACGCTTCCGGGTCCAGGCTCAGGTGGAGCCCATAGGCAAAAATCATCAATTGAGTTGACTAGTGACTGAAAGTCAGTTTGACGCCGAAAAACAGATGGTAGACTCACTGTACGCATTTTGACACATGCTCGTTTGGTTGAATCCGCTACCACATTGGTTCGTCCCAGTCTGTCCCTCCTCGGTATGTTCAGGTGCATTTGTAGGGAGATACGTTGCGCTGTACGTTTGTGCCCTCGTGAGAGAGAGAATGGCAAGTAGCGAAGATATCAGAAGCTTCATGGAGTGTGTAGTCTTGGTGGACCTGTTAAAAAGCGTGTCTCGTTGGGGCCGGGGGCAAACTTGAAGAGAGATTACTGGAGAGTAGCACAACCAAACCCTCTACCTGAACGTGGGGGAAAGGGAAGGGATTACTGCGGGGTAAGAGAAGAGAAAATCAAGACATATTCGGGCAAGTGACTTACTCATGTACTCCCACTATTCTATTCATAGAAACCCGTGTCATCCATCTACAGAATTCGCGCCGTCTGCAGTGGAGTTCCCTCTACGGACATTGATCTCCATACTACCATGCCCATCAAGTAGCTTTTGTGTTGGGCTTCGTACACCCCGGGCTGTTCAACACGATACAGTATTCGATAAGGCATTGGACACGCAGGGGAGGAATTGCCGAATACGATGATCGAATGGTGCTGGTGAGCTCCGGGGTGAGTCCCTTCGTTGTCTATTGACTCTTTTGACATCGTGATTTTTTTGACTAGAATCTCCAGAACGGTGCCAAAGTCGACTGAAGCTATCAGATATATTGGCCATTTTATACACGCAGAAAATGTTCGCACCTTGCCCGTCATTTTCCGGGAGCTCATACCGTTTTCCTCGGGACAAAGGGGTGAGTGTTGATCTGGAACGTTGGACGTTGTACAGGAGTGTGGAGGTGCTCGAGTGGGAAGGCGAGTGGTGGGAAATTTCGGATGACTCGCCAACTCTTTGACCTGTCATTGTCAACGACCACTCTGCCCTTTATCAATCGATATTTCGCCGACCCTACAAGTGCGACTTTCCACTGCCATGGCCGTCGCCAGCTCTCTGGGGACCACCCAAACCGGATAATACCATACAGAAGAATTTTGTCGCGCCGAAAGCACGGATCTCTACGAGAATCATACTATGTCGCAACCTAATCCTTCTTTTATGCACACCGGCAAGGTCTCGTGAACTTGAGCCAATCCATAAAGCCAGCATGCATTAAATCTCTGTCATCTGAATCGGTCATGAGGAAAACTCGGAGAAGGACAGACGTTAGTTTGTTCTTGATGGTACGTGTGTTTCCCATTCGTCATAGCAAAGGCTAACTTTGCTCTTTTTCAAGCAAATCATGCAGTTTTTACCTTGGCACGAACCCCGATCTATGAAAGAGCTACATATGTAGTGCAGGTGTGCTATCCGCCGATCCACATCACCTACTTTTCTTGGTGTTGCCGAGACCAATATGAACTCGGTCTTTTCAACAGCAGAGCCACCCAAATAATCGAAGTCAGTGGCGATACACCCATAATAACCATCCTCGTCTGAAGGCTGACTCTTCTGCTCAGGGAAATCAAATACCCTTGTGACTGCTCAGTGTTGTGGAGCTCATCCATGCTGTCGCATACCATTTTTCCGGTTGAAATCATGTTCATTGGTGGACAGTTGTGCGAATACAGCCATAGAATAGTCCAGATGACACGACTCAAAGCCATTCCCAATCACTCTTGCCCTGGATAGCACCGCCATTACCTCCGTTCCTCTACACTCCGTCGCACCGAGCGGACCGTCGTCGAGCAGTGCAAACCGAGTCTATTCCGAGGTTACCAGAGTTGACAAAAACTTTGCGTTAGCAAGGACATAAAGAAGGTCGTACGAGGGATATAAAAGCTTGGACAAGTCGATAATGAAAGCCAGACTTGGGATCACCCATTCCTCCATTTCTTCTCTTCGTACCCAAAATGAAGTGGTTCTCGACTATCGTTGCTTTCATTGCCATCCAGGCCGTTGTGGTATGCATGACACTCGGATTCTTATGCGCGTTGCTGCTTACTGGGTTGCTCTACAGGCCTCTCCGGCTCGTCTACTCAAGCGCGCGTCGCCCGACGAAACTGCCAGCGTTGGTTACGCCGCCGGAACGACAGGAGGCTCTGGTGGAACTACCATCAATGTCAGCTCGCTATCAGAGCTAGAGGATGCTGTCTCTGGCGACGAGAAAAGAATCGTCATCGTCAACGGTGCTATCAGCGGTGACGCTGTCGTCAGAATCGGGGTAGGTGAACTTGAAATGTTCATTTGGTTACAATCTCAACGTACTTTCTACAGTCCAACAAGAGTGTCCTTGGTGCACCAGGCGCTTCACTCACTGGTATTGGGCTGAGGGTCCTTGACGTCAGCAACGTTATTATTCGTAACCTCAAGATTTCCAAGGTTTTGGCACCAGGCGACAACATTGGCATTCAGTCTGCATCAAACGTTTGGGTTGACCACGTCGAACTCTCAAGTGATCTTGACCATGACAAGGTTTGACTTTCATTTCATCTGCTATATCAAGATGCTGACGCGCATTTCGCTCGCTCTTAGGACTAGTAAGTTGCTGTGTCTTACACACGAGCGCTGTGGGGTTAAGAGTACTATTCCTAGCTATGATGGTCTTTTGGATGTCACGCACGGATGCACCGGCGTCACTGTCTCCAACAGCTACCTACATGACCATTACAAGGTATGAAAAGATTCAATATGCTACCTTACATGACTAAGAACCGTACCGCAGGCTTCGCTCGTCGGACACTCTGACAGCAACCAATCTGAAGACGTAGCTATCCGCGTCACCTATGTTGGAAACTACTGGAAGAACCTCAACTCTCGCACACCTTCCTTCCGCTTCGGTAAGTTTTCATTGATCACCACCCAGTTTTCACTGACCAGTCTCCTTCTAGGAACCGGTCACATCTACAACAATTATTTCGAGAGTAACAACGACGGGATCAACACACGTGTTGGCGCTCAGCTTTTGGTCGAAAACAATGTCTGGGTTTGTGAGTAACCCCATCCTTTTCCTTGAGACTTCAAAGATACTGACTTAGTTGTGTTATAGCCCCCAAGAAGCCCCTCTACTCCACCGGTGAAGGTTACGCCGTCGCCCGCGGGAACGACTTTGGTGGAGGTGAGAACACTGCTCCGGCGGGTAGTTTCAGCTCGGCACCCTACTCTTATGGTCTGCTCGATACCAGCCAGGTTGTTTCCTCTGTCACATCCCAGGCTGGTGCAACCTTGTCTTGGTAAACCAACTTCCCGTCGATTACGTTCCTGTAATATTTATAAGCCTGAGAAATGTACCATTATTGAAGGTGTAAGTGACAATGCGCATGGACGAGTCGGACGAGGTTTACGTACCGTGCGAAAAATCCCTTCCCTTTTGGCGCCAGCTGCAGGACTCAATTAAAGCTGTCCTACTCACCGACGACAATGTCGTCTCTTCCACCCTGATGCAACGGTCCCAAAGCTGCGAAAACCGTGAAGATGCTGGTACATTCGAGCTCTACAACATGACCGTAGGTTGTTTAGTCACTTTATTTGCCCTGACCTTGTCTCATGATCATAGAGCCTAAATTTCCAGGTTAAGCACAGAGCGTGTACTATCATTCAACATAACCGGACGCGTAGAAGCGTCAGAACAACGTCGGATACTCGCTAGGGTTTATTCGTGAGTGCGAAAAAGTCCAATTAGATGTACAGAATGACTGAAAAGAACAAAATACATTATAGGCTGTCCGTATACAATTACAGTCAACAGGATGACCCAAATCCAACATCTACCACGCCTTGTACGCGCTCACACTAACCATCGTCGTATTCGCGCTTGCACTTGCATTTACGCCCCCGAACACTATTTCCGCAAGAATAAAGCTATTCTCCAGCTCGGTATAGTTTCCGCCAGTGTTCACGATCTGAAGGCCCCGGATGAGCTTCAAGAACATTACCAGCAACGCTCGCCGACCAAGAAACGTACCAGTCTTGCAATATGTCTCGATGTAGTCCCTACACCACTCTCTTCGACCACAAATGAAGTTCCGTCACTTGCGGTACCCCATACTGTCGCATAACTCCATGTCGTGGTGTTGCTCGTATCGTCGTCGTCGTACACCTGTGGGAAAGCTATACCTCCGCGAATTGTGCCGTTCAGGGCCTGACCTGTCACTGTGCCACTGATGATAGGTGCAGCTTTGTCTTCGTCAACATGGGCAGCACGGGAGTGAGTCGACGAATAACCTACCAAGGATCGTATTGTCATCGGATCGAGCCTTGAGCCTCGACTCGGACCATGACCACGATGTGTTCCAGGAATCTATATCATCCAAATTCAGGCCCGGTGCCCCAAGCACGAGCTGGGCATCGAAGAAGCTGGACAGCGAAATTGGTGCTGATGTGGTGTTTGAACGGCTTGATGACGATTGGCGCGCTATGAGCACGTTAGGCAAGGCAGAAGCGGAAGAAAAGGAGAGAAGAGGAAGAAGAGAGACAAAGATAGAGGTCAACTGCATGTTCGCGAGATGTCAAAGCTGGTAGTTTGTTTGGCAGAAGGGGCCTGAGCCGTTGCTCTTTATACTCCTACAGCACTCCACTCTCGCCCTCGAATTTTCCGAAAGCTGCGGCTTAGCCGATTTCTGTTTGTCGGGCATTGCCCCGTTCTGTAAGTCGCCCCATCCCGTTGCTGCGCGTTACCTTGACTAATGGAACACAACAAATCACGCAGATCACTGGATGTGTGTCGTTGTCTGCCAGTGCCACCCATAGTATATGCCTCGATGCCTTCGACAGCATTCGGATATACGGGATCGAACAGCAACGGCCGGAGTAGTTCTAGTAATGTAGGTCTACTTCATAACATAATCCAAGGTTGCTTACACGAGTACAGGGCAGGACACACTCATTGACATTCTACCATATTGCATACGCCTTGATCAGTACAGTTCCGTCCGTGACGTTACCCACGACGTCTCCCAAGATAAACGTGGTCGCCAGCTTGGAGTAGTTCCCGCCGATGTTGACAGTCTATACCTTTCGTCAGCGGAAAGCGGCTTATACACTCATTTTGACGTACCAGCCTAGAAATCTGCCTTGTCGTAGTCCCCACACCACTCTCCTGCACCGCAAAACTTGTACCGTCACTTGTCGTACCCCAGACATTGGCAGTGCTGAATTCAACACCAGTGGCATTGTAAATTTCGGGATACGCTACTCCTCCGCGGATAGTTCCGTTCAAAGCTGGCCCAGTGACAGTGCCATTCAGGAAGGGCTCCGCTGCGCAGACAAGCATTTCAGTCGGGTATATACGAAAAGCAACACAGCTCAGCCTACCAAACGTTATGCCCGACGGAATGGGGATCATGTTATTGGATAAAATGCTCTTGACGTCTAGCTGGATTTTGATGTCGAAGAGATGTGTGAGGGTCGGGGCGGCTGACGAGTTGGTGCTTTCTGGGGCTGCTGCCAATCTGAGCCCAGAGTGTACCGATCCGCATACAAAGGTGGCGAGTGAGAGTACAGGGACTACGCTGGCTGTCAACTTCATTGTCGGGAAAGCCTGAATGGGTTGTTCGACTCGTTTCAAGTTGCCAGCATTTTATACAATGTCAAGGTCTTGATTCAACAACACGGGCTCGTCTGCGTTATTTTTGACGATGAGACATCTCCGTCAGTGTCCCCGTTATGCATCAGACATCTTCCACTCTCCAGATCCCCTACCGCCTGTGCGATTCCAGCTTACACCAATGGCCTGCCATGGTCCAAATGGGTCCCTCGCATCTCATCGATGGGCTTTCCACTCCATCACAATACTTCATCCCATGACTTGAATGCCCATGTCCGACATTTGCCGCAAAGGAGTTTTGTCTTTCGCAGATAGGACATGGCACACCCTGACTCGGCCAATCGGCACGACGTGCCAATATTGGCATAGCCGCAAGCAACACAAAGGATCCTCGACGGTATTGCTCGATGTTTCGAACTCTATCACGGTCAGGTGGCGATCAATCTATACTACCTTGCACACCATCCCGTCACCTGGACGTCTTTGTTCTTCGACCTCTTTTCGCCTTCCAAACCCACCACCATTATCTCTGCACTCGCCATCTCTGTCTTTCCGACTTTCCGCGACATATATCAAGTGCCATGTGGACGTTCATCATGACTAAATATTTGTCTGCATTCGGCGTAACACCCATCGATTTGTGACCTTCGGATCCGAATACAATCCTGGGACGACGTGGTTGGTTGTTGATTAATCGTGTGGTTTGCTGGCAAGTCTATTCAGTCGCTGCGTTCCTTGCCATTTGTCGCAGGAGGAGGACCATCTGGCATTACTCTCTTTCCCTGGGAAGGGTGATAGCAAAACTATAATTGTTTTGTGGCCCACGGCGTCGTCGGCAGCGCCATGAAGAAGAAGAGAAGGTATAAAATGTGCATTCTGCAAGGAGTATTTCCTCAGAGAAACTTGTTGACTATTCACCAACGATGCAGCTTCGACTCGTTCTCTTCGCTTTGCCTTGTGCTGTTTTGGGTGCGCAGTACTCGCAAACCGACAGCCATACCGGTACCGGTTTTCTCAAGTCATTCTCGTACCAGGCAATATCAGATCCTACTCACGGACGAGTGTATGTTCAGTCCTTCACTTGGTCTTATCTCAACTGTTGACGTTTTTCAGAAACTACGTGGACGCCAACACTGCACAAGCACAGAACCTTACATACGCTTCCGGAGATCATTTTGTTCTTCGAGCAGATTACAAGACTCGTCTCAGCGCGTCGGGGCCCGGAAGAAACTCTGTTCGAATTCAGTCGAACAAACGTTACACAACGGGTGTTATGATGTTAGTGCTGTTTGCTGTCTTTAGCACATGAATTCATGCTGAGTGGATCTTTCTAGCTTCAACATTCGGCATATGCCAGAAGGATGCGGGTCGGTAATAAATAAACGGGCTTATTTATATTTGCTAAACATTCTATCAGGACTTGGCCTGCCGTGTGGACGGTTGGTACCGACTGGCCGAATCATGTACGCCACCTCCACATCTCACCTACCCAGAAAAAGTCTCAATATTTTAAAGGGAGAGACAGACATTCTTGAGGGCGTAAATGGTATTTTCAATCCCATCGCTCCAATGTAGCCTTCATTCTCACTCTTATCTAGATCAAGGACCTAATCAAGGAACGTTACACACGAATGCTGGTACGCCCATGTCCCCTCGAGTTCATTCACGCTCTGAGTTGTGCTTCCTATAGGCTGCACGATGCCCGCATCTCGAACACAAACCGGGTAAGCTGGTACCTAACCACGAGCGTACACGTCTTCAATGGTCCTGTTACAGCACTGCTCTGCAGAATGACTGCAATGTGGCGGCGAATAGCAACTCCGGATGTGGGGTCCGCTTCAACGACGCAAGAAGCTATGGGCCCTCCTTCAATGCCAACGGAGGCGGATGGTACGTGTTGGCTTTTTGTCGACCCAGATCGCCGGTGTTCATTACGTCCGTTCGCCACATTCTGACAGGTACGCTGTGGAACGGACAAACTCTTTCATCAAGATCTGGTTCTGGTCACGTAACGACGGGAACGTTCCCTCGCAGGTGCGGGATGGAGCCACGAGTGTGAATACCGATACTTGGGTGAGTAGATGGTTATGGCCATACTTCCGGTCTGTAACTGATGTTCATCCGTAGGGCACGCCGACAGCCTATTTCCCGAGTAGTACATCTTGCCCTCTGTCCTCCAAGTTTGCGGACCATAACAGTGAGCCTCGTGCAATTCTCTTGGTAACAGAATGATGACGGTAGTTCCTTGATTTAGTCGTTATCAATCGTAAGTCCAACGTTCAGTTTCCAAGCCAGCATTCGTTGACTTTGGGATCAATCATTAGTGACATTCTGTAAGTCGGAATCATTCGTCACCTGTTGAACCCGTTCCTTATGACTCCTGTCCAAAGGCGGAGATTGGGCTGGTAGTGTATATGGCAACTCTGGTTGCCCTTCCACTTGTGTTGGTGAGTTTGAGGTTATTTCAGTTTCTAGTAGCATCTCTGATTGATTGGTATCCTACAGATTATGTCAACAACAACCCTTCGGCATTCCAGAATGCATACTTTGATTTCGCCTGGCTCAAAATTTACGGTTGAGATCGCATTCATAGGAGAGGGGACAGTTTTATCTATTGGTTAACACGGTGTACTTGATATATTATAGGTGTTTTGACATGAATGCTCCAGCTCAGGGTCTTTGCATTCCGCGGGCTCTGACAGCTGAAAGGGATGTTGTTCGTTGAGACTAAGTATCGGAATGTTTTCACTGCTTTTCTCGTTCTGAGATTCTGGGATGTAAGAGTGTTCCGAGATGATAAGCTTGAGTATGACTCGTATGAGCGGCAATGAACCACTTGGCGCAGAGTAGCTTTGCCCTCATCCCGTTCAACCATCATCTCGACCTGATGCTGTACCCCGCAGCCGCTGCCACTGTCTTCTACTTGTCTTATCATATTGACGCCTTGCCTTGGGCTGGACAGGAATATCGAACTAATCTACTCTTGGTCCAACATTCAGTCGCATGACCCTGAACTCCCAAGAATCACAAGAAGAATCAAATCTCACGCGCCCTGTCTTTGTCCCAATGAGCTCATAACATCCCGTCCTTGTCCCCAACACTCATGTCTTCGAATCAAAACGGCAGGGATTCGGACGATGCTTTCAATCCTCTTTTTCTTGCGTTCCTCGGCATAGGGCTTTTCACTGCCAGTATGGTAGCACTTGTCGGTTGGAGACGCGTACAAAGGCGCGCCTTTCAATCCAACATGACACCGCCACTACAAGGAGGCTTTAGCTATGGCATTGGGATCGGTGCCGGATGGTACATTTATGGATACGTAGAGGAGGAAAAGGAGATGAGACAGCCCGAGTTGTTCGATCTATGGTGCGAAAAGAAAGGGACAACTGCGAGCTGGGATTCGGCGAAGTGTGTGGTGCGTTCAATATTCTCGACTTGCTACAATATCCAGAGTCTAATAGTCTCTTACCCAGCCGATATCCGCTTCTGCCTTGCCTGATGAAGACCAGTCAAAAACACCAATAAATCGAAACAAAGACCGACGAGACTCGGATTCGAGCACCAACACCATAGCCATGATGAAGCAACGATTCGGAAGGATGCGTCCATCCCCCACTTCCGCCGACATCGAATCGAACTTATCGCCTGGGACAGGCACACGTTCTCCAGAGCCGGCGTCATCTGAGGAACGGCAGCTACAAGTGGCAGTCGTTATCGAGATGCCAAGACGAAATGAACATGAAAAAACGCAGAGAGATTACGCCATTGGACTATACCGCGCGACTGTTGCTGGATACGAAGACACGACTTGACTAGGATCTTTTACGATTCTTCGGACCGGTGCTGTACTTTTAGTTGTACTTTTAACCCGTGTGCGTATTGTACATATACCACTTCTTTTCGGATCTGATACCACTCTGTTCCATGTTATATTTAGCACTCGTTTAGCACCCAAAATCATTCTACATATGCAGTAGCCGTTGAAATTATGCGAGATTCTCGTTCTTCACCGCACACTTAGGAGTGCATCCAAACTAGGACTGCTCTCCGTCATCCCCGGAGATGAGCCTCGTCTTCTCTTACGTGGAATAGATCGTAGCATGGAGCGGGCGTGCCCCCATCCTGGTCCAGCCTCTTCTACAATTCCAAATTCCCACAGCTGAGCCTTGCAGGCCCCACCTCCTTGTTCAGGGCTGCAGCTATTGTGACCCTACTCACCGATCTATCGCCTCACCAACTTGGTCTACGAACGATACAATCCCTGGGTAAACTCATCACCTTCCCCAGGTGCTGAACAATGCCTACCAATTCGTTCTTCCACAAATCAGTACACCTCTATCGTGGACACCCGGCCGATTCATTTTACCCCATTGAGGACACTGCACTCCTAGTAGAGCTCAGGGCCAGACAGCGTACCTTCCACGGCGCTTACAGCAGATCAGCATTGGGGAGTTTAGGCTATGGATTGACAATATTGAGGTTATTTGACCAACGGTTCTATAAAAGTGAGCGGTACACTCGTTGCGGTATTCCGTGCTGATCCCAAGTCTTTCGTCATGCTGTAGTTGGCCTCCTGTTCGCGGCTCTTGCATTCTCCTTGTCTATCATGTCGTTCTTCAGAGACAGGCATTCTAGGCATGATTTCGCGGACTCAATAGATGAGGAACCTTCGGGCTCGGGAGTAAAGCAGGCCGGGTATTCGACCGCTCCGTCATACAGTAATACTGTAGGAAAAACAGAGGCATATCTCCGTCACCCAATCTCCCCAGCTGCGCCCATAGAACCCATAAAGAGTGTCGGCCAGGGCGGGCGCATATTCGGCCGACCATTCGTCACTGCTGGTCATCAAGTCCTGGCAGTTTCCGGGGCGGTGTTGGCAGCTGAGATTGCGTTGGTAGTGTTGATATTGAGGCTGTAGGCTGGGTACCACTGTCAGTGAATAGGCACACGACTCCTCGTTTTACTCCATCATCTTCAATCGCGTTGAGTCATCCATTTCTATTCTATTCTTACACACTGCAGTATCCAGTGAATTGATTCTCGCAACACTTCTGTACGAAGCCTTGATGGATCACTTGGAATAATGCTTTGTTCTGTAAAACGTCCCGTGCTGGTAGTACCGACATGAAGCTAGAGGGCAGTCCCGCGCTCTGCCCCTTAGACTAGTACTAGCCCAGCTCCGTCTGCGAGCTTGACGCTATATGCGACTTGAGCAAAAGCAGGAAACCGTATTGTTACAGGCACCGAGTCTGTTTTGCGATTGATGCATGGAAGCTGCGGAGTAACGGGTCGATTGGAATACATCCCAGTGGATGAAATGCTAATAAGGTTTCAACAGTTTATGATGAGCACTGGTAGTGATATATTGGATGATGTACGGTAGAGATTATACGACATACTACTCGTATCGATTCATTATGTATGTGAATGGCCTTTAAGGGTATCAAATGGCGCGAAATGTAGTTGGTGTCGTTTATAGATGTTCTGAAATGGAGCATAACTGTGGGACAGATTAACTTTGAGTTATGCTTCGAGAAGGCGAAATCAGCTTACAGTGTACCACTGGGGTTCAAAGATGTCTTCGATTGGATCTGTCTCTCGGAACGCCAATTCCCCGAGCTTCTTTAACCGCGCTGTTGCTATTTTCCTGTTTCCCAGCCATCGCATCTCTTTCCTATTGCAATATGGAGTATCCCGAATCCGCCGGGAGTCTCCAAGTTCGAGCGCCAAACGTCAGAATAAGCGCCTAGCGCTCAACGAACATCCCAAACTTGAAACGAGTTTGGTCTTCGCAGCGACAGGATACAGACAACTGTCGACTTTCGACCTGATTTGGGAAGTGGGAGAAGGGAAAGTCCACCGAAAACCGTATGGTGTAGCAGACAGTCCACCCGTGTCATCCCAGCTTCCCAGGTTTGGTGAGGATCTGGTGAAGTCCCAACCCGCGCTTGGAAAACATCCAAGATGCGCCTTTGCTGCTTCGCGCACAGGGCATTGAAGTTCTCGTCTGGGCCTGGATACCGAGAGGATAGACAGGCGAAAACAGATTCCAGGATGTCCTGCACGGTTACGCCTTGTTTATTGCGTACATCTATAGGCCACGGGTCGGGGAAGATTCCGCACGAAATTTGTATATGTGGTACTGGAGGATCCGTCGCGAATGCAGAAAGGACTCGGTGGGTTATGGGGAGTGGTTCGCGTTGATTGGGAAACATGGCTTTGGCGTCGCTGATTGGCTTTCCGACATTCCAGAGAAGGGGACAACAGTGTCCGCCCTTGGCCTTCATGTCGTAGGGTTGGTTTTCCAGCAAGGGGTGTAGCCTAGGAGCCATGAGTGGGTATTGGGGAAAATTGCAATGAAGCTAAGGCTTCCGCTTTTATTCGTGCAGCTGAGCCTTGCAACTAAAAGTATATCCAGTGTCTATCTTCTGGAAGTTTTTGTCATTGCCATGTGCAGGGGGCGAAACCTGTGCGGGACAGGCCCTGGACCAGGAAAAAAGAGGGCAAATTGCGAGTGATGTGCTCATTGCCGAGGAAACCGTGATGAGCTCAATTGATAACAAGATTTATCATTTGTCGGTATGTTAACCAATTCCGGCCAATGTTTAGGCGTTCAATGGAAGGAGGCGGGTGAAGTTTGATAGAACATCAGGCTGTGCGATTTTCATCGCCACCCCGAGGTCTGAGGTCGAAGCTCTTCTTCATTTGTCCATAGCGGGCGTTGGTGGATCCAGAAACAAGAAGATTGCGTCAAGTGCGATATCTATAGCTATATCGACGATGGATGAGTCAAAGGAGTGGACAATAGATGATCATGTACTCGCCGTCTCGTTATCGCCATAGAGTATATTCAACACTGTCACTGAGCAACCGAACCACCTCGAGAATCCAGAAGATCCTTTTTATGGTCTCCAAGAAGACGAACAGCCTTCACTGCATTTCCACTTGTGGGTCGTGATAACGAGTAAGTACACGTTCATTAGCGGCGGGAGTCCGCGTGGAGCAACGGTGTCAAGCTGTGCGTGTTACAGAGGATCTGCGTATATAAGTGAAAAGATGAAGAGTGAAGTTGGTCACGAAACACACTTTCAGCTGGGACCCAATTTACAATGATGCCTCCTTGGGTTTGCTGTGGTTTTGTGGGTTTCTAGATAACAAGGTCTAGCCTTCAAAATGAGTGTGGGTGTGGAAGTGCTATTCTGACCGCATTCTGTGTAGAGACCAGGAATTTGGAGAGTATGTCTGAGTACTGAGTTAGCGACACGGTGGTAGAGCTCGGGGGAAGGGAGGCCGTTGGTTTGCCGTTGGCGATTCCCACGACAAGTACTCTGACTATCACTATGTACCGGTTCTCTGTTCAGTGGTCATACCCTCATCCCCTCAAAAAGGTATGATCGTCTGCTCATAGGAGAGTAGCAGTGTATTCAAGGATTGTACAAGTCAGAGAATGTACGTAAGTCAAGAGAAAAGAGTGTTGGGCAAAGAAAGTCGGAAATTGCAAGTCGACCAAGTCAAATCACATCAACTGCAGGGTTGAAATAGCCCTAATACTGAGATGGCTGATATACTTTCAGCCAAGCAAAGTCAAAGTACGCATTTTCGAACGCCTCTGGGTTGTTTTCTACGAAAGCTAGAGAAGATCAGAGCTGTGAGCAGGGCTAGACTGGGATCAAAGATGTATTGAACACACATGCACAAGTCCCGGGGCATCCTGATTGTCTGTATACATCCGCTTGGCCAGCCCAATCTCCGCCTGTAAAGTACATAGTTTGATGAATGCTGCATTTAGAGGAAAGAAGGTTGTAGCCTACATAGGGTAACTGGCATTCAGTTTATAGAGTTAGCAGCTACTTGCTACTCGCGAACCGAGGAAACTTACGATTGATAATTATCTTATGTGGGCCCATCTTCTCAGATAAGCTACAGTTCGACGTCGATGGGAAGTATGCAGTCGGAATGCCCTATAGAGGTACTTTAGTCCAAAAGGTGCGAGGAAAAATGGTAGCATGCAGCGCACCCATGTATCAGTATCAACAGTAGTTTCTCCCAAGCTGACTTGCTTAGGAATAGTCGTGCTATTACGTTCCCAAAACCAAATCTTGATATCGGTCTCGGTTCGCTCCATGGCGTACCTAGAGGGTGATTAGAGCGAATAACGTCGTTTAAATTGAAGGGAATCACCATCCACCGCCATTTGCATTGAACGCAGGACCGAAACTCCGGGGATTGGGGTCAGTAACTCCACAGCCTTCATTGTAATTGAAGGCCGTATCACAGTTTGTTGATGAGGTGATACTTGAGTCTTTATTAATGTCGAATTCAAGCATCATATATATGTGTATTCACCCAGTTTGAGTGCGATTGAGCGGCATGGTGCAGTCTATTCGGGGAATTAGTCGATGGTGGTATCATCGGATGCAAACAACATACTCGGAGAGGTGTGAAGGTGCATTGCGTTTGTTCCTACATCATTAACTCCTTCTAGCAGGTCTGCCTCGCCCTGGGATGTGTCCTCAATGAGTAGACTATGGAGGTGTAACGTCCTGACTCACGTTCTTGGGCCAGTCCCTCCCAACCGTCCAAACAGCCGGCCAGGTTCTTTACGATATGTTTACCACTGTCAAACACGAAAGAAGCACGCGAGGCGCTCACCCACAACCTTCTGGGATATGGCGAATATTGAATCTAGTCAAAAGTTCAGCATACGCTTAGAGCGAGGAGAATACATTGCATTCACATCATGACTGCCTCTGTATACGACTTTCTGGAATGTAACCTGATTGAATTGCGCCCGGGTCCTGTAGGTCCAAGTTTGCGTTTATGATCAGCTCGTAGGATGAAAGTGTCATCGGTGTAATAGGTAAGGTTTTCAGCTTGCGCCGTCCATGGGCCAACATAGTTCCTGCGGTCATAAATGGGTGCCCCTTGAGCTTTAAATTTCTGGAAAATGCGAGAACAACTCACACTCTGCCATGAGTAGGATCCGCTATTCCCAAAACTGTAAACCACTGCAAAAATTGGCGTCCAGTGTGACTGTCCGTTTGGTCGTACTGAGCCCCGAGAACTGCGGAAACTGCGAGATAAGCAGTACAAAGAAAGACTGCAATCCGTGAGCCCATAGTCGACGAAAAAAAAGGAAGGACTAAAGAAAAATTCAAAGAATGGTCAATGGTCGCTTAGAACGCACCTTAGTTGAAATTCGAGCAGCCGATCAAGTTATGTGACACTACATAATACATATTGACTTCTCGTTTGGGGATTGACAGGAATGTTTCGCGTCTCGATCGGATATTGAGCTCGGTGAGTGGGTAAAAAAACTGTCGATGCCATTGCTTGAGATGCCTGGGTGAAAAGAAAAGAAAGCGCCTGTAAGGACTATGCTGGGAAATTTGATTGATCCTCGGCACGTGCTCATAAGCGTTCAGATTCAGAATCAGAACCTGTCCTCATTTCCTCTCATGCATTAAATAAGATAATTTACAAGTTTAGTAATAACATTGATAACATTGATAAACCTGCTATGGACCGACCTCGATCAGTGCAGGGTTCCGTACTACATGCACTCTGGCAGAATATAGGTACATGCAAGATTTGATTCGCTCTTCACTGATAAACCTTTGCGGACGCGAAATCAAAGTATGCCTCAGCAAAAGCTGCGGGATTGTTGTTCACGTAGTCTGGGAAGAGTTCAAGAATAGTTCTCTAAGTGAGGCCTAAATATACTCACCAACACAAGTACCGGGGCATCCAGCGTTGGAGAAGATAGCATCTTGGCCAGCCCAATCACCGCCTATACAAACGCATGAGCAAGTCATAAGTAGCCATAGTCACCAGACTTACAGAAAGTTACTGTAAGAGTTCGCGGCGATGATATGATTAGTTCATGCTACTTTCAGTAGATAGGACTTCGTACAGTTTATAATGATCTGGGGTACATCAGTCAGACCGCGGAGATTTGGTGGAAACGAATAACACGCACATTATGAGGTCCGAACTTCTCTGCGATGCTGCACGACGCGGTCGTGGGGAAGAAGGCTACTGGAGTGCCCTATAGGTTGACAGTCAGAATAGCCCATTAGGTTAAAAAAGAAACATACCCAGCTATCGGTATTAACGCTCGTCGCACTGTTGCGCACATCGGCAGGGACTGCGGCGTCGTTACGAGCCCAGAACCAGACCTTGATGAAGCTATCTGTCCGCTCTACCGCATACCTAGATGCCTGGATGAATACCATTTCAAGGGATTCCACAAATATAGCTCACCATCCTCCACCATTTGCATTGAAAGGGGGGCCATAGCTATTCGCTTGGGGTAACTGCACACCACAACCAGCGTTGCCATTGACCGCCACGTCACAGTCAAGTTGGAGCGATGTACCGGTCTGTTCCCGCTGAGCAGGCATTACACAGCCTAGAAACCATAATAAGTGCGAATAATCCTAGCACTTTGATAAATCACGTACCTGAAGAAGTGTGCAGGGTTGCGTGGTTGGGGCCTTGGTCATTTACGCCCTGTGGATACGCAGTCAGTATCGTTAAAGAATGTGTAGAGCCGTGGAACTTATCTAATATATCTATTTCGCCCTGTATTCGGTTTCTTCAGTATATATTTCGCTGTTAAACGACCCTAAATGGACTCCTTACCTTCGTCGGCCAAGGTTCGCTGAAAGACCACACCGCTGGCCATGTGCTACCAAACAGACGTTACTTCTATCGTATCGAACAAGGATCAGCCCGAGTTGGCAACGTACCCGCAGCCTTGTGGCATGTGGCGGATATTGAATCTAATAAGGTGTCTCAGCATCAGGCTGTCGCCGGGAGAATATCCGACAAACTCACACCATTACAGAGGTCCCGAATTGCTTATTGGATTGAAGCCGAACCGAATTTCTTCCTGGACCGCTCGGGCTCAACACTGTCGAGGAGTCTGAACGAAGAATGAAGGTGTCGCCAGACGCGTATGTCAAGTTTTGGCTACGAGCGGTAGCAGCATCGACGTAGTTCCTATGTATCGATGATTATGGTTAGTGATGATACATGATTTCTAACAAATACACTTACACCCGTCCGTGTGTTGGGTCTGCAATGTTGAGGACAGCAAACTCCGTCAAGAAGCTCGGTCCAACGAAGTTGTCAGACAAGCTGTACGAAGCGGCTTTGACGTGGGCGACCAAGGGAAGGAGCGCGAGGAGATACTGTGAGAATCGGGCCATAATACCGGAAGTAGCGAATGCTGAAAACCCTACGACTTGAACGTGAGCTCTTTATACCACCACGGAGGTCCCCAAAAAGGTTTCTCATCGCGACACCGGAATTATTCAGATGGTTGCGCATGGTATCCAGACGGTACGAAGAGAGACAATGCTGTTGCGATGCTCTCGAGCGCAGAACCAATATAGTTAGATTTTCCGGGAACAGTCCAGGAAAGGAAGCGAGCCATCTGGACGAAGGACAGTAATGCAGTTACCATCTCGGGTGTACGAGTCAGCCCATCTGTATTTTCAGAGCACATGAGAAACAAGGCTCGAGATCAAGTAGGCTGCTTTGATCCACCAGGCTGCCGGAGCTAGAAAAAGATGGAAACACAAGTCTCGCCCTTCCATGCGGCTTTCCGCAATTGAAGATCAAATGAATTTAGAGTTTCACCGTGATTGACCATGAATGACATCAAGGAGACACGGTACAGCGGAGTGAGAACCAGAGTTTCTGAGGAAAGTAGCTGGCCTCTGGAAGGAGACCAATAAAGGAAGAGATCATGCGACGGCTCAAAGACGTTGAATAAAACTCCATGAGCCCGTGAAAAGCAAATGTTGGAAGCATACCACAGTCAAAGCTGCAATGAGTCATTGCTAAGATGCCCCGTTGGCAGCAATATAATGTGTTTCATGTGAATGAGGAGTTAAGGCACATTGCGTTCAGCGCGACGCCATGGTCCTATGTATCGATAAAGTGAGTTACATGCTTGGATCAATTGAGAACCTCACAGGCACTAGTGAGAAGATGAGCTTGGAGATCATACGCCAAGGAAGTACGCAGCTCTCGAAGTAGCAGAGCCGGAACGATCGTCAGATCAGTATCATTAGCATCTACAGCACATCAGTAGTAGTCAAAAAAGCCCTGAAGCTTTCTCGCGGTTCGTTCGGGGAACCTAAAGGCCGAGAGCTTGTCGCCAAATTTCCGAACAATCCGACCTATACCTTCCTTCAATTCTGGGGGTGGGCATTAGTGAAGGAATCACGCAGACAAACTAGCGAGTATACCATTACATATCACACCCAGATATTCTCCCGACCTTTCAATCTCCGTTCGCAGGGCCTCTCTCTCCAAGACTTGCTCGGGGGTTGAATCGTCTGGAGGCGGATCCTTGATAAGAGTATTGAGCTCATGCTGGTATTCTTCTACTGCTGTCAGAAACGATAGCAAAGCCTCCAGAATTTTCGGTATGTCGCGCTGAACAACACCGTAGCGGTCTTCTGTCAACGATGCACACACTAGATGCGATAATACTGTGAGAAGAATCAACAAGGGTCCATCAAGGGTTCATCATGGTAGAAGAGATCGAAATCAACATACCGTGCACCGCTGCAGCATCCAACTCTCTGTAAGGCACACTTCCTTCCACTACCTTACTCCGCCTCTCCCTTGACCACCACTCTTTGCCTGCCGACAACGCTCCCAAGAGTAATTCGGGAACGTAGGCGCTGATCTTTGCATGTACACAGTCCAACGTTTTCATCACTAAGGTCTTCCCTCCATCAATACCCTTCTTTACTTCGCCCTTTCCCTTCTCTAGCCCGGACTTCAAAACGGCATTTTCGACATTCTTCAGAGCTTCTGGCACATGCACCGCATCTGCACCCTCGTCAATTGCCTGAGCGAATGAACCATCCGAGGCGAAAGAGTCTATGACACTCTTTATCGGAGACCTCTTCGCGGTCTGGAAGATAGGCTTTTCGATAAGCTTCTTTGGAGTCGCTGGGATAGTAGCCAGCTGCGGCCGAGAAGCAGGAGGCGGAGCTGCTTGTGGTTGTTGTGGAGGTGGTGGAGCCCCCCTTCGAAGTAGCAGTTGGTAGTCGTGTCCGAGGAGAAGAAGGATTTCGCGACATAGCTGGCTCCATAGAGCTGGTGAGTATTTTTGGTTTCCGAAGAACTCGGTCCTTTGCGAGACTCCTGATGAGGACGAATCTGACGCGAAATCCTTGAGCTCCAGCAACGCAAAGAATTTGAAAACCCGGTCAGGCGACGAGAGTCCCGATATCAGGGCGACGGTTGGATCTGGTGTGATATGCGAAACGCGGACAGGCTTGGTCAAAAGTTAGAAAATATTGTTTTTCCACGAGGAATTAAGTAACGCACTTGAGGAATGAAAGTGTCAAAGAGGGCCTCTGAAAACTCCCATGTGGCAATCGTGGTGAAGCCCAAGAACCACGCTCGGAAGAGGAGTCCATAGTGATAAAAGGGAAGCAATAATGACCAAGTTCCTCTCAGAAAGTGCGCGGTGAACGGCCGTAAGAAGATCGGAAGTATGGGCACCTTGAAGAGGATGGGAAGCAAAACACGGCAAATCACAAAAAGCAGGGATGCGACGGGTAGAATCATTGTCGTGAGGATACAAGAAGATAACAGCGTCTGAATGAGTTCGACCAAACCAAAAGACGACTGAAATGATTGATGAAGAGTCAGGTGCGTTTCAAGATGTTAAAAAGGCAGAAATACCTGCGATGAGTGCCAACGGAAGACGTAACGATCAAGCATTACATCTCGTACAAAGAAACCAAATGCCACGACAATCTGGGAGACTATTAAGAATAGGATTCGACCATTGAGGTAATGTGGATGTTTCCTGTGCGGTCACCGTGTATCAGCGAGTTATCGGCCCCAAGGAAATTGCACACACTTTGACTTGACGAAGAGAGTCAAACGAGGATCGCCATATACGGAAGTCTCGTTCACATATGCCAATGACACGGATGTCAGAGTAGCGAGGATTGCAGATAGGCAGTAAACCGTTAATATACGCCGAGTGTGTTGTTGCGACCATGATGCCAACCACGTCCTTGCAGGAGAAGACGCATTCGTGCGTGAAGCTAGGCAGTCATCAGTAACATATCAAGGGTAGGGAGAGAGTAAAGACACACGTATGAGATATAACTTTCGGAGAACTACCACCGGCACCGCGACCGTCAGCCAGTTCACCAAGGCAGTCAAAATTGTCGACGGCCGAAACGGTAAACCAATGACGCCACCAAAGTTCAAACTCTTTCTACCCCCATACCCCCAGACTGACCAACAAAAGGCCAGAATCCAACTAAATGCCGCAGAAAACAAAAATATCCGAGAAGTAAGCCGTTGTTGGAGGGTAGCTTTGACAAGAGGTTCGTAAGACTGAGATGATGGAGGAACTGAAGGAGCAGATTTATTTGACAGAATCGAGGGTATGGCGCGTACTGGGGTCGAAGTACGCGACATTTTCTTTGTCGAAGTGGAGACTGCTGGAGGTCGGTGAGAGAGACCTTCGGGAAGTGACACCACATGTGACATCGTGACGCTTTCAACGCTTTTCAACGTTTTCATCAAAGCCTCACCGGCACCTCAAACCCATGCTCACCGTGAGTTTCTTGACTTGAGGTTACACTGCTTAGGTGATTTTGAGCCATTTACAGTACCCACTTTACTTACCTGAATAACCACAAGAGGATTTTACGATCGATGTACGTTGTCATGTTTTAATCACAAGTTTACTTTCAACTAATCGATCATTACCAGAAGATTGAAGTTCTGTCTCCAAGATGATCTTACACTCTCGACTCTCGGCTTGCCACCGACATTACATGAGCGCTATTGCGTGAAAAGCGCATGCTGGTCGGTTTCGGTCTCGCTTTGTCGATTCTCACAAAGAAGACGATTAAACTTATAAGAGCACAATGGTCGACTTCAATGCTCATTCCAATCTTTTTACCATGGTGTATTCCATATCAACTCTCCTCAAAGCCCTCCTTGGCGTCTCTTATGTGGTTGCAACCACCTTAAGCGACCTTACTCCTACACCGGAGCGCGAGCCAATCGAAATTACGGAGCTATCTCTCCCTCCTGCACTCGCAGACACTACCGAAGGAGCTTGTACATTGAAAGTCAATCCCAGTGGTACGGGATGCATTGCCCAGACTTACGTGCAGAGTGGCGACTTCACCCCAGACGGAAATCATGTCATCGCAACAGCCACCTTCGTTGGAGCTTCCTCTGGGAGCATTTACAGCGGCTCTCAGGTGATGCTGCTCAAGGCTGACAACACTAACTTTTCGAACGGGGATGCGTGGAAGTGTGTCACTTGCGGCGTCCCAGACAGCAACAAGTTCAATGTCACTGGAGACATCGCTAGCTACCCGCAGACATTCAAGGATGGAACGCGCGCCATGTCTGGTGCTCACATCATAGCTTGCGGTGTCACACAGCTCACGAGCGACGAGTGCACGCCGAATAGCACGTACATCTACCCTATCTTCCTCGACGATGGCACCTCTTCCGGCATGAGTATTCGCGAGCTGCGACTCCACCCAGACAATGTCCACGTTTCGTTCAATTCCTTCACCCTCACGAGCTCTGGCAACTTGGGTGAGGTAACCGGCATCGGTCGACTACAGTTCAACGCAGCAAATTACAGATACGAACTGGTCAACGTCACCCTGCTGATCAACCCCAACCTTCCTCAGCCAATTTCCGTCACAGATGACGGTCGGTTACTCATCAATCGCTCAGCTATTCAAGTGGGTGAACTTCGGGGTTGGACGGGAACAGGAAAGGAAGTTACATATATTGGTTACCCATTGGAGTCGTGCAACATCGATATCCTTGCCGTCGAGTTAGCCACTGGCACCGTCCGCCGTATCACCTCACACCCCGAATACGTTGACCCCATCAGCGTGTCGCCAGACGACCAGTGGCAAGTTGTGATGGACACGCGCGGGTCGGACAGGATGATGTTCATGTCTGCTATGCGTACCGTTCCTCCCATTACCGACTTGATCACCGTTACAGCCTCCTCTTCTGTACGCAACAATGGTGTGCGACGCTTTTTCCAGCCCATTCTGCTCGACCATGGCGGAGACCGGGGCACCTACTTCGGCCAGCAGATCAATGCTGCTGGTGATGGTAGCCCAGGCAGTATCAACGATCCAAACTGGAACGGAGGAGCAGACCCACGCTGGTCTTTGGATGGTACCAAGGTCTCATATTATCAGTGGCTGGCCCTCTCGCCTGACTGTGGAGGTTCTAACCCACTCCCTTGTGAGACCTCTCCATATCCAGACGGTCGAGCATCGCGCGTAATGGTTGCCCATTTGACGAGTCGGTCACCGCTTTCCGTACCTGATCCTGCCGATCTGGAGATTTCAGATGAAGTCTCCTGGGGTACTAAATACACCGCTGGGATGCCGATTCCCGAGCATCCCATTGTACCAGCAGGAAAGTACACCCTCTTCGGCGCGTCGAGCGGCTACGCGAATGTTACTTTCGTGTGGAGCGACACTAGCTCGACCATAAAGTCCACGGCTGTGGCATATCATAACTTCTCCGATGACGGGGAGAACTTCCTAACCGGATTTGAAAACGTCACGGCCACACAGATCAATGAGACCCTCAACCATTGGGACTGGTACTCTGATATCAAATCTACCGGGTCTGAAGGCAATGGGTCGAAGGTCACTAGTGTTGACGGCTTCCACATGGAGGTGGATGTGTTGAGCAATTATTTCATTGCCGAAGGAAACCTAACTACAAGTATTGATGGCCTTGGATCTTGGTACCAGCCTTGTAATCACTGCTAGATAGATTAGCTTCTGGTTTCTTACTCGCTGTAGTGTCCTGAAATTTTAGTCAATCAGATTCACTGTGCCTATGTCCGGCAATTGCAAAGGAGGATTGCCACCTTCGGCGATTTCCTTCCTTCTCGCCGGCTCGGCAAGACCTACGTGTCTCTATAAACTTGTGACATTATGACAGTTCTTCAAAATTGGACTCAACCATCCACCAATTGCCTCAAAGTCGCCGCAGGTACAACAACATACTAGGGTACCCTACTCCTACTGCTCATAGTGAGTCATTATCAGGCCGCCCACTCATTAATTTCAAACAACGATAGGGATCATAGGACAGCCTTTTGCATCCTCAAGATCAGCGGGACTCTTAGTATATCGACGGTCGACGGTCTGGTTTGAATCCCGCCGCGCTGATCACTGCCAATGCTGCGCAGGAATAACTTGCGGCGCCACAAAATATGTCGAGTCTTGATTCAACGCTTATTGTGCCAAAATGAAGACGCCTTCGGCTCGTGATACCGGATAACCTCGCGGATTTCTAAACTTGAAACTCGATTAATCGTGTTCTTTATCCCAGTGGGACGCGACGGCGAACACTAGAATCCACTTCCTAGGCTGAAACGTTGCAGTTTGCACCAAGCTTGCACAACTCCGGAATGCCTTGGCGCTAGTTAGAATCGGCAGCGTACATCTCATGCTGGAACAGCACCCACCTTTCCGGATGCCGTGTTTATGAAGTGCTAAACATTGTTTTACTCAGCTCACGGGCATGACTCCAAGTCCGAGTCGGTTTGGCATTCGGTCTTACTGTGTTGGTACCTTTCCTGTTTTCGTTTCTGCTGCTCACAAAAGCATGAAACACACTACTCTCCTTCCTGAAACTCCCTTCTTGGAACCATATGTTATTCAAGCCCAAAACACACGTTGCCTTTCGGCAAAGGACTGTATAGAAGGACAGGCGCCTTGTTCAAATGGCATTGTGATACCCACGGCTTCCGTCTATACAAAGCGAGGTCGAATTATGATGTTGATGTCTATACGTATACAGTAGGTCTAATATCTAGTTGAGAGCAAAACAGTCACAAATCTAAACACCAAGGACAGCTCTATGATACATAGTAGTAATAAAGATATTCAGTCAGCTGGAGATACAACAAATGCTGAAGTCTTTGACAGTCCAATTCACAAAAAGTGGTGCGACTAATCGATATTGCGCCCACATAATAATAACAGAGTCGCTGTCACCGAAGTCTCCAGGAGACCCATTTGGACGGCTTCGCCAGTCATGTCGAGCGTGATTGTGCCGTGACCTCTTGAGATTCGTGCGAGGAACCTAGGGGTTCCATTATTTGAGTAGAGCTGGTATTTTGAAAACCAAAGAGGGTCAGTGGCAACAGGAGTCGACTTCTCCGGTTCCACTTACATTGATGTACTTGTCGTCAGGAGCCCAAAGATACCGCTTGCCACTGATTGTCATATTCCTTGACCTGTGTATTATACGTGCCGGCAACGCGTAGCAGTCAGTATTTATTCATGACGTGAAAAGAGCTCCATTATCCATACCTCTTGTCACTCGACAGCTTCAACCAGTCCCTGACATACTGTTTTGACATGATCCCCCGAATCTCAACTAGAGGATGCGCTTGCCATTCAATTAGCGCGACGCTCTTTCCCTGGATATCCCTGAGGATCGTATACCCAGGCTGGTGAGGATCCGTGACAATGTACAGACTGGGAGCCTGGGAAGGGCCAATGACAGTACAATTGGTCACATCGGGGTTGAAGGAAGTGAGATAGAAAGTGACCAGGTTCGGAGGAGGCGGCGTGGCATATGGGAGCGCACCAAAAACCGAAGGGGCATTGGATCCGCTACCACCCCAGCCGGCGAATGGATTGGTGAAAGGGTTCATAATGGAGGTAAGACGAAAGAGAAGAAGGCAAAAAAGGGTCGATGAAACGAAATGCAACCGAGTGAAGAGATACAAAACAATGCAACAGCGTTGGACAGAAAGTTGAGAAATATGACACGAATGAAAGAGAAGAAAGATGAGTGAGTTAACAGACTACAAAGAGCCGTTCCTGATATACTACGCACCTACTCTCCAAGCCCATATAGCGAGTATGAGGGGTAGTGTTACTTGGAAGCGTCTACGGTCTTCAAGTATTCACCTCCGAGCTGTTGAAGCGATGTGCCTAATAGTTTCAGCCTCGCGGGGTTGTCGGAAATGGGAGTATCGTATAATCTTGGAGTACTGAGAGCGAGATTTGAAGGGATGATACCTGGGTTATCAGCAAGTGAAGACTTGAACATCACTCTTCAGCACGACGCCGATGGCTCAGTGTCGGGTGCAGGAGAGGCGATGTGGTTTGAAACGTCGGTGTTGTATACGAGTAAGTATCATATGCACCAGACGAAATGTTGAGGAACTGGCCATTGCGGAAAGGGTCGTTTATTATAGGCGTTGTAATCGTTGTCTGTTCCATTGGAATACACCCGGTGAGTCCTACGCCGAGGGACAAGAATGGCGCTGTCAGGGCAAGACATCCTGTGGGCGCTGGAGAGGGACAGTTCAACACAAGGGGAAGCAAGCGAAAATACACCCTTTCAGAATCGCATCGTCCAACGGCAGAATTATGGATGACGTGCGTTTGTGCAACCACGGGGACAGCAAAGCTATAGGCTGCGCAGGAAGCACAGTCCTTTCAAAGCGGGATGAACAGATGAAAATCAACTTTGAAAGTTTGAGCTCAAGAGTAAACGGTTACTACTCAACGAAACGTGGCTCGTTGGACCTGAGCAAGATTTTCTCGGGCGGTGCCTCGGAAGCGGTGCGAGATAGGAATGGACCCTTCCGAAAACATCGTCATTCTGAACCTTGCAAACCACTATCAATCCACCAGAGATGGTTGCTAGCACGACGGTCAAAGCTTGACGGAGGAAAGCTGAGCTCCGAGCAGTGCAGCCGTAGGAGGAGAACTAATTTAGACGCCTAAATAGACGCCCATTGCAATCAATCAATACAAAAATCGATGTCCCATGCTGTCCAAAACTTACCTCACCGACGCCGACCGAACGACAGTTTTCGATCAGAGGTATCGGAATGCTGTACTGCAAGTTGGATCCTGGCCAATGACAAGCCCTGTTTGGGCAGGGAGAATGTTCGACTTCAAGCTTAGGCTTCACACGTCAAAGTAGGTCTTCTGAGAGAGTGAGAATTGATAATGAATGCACTACAACAGCAATACACGGGTGACAATGGAAATTTGCTCGAAACGTATACACGTACATCCCCCTGAAATGGACCAGCTTAACCCGGTTTCACTTCACACGCGGGCCTACATAGCATACCTAAGACCGCGTGTTAGCATCGCCTTCTGACAGGGATAAAGGAAGACACTCACTTTCTGGTCCACTCACGAGCGGTCGCTTCGTACCGAGTACGATCTGTCTTGTATAGGTGTGCGATATCAGGAACCAAGGGATCATCGGGGTTGGGGTCAGTGAGCATTGAGCAAATCGAAAGAAGAACTGTCGAATCGTGTGCATGAGTTGGACTGGTGATTATAGACACCGAGAAAGTTGACGCACCTTTCGAGATGGTCAGTGCCGGTGACCATTGATCTCTCAAAATGTCCAAACAAATCGACCCGTTGGCGTTGATGTTGGGGTGGTAGATCTTCGTCGTGAAGCTAACCTTGGGTGGCTTGAAGGGGTAGTCGGTGGGGAAGCTGATTGAAAGGAAGAAGACACCGCCTGCATATGGAGAGTCACCCTGTTCGGTTGCGACAATAGTTGCAGAGGTGAAAGGGCGGACTTAGCTTGACGATGTGACGATGATAAGGGTGATGTGGTGACTTACCGGTCCCATGATTGTCGCTTGCCATTGAAACATGTTGTCTCCGGTAGGTCCTGCGCTGCAAGACGAGGGTGGGTCTCGTCCAAGATCAATCAACTCCTACAGATGTGAATGTGAGTCCAACCGCCACTGAGTGTTTCGCTCCCTGAAACCCGTAGATCCCATAAAGTCGAGCGGGAATGGATGAGACGCTCACCTTGTTGATACGCTTGAGGGCCATTATGTATGATTTGTGGGAAGAGAAAAAGACTGGAGAAATCGCACAAGATCAGGTTCAAAGACGATGTCGATATGGTCGGAAATTGACGTGGCAGGGGGAAGAGGAAGAGTTAGCAATGCCCCAGATGCACAAAACGGGCGAGAGGAACATACGATGTCGTTAGAAAATAACAAGCCGAAGAGTCGTCGATTGCCTGGTGGTGGTGAGGGGATAAGCCTTGTAGCGAAAAGGTTGGCTTTGTTATGCAAACTGTTTGGCCCCCACGCCTCTTACCGCAGCGCTCTTTATAAGGCTCCGGTGACGGCTACTGACTCATCTTGGCGACAATCTTTCGCTGGCGCTCTCTAAGCAAATGTAACTACAGCTTATTATTTCTGGTGTGTACTGGGTTGATATTACTGTCTTTGGTCCTCAAGGGACATAAATCCATATCTCCGATCCATCGATGGAGAAGAATGGGAAAGAACCCTATGGAACAATATCGACTCCGAAGATTTTCAATTCGACGAGGAAAATTTTCCCTTGCACTTTGCTTGCATCTTGTCTTGAATTTGAGGTCGAGGGATCCTCAGACCGCGGATTCGAAACTGGAGAGGCCATTAGTGTGCGTTGCCTCTCTGTAGGAAGAAGTCAACATTCACTACAATCAGCTGCAGGCCGCCTTCAGGATGGCCTACCTCGATCAAACCACCTTCAAGCGAGTTGATATGGGCTGCCGTGCAAACAGTTCTGCTCGACCAGCCTCCAGCTCAGCCTCACAGTCATGTACTGCAGACTGTGGACATTTACATATTAGCTGGGCCAGGGTCTAGGGTATTGCTGGGCGCTAGCGTTATGCTCATAGCTACCATTATTATGTGCGCGCCGAACAATATGACTGTGACCGTAGAAGTTAGTACAAAGTGTTCGCCGAAAAGATCAGAGCACAGGGGAAATTCTTGACGCACCGTGTAGCTTGTACGTAGCAGTTTTGACGAGATTACAGGCAAGGAGTCCCCAAGATTGAACGTTGAACGTTTGAGCGGGCATGCCGTTGCATATTTGAATCGTACAGTACACATTGAGTCATAGCAAAGGAGGCCTCCCCATCAGTTCCCTAAGGACTGCAACTCGGGAGTGCTAATCCTAGGAGGTAGCATCGATAAATTTTTGTACGCAGGAAAAGAAATTCTGGATTTTGGCTTACTTTGCGGAGGGCTGCAGAACTACGGATATGGCCGCAGGAACGGAAGCAGAGCGCTTACATATGTTACTACAAACTCAGCCCGAAACGGACAAACAAAAGTTAACGGCGATATTCTCTTTCTTCCACTACCAGCTCCCCCTGGCCCAGTTTGCACCATGACTATAGGCGAGGGGTCACAAAACTCGCCAATTTTCATCTCCGACGATGAGGATGAAGAAATCCGTTATGTTCAGCAATTGGTGACTGAGCCAGAACCTCAACCCCCTCGTCGAAAGGAGAAGGATCATGGACTTCCAGGACCTTTTGCTAGTCCTAGTTCCAACGGTGAGATTTGATATGCTATAGATTATATATACTCATCTCGTATAAATTTCTTCGTGTAGGGGAGAATCGAAAAAGAAAGCGAAAACGCGATCAGCCTCAGTCTCAGTTCTCAGCGAGTGCATCACATCCTCCGAAGAAGAACAAGAAGTCTCGCTACAGGGACAGAGATTTGCACCGTCCTATTGATGTCGACGCACCGTCTACATCGAACCCAGACTATCTATCATATTCATACTACGACCATGATCCATACGAACCCAGACCGGAAGGTGGCGATCCCTACTACCGTCGTCCAGTCGGCAGGTACGACGACGTGGGTACGAGACCATACGAAGAACAATCCTTCTCATCCTCGGATTGGGTAAACTCCATGGCGAGAGCTGCTGACGACGATCTTCCCGGAGAAGAAGAGGACTTGGAACAGGCATATTGGCAAGACCAATCTCCCTCGTATGGGTACACTTTTGAGTATGACGAATGTGAGGACCGACAAATGTCGCCTCCTTTGCCTCTACCACCACCTCCACCAGTCACTCTTCCACGTCATCCTCTTCCACCGCCTCCTGTATCCTTACCACCACCCCCTGCACATTCACATCATACTAGTTCCAAACATCACCCTATCAATAACAAAGTAACTTCGAAGAAGAACCATACTGCTCCCGTTGTCCTACCTCCTATTCCCTTGATAGAGCCTATGAACACCAACAATAGCGCCGCATCTACTCCCGCATCGTTGCCTCTGCCTCTCAAGAAAATCATCGGCATGCCCAGTGATCGCGATACCTCCGGCACCAGAAGCTCTTTCAAGATATCGCCAACCACCATTTTCGACTTTATCCACAACCACAAGTTCAAATATCCCCATATCCCGGGTACTTCATGTACACTCATCATGGACCAGTTACCAAAGCAAAATCGTGACCCAGCATGGATAAAGTCATGGTGTGAAAGGGCCGCAGGTGCACTGCCAGTGTTCTATGCCATTGATCCCAGTAGTGCGAAAGCACTCATCGAGTTCTCATCCCATGCAGTCGCCAAGAAGGCGTGGGGCAGCCCAAAGCTCGGGGAAGATGTTGCCGTCGGTAAATCTGTTCCGATGAAAGGCATACCAAGGGAGGACTTGATTAGGGTGTGGTGGTTTCATCCTAAAGGTGGTGAAGTCAAGTTTGACAAGACAGAGTTGGAGGAAGGCGAGATTGAAGATGTTAGAGATGATGTGAAAGTGTTGAGCAAAAAGGAGAGGAAAGCCAAAGCGGCGAAAGAGAAAGCGGTTGCAAAGGCGCAGGAGGAGCGAGATAAGAAGCAATACCAGGAGAAGAAACACGACAAGAAGCTGAAAGACAAGGTCGACAAGGAGAAACCAAAGGCAGAACTTCCTCCTCCTTTACCAACTTCTCCGTCTGTACCCGCTGCGAGCTCTTACCAACCCATAACACTTCTGCCTCCGCCACCCTCGATGATATTTTCAACTCCGTCGTACACTTCTCAGTGGACGTCTCACTATTACAACCAACCTCCAACCGGTCTACCTTTGCCACCGTTACCACCGCTCACGCTGGCAAGCCAATCTCAGCCATCTGGCTGGCCGACAACTCCTGCAGCTCCTCCGGAAACCAATGAGGTACCAGACCACTCAGAAGACGACAGAATGAGCATCGACGAAGCTCAGATGGAACTGGAATCCTCGCCCATAGAACAGCAGTATGACCGGCAAATAGATCTCAAGGACGAGCCAGTAGGTTTATCTACCTCGGCTCCTATGAAGGCATTATCGATTTCAACACTCCCGACTCCAACTCCTACACCACCAGAAGGTTCTGTCCCGGTTTCGCCAGTAGACCAATCTGTTGTTTCGTCACATGTCATCATGGACATATCTCCTCCGCCTTCACTTCCAATACCTTCAGAACCTCGGGCAATGAAGAATGCGCCAACAGAGCCTACGTATACTCGAAGAAACAGAGAACTTGAAGAGAGGATAGCACGGGGTCGAGCCGAGATGGACGCGTTGCCAGGGCTGAATTCTGTTATCGTCATGCCTGAAGCATTATCTATGCCGATGACGGTGCCTAGTGGTCCTGCTCCGATGGTAATCCCCCAAGAATCGGCTGTACCTGTCAGTACTCAACAAGCGGGGGAGAACGCCGATAACAGTAAACAGGCCATGGAAGACCGACTCAGGAGTTTGGTTCTTGCTAGTCGAAAGGCTAAAGGTCACAAGCCAAAGATCAACGGCACAGGAGGTGTCACTACCGTTGCAAATTCAACTGCAGAGTCGGTTCCACCGCCTGTGAAAGCACCGGCTGGGTCCGCTACCCCGACACTGGCTATAAACAGTCTTGATGACCTTGCCGTTTCTTTCATTACTGAGACCATACAGACCCTCAAGCCAGCGACTGCGACCGCCCAGGTGTCTGCAGTCGATGAGCACGAAACTGCAGGCTCGTCAGGCGCTCCCTCTCGTACCACCACAAAACTGCGGGGTCCTCTCGCAGACCTCGAATCACAAATTGCCGAAAGCAAAGCTCTCATGGAGGCTCTAGTCCGAGCGAAAGGAAAAGAAGAGAAGGATGCGATCATGGCGCGACTTAGGATACTCTCAGGGCGGTATGTCTCTGGGATCTCTCTTGGCTTTTGCACCCGTTTGCGTGGGTGGTACTGAAAAAACATCTTCAGGACATCATCAACAGACTCGAAATCAAAACCCAACCCAACGCACGCAACAGCCAGAAAATCAACGTCGCCCCACGAAAAGACAACTAAGTCACCGACGGAAGACGATCGCGTTTTCGCCTGGCCGGAAAGTGTAGTGGATGGCGGTATGTTGATCGTCAGTGACGATGAGGATGAGGATGAGGATGAGTAGGATACCGGTACCGTATTTCTCGGACTTTACCCCTTTTTTGATCTTTTCTATTTGTTTTCCTTCTCGATTTATTTCGTGCCTTTCACCTGGGAGTTAGGCGAGCTAGACGGCTGCAACGTACATCGAAGTGATGTACACTGCCTGGCAGTTGATCACTTTCTGCTTCTCTCTCATTCTATTTTTTGTTTCGTATACCTCCGCGTTGGGACATTCGTGACTTGGTGCAACGCTGAGCTGTGCAAAGCGGCTGGATAAAGTATCACCCAAGCCAAGTGTACATCCCCGTGTTTCTCTCGATCCCCATTTTTCCGTCTGATGAATCTACAGGTGCAACGCTGACAACAACGGCAACGACATGGGGCTATTCCTGCAACTACAGAGTCCGCTCTAGGCTTCATGTACCTCTTCTTACACAACATTCTTCTATTTGGTGATCTGAAAGAAGGCTCGTCTAGGCACACGAGAAGACGTCAAGAGGCTATGTGTATGTTTCCGTGATTCGGCTCTTGAACCTGCTGCTGACGTCTGCAGATAGTAAAAGTACCGTATCTCCGACCGCAAAACGGTACGTACACGCTTGCTGATGTACTCGATCACTTACTCAACCTACGCAGGCCACCAACATAGACAACGGATCAGGTGAGTGCTTGGTGGCATCTCGGAACCTCTCAACATTGAATGCTGGGATGCCACAATCGATCCTAGTCACAACTCGCATACAGTGCCATTCCCGTCCAGGTGAGTGGTAACCATTTTGGGAGTGCATCCAAAATTTGATGTGCCTAATACGAAGATCAACACTGGTTCTATCCGACGTTGGGTAGTGAGTTCTCGTGTTCCGGATCTCTCACACAGCTTTGAACATTCGCCGAATCAGCTTTCACCAAGATGTCGTTGCGGGAAGGGTGCTCCACGAAGCCGAAGGCAAGGGATCTGTTACATTAGCGTGTTCACTAGATAAAGGGTGTAGCACCAAACGAGCCGAGCATGTCAAGAGTCCAAGTATACGACTGTCTGTGCTTACTTTCATTTGATGGAAGTGATCAGCTGTTGTATCTTGGACATAGAGCTCGTCTCAAGCACTTAAGTTCCTTCAGTTGCAGCAATTGTACTCCATTTTTCTGTTATTTCTGAACTAAACACATGTTCTGAGTTACTGTGCATTGCACCTTCTTGTTATTCAAATTGCCTAAGGACCAGTAAAGATACATGGACCTTTCGAATAGAATAGGTAACGGAATTGAACCCTGTCACTCCAGCTCGGAGCATCCCGCGGGGATACACGTTCTTTGACTTTGATCATGGCCACAACACATCCTCCCATTGTATTTCACGAACCAAAACATCAGCACCCGGAGGCATCTAGACGACACAAACAAGCTCGTTTTCCACCGATTCCCGACTTACGTTTTGAGCGAAGCTACCTCAGAAGTATCCAGCCATATGTTCAGTTCCACCGTGTTGGAGACGAGCACACATCACTTTCCCATTCGTTCGTCGAGATTAATGTAGACGATGATGATGAAAAGTCCAAGAAGAAGGCTGAACACGAGCCTTCAGAGATCATCAGCATTCAATTGGGGCATGTGTTATGGGTCACTGCGAGAGATCAAGTTTTCAGTCCATTGTTACAAGGCACAGTATGGTACGTCTTGAGTCGTTTCTGGAGAAATTCGTCAAATGACCATCTGGTCTCTCTTAGGGCAATAATATCGTTCTATCTGACGCCGATTTCAGCGGAACTAGGTCGTTCGTTGCACCAGAAGCGCAACGTGATTAGAGAGGGTCTCGGTGTTGGTTGGTTGAGAGGTTGGGTGCAGAAAATGGGGCTACGACAAGACAATGGGACAGGGAAGCGATTCTAAAGGCATTGGACGTTTGTATTACAAGCTTACAAGGTGTGCTACGCCCTACTTAACCTCGATCCACTCGTTAACCCACATATACCTCGAGAACAGCACATTTAACCATCGGAACCACACCAATTGACTCCAGTGTTGTCTCATAGCCCGTAGAGCAGTCAAATACTCGTTTGCCCCTGCTACGAACACTGGCATATCCATTCCCGTAGCCCTTTTGGCTTTGGTTTCATCACCCATGGCAATGTTGAATCCAAAGCGACGAAGCCAATGTACCAGCCGTCGTTCGAGGGATTGTAAAGCCCTAACTACAAATATGTCAAATTTCGCTTGAATCGGAGCGATGATACTGATATATTTGATGGAGAGCGGCACACTGATCAGTGTATACAGCCTTGGGCGTTGAATAGTGGAACCGAAATCGTCACTGCGTAGTAACTGGTTCATCGCGAGGGGTAGGGATCCATGATTTGAATGACCAGATATTCCTTGTCGGTCAAAAGTAATAATCTAGATCGCAATGCATCAGAACTTGACAAGGTGCACGAGTGTTCGGGTCAACGCACTATATCAATTTCGTGTTGTAAGAGGAAGGGTTTCACGACGCCTGAAACGATTTGTTGGTCCCAGTAGACGGATATGTTGTCCTGTAACTCCCTAGGGCAAGGAACCGTCAAAAGCTGTGGTATAAGTAACTGGGGGAAACTTACGGATGGTCAACAATTGCCCGATGCGAAGGTGCGATTCCTAGGACATCCAAACTCTTTTCCAGCTCAATCTTTCTTACACCTCCCAGTCCTTCCGCATTCCCAGTAGATAGACACATTGAATATATTTGGGTGCAGGCTTCACATCGCCTGGACTCTGCTACCAAGGCTAAGATCGTGGGTGAGAAAAATAGGCACTCGTCGTCAGGGTGTGCAGTGAGCAAAAGGATCTTCTGCGAGCCTTCAGGCTCCCGGTTGAAAATATTCCCCGAAGTTACTGGGCCATATAGGACAGCGATGACTATAGAGAGCACGAGGATATGGACGGAAAAAGAAGGAAGTGGCATCAGGTTTCGGCGCTTATTCGTTTCCTCGGCTTTTCCTTCATCTATTCTCGTTCAAACTGTTCACCGCAAGTTACCGGCTTTGGAACACATGCAGATCTTTGAGCCTCCCATGAAAGTGCACTTTTTTTTGGAATATAGCAGGCATACATAAGATTCCCAATTGACCCCGCTGCTTGGGGTCCCTTGGGCCTTGGCAATTCACGATTCTGCATTCAGATGCACCACTGATGCGCGCCCTTCTCGGCTTGTGCAAGCTTGTGCTCTCGGAAAGAACGCGGCGGTTCGCTCAAGAATTCTATTCAACAGCTATGGTATAGTCCCCAGCGCCTTAGCTGCTGATTCTAAGCTGATTTCTCGTTCGAGTAGCCATCTCAGTCCCTGGTATACGTGAGGACTGCGATGCCCAAACGGAGCACACTTTGGAGTTATCAAGTTTCTGTCAGGTTCTCTTTGATTGATAGGTATGTCAAGGTAAACGTCGGGTGATCACTGATAACCGGAAATAGTGGTGTGTAGTCTTGGTCAAGGGGCCTTTGCTCTTCCTCGCGCTGGCCTCAAAGGTCTACACTGATCTACATTAGTCTGCATGACTTTGGTACAGTATTCAGAGATTAAAAATTTAGCTCCAGCCTCGAATCCATATGGTTCTGTCAAGCGAACAGTGCCTTGCGAGGTTTGGACCGGTTAATCCATCAGAGTAGCGACGATCGGTAACGCACTGATCAGTGATTTAATTGTCACGACTAAAAAAGTAGCGGCCGACAATTCCTTTCCCTTCCCTTCCACGATATTGACGGGCGCAAGACAGTGGTAGACATTATCTGCCACTGTCAAGTCAACCTGACTTCAGGATGAACGATATACCGACGGATGATGAGGGGTTTCGGAGAATTGCGTTCGAACAGTGAGTAGGATCCCGTACCCACCTTTTTAATTCAACATTGACGCGTTTTTTGACTAGCTACATTCATGAGATAATGCAGGTAGTCGCCGTCAGTGCGTAATCTTTCATAACGGATTAAAGAAGAACCTTGACGAAATGAATGGATTAGGTTTCTTATATTGGGATCATCTTATCACGTTCAGTGTGTTCCTCTCTCTATCAGTAAGCTCAACCTGGCTCACCCAAGTTTATCTGCCAACCTGTAGAATCTGAAGTGAAGCATGTGTGGGGACATCCGAAATCTCGAAGCAGCTACCTCTTCTTCTTCCTTAGATATTTTGGCCTCACAAGCAACATTTCCATTATGGTTCTCTCAAAATATCCACTCAGTCACGACGTAAGTCTCCGACAACTTTTCATAACCATACATGCTCTTACCTATTGTAGAGGTAACACGATCGTTTCATCTCCGTCAGAGCTCACGGGCTGACAAGCGCTCCTAACTTGAATAGCTGTTCGCGTTACAGCCTCTATCGACAAGTTCTCCTTGTCGTCACACAATCTGCCGTTTGTAGTAGGTCTATTCTCATATAGCAGTCATGCAGGTCCACTCATTTACGTTTGAGTACTATTAACCCTCCGCATCTACGCACTATTCAATCGTGATAGACGAATCCTGTTCTTCCTGTGTGGGAGTGCAGTAGCTCTCTTGGGGATGGCGGCGGTAAGGCTCCATCTTCTATTCCTTCATTTTGCCTAATAAATGTCTTTACAGTATTTCCTGGTTGGACAAGAAAAGGTTCGCTATCCCATAGAAATTGGTTGTCACATTGGAATATCACGCCAAACGTATGTGTGTGATTATCATCGAACTCACTATGTCCGCTGCTAATTACTTTCGACAGTGCACTGGGTGCGCCACGCATGTCCCCTGATTATTCCCTTTTTTCCGCTGATGAGTATATTTAGGCTTATCAGGCGTCTGGACGGCCCTCTTCGCATACGACACGATCCTGTTCCTTCTCACGGCTTCGAGGACTTACCGCTATTGGCTTCGCTCACGATTCGAGTTCGGCGCTGGTCGACTCTCCTTGATTTCATTGATGTTTCGAGACGGAGCTATCTATTTTGCGTTTGTATCATCCTGCTTGTTTCCATTTCGGTGAGGCTGACAAAATTACAGCGTGATGGCTCTTGCCACCCTTTCAAATATCTTGACATTTCATGTGAGTCAGCTTGGTCAAGACTGTTTCCTCTTTTGACGCGTTCTTGTTCTTGCAGTTATCCGGAGTGAGTGTCCTCATGATCGACCTGCAGAGTGGTTTGTGACCATATTTTCAGCCGTTTATGCGTGGAGGGCTTTCGTCTTTCGCGAGTTGGTAAGTACCTAATGCGTGGACATCGTTCTGGTTGCTGATTACCATTTTCTCCTCAAGCATATCGGTCACGATGATGTGTCGACTCATGCTCAATCTACACGCAAGTGCCGATGCCGGCATTTACACGAAACCTGGTGATCCCCGCCGCACCGAAAACGACGACTCTGACGATGGAATGGGTCCGGCAGCAACGTCGGAGGTCATACTGGAAACGATAGTCGATGATATACCAATGTCAACGTTCAATACTACAACATATAGGCGAGAAGCCCTTAGTAACCCATAATACCTACAGACGGATAGCATAATATCGAAGGGTTTATGTATTTGTATTCAATCTCTGTATCTGCGAAATCAATGTTGAAGATCTCCTGTGACTAAGCGTTGAGGCAAGCATCTTGAATTACTTCCTGTACTGTAAAGTGAGTTGATGGGTCCGCTCAGGGCTATAGCATCTGCGGAAGACTCACATGAACGTTCCCTGACACTGAGCTTCAGCAGCCGTCGCGACGAAGTAATTGGGAGGAGGTCCTCAATTAAAGCGAAGACAGCCTGCTTGGTCTGCTTTAACGATCTACCTTCCATTTCCAGAGCTCCATGAGGCGCATGGATCTTGACGTGTAGGTTGAAATACCGCAACCCGGAGAACTTGGGTCCGGTGAGAAGCTGGTCAAGCAAGCTCCATTCTGCAAGTTGTCCTAGGTCGCTTAATGTGTGGTCCCCATCGAAGACAATATACATCCCAATGTGGACCTCTTTCAGCGTCGGGGGTGCTGTGGAGAGTAGCTTTTTGGCGAGGATAAGACCAAGGCTGTATTGCCACGAGTCCCGGCTATACGAAGTGTCGGCAATGGCAATGGTTTCGAGGGAAATGAATTTGTTCAAGAGGCGGGTCGATGCCAACGTATCTGGTGGATCGGGTTAGAGATAACAAAAAGTGATATTGAGGGACTTTACCGGGAAAGAGATCGCTATGCACTCCATCGGAGAACAGAAATAGATGACGCACGAATCGTCCTACTGTGGATACGAACTGCGAGAGGGTACCTGTGTCCGTTCGGATCGTCCCCGCCCTCCAGTCGAGTGTCAGGACTTGAAGACGGCTGAGGTCGAAGGATGGGCTTGAAAACCACATCAAAAGGTCCGTCTGATTCTGAAGACCGCTCAACTTGAGCTTCTCCAGGCAAATCGGGGTAACGTCATGGGGATTCCATGATTCAAGGAACGTTCCGACTTCGTACATCCTTTCCATCTGAGGCTTATCGTTCTCAGTGACATTCCAGCGACAAAATCCTAGGTCCCCGACAAACAAGTCGCGGACGCGACGCATGCCGGCTGTGAGTGCAAGCAATTGCTCTGGCTCACTGAAACGAACGTCGACGTGGAGCTTCTCGACCTGATGAAACTGGCTGATCAGCGCCTGCTCAGTGTCACCCCAGATGCTGAATTCCTCCAGGATCAAATTCCGAATGTTCGGGAACCTTGGTAATAACACCTTCAGGTCCTCGCTTTCCATGAACAAAGGAAATTCCACCTTCTTCATATTCCCCGTCCTGCTCTACGTCACCTCCCCAGAGTGATAGGGTAGTGACATAGAGTGCGAGGTGGGGGAACTCGTCCAATTTGTCATTCCAAGCTTTGCATACTGCTGTCGTAGAAAGAGATGCCGTAGAGAAGAGGTGTGCCTGGGACAACTGCCGCCATGCCGAAGAGACTAACGCACAGTTGTACAGGGTGTCAGACCATTTCATGTCTTCTGGAATGTAGTCCAAAATTAACGATACCAGCTCGAGCGGTAGCGTCGTGGAAGCCACGGTGTTCTGAGTGGAGATATCTGCGGCCCCCGCGGCGGTCAACATTCCCGAGAAGTGGCTAACAGAACGATCAAATAGTGAGCGTCATGGTTTCTCAAGGCAAGCGATGGACTTACTGGTAGATAGTGTAGGCGATGTTCTCAACAGCTCTCCTAGGAAATGCGAGGTCGACCCTCGTATCTCCCTGGAGAACCCGATGCGGCCGTTTTTATAACTTTGAAAAGGGATTATCAGAATATTCTTAGCACATGCTGCAGCTGACATCCTTGATTAACAACATAACCACCGCTGGTTGAATGATGATCGAAGAATGCAGACGCCGGTACATGGATGAGAGGGGTCTGAATGAATAAGTCTGATGAGATAGAATGTTGGATACGCACTGTACCAAGCTTTTCCTCTCACACGGGGCTTACGAGTGCCACGGGAACGCATTGAGGTCTTGGAGTAACGCTACCTGATGCGCAGTGGTGTGATAGAAGCCTCTGGCACTTGCACAAAAAGGAAACCTATGAAATCGCGGCAGTGACTCATGTTAAGGGAGTAATAGTCGAATACAATGACAGACGCTTGTCAGGGTTTATCGACCTGGCGGAAAGGAACCCGTGCTGTTCCTTAGACTAGCCGATAAATTCAAGATGAGAATTTGCACAGCGGCCGAATCTCTTCTCCGTTTAATTGTCTGTCAGTGAGTACAACATCCGGCGTAAAGCTGGCAAGAATGAGCGTTGGTAGCCCCGTAGAGCCTGCAAGACCAGCATTGTGGCCTGCCGTATTTGGTGACAGTTGACAACCAGGCGGCGCGACGCCCAAATGAGGTTGTGGTATCGGAAAAATTAGATTTTAGAGCCAGACTAGAGAGCACCTGATAGCTTCGAAGATCAGTATAGTTTCCTACAAACCCTTTTCATTCTGAGCTTGATAAGTATAACATCCCGCTGACAACTATAGTATGACAACGTTATTCTTGACGTCCTGAAGGGTCAAGAAAGTGAGCATCTAAGCTAAAGAGGTCTAAGGACATACAAATGGCCTCTCTTTCCAAATTAGCCTCACCGGACTTGGGAAGATGCGACCAAAGATCAGGACAAGCTGTGGATTGGGAGTGGCAGGGAGATTCGGGGATCAGTCACGTTGATCGCTGCGATTAGGCCATTTACTTACCACTTTTGCCGTATACTCGTGTTTCTCGCTAGATCATAGCTTGTCACCAGCAAAGGTGAAGAAAGGTAGTCGGAAAGTAGAGAGAAAAACAGAAAACTCAGAACTCCGTGGACACGACGTCGATGGTGGATACTGTCAGAGTTCCGGCCGAAGCCGAAAGGCGCTCCCGGCATGTCCTCTTACGGTGATGTCTTCTCTACCTTTGCGTTCAGTCTAGCTATCCTTATTCTGGTTCTTCTTCCTTGTCTCCCTTTCTCGCTACTGAAAAGACGTCTGAAAAAATACTGGGTACCGCCTGAAAAGGAACTTGGTGGGAACAAAGTCAATGACAACGGGAGGCCAGGTCACTCGGTATTAGGAGATAGGTCGCGTCGGAGCGAACCAAATTTTGGATACGGAGACGTCAGGTGTCGAAACTTCTAGTTCATCCCATAAAAGTACGCTGCCTCTATTCCATTTTGCGGAGTTGGCTGACTTTCCTCTTAGAGCTGTCGGGGAACGTCTGTCACATCATGTCGATACACACCAGAGGGTTTAGAGGTCAACTGGTTCCTTTCAGTCGTCCCATCAGTTGTTTACTTACTCCCAAATAAACAGAACGATAGGAAATGGTGCATCATAGATGCAAAAACACATGAAGCTATCACAGCCCGCGAAGTTCCCAAGGTTCTACTCAATACTTTGTTCTCCCGCCGAAGCACCCTAACACACCCATCAGATGGTTTTAATCACGCCCAAAGTCATCTTAGATGAGATTTCTCCGTACGGAGGCGAACTTTCCATATCATTCCCTGAAAACTCAGGGTGTGAAACGTTTTCGATACCTTTACACCCAACTGGAGACGTTTTGGAAATGTGGAAACGGTAAGTATTCGCTTCTCGTGTAAACGTCGGGTCCGGACTCACTGTCTACCCTCTTTAGCATAGGCGACGTATCTATGTGGGGCGACTCTATAGATGGATACGTCTGCGAACCTTTCGCGGGTCCGTCAGCGACTTCAATTTTATCCCGATACTTCGGGAAATCAGTGCATCTCGCTTTCAAGGGGCCGAATCCCCGTCAATGCAAACCCACGGATTTGTTTCCGAATCTAAAGGCCTCGGCACGCTACCAGGATGGGTATCCTCTCCTCATCCTGTCCGAGGAGAATGTCCAAGTGCTCGAACAAGAGATTCGTAGGCGTATTGGTCAACAAGGAATAGAAGAGAAGTGGGCTACGGAAAAACTGGAAGTCGAGAGGTCGGTTCGGTCATGCACTGCGTACCATTACATACTGACCAGTACCACTCATCATGGATTTACTCCATTAGATTCCGTCCAAACATTGTTCTATCCGGAGCCTGGTGCGTTCGCAGAAGATGATTGGGATGAAATCGCCGTCGGATCGGACTTGAAAGTGGCTGCCAAGGCACCTGGAATCCTCGTCGTGTCAAAGTGTGCGAGGTGCTTGGTACGTCGTACTGTCGATCGTATGAAGGCGCTTCTTCTTACTTTGTGGCCTGCTGATGTTTAGCTTCCTAATGTTTCTCCTGAAACTGGGATCAGAGATCAGGCTGTTCCATACAAAGTCCTGATGAAGACGAGGCTTGGAGCTGACCCCAAGAACAAATGGAAGCCTTGTTGCGGCTGCAATGGTATTCTGTTTGTTGAAACATAGTCAATTCCAGAATTCTTACATCTACCTATTCAGGTGTGCCACTAGGTGAAGGTACCATTACAGTAGGAGATGCTGTTATGATCAGATCACTCGTGGATTAGAGTCAATATAATAGAGCCCTGTCACTCCTGCTATATGTCCTCTTTGACATCTGGGAATCCCATTGGCGCCGGTGGTCCAATGATGATGGTCCTGTTCAAAGGTTGTCCTGTGTGCAAAACATCTTGTGGATCTCATCTTTCTGTCACCATTCTCCTCCGCTGATCTCTTTCTCCAGAAGAGCAACGTTCGGACCAAGACCTGACAGGTGTTATTAGATGTGATAGAACCGGCTTCTCAGCGAACTCACTGGGTGAGTTCCAAAGATGACGACTGTTGCAAACGGCACTGATGCCTCTTCAGCTTCAATCAAGTATAGCATGTGATAACCCACGGATTGACAATGCAAGATTCAACACCTCTACTCCTGTTCTAGTATGTTTCGTGAGCACCACGAGGAAGAAGACCATGCTAACGCTATCGTATTGTCAGGAACTCGGGGCCGAAAACGGTGGAGCAAGATGATTCTCGTACAGTGCCGCAATCACCGCAAAAACGTTGAAAATACATATCCGAGTGAACATGAACATGGTATCCTTGTGCGACCGGAATTCGACCCAATTCTCACGGACGCGGACGGCCATTGTACCTGTTCGCGTTGAGCCCTTTCCGACGAAGAGTAGCGACTCAGACGAACCATCGAGAATTAATATTGGGATAATCAGGAGGGTAACAAGAGCCGCTGAAATTCGTCCTCTAATGCCGATCAGCAAGCGAGTTATGGTGGTGTAGGCCCAAAAACGTACGGAACCACATTTTTCATGTTACAATATCCAAGTTCTGGAAGTTTTTGAACATCAGACGGATTACGGAGGCCTATCTGATTCAACAAGTGAGTAGCCGTTTCGATTTCCAAGTGCTGTACTTACCACCAAGACCTCAACAACAATTGCAGCGAACAGAATGTACGGTAGAACAACCGCCTTTAATTAAATCATGCAAAAGCAGCCGATGTAAAAAGTGTTTGCTTACCACCACGGTCTCGAGATTTGACTTCCTGGTATGTATCTTGATTGGGCTATCAACCTCTGAGGAATCTACCTCCTTGATGTTGCGAGCCATCTATCCGGGGTCTTTCAATCCTTTTGCTCGACTATACTCCACTGCTGCTCCTACCTGATAAACCAATGCCAAAGTCGCCGACATACCGCTAGGACATTCATTACCAACTGCTCTTCCTCGCTCAAGCAAATAAAAACTCACAAAACTGGTACCCCATAAATCAAACACGCCTGCGCAAGACAAATCCCAAACGGCGGATTGGGATTGCCCAGTTGACCCGCAATGAAAAGAAGGAGATACGCGAAACAGAACAACACAAGCATGAAGATGAAGTTGAACCAAGTAGCCTGTCGCGTTCGTGATTTGGAAGATAAAAGAGATGAGAGGAGGATTAGAATAGCTCCAGAGAGCCCGAGGAGATGAAAGACAATGAAGGCGATCACAAGCGCTGCCGGAGGTGAGCCAAAATCTGTGGTGAGATATCGGGAGCTTACCGGGTACAGGACGTTCATGGCCTTCAAATGTATCTCGTGTGGACATTGTAGACTCTGGCTGCCGTCCAGAGGCAGGAAGAAAAGTAGGAAGAAAAGGAACGGGGATGACAAATGTCGAACAGCTGCGATTGTTGTACTCTTCGATGCTCGATGCTGTAAGTGTCTAGTATCCATCTAGAGCTCGCGCAGAAACCTAAATAGCTATACACAACTGTAACAGACAGCGTGTCGCATCAAAAGCCGGGTTGCTCTATCTATCATCTTGGGCATATGATAGATTGACGTCCATATCTTTTAACCTCGCTGATAAGACGGGAGGTCACCGACATCCGGATTACGGACCGCTCAGATTGGAAATTTTGCAAGTGACCACCACGGACCGGTCTCTAAAACCTTAATAAAAGAAAATGCCCCAGTCGATGATACGGCTGAAGCTTGAAGTCGGTTCACAACATGCATCGGCTACCCCTAATCGTTCTTGCAGGCTATGCCGTAGCATTGCAAACACAAGTGGACCTCACGCCTTTTCGCAATAACAAGGCTGCTGCCCTGACCAACCACTCCACAGCCAACTTCGACAATCACAACGGCTCCTATCCGGCCGAGTACCTTCCTACTGGCCAGCTTATTGACGCGTCTATAGCGTACGCTTTGCCAAATTGGAGCTCACCTACAGGGATTCATGATAATATCAACTGCTCTGGACAAACCATCCAGCTTCCACAAGGAAAATACTATTCATTCAATTGGCTGGGTGCGACGGACGGGATAGCATACGTGAACGGAGAGTTTTTCGCTGTGTATGAGGACGGAACAACAGAGAGTCTGGGATTTGTCATTGCGCCTTGGTGGCTGAAGAATCCTAGTGATGGGTGCGGTCAAGTCTGTCTATTGTCAACACAATCTGATTTCCATTAGGCCCATAACTGCACCATTTCTGAATGAGGGCGACAACAACGGTTCTACGCGTCGGAATTGGAATATCACGCGCATGTTCACATTCCAGCATCACTTGGACAATTCGAAAACATTGACTGCGCTGATCTTACCGAATCAGACAGCCTCTTCACAACTTACCGGCGTCGTCAGCATCCATGTCTTTGCTATAACTCTTCTGTCTGCACCAGAAATATCCCAAACAGAGGGACCTGTGCTAAGTGTGCAGAATGTTCGCAGTACTACGAAGTACGTTTCCTTCTCCCTTCTTTGCAAGAGATTTATTCATGCGCGCAGTTTTCGCACTGTTAACAATACGGAAGTCCAGCTTATCGAGTTGACCTGTAAATAATCTCGCTTCTTTCCGTCCACCTCTGCATGGGTCACCTCCTCAATACAACTTTCTCTCACTTCCGACTCGAGCTCTATACGGACTATCACCCCCGGTTACGTCAATCGTCTCCGCAGTGGCGATCAAGTCCGCGTTCTTGTTGGTATCACAAACGAAGGTGTTGCTCCTGGAACCGTCTTGGATGATATCAAGGTCCAGGTACACGAAACCAAAGCCTTTCTCAATGGCAACTGGACCATTACAGCTGGCATTTCCCCCTATATTCGAGATGACAGCAGTCTACGTACACATGAAAGTACAGAGTGGTTTAACGGTGCCAAATTCGGAATTCTTTGTTCATTGGGGTAGGTCGCTTTCACCTCTCTCCTCATTATTCGACTGAACACGAACATACAGGTCCCTACTCTGTCCCAGCGTATACTCTCTCTGGTACACAGTATGCCGAATGGTATTGGTATTGGCAACACAACCCCGCCAACTCATCCAGCCGTGTCTGGACATACCATAAAGAGACGTACGGCGAGGATTTCTTCTATGATATGTTCTTCAACGATCTCACGGGGAGCGAGTGGTCTGCGGAGCGTTTTGTTGAGGATGTGAGGGGTTGGGGCGCCAGATATTATGTGATTACGACGAAGCATCACGACGGATTTGCATTGTTCGATACAGGGAATTCGTCGAATCGTAACTCGCTGAATTACGGTCCAAAGTGAGCCCCGTGTTCTTTGTTTAATGCTAAAACTGATTCGTTCGCCAGGCGGGACATCATAGGCGAACTCGTCAATGCTACGCACCAACATAACCTACTGCACCCTACTGCGCCCCTTTATAACGGATTATACTTCTCTTTACCTGAGTGGTTCAATCCCGCTTTTGCGAAATACGGCCATGCAGGGGGAGGAGATGATCTCTATCATCGGCGGTCGAGTGACCCAAATAACCCTGGCTACTATATTCTTCAGAGGACTGGATTTGCTGGTGGACTTGCTCGGTATGTATATCTTCTCTCACGGTATTCTGCTGGCTAATTCACATCAGGAACGCGTATAACTCTTCAGCGCCACCCGAACCTTACACAGGTTACATTGAAGTCGAGGATTACTTGGAGGACATAATGAAGCCCCAAATGAGAAGTCTGATATATGATTATGACATGGATATTATGTGGTGCGATGTTGGTGGGCCGACGGTCTGGCCTGAGCTTGGTAGGTTCTCTCCACCGTTGTGTAAGTCATGGAGCTCATTGAGAGTCAAAATAGTCCCTGAATGGTTCAACTACGCTCGAGGACAGGGCAGACAAGTGGTAGCAAATGCAAGATGTGGTGCAAACTACAGCGATTTTGATGTACGTTTTGCCCTTCCTCTATACTGGTACCAATTTGAAAGCAACACTAGAATCCGGAATACAGCGCCACTTCCCACCTCAAAACTCGCAAATGGGAATCTAGCGAGGGTTCTGATCCATATTCGTACGGATACAACCAGGATACGCCATTTGAGAACTACCGAAACACCACATACATACTGCATTCGTTGATTGATATCGTGGCTAAGAATGGTAATTATCTGATCGATGTAGGACCAACGGGGAATGGGAGTATCGTTGAACCCTCGCGTAAGAGCTTGGATGGCGTAGGAAGGTGGCTTGGCGGAGATAAGGCAGGCGGAGGAGGGGGAGAAGCGATATATGACACTCAGTATTGGTATGTTGCCCAGGAAGATGGAGACCTTCGCTTCGTAAGTATCTCACTACCCCTTCGGAGTTAATGGCTGACTCACAGCGACCGACAGACTACGAAACCCGATGCATTCTACATCATATCCCTTCACTACCCTGTCAACGGCGTCATACGTACACAGTTGCCACTGCCAGTCAAAGAGGGCGATATCATTCGATTTTTGGGTCCACAGGGAGAGGGCACGGCGTTGGATTGGTGTTGGGTAGAAAATGATGAAGAAGGGGCAGTCTTTGAGCTGTACCTGGATGAAGAAGAGCTCAAGCATACACAGGATGCGTGGGCATTCAAAGCTAGCTATACCCTTTGAGTTCGGTATGAATACAACGCATTAACGATTGAGCACCGTTAAGCTTAAAAAAGTGCAGCGAGTAATTTATTCAACGACATATGTATATCAATGTCCAACTGCCCCTACCTTCTGAAGTACAGCATTGGGAATGCAAGTTCACTGGAGTAACGTGAAGGGAATGACTGGACTACCACTGGATAGCATAGAAGGTCAGGGATAATGCCATTCAATGCGGAACACCTCAGTTTCCAACTTGAGCCTGAGGATTTGGCCCACCTATCGACAGATCGACCTTTGGCAAAGACATCAATGTCTCTTTCCAGGATTCCCATATCTCCGCGAAGGTAATCCGGTGGAACTTGCCGGGTGAGTGCTCTTGTACAAGCAATGCTCGTACTGAGTTGTAACGCACGAATGGAACGTATATGGGTGCCGGTGACATCTTCGCTTTTCCGATGTATACGAGATACGTAGCGGGCTCAGTAGTCGGTATGCCCGAATCGTCCAGGAGGAGCTGCCAAACAGATCCATTGTGTCCGCGAACAACGATCATCGCTCCTTCCTCTGCAAGTTCCACTCCGCCCCTACATTCATTGTTTCCGGCGGCAATGACCACCGGATTCTCTTGCATATTGTCTGGCACGCCACTTCTCCATCCTACTAGTCGTGCTGCGGGAGCAATGAATCTCAGATAGCCGTTCTCATCCATGCTACCACTGTCGGGAATGCCATCCAGATATTCACCCCCGTATATCAATGAAGACAATTCCTCTACAACTAGTTTTTGCGTCCCGTCTGACAAGAGCACATACGCCTCTCCAGCGACGCTAGTTTCTGGAAATCGAGGAAAGGTGGATATTTCGGGAGATGGGTCAAGAGCATACGCAGCGCCAATCCAGCTGGCTTTTCCTCCGTTTTCCAGTACCCTCCTGACCAGAGCAATAGTTGCTCCCAAACGATCATTCTTCTCGAAAGATCCTGGATCGAGAGTGACGCCAAAGACGTTCATGATGCTGAACACCATATCCACCGGACGAGATGATGTCCGAAGAAGCGCGCTACGCCAAATACTTTGTTGTATCAGCGCCTGTTCGGGCTCACTCCTATCGGATTTATCCCGGAGTGCATCTGTCAATGCGGACGCAGGAAGGGGGTTTGTGCCAAAGAGTTTGACTGTTATGGGTATTTCTTCACCATCAATAAATAGCTTCACACCACGCCCTGATGTTACCGATGCATGGAGTAAATCCAGGAGGTCCGTACAAGCGGATTGGCCCTCCACGACATTTGCGATCCTGAATTTGGTCATGGTTACTCTGATCGCGGTGTTCTTTGCATTTATTACACGATCCCAACGGAAAAGCACTACCGTTTGCTTTGGAACGATGGCTTCCTGCAATGTCCACCCACGATCAATCCAACTAGTCCTCTCATTGAGCCTCACCAGCCGTCTAATACCTCCAGGCAAGATACAGCACATCTTGCAAGAAGTATAGATCGAGTACATCCTAGTGATCTGCCAGATTTTGTCCGGCTTACTCGTTTGCAGGATGCATAAGCGGTCGAGCCAGAGATATCGAGAATGGTTTCTGATAGCGATGCATACGTGCTCGAGGACATCGAGGCTGATCGGATCTCCGTCTTCTGCTCCTTTGACTTGGAACGTCCCATGCATGTCTTCCCAGTAATGGGGACTGGATGGATCGTCGGTATTGGTCTCGTTACCGCGCCAAGTGTACGATATGGAAGTGTATGTAACGTTTGGGGGATGAGGAGGAGAGCCGCTGGAAGTAAGATGAGAACTGGCAGAGTCATATGTGTGTGATCCATCGAACTCGTAGATATCCAATTGCTGCGCCTGCAGGAATGCCTCGCAGTCTACAAAGCGATATCGACATGGTGTAGCGAATGGTGAGAGATCGAGAACGGTATCTCTCAGTTGGTATAGCTTGGAAGTAAAGATGAGTTTTCCCTGCGGCAGATCGGAGAACAGGTAGCGTTCTGCAAATGAGCACGAAACTTGAAATTGTCTGCAGTAGCGCCCACTCACCGTGGTATCTTCGGGTTCCGTTGCAACAGTGGAGACTGCATGGCAGTTGTCCGACATGGGAGTTCAGTTATATGAGTTCGAGTGGTGTTTGGATCGAAAGAGCCCGGCGAGGATCGATAAATGCAACGTGATCGGAGGAGGCAAAATCGCGAGCGGCGATCTCGGTGATGACTGAAATCCCAAAGAGTCTGTTGAAAAATAGGAAATGGGTCGGGTATGCTACACATAACGTGAATTTAGCGGGTATACGGCATGGTACTAGTGCTAGCTTCAGCCAAGTGGACACCCAGCCCATCTTCATCTTCAGGACCCGATTCGGTAGCATCTGAATCATCATACTCCGAATCACTCTCCGTCTCTGTATCGGTATCCTTCTCTTTCCCAGCGCTCGGACCCATCTTTCCTTGAACCGTCTCCGTTATAGTCTTCGATCGTAACCGCCCGATATGTGCAGTCAACGTCGATGGACGGTGATTGGTGTTGTCGTTGGTGCCATTATTGACAACGATTCCCTTCCTAATCCATCGACTCTCCCCCTCTCCCTCAGTTAAAATCCTCTCTTTCCATCTCCTGCTAAACCAGGCATTCAAACACGGCGACCGTTTGAGTTTGGTCATCTCGACGTGAACGATTTCTTTGCAAAAGTAGTCGAGGGAAAGGTCATTGGGTGTGTAGTCTTTGGAGCGGTGTTTTAGTGTTGAAGAGGAAGAAAAGGAAGAGAATACATACCGAATGGCTGTTCAAGATCTTCTCCGGCGGTTACGAACCCTTGGAAAATAAAAGCTGCAAGTGCTACGCCAATGATTGAATACCAGCCAAACATCTTCACGAGTTGGAATGGTAGGAAAAAGAGGTATATCCAGACGGTACTATACAACGTCAGTCGATGCTCGTATGGTTGGAAAAGGTTCACTCACTGCTTGATATGTACACTCAGCACACTAGACAGTCATTATTTCAAAAAAAAACGACACAGACATGTAAGGGGAAGAACATACAAGGGCAAAGGTACCGCCACAATCTTCTCCACGACGCCTAGCGAATCTTCGAATGTCGCCACACACCCCATTATGGCTCCCATACTCGTCCCGGGGACGGTACCCCGTTCTTCTAACACGCTGAGCCATTCACTCAGGCATCGCAAGATCTCCAACGGGAGATTACCTCCAGGAAGGACAGGACGAAGTTTGTGCGTATGAGTTTGGGGTTTGGGCGGTAAGACGGCTTGCCATTTCTGCATGTTCTGTTTCGTGTACTCAGCGTGACTCTGAGTCTGATTTTGACTCTGGGGCTGAGTTTGAGTTGTAAAGTTGAGGGTGTGATGTGTTGAATACGGAGACCGCTCGTTGAGGATTGCAGGAGAACAGGTGATAAGTCGGCTTCTGGTCGGCTGAGGTTTGTGACCGTGTTGAAATGGGAGGTGTGTACTTTAAGTGATTCCTATAGACACTTTCAATAACGTGGTGAATTAGTCGAAAGGAACGCCACGTACAGGATGTAGCGGCTTCACGAGGTCGTACAAATCTTCGTAATAGATTCCAGCTTCTCCGCGAATGTGATGCTTGACAGCCACAATGAATCTTACAGGTAGTGAGTCAAGTATGCTACACGAAAGAAGCCAGGAAACATACCCTTCGATCAAATCCAAAGCCATTCTCTTTTCTGCCATGACCTTCGATAACTCTTCCTTGGACCGCTTCAGCCTTCCTGTCTCTTGTTCTTCCGACGTTCGTGGAGTTCGACACGGTGGGACGTGGTACCAAACGAGACGCCCCATAACTCGGGAATTCTTGATGATATCGGACCAGGCTGTACGCCCAGTGTAGTATCGGTCGTAGCTACATTTTACCTCAGCATGAATACTATGGAGAGAAATGAGGAACCACTGACCCACTGATTGCTCGGTAAGAGATGACAAAACCCAAAACTACTCCGATGACAGTGAGCATAACATTGGGAATGGCCAGTTCAAAAGGAGTGAGCATCGTCAAGGCTGCGACCAGGTGTTGCGAATGAAGTGTGCACAAGGACAATGGGCCACACGGTCCATATCTACAAAACGGTTTTAACTGGCATTCAAAAAATAATATTGATGCTAACTCACCACAGAACCTTTGCCGAACGACCATCTAAGCCCAGAAGGAGAAGGAATGTGATATTTTTCGGAGAGATCAAGTAGTGGGCGGCTCGAGGGAAGGAGTGTGTGACGACCCGATTTTGAGCGCTTTGCGAGTCTTTCTGGCATTATTTTTTGGGCCTGGACATATGCTGGTGTTGGTAGAAGACAAGTGAAGTCGATGAAACGAAGAACGCTGGGACGAAGAACGCCATCATGACAACTTGGCGCTCACAAGCAAAGCGCTCATTTTCGGATCACTGACGACTATCGCTGGTTTCTGATTTGACTCTATCATCGATGTGGATAGCTGGCCGTTACCGTCCTGTGGCCAGTAAAGGAGATACAATTTACTCCTATGCTCAACTGAGCCCGGGAGACACCCGCTGGCTACATATGCATGTGTCTTAGAAACTTCAATATTCAACGTGAGTATTCACTACAAATGTACACGGCTTGGTTGATCAACTGATTTTGTGTTACCCACTCCCGGCAGGACCCGGGAAGCTCCGCCAAAGGCCGGTCCGGCGATAGCGTAGCTGAGACCGAAATTCAGATTTTGGCGGACAGGCCCCTAGGGGAGCTTCCCGGGTCCTCTCCCGGCTCGGGTTGAAGTACACTGGTAGTGCACCTGACCAATCCAACTCAGAGAACTATGGACCAATGATTCAACCGAGGTTTCGAACTTATTTCGTACAACAATATTAATCATGGGTGGGGTCCTTCGGAACCTCTAAGTACCACGCATTCGATATGTTCAAAACATACCACTACGACTTTGGGATCATGCAAAGCTTTGCCATCACCATCGACTTGATTGTTTTCGTTCCTGTATTGCCCTATATTTTCTCATGACGTCCATCCTCTTGCGAAGGACTTTGACCAGTCCATTGTGCATTTGTATACCAATTTGCCTAGAATAAATATGATCAGGGTCCGTCGCTGGGAAACACCAATCCAACTCTATCCGGTCTTTCCATCCACGCAGAAAAAACCCGACCTGTTCTTTGCTCTCCCATTGAACGAGATGCCTGTGATAGTGCACGAAATGCCCGCATGCAATGCAGGGCATTTTGTTCGTTGCAATATATGGAAAGGGGCGCTCTACATATGGACGACCTCCGTCGTGATATCGGAGGAGATTGCATTCGGGGTGGGACCTGAGAACAATGTTGCCGTCCGTGTGGTGAAGGGCTGCGCGGATCTGTGCGATGAGTGTTTCTTGGTCTTCTGGCTGGCTAGGTATCTCATGGATCAATTTACATATAGCGTCGATGTTAATTGATCCGGAACGTCGAATACCATGGTCTCCAGCACGAACGCCAGTGATATTAAGAGATCGGCCTTTGAACATTTTTCGGAATGTGGACCGTTTGGACAAACGATAGAGCTCAATGGCACGAAGCGCCGGCTGAATGAGCTTTTTGATATATCCAACTCCATTAAAATCCCACTGGTGGGGTAAATCGTTCAATGGAAGTGGTAAAGTTGCATCGAGTTTGCATTCTGGCAAGTTGTTAGTTAAGCCTCGCTTAATGAAATCTACTCACGCTGAAACTGTCGGAAGTAGTAGAAAACTGGAGGTCGAGCCTCCCTTTTACGGCTTTGCTTCTCGAAGCATTTGATGGCCTCTGCATACTCGCATAGTTTAACCAGGTCTTCATCGATCCATACGCCGCTAGCGATGGCATGTTCGTATAGAATGAAGACCTTTTCCAAAGTATCAAGATAAGATTTGTCGGCAAGGTCCATATGTTCGAGATGACACGTCCGAATGAAGGCGAACCATGCTGCACATTCCCTCGACCGTTTTCGGAACCTTGAGTGCTGCCTGCCGCTATTCAGATGATGGATAATAAAATTGCGAACTAGTTCACTCTTGCTAAGCTGTTTGACAGTAGTAGCACTACGCTCGATGTTGTTGATTGAGGTCTGGATCAGGTCCCAGCACCTATTTATGGTAGTCGTGTCCTGCAGCGCCAAATCCAGTTGGGAGTCGTCATCTGCAGATACAAATAGACATGCTGATTTCTTTGACAGTGCGAGAGTCCCTGCGAACTGGGGTTGGTTGTGAGGATGGTAAGGTAGCAAGGAGACGAGCGAATCGAGGTGCCAGAGGACTGCACAAAGGTTAGGGCCCAAATGGCCAAAGTTACGAGTTCAATGTAGAACTGAGCGCCTTCTCTTATTCGGCGTTATCAGTCATATCAATTTCTCACGCCGCCGCTATGTTTGTTCCAAGCTTTCAAATTTCAAATTTCAATTTCTGTTCTTTGCAGCTCAGGACATTGTTATTGACATGTTTTTCCTGTAAATACACATCCTAGTTGTGCTCTGCAAGCTCACGTCCCGCGTGGTGCAAGTTTTCCGCAAATATATCATCTTTGCTGTTCGCCGCTGACGCTTGGCTTGTGACCTAACGTGTTCATCTCTGGGGGAATATTTTTTTTTATTCCTCATGTCGCTATGTACAACAGGCGGCGGTACCCTGCCCTTACCCTGTCTCACGAGCACAAGCCCTTGGGCTCTATACAATGAAATATAATACTTCAATTTTACTGAGCATGTTGACGACGATACCTTGATCGGAACTCGTTCCCGTCGGCGAGAAACGCCGACCCACTCGAGCTAGTATGGTAAAGACCATTTATGAGTTCAGGGTCATAGGAAACACTATTATGATAATGGATAAGGTTCTATGGTTGACAGGAGAACAATTCTGGTATTACTCACCCTTTCCACAAATCGATGCTCATTTTCTTCAGGGTTGAGACTAAGAAACAGAGTATGTCGCTGACGGAAAGGCAGGAGAGACAGCTCTGATCGTGGTACAATTACGTACACACTTCCCACGTTTTTTTTTGAGCGCCGCTGCAAACGCCAAACAGTGCGCAAAGCGCACGTCCCGCGCCTTGCTTGTCTAAGTCCTAATGTATGCACGTTCGTCGAGAATGAATTACGGAGACAGGCTGATGTGATAAAACGGTGGGAAAGTGCAATTCATTCGACACAGACCTTGACATGCTTGACAAGCAAGGTAAGTATACACCATCCAACATCGTCTGACGTGCTTGAATCCTAGATCACTGACGACTATCGCTGGTTTCTTCACTCTCTATCATCGCTGTGGATAGCTGGCCAGTACTTAAAGGAGATACAATTTACTCCTATGCGCAACTGAGCCCGGGAGACACCCGCTGGCTACACATGCATGTGTCTTAGAAAACTTCAATATCCGAGTCAACGTGAGTATTCAGTACAAATGTACGGCTTGTTGATCAACTGATTTTGTGTAGGGTACCCACTCCCGGCTTGGGTTGAAGTACACTCAGGTGGTAGTGCACCTGACCAATCCTAGATCTTGACTCGGAGAACTTGGATAGATCAATGATTGAGGTTTCGAACTTATTTCGTACAACAATATTAATCATAGGTGGGGTCCAACAGTGGAACCCGATAAGTACCAAGACCTAATGACCTTTACCTTAAAACTGGCTAGGCTTCACGAAGACCTCCGACGGTGTTCATCGACTTGGATTCGCCACCAATTGTCAGCTGACGACACAGCATCTTTTTCACAAGGATCGCTCGGATTTCAACACATACCCGAATTCTTGAATCGAGCCTATTTATCAGAGACTGGAAATGAACACAACAAACGAAGAAACAAGCCATGTCGAACAGACTCATATTACCCTCTTTCCTTTCTCCCATCATGATCTCCATTCAGAGACTCATTCACAAATTCCCTCGACCACTTATCAGCCTGCCATCTATTCTTATCGTCATATATCTCCTCCTTGTACGTTCTCTCCGATGGAAAAGGTACAACTATATTCAGCGTACCTATGGGTCCAAATATCGGACGAGGACGCTCTCACTTGAAGATGCACAAGCAATAATCGCGATCGGTTCCCAATACGAATTACCAGCTATTCTGGAGTATAGCGTCGCGTTTGCTTTATTCAAGACTTACGCCATCGTAAGCGATACCGTCGTCTTCCTGGTCGCGGAAGGCTGAAGAGGTGTGCAGCCCAGTATATCGAAGATCTTAGCTGGGACCAAAGAGCTCAAGTCGGATGAGATGGTTGCCAAACGTTATGCCGACGTGGGTGTTTTTGTTTGGCTTCACGTCTTCTATCCTCTTACCTTCCATGCTGAACAGACAGGGATTCTAATCGGTAAATCGTTATTTTCCCATGTCGTGGTCGTTTCTTAGCATCATAAACAGCAACATGGGTCCGATGTCCCATTAATGGTTACTCTCCCGCTAAACCTGGCGTAAATGACCCCAGAGCGAATCTCGCAATCGCGCGTGTTAATTGGCTGCATTCCCATTATCCTATCGTAGGTGGCCCCTTTTTTAAATCTCGACTTCGAGATGAGGGCTGATTCAAGTCATAGAAAAATGAGGATCACCTGTACACACTGGCACTATTCATGTTCGAACCTGAGGTGAGCGCACACCTCGCTTCAGTCTGCACCATCCTTTCGTATACTCATTCAGTCGTAGAAATGGTCCGCTAAATACGGCTGGCGAGAGCTAGCTCCTATCGAGAAACATGTAGGGGATTGTACCTCACCGCTTATGTTGCAGTTGAGCTGACTGTTAGTGAAGGCTTCATTCATGTTTTGGAGTGAGGTCGGCCGTCGAATGGGCATTAAAGACATACCCGAGACGGCAGAAACATTTAAGGAATGGGTTCAGGTGCGTCCCATGCCTGGAATTATAGCTTCAGAGCCAAACAAACACGAACGTAGGAATACGAAGAACGCGCTATGTACCCAGCTCAGACGAACTGCGATGTTGCTTCGTTCACTTTAGAGGAGCTGATCCGTGAGTCGCATTCTCCTTCCTCATTACTTACGCTTGACCCCTAAAACAGACACCTTACCCGAACATTTTGGCATGAGATCCCTCGCACGTATATTAGCCATCGCCATGCTAGAGGACAATGTGCGCGAGGCCATGATGCTACCTCCCCCACCGCGTTACATCAAGCTCATCCTCCACTACACCCTTAAATCATCGCCTTCCATATTCGGTATTTCCATCTACCTAGGTTCCGAGCAGCCGGACTCATCGAACCTGATCTGCCTGATTCTATCTTGCGTGGAGAGACCAAACCGCTGATGCGTCCAAAGTACTTTACTTCTAAACCGTGGTACAAACCCCAGTCGGAATCGTTCATAGGGAGAACGTGGGACGCGTTGATGGTTCAGATGGGCAAGTATGAGGATATACCTAGCGAGAAGTGGAGATCTGAGGGTTATAGGTTGGATACCATCGTATGTCGTTCGTTTTTGTGGTCTGACCTTGGGAGCTGACATGACCAATGCATAACAGGGGCCGGTTAAATACGAGAATGGTAAGTTGGCTCGAACATGCCGGAACAAAAGAGCTGATATGGTGCGGTCCTAGCTGGTCAAGACAAAGTTTTCAGTACGGCAGAGGAGCTGCAAGGGTGTCCAATTAGTGCTGTATGGAAAGCAAAGTAATCTTTGTGGTCAATTAAACAATCTCCGTGTACTATTATCCATTTCGTCGTGAATATACAACCAGTCGAAAATGATGTGCAAGCCCAATGGTGTATGAGATACGCATTAAGAATAATGATAATAACGAGGGTCAGCAGCGTACGGGTTTACACCAGTGGTGGGGTAGCAGATGAGGAAGCTGAAGCTGACCCCGCTGCCGGTGTTGGCGTTGGCGCCGGTGCAGGGGCTGCATACCCAGCGCCAGGTTGGAGAGCGTATGGGTAAGTATATGGATAATAAGCCGATCTGCCGTATGTGCCATTTGGATATGCAGTGCTGGAAGAAGATGCATACGAGCTATATCCCATTACCGGATAACCTGATCCTGGGGGTCCATTAGAATCATCGGTGAATCGTACGAGGTAAAGAGTACGTGCCTCCAAGAGAAGCACCGTATGGCGAAGTGTAGGCATTATAACCGGGGTACATGGGTAAGTCACTGTGGTGGGGGTGCATTAACACTGGTGCTGTTGTAACTGTTTCGCCAGGGGTTGGGGTTTTGGAGGCCGATGACGACGCTTTCCTGCTATCAGAGTCGTCATTCAGAGATGCCATAGGGGGATCGGAGTCTGCGCGTGAAACTGTATTGCTCGTTTTTGCAGCATCAGGCGACGGTGAACGCTTCGGAGCATTTGCCACTATTTTGGCTAGTCTAGCGCATCCATATTGCTCCTGTAGTAGCTGCTGACCTGAACTGTGGTCTGAAGTATCTGAATTAGCATGGCATTTACAGGCTGAGGGTGTTTCTCACCTTGCTCGGCATCGAAGCGGCAATGCGCTTGAAATCATCCCCATACTGCCCAAGAAGTTTCAGAAAAAGGTCTAACATCACGACAGACCACACATGAGGACGAGGAGACACAGGTATGTGATAAATAGAGCAACGTACCTTTGTCTTCTTCTGACCATGTTGAACCGGCGACAGATTTTCTCCCAATGGAAATAGATTCCGTATCAACAGTGGGACCATCCTCCACCGCAGGCGGAGGTGTCGATGTATCGTCATCGACGATCGCTGCAGACTTGACTTTTCTAGAACGTTTTGCTCTTTTGGCTGGCTTACTGGGTTCCTCCTCCTCCTGGCTCCACTTTAGTGTGACGTGAGAGGGTGGTTGCGAAGAACTTACCATGGGTGCCTCTTCCTCGGGATCGTTCTGAGCCGCTAGTGAGGTCCGAGCGGAAGTACTGACGGCGCCAGGACCGGCACGTCGACGGCGAGGACGTGCTTCTGGTTCGGGAGTAGGTGTTGCTGTTGGAGTGTTTTCCACCTCGGTAACCTTTCTTCCGGAGACTTTTCTCGTTTCCACAGCCGAAGGTGCCGGCGTTGCAGATCCTGATGCTGCTGCTGCTGCTCTACGACCCTTTCCTCTGGTCGTTGGCCCAGAAGAAACTTCGGCATCATGCTTCCTGATATCAGCCAGGAGTGCATTGCCCTTCCTCTTCCCAGTCCTCTTCTTCCCTTTACGCCCAGACGCATGCATCGCGACGACATTCCTAAAGTCGATGTTGACCTTTTTATGCAGATAGTAAAAGTCAACACATTGCGCAGGAGTCTTGTTTGGCAGATATTTTGCAATAATACCAAACTGTTTGGGATAGGCGGCGAATTTGTCGAGGAATATCTGCTTCTCTTCTTCGGTCCAGTCAAGGACGCCGGTATCCGGTGCGTAGTATTCTGCCGGATTGTCCACGCGAAGGTTATTGTCGTCAAAAACGTAATCGACTTTTCCCTTCGTGACTGATATCATATCCGGAATCTTAGCCAAGTTCCGAACACATAATTGATTTGGGTCTGTAGCTTCGTCGTACCCAATACTAGCGATGATTTGCTCCATTTCAAAGTCGGAGCGTACCGCGTCACCGAGGGTTGCGGCTGATCGTCTTGTGGTTCGACCTGTAGCTGGGGGTAACACCGTGGGTTGAACAGGTGTCTCGGTAGCGGACTTTTCGGCAGCTTTCGCTTTCGCCTGCTCGTCCAACTTGGCACAGTGTTCCATCCATTTCTCGTGTAAGGTGACGTACTCCTCCTTCAGTTTCTGCACTTTGTTCTTCAAAGCCACCTGTCGCGCTTCAAATTGTTCCACGAGACCACTCCGAATCCGACGGAAAGTCTGTGTGCGACGAAGGCCTGGCTCATCCAGGAGCATTTGGCACATGATTAGATCAGAACGTGGTGGAAATAAAACAACCTTTTCGTGCGGAAGTCGCGGTATTGACAAGTTTGTGGCCAATATAGGTTCAACACGTTCTTCTCGCGTCTGACGGTCTGCAAGTAGACGAGTCATCACAACGACGCGGAGAGCTTCCCTGACATTTGTGGCATCGGCCATGTTTGGTATGTCTTCCAGACGGAAATCGGGCGCAGTAATGTTTTCTGGAGGTGGTATGGGGGTAGAAGTAGAGCTAGTGCTATCCACGGGTCTTGAGCTCGAAGCCTCAGCTTGTTGGTTTGAATCGGCGGGGGCTGTGTCCTCTTTGGCCTCTGGAGACGGAATGGCACCCGTGTCAGCTCCTGTGGGAGGTACCGCGATACCGTTCGGCACACTCGACTTCTCGTTGGTCGAGCTATTCGGGATTATAGGAACAGCCTGGTCATCCGGGACTGTTGGGACACTATTATCCTTGTCATCTAAATCTCATTAATGCTAACGAAGTCATCAACATAAAATGTTACGTACTCGCTTTCACGTCTCCATTGATCTCGCCACGTGCTGCATCAGGAGGGTGGGAATCTTCAACCGAGGGGCAAGGTTCAACCGGTGTTGAAGCCTTTTGCAGACTCTCGACGGATGCAACAACGGAAGCCGTCGTAGTTGGAGCCGGGCAAACACTGGACGAGGTATCGGGAGTATCTGGTTTCTCTTTTGCAACGAGTGCAGGAATAGAAACTGGAGATGGCCCTTTGACAGCACGCGCTGTGGGTTTTACAGACGTTTCTCTTGACGAAGCGATAGAAGAATGAGAGGGAGATCGCGGAGTAATGCTGGCATGCGAAGCCTGGGCTTGTATTTTCTCCGTATCTACAGAGGCATCCTCAGTAGCATTAGATTTACTCTGTACCCCATCACGGTCACTCGGAATTGGAACACGAGATACGGGAGAGGCGCGACGAGCTGGTGTAGACGCTTCAGAGTCGATATACTTCTTTGAGGGATGAAAATGCCTTCGAGGAGAACGCGAGCGAGATCGGCTGCGTGAATGGAAACGTGAACCAGACTGGGAACGACTCGGAGACCGAGAGCGCGAGCGAGATGGGGATGATGACCGCGTACGCCTGCTGACACGAGGACGAGAGCGTGATCGAGACCGGGAGACAGAGCGACGACGAAATGGAGGTGAAAATGATCTACCTCGAGAGAGACTACGCCTGGGTGAACGTTCGCGGCTGGGTCTGCCAGTACTGTCAGGCCCTGGATAAGACTCTCTGCGAAGATTATCGCCCTCTTGATTGTATGGGGGTCTATAGGACTCATATCTAGCGCTGCCCGCCGGTGCTTCGGCCCCATACGTATCTGGACGATAATACCGATCCTCATAGTTTGAATGATTTCTCAAATGCGATGCCCAGGGACGCTCAGGTGACCTAAGTAATATAAGCATATAAGAATGAAACGATGTATAGAAAAGTGTCAACATACCCTTTATTTACTATACTGCCATTCGCCTGCTTCCAAGAATCAGATGGTTCAAACATTCTAGTAGCGACAGTATCTGTTCCTCTCCATCCTCCTGCAGCTTCTCTGCTCGAATTATACGGTGAATTGGGTGATAGAGGGCTTCTTTGATCATACGGTCGCCTTTGGTCATAATAGTCCCTGGATGAGCGCCGGGAGTTGGAAGAGGAGGGTCCATCGTACCGGTCGTATGCACCTTCACCAGATGGACGACCATAGTCATGATAGTTATCCTGATAGTAATAATCGTTTGAAGGGTAATTGCTGGGTTGAGGTTTGAATGAATCGTATCCTGAATGCCGACGCGCTGGTGGTGGTGAAATATTTCTGTTGTGACTTGCAGGCGGTCTCTGTTGAGAATGTATGAGAAATATCTTCTCAAAAACAAAAGATTGAGAAGCATACATCGTATACCAAAGGATAATGGACTGAATTATTTCGATTTCGAGGGGCCGTTGGGATCGACTGAGTTGTGTTGTAACCAATTGGAGACATCGAAAAAGGGAAATGATTCGAGCCAAAGACAATAGGTTTCGCGAGAAGATAAAAAGTGGGAAGAGTGGTAGAGGAAGGAAAAGAAGAACGAGGAGGACAAGGGTGTTGCAGGCGAAAGGAATAAGTTTGAGTCCAAGTTATGGTTATCCCTGCCACACGGCATCAGCACTTTCAAACTCCGACACTTGTCCCATTCTCACCTCTCCCTCGTGCAACGTACCCTCGGTTCTGAATGTGCGAGCAAGCATTTTGAATTCCAAAGCGAAGAATTTTCAACAAATTGCGGTTTCGAAGGCATGGAAGCTAAAGAAGGGCTCAGAGACCCATCAACTATCTTTTACCAGCACCAATACATTCGTCGAGGAATTATAGCATCGTATTGGATTGTCATTATCTTTGCAATCCCGCTTTGGTGGCAGACAACCAGCATTGAACGTCTCTCCTTACCAACAACCGACGTCAACGCGCAAGCTGGGCAACAATTGAAGATACCGGTCAGGGTTGCACTGGATTCCTCGTTCAGCAAAGACACTCCCGATTTTGGCTCTCAATTGCAGACTTTATTGCAAAAAACTACTGCAAGCACCCTTGACATTTCGGTGACTGAGCGGACGCGGGATAAACCCTCTGGAGATGTTTATGAAGTGATACCCAGCAATTCTGAGGTCACAGTAGAGGGCAGAATGTTGCAGTATCCAACTCGAAGCGCTACTCGTACGTTGCATGTGTTCTGCAGTCGGCCATGGTTATTGATGCATTTTATAGCCATGCAACTTGCGGAGACCCTTTCTTCCCTTCTCCTCCCTTCAAGTCATCGTGATCATCGTGTAGCTCAGTATGCTCCTCGGTATCGCCTGTCGTTTACACTATTGAATGAAGATGCGTCCGATGGACAAGTCATCAGTGGATGGGACGTGTCCAGAGCTATTTCCAGTCAGACCACAGATTCTTCATCCACAAGTCAACCAAACTAATTCTCCGCCAGGTCATATCAAGCCGATACTCTCCTCCCTTTCGGTTCTCCACAACTTCACCATCGAATCTCAGGTACAATTTTACGCGCCATTGGCATTCGAACCACAACAATTGCCAGAACGTGGTGTTCATGGCCTCACACCTGAAGATTTGACCGTGTTTATAAACTCTGCAGAATGGACGCTCTGTGAGTAATCGCTCCCTAGATTTTAGACATGCAAATTGATTGGCTTCACTTAGCTTCGAGTTCGTCCAATGACCCTGTCCTCCATTTCCTGCTCTTTGTACCATCAGCCAGTCGACGTCCTTTGGTCATCCTTGATGCTAATGGTACGTCGCCTTTAAACAGAACAGCCTCTTGAACTCAATATACCTATAGGTGAACCCTCTGACTCAAACGCCTTCCTAATTCCGCAGTGGGGAGGAATAGTCATCGCCAACCTTCCGGGTTCGCCTTCAGAGATACAGCTATCTGCACAACAACTCGCGTCGAGCTTCTCGGCCTTTTCTCAACAGCTACTTACTCTTCTTGGAGTACCTCGACTTCCACCCGGCATTTCGACAGCCAACTCCGGGCTTGCGATCACACCTTGGCAGATTGATGCACTCCTTCGCCAACGGACGTCAGAAAATATTGCGCGGACGCGAGATACTCTGCGGAGTACCGTCAGCTTGGTGGATCAAATTGAAAATATGCCGGTGGGAGAGAAAGTGCGAGACGATGTGCGGGACGCGCTAAAGACTCTTGGGTCACTGTGGCACTCTGATGTGGTATCCGCCAACCTTAGTAGTATACTGGAGAGCTCTAGTCGAGCTCTTACGCTATCGCAACGTGCCTTCTTTCATCCTGGAATGCTGGCGCTGCTGTATTTCCCAGCAGAGCATAAGTATGCGGTGTATACACCACTCTTTGCTAGTGCGATTATTCCTTTGATAGCTGCGGCCGCAAGAGAGGTCGCTGCCTGGAGAAGGCAACGCAGAGCAGCACAAAACGGGGCGTAGTAGAGCGGTAGATTGCGGATATAGACGAGCATGCGTTTGTAGTAATACATGTTTGGAGTTTAGCGTCGTCCTTCGACCATGATGATATGATAACCGAAATTGGTCTTGACCAGCGGTGAAAGAATCGGCTTGTCGACCGTGGATGGCGTAAGAGCAAAAGCGGCGTCTTGGAACGGACCCACCTGTTCAAGCAATGAGAGGATGAGGTGTAACGATACGGTAGCCAGTTTACCATACTCCCTCGAGTCATCCAGCCCAGGCTACCACCAGCTAAAGTGGTCTTTTGTGTCAGTGAAAATTTGGTCGCGATGGAAACGATCTGACCCTTCGCCTTGTCTTCAGAATATTCTTGTGCGACCTTGTTGAAGGACTGGCCTTCCTGTAGCTTCTGTAGGGCTTCCGTAGCTTTCGAGTGCTTTTCACAAAGTATGTGTCGAACGTTCACTGCAGTTGCAGCTTTCAAGCCCTTTCCCTACTTATGTTTTCTCAGTCTTGTTTTTGAACCAGACACAGAATTCACCGAACCTTTGAACCAGATTCCCCTTCCTCGTTTCCTCCAGACTTTCCCTTCTTGTCGTCGGACTTTTTGCCTCCACCTTTCTTGTCGGTTGCTGCTGCCTTTTTGGCCATCGTAATGGTAATCGTTGACGTTGAAGAGACAGGCCCGCGCAACCAGCCAGCCTATGAGAGGATTACTATTTGGTCAACCACGTGGAGAAACGGTGCCGGTGTCATCAGTGACTTGAGGCTGGTCCAAAATTTCCAGGATCTCTGTCTACGTCTAATCTTCCCTCGTTCCACCATCCTCCGGCGTCATGACGGACAAAATTACCCGTATCGCTATTGTAGACTCTAATCGATGCAAGCCAAAACGATGTGCTCAGGAATGTAAAAAGGTGCGCTCGTATTTGACATCTTTTCTTTACACGTTCTGAACAATTCCATGTCCAGTCATGCCCCGTAGTTCGAATGGGTTCGTCAATCGCATGCAATGCCTCTGCGAAATAGCTAATCGAGCGCGACAAAACCAGGCAAATTGTGTATAGAAGTCAAGCCTACAGACAAGATCGCCTTCATCTCTGAAATTCTGTGTATCGGATGTGGTATCTGTGTAAAAAAGTAGGTTTTGTTATTCTTGAAGTTTGGTACGCTGACTCAAAACTGTGCAGGTGCCCTTTCGAAGCGATCGCCATCATTAATCTGCCTACAAACCTGGAATCTGAAGTTACCCATCGATATACAGCTAACTCCTTCAAACTACATCGATTGCCGACACCGAGACCTGGCCAGGTACTGGGATTAGTCGGAACCAATGGTATCGGGAAAAGCACTGCTCTTAAAATTCTAGCAGGAAAATTAAAGCCCAATCTTGGTCGTTACGATGTGCGTTTTGATTTCGTACATCCAGATAATTTTCTCATATCAAGTACTTCTAGGACCCGCCCGACTGGCAAGAAATTCTCAAATACTTTAGAGGATCAGAACTTCAAAACTACTTCACTAAGGTGCTAGAAGACAATCTAAAGGCCCTCATCAAACCCCAATATGTGGATCATATTCCTAGAGCCATCAAGGGCAACATGACCGTTTCCCAGATGCTGGACTCGAAATTAGAACTCGACAACAAGCAGAAGATGTGCGATGATCTCGAGTTGAACAATGTCTTGGAACGTGACGTATCTCAACTCTCTGGAGGAGAGTTACAACGTTTCGCTATCGCCATGTCATGTATTCAGAAGGCTGACGTGTATGTCGTGTGATCTTATCTTTCGTTTACTGTTCTGACGCCGATGTGTTTAGATACATGTTTGACGAGCCTTCCAGTTACTTGGATATCAAACAGCGATTGAAAGCCGCAGAGGTCATCCGTTCACTTCTCAACCCCGATTGTTATGTTGTGGCAGTCGAACACGATTTGTCCGTGCTCGACTATCTTTCTGATTTCATCTGTTGTCTGTACGGAAAGCCGTCTATGTATGGAGTCGTGACTATGCCAGCGTCAGTACGAGAAGGTCGGTGATATTGCGTTCAGATACCGTTGACATCTTCTGACCTTCTTGCTAGGTATCAACATCTTCTTGGACGGTTTCATACCAACCGAGAACCTGCGGTTCCGTGAAGAATCATTATCGTTCAAGATGGTCGAAACTGCAGAAGAAGTCATTGTGGACAAAACACGACACTATTCATATCCTGCGATGACCAAAACACTGGGATCCTTCAAACTCTCCGTGGAAGCCGGTAGCTTCACTGACTCCGAAATTATCGTCATGTTGGGCGAGAACGGAACCGGGAAGACAACGTTCATCCGACTTCTCGCTGGTGATACGCCTGATATCGAAACCGATAAGCAGACGCTTTCCGTATCACTAAAGCCCCAGACAATTTCGCCCAAGTTCCCCGGAACGGTGCGGATGCTGCTTTTGAAACGGATCAAGCAGGCCTTTATGCACCCCCAATTCCAAACCGATGTTTTGAAGCCGATGAATCTCGACAACATTATGGATCAAGATGTCAAGACACTGTCCGGAGGAGAGTTGCAAAGGGTTGCTATTGTTCTCGCGCTGGGTCAGTAGACGACCTACCTTTATGATTGCTTTCTATTGATCCTGATCATCAGGCATGACCAATGTATCCATCTACCTACTGGACGAACCTAGCAGGTATGTTGATAATCTTGATCGGGTTCTTTGATATTGATTTTGACCGTTTCTACAAGTTTCCTTGACTCCGAACAACGTATCATCGCTAGCAAAGTTATTAAACGGTGGGCAGTGCTCATTTATAATAGCCGAGTTCATTTGCTCACTGGCCCCCTCTTTCAGATTCATCCTTCACGCTAAGAAGACTGCGTTCGTCATCGAGCACGATTTCATCATGGCCACTTACCTGGCAGACCGTGTCATCGTGTTTGAGGGGGAGCCTGCTATAGCTGCGACAGCTACACCGTACGTTTTCGAAGCGTTCTATGATTGCCCATCACTCATTTCTCTTATAGACCTCAAAGTCTTTTATCTGGCATGAACCGATTCCTGGCGTCTCTCGAAATCACGTTCAGACGTGACCCAACCAACTTCCGGCCTAGAGTAAACAAGTTGAATAGTGTGAAGGACAAAGAGCAGAAGCGTACGTTTGGCTTTCATTTATAGACTCCACTCGCTTTCTCATGCCCTTTCATAGAATCTGGCAACTATTTCTTCCTCGAGGATTGAGGTTGTCTCTATAAGTGCACAAGGAGGCAACCGCCAGGTGTTGGCAAAGGCAATCAGTTGTAATATGTACTATGGGATTGCGGCCCTAAGTTTTATATGTTTGGGAGGACAGTGATCGGGCCAGTTCAAAAGTATGTAAGTACCGGAAAGTTGATTGCGCGCGTAGAATCACGGTTGCCTGATGTGGGACGGTCTGCAACGGGGGCGTTACCTACCTTTAACCAAGAGATGTTTGTCATATCGTTTCTGTTCTGATGTGATTGTGACGTTACTCTGGTTGTGTTGATGATCAACGAAGGGCAATACAGATCCAGCTTCGGATGAGCGGAAGCGTGAAAATTCAGTGAGTGTCAACTGCAGCTGAGCGCGCATGCTTGGTAAGCTGTACACCTCGAACTCGTTCTCGACCGTCGACTCGATGTGCTCTCCGACCTGCAAGCGCAAATTGAAAGGATACCTATCCCATTGGCATAGAATTCGGACGAATACGGAGTACCAACAATGCTGGACCAACCAAAATGCTTCGAATCCGGTGGGGTCGAATTCAGGATATAAATGACATCGATGGAGGCTCAAATTCAAAGACGGTATCACCTAAAGCGACAAAAACATAGCGACATACCACTTCTATGGCATCCCAATTCAGTAACCTCGACACGACTACTCATATTATCGGCGCCGCTGTCGCGTTGGCATCAGTCTCGGTCCTATACGCGAAATCGGTACAGAGGAGGAACCTGCCTCCTGGGCCAAACGCCGAAACCAATCATCGGAAATTGGTTCGACATACCGAAGGAAAAACCTTGGGAAGTATATAGGGAATGGAGCAAGCAATATGGTGAGTGCATATATATCTGTGAGCCCAATGTTGCGTGTATCTAACCCAATGTAGGCTCCGATATCTTACACATGAATGTGTTTGGGACGGACATGATTATAGTAAACTCTGAGAAAGGCAGCCAAAGAGATGTTCGACAAGAAGTCGGCTCTTTACGCGGACAGGCGAGTGTCGCATCCACTCACCATTCACAAATCTTGACACCTTTGTTAGACCTCGGATGACAATGGTCAACGAAATGTAAAGGTTTCATCTGCCCGTCCCTTGCTCTGATCTCACAATATTTATAGTATCGGCCTTGATTGGCACTTTGCTTTCATGCCGCAAGGACACGAATGGACCACTCACAGAAAGATATTCAGTCGCGATTTCAATTCTGCTGTCATTTCCAAATTTAACCCATCGGAAATCAAGTGGAATAGAATATTCCTCAGGAACCTCTTGACTCAGCCAGAGGCTTTCCTCACACACATCCAACAGTAACCCATCATTTTAGCCTTGTACGCAGTAGTTGACATTCACGGTTACAGTCTTGCTAGTGGACTGGCCCTCGATGCTACGCATGGCTACAAGTCCAGGAATCTGGCAAACCCGATCCTTTTATTGGAGCCGCGACCAAAGCTCTTGAAGGCCTTGCCGCTGCTGGGCTTTACGGGTCCTATTTGGTAGATTTCTTGCCTTTCTGTAAGCCCATCTTTAATCACGGATATAGATTTCAATCTCTTACCTTCTTGTAGTGAAGCACATACCTTCTTGGATACCTTCTTCGCCTTCTCGTCAAGCAAGGGAATGGCGTGTGGCCGTCGACATTGCGAAAACTGTTCCTTTCAGCGTTGCAACTGCTGCAAAGGTCGGCGCACCATTCATGGGTATCTTTTACTACTGATACCTGTTTTGTAGGCTGGAGGACAGATCGGGCCATCCGTATTGTCGGATTTATTGGATAGTAAACAATACCAAGCAGACGATATCCGCACAACAACAGCGGCGATGTTTGCCAATGGTTCGGCTGCAGTAAGCTCCAATGTCCATGATGTTCGTCCTGCTTAAATGAACCCATGCGACTGCCATAAGACGGTAACAGCCCTAAGCTCGTTTTTCCTGGCTATGGTGCTCCACCCCGAGGTGCAAGCTCGAGCTCGCAGGGATCTGGATAAGCTTCTACAGGGGCGTCTTCCCGACTTCTCTGATGAACGTTCGCTACCGTATATCACCGCCATCGTGAAAGAGGTCCTTCGCTGGAATCCTGCGGTACCGATGGGTATGTGCTATCTCCTATTCGTCATCAGGCATACATATCTAAAAGCTGCTGTAAGCATTCCCTCATAGGCTCACTTCGGACGATTCCTATAATGGCTTCGAACTTCCTGCCGGCTCGATCGTCATCCCCAACTCATGGCATGTCCCTTTTACAGTCACGCAAGGTATTACGCTAACCTTCACTTTCAAGGGCAATCCTGCACGATCCGGATGTCTACGGATTGGATGTCGCCAGTTTCAACCCAAATCGCTTTTTGACCGAAGACGGAAAGCTGAAGCCAGAATCTATCAGACTACGGTGTCTTTGGGTATGGCAGACGAGTGTGTCCAGCACGTCACATGGCGCGTTTTTCTCCCCTCAGATCACAATATCGGAGCTGATAAGTCAATGTCGTCAGGCCCTAGCAACTCTTTTCATCAATATTGCCTCTATTCTGTATGTCTTCGAGATATCAAGCACCGGGACTTTTCCATCCGGAGGATTACACTACCGGATTGCTCAGGTGAGCAATGCTATAAGTACGGAATAATGAAACCTCTAACAAACCCATAGCTACCCTGTACCCTTTGAATGCGTCATTCGTGCTCGATCGAAAGAACATGAGCAACTAGTATCTTCGCCGTGAAGCGGCAACTAAAACGCCTGTTCTTGATAATGCAGCCAGTTCTTGTAACCGCACTATCTCAATTCATGAAAGGAAGATTATTTTGTCTTACTTAACACCAATCATCTGTTGCACCGCCAAGAAAAGTTCGATTCGTGGTTGTCTTATCTCTCGACCTTCCAGGCAGTTGGATCAGTTGGATCAGTTCAGGAACTCTCCAAAAATGCACCGACCGAGTAAGTGCTCTGGTATCAGCGACACTAGGAATACCAAGACTACCCTGAGATGATGTGGAGTTGATGTATTGGGCACTACCCGGTAAGTATGAGGATCATCAATTCTTCGTCTATTCAACTCTCATGTGGAACCATCCAGATTGAATTCAACAGACGCCATACTTGAGTACCCAAGTCCGCTTGGGTTTGTGCCTAGAAATAGCTCAAGTAAGATACGTAGTCTGCCACAAGCCTGCCATAAAATTTCATCAGACGTGTTTTGGATTGCGTCAACCAACAGTACAGACCAGGATGGCAGTCATTGACCGAACGTCCGCCTTTGGTGTTGCGAAAGGCAATACGTTGGTATGTTCTGTCACTATGAATCTCTGTTGATAAAGCGTTATCTCATATCATGCTTCTCTGTTCCGTAGAAATCTGACCTACTTTGCTTTGACCTACTGGTGCAATATCAGTATCAAATGGCATCAGCTGGATCCTAGTTCCTTAAGGAACTCTATCCATCAAAGAAGACCTATGGCCTGTGGTCACTATAAAAACCATCTTCGGGAGCAAGCATGAAAAGCAGGCTTATCTCTCCCGCTCTCTCGTCATGAGTGCTCCAGCGCAGATAACTGCCTACGACCTCGAAGATAAGAAGGCGCTAGGGGACGACATCCTGACTGAGGATGACCTCTCCACCCACGACGGACATGGTCTGGTGGTCAGTGCACCCACTGAACAAGTTAGCCCTCTAGGATACCATGTTGACTGGCTAGCCGTGATCTTTTTGGTGAGTACTTGCCCTCTGGACACTCGGGTTCATCTTGACTCCGAACAGAATGTCAGCAAAATGATCGGCACAGGAGTTTTCACCACTCGTTCGTTGTTCAACACATTGATTTAAGCCTACGGTGACCTCTTTGCTATAGCGGGATCCATTCTGAAGGGGTGGGATCTGTGGGATTGAGCCTCATTTTCTGGGTGATAGGGTTCCTATTTGCTGCCTGTGAGTATTCTCTCGATCTGAATGTCTAACGCTCAACCACTGCTCGTAGCATTCTTATCGGTTTACTTGGAATACCTGTCGTACTACCCACGTCGTTCCGGGGCTGAAGTGGCTTACCTTGAAAAGGCTTACCCCAGGCCTCGGTTCTTTTTGCCGACCACCTTTGCGGTTCAAACAGTCTTGCTATCCTTCAGCAGTAGTAATGCGATAGGTTAGCTTTGAGATCTTATCTTATCTGGACATTGGCTGACCGCTTTCACAAAGTACTCGCAAAATATCTGTTGACTGCCGCTGGGGGAGAGCTCACGGATTGGAATGTCCGCGGTGTCGCTATCGGCGCCTTCACGATTGTCATAATAAGTACTGTATTATTCCTGTCCATTTGGAAAACACTTAATCGAATCTTTACAGTCTGCGGCGTGAGCACGAGATGGGCGCTTCGGTTATCTAATCTTATCGGGATCGTCAAAGTTCTCTTGTTGGTATTGTGAGTGACTAGTATCAACAGATCTATATACACATAATAATATGTCGACCAAGTGTGGCTGTCACAGGTTTAGTCGTGTTGGGCGGACATACCTCAATCGAGAACCCGACTGCAAATTTCCATGATGCGTTCGCCGGCACAACGAGCAACGCAAACGGGCTGGCAAATGCCCTCGTTAAGGTCAACTTTGCCTACGGTGGATTCGAGGTATGTACACCTGCTCAACTCTTATTTTTTCGCCGTTCAAGCCCCAGCATAGAATGCTTTCAGTGTAGCAAATGAAATCAAGGTACCATTCCATCAGAATATCAAGGACTGTGGCCCATCCAACACCATTCAATAGAACCCAGTACGGACAATCAAGAGGTTCGCACCAATCTCACTAGGACTAGTTTTCACGCTCTACTTCTTGGCCAACATCGCCTACTTTGCATCAGGTAAGCTTCGATTCTCTATGTGCATCGGAATGTTCCGTTAATGGGTTCATGCCATCGCTTTTACTTAGTCCCGAAAGAAGAAATCGCCACATCCAAGGAATTGACTGCAAGCTTGTTCTTTACTGCTGTGTTCAGGACTCCCAAAGCCATTACAGCACTTAATACTATGATTGCTCTCAGTGCTTTCGGCATGCTCTTAGCAACTACCATCGGAGCATCCAGAGTGGTTAGAGAATGTGGCAGGTGAGTTGTGTGTAGGTCGCATTGTTATTTACTAATGGGTAATAGACAAGGAGTCCTACCCTTCCCTCGCATATGGGCATCTACAAAACCCTTCAATACCCCTTTAGCCCCGTTGCTCCTCAAATACGTGCTTACGGTGATTGTTATCATCGGGCCGCCCCAAGGCGATGCATTCAACTTCAGTAAGTGCGCACAGAAATTTGTCAATTCAAATCTGATCGTGGAAACAGTTGTTGACCTACAGTCGTATCCGGCGAATGTATTCAATTTCCTTCTGGTAATTGGGTTATTCTTAGTCCGTAAAAGGCGCAAGGCTGCTGGCTGTAGCCGTCCAGAATTCCGTGCTTGGAATGTGGTGCTACTCTTTGCACTGGCAGTCAGCGTGTATCTTTTGGTTCTCCCTTGGGTCCCACCAGAAGGAGGAATATATGCCGGTGATGTGAGCTTCTTCTATGCTACATACTGTATCGCAGGTATCGGGTTGTAAGTCTTGTTTCTCAATCCAGTAATTTTACGTGCTGACCTACGAAAACAGCCTCGCCCTCTCTGGACTTGCTTATCTTCTGTGGATCGTTGTTTTACCACGTTTGGGGGGCTACCATGTCCGGCAAGTGGTCGACGTCCTGGATGATGGCGCCCAGGCCCTTCGCGTAGTCAAGGTACCCAACGCAGAGATCGCACATTGGGATGCAACGCACGATGAACACGGAGCAGTTATACAAGAGAAACAGAATACCAGTTCTTCCGAGAAGTGACGGACTATGAACTCTGTATTCTGTACGTATATATCATGAAGAAACGAAATCTTTAGCGCTTTCTCTGAATCTTGTACCCACGCTTCAATGAAGCCGTTTCAGGAAGAAACCCTCTACTGCAGATACCAACTCAGCATACGGTGTCACGGAGTTACTGCCTAGTTTGAGCGGGCACCTCGCTTTGTCCGAGCCAAAAGACTGCAGCGTGGCATGGCACACCCCTTGACGTTTCGAGAAATAATGCCGTCTTACATAGGAACTGTAAAGCGCTCCGTGACATGCTGTCGCTTGTAATTCCAAGAAGGTCCGGCGATGGCATTGCATGGGATTCGGAGTGTACGAGTGTTTATGGGAGCTTTCATTCAAAGTCGGGTAAATCCAACAAAGGAATAAGTCAGACATGTAATAGCAGAGCGATCCTTGGGACCCTGGTGCCACGCGTGAGTAGAAAAAAGGCCATGAAAATCGAGATTCTGCACCGACCATCCCGAAAACATCGCTTCTGATACAATATACAGCCTCCACAATCGCGAATTGTTTGCACAGGTCTAGAGCGCCAGCCTAGGCATTGAATTTTCAACGTCACAGTCAGCCACAAAATTCGTCATGGCTGCAAACCGCACTGAAGAAGCGTGTTTGATGCGAATGGGATTGCTATCCCGCAAAACGAACTCCAGATAGATATGAACTAATCAGAGCTGCAGATTGCTGGATCTCATAGCATTTCGGGAAGATCTTGGTTGTAATCGAACGCGGATCAACATTAAAGATAGAAGACTGAGGCGTTCTTTGGGTGAGCAATCACAGCAATGCGCGGCGGGAACGTGAATCGCCGTTCGGGATGCTCTTGGGATGTTGATAGTTAGTGAGCAATCACCTACTCAAAACCTTCCTGTGAAGAATTCTACGCAAGCTTACCAGTATGATGATAAACCCGACTAGGTTTTAGTGTTTCGGTGACTGTAGCTGGTAAGGATCACTGGGAAATTGAACTGCGCACCGACGGTATGCTCCTTCGAGATGCCGTGAAACTGATAGTAAAACCATGACAACCCCACAGACCTCAAGCCTCAAGGCCTCAAAGGATGCAACGGCGGATAGCGGCGGATGTGCGTTACTCCAGGAGGAGGGTAGGGTTCTAGGTTGCGGTTCCATGCCAGTTCCCACGGCTGCCTCCCTTCTTCGATGCTACAACGTCGCAGTCTCAAAACTTCCCATTTGAACAACGGACAACGGCAATGCAAAAAAGGATCTGCGACGACCGAAAATGTATCGAGAACTGTTACATTTGATGAACTGGAGGAATGGCAGAAAGACAACGAGTTCATTCTGTTTGGCTACAGAAGGTGCGAATCTGATAATCTCATCTGTTTCTGATTCCGAACGCTCACCACCCGTTTTACAGGGTCCAAAATAACTGGAAAGGTTGCCTACATTCTCTCCATGCATGCATGTCTTTCGTATTTTGGAAATTTTGGGTTGTTACTGATTGAATGGCTCGAGTGAAGATTTACACAATGAAACTGGTGCGTGGCTTCAATTACTCTCAATTCACTCCAAATAATTCTTGTTCGCACTAGTGAATATCCATAGCCATCTTTGGGGGGCTTTTCTATTCCTTTACCTGCTGATAAATGCAGGGTCAATACATCCGAAGGAGTATCCGACTACTTGGGTGGATATTGTCATGCTCTCTGTATTTCTGAGTGCTGCAGTGTTCTGTCTTTTTGCAAGTGCATTATTTCACACGTCGACCTGCCATTCCAGAGAGGTATGTCCTCTAAACACGAGTCTTACACGCAAAGTTGATGTAACAGCCTTTGTGACAGGTATCCTCTCGTTGTCATGCGTTCGATTATTCGGGCATCATAATCCTTACAGTGGGATCGTTCTATCCGTGTCTTTACTACGGGTTCTTTTGTGAGCCGCTGTTACAAGTGCTATACATCGCGTCAATAACACTGGTCGGTTGCGGTTGGTCATGAATTTCGCTGGGAAATGTACTCCATATCTGATCCCACTTATTCAGGCGCCGCTTATATCGTACTCAATCCGGAATATGCAAAGCCAACCCATCGCGGCGCTCGCACAAAGGTCTTCGTTGCTCTTGGGTTAAGCGCCGTCGTTCCGGTTGTGCATTGGGTCCTAGCACACGGAGTAAACAAGATGTTTACCGACATGGGCTTTAAGTGGTTGTTCATTTCGGGATGCCTGTACATTGTCGGGGCTTTGATTTAGTATGTCTATCAGTCACCTCCTAGGCCGGACACTGCCTTATACGTCACTCAGCGCAAACCGGATGCCCGAGCGCTTTGCTCCGGGACGCTTTGATTATTTCCTAGCCTCCCACCAGATATTTCACATCTGTGTTATCCTGGCTGCTCTCGCACACTACAGATCAATATTAATCGCCATTGAGCACTCGTACACTCGCCTGGAGTGTATCTTGATTTAATACTGTGCGTGTAACGCCACCATTCTGTCTGTCTGCTGGTCTGATAATGATAGCTCCAGCTTGCATATCCATCTCGGTGTGTCACTTGTCTTTGAGCGTTTGAAATTTTGTACTTATCAGTCAACAGCGGACAATAAGAATCAACATTTTGTTCCCTACATACCCGAATGCATAATACGTGAATAATACGTCGTCTCGATGATGGTGGCCTGTCTTGGTATTCGGGGCCGTTAGAGCTATCAGACAACGTGGTCGCCTTTGTGTTGCCTGCCTTTATGCTGCAAACCGGGCTATTCATGCTCCGTCATTTAACTGTCTGCAAGGCGTGGTCTCGCTTATAGAGACTCAGTACGCATTGCTTACCCCGAGCATTCAGCCCTGGATACATGAAATGGTACTGCAGTGCAGGCGAAGCAACGGTGAAGATCCTGTAGCCTTGGAATGGTTGGGGTACGTCAAACATACCGAGTGCAAGCATCATATTAGCCCTATATTGATGCCGCTCTTCTAAGAAAAGAAACGCAATCTGTTTACCGTTTACGGATGAAGCGAGGCGCAATTCGAGGATGGAAGTCGTCGATCATGCGCTTGACGCTGGAAGGTATCCTAGAATGAATCCGGAGGAGAACCATCGTTTTCCCACGTGTTCATGCCGAATTCCTCTTTGCCACTAATTCATTTCGGCCCCGACGCAACCTTTGGCTTGTTTCGTTGTTATGTACTTGTTCAGATCTAGGACGGCGTCAGATTTGTACCCTGATCCTTGCTCCCACTTTGGCTCATTCCCGTCGCAGCCATGTTTATGATCGTGCCTACAGGTAATGTAAATTGGTTCTTCTTATTATCTTATTTGTCCCGACCGACAGTATAAAAATGACACCTTCCGGTTGGTGAAGTGTGATCCCAGACCCACACTCTTTCTTAAGCCCCTCCCGACTTGGGCTCCGCTCGTAACTTCGCACCACAGTTGCCATGCCTTACTCTGTAGGCCTGCAAGCTGCCGCCGCTGCGCTTCTCGGTGCTGGCGTGCCGGTTATATTCACGACCGCTATCATTATCTTCCTTCTCATCGTATCTATTGCCTCATCGTTCCAAAAAGACCCAGTCGACACACCGGCATCGTTACCAGTCCAATCACTCTTTGCAATCATACCTTTCTTTCGTCGAAGATATGATTTCCTCAACTGGGGCTTCCAAGCTTCCGGGCATTCTATCTTTCAATTCAGCTTGCTACGAGTAAGTACTCTCCGTTTCTCCCGATGACTGAACTTACCGTGCTTCTAACGTAGAACACCGTCGTCGTCATATCTGGAGAGTCTGCGAGACAGACCTTCTTTGCTGCAAAACACCTTGACCTCACGGAAGGATTCAAAATACTGTCGGGTGCTGTATGCCGCCTTTCTATATCCTCCTCGTCATAGTTCATCACTGATGTACCGCCCTTTTCCCGCAGATTCCCATGGTTCGCGGCGTCACTTCTGATCTGCAAACCAAAAGGATCGCCTTGATCCATAAGCGTCTTGCTTCAGTACAGAAGAACGAGCAGCTGAGCAACCGTGAGTATCTTTGGCCGCTTCATAATTTTCTCGAAACTGATTGCCACACGTTTTACAGTCATACCAGTAATTCTGGCGGATTGTCGGCGATACATGGACTCCTGGGGCCCTTCTGGTGCTTTTGATCCGTTTGAAAAGGTGTACGAGGTGAGCCATCTGCTTTCTCTTGATATCCAACAGAACAAGGTACTCATATCAGCAGCTCGTTTTTCAAATTACAGTTCGAACTTTGTCGTGCTCCGAGATCTCAGACGACCCAGCGTTAGTGTCTCGTCTGAAGAGGCTCTACGATAAGCTTGACACCGGGACGACGCCTGCAACCGTGTTGCTGCCTTGGCTACCGACGCCCGCCATGTTACAAAAGCTGTGGGCAACGAAAGACATTTATGACATTGTCGTCGCTGCCATCAACACCAGAGAAAAGAGCGGAGTAACAAGGAACGACACGCTTCAAATGCTCTTGGACAACCAAGATGAAAAGTTGGTTATTGTGGGCGTGAGTTATCCTTGTGTCAACATTGTTTCCCCCTGTCTCATTCTTTGATGATCATGGCAGTTCATCATGGGTTTATTGATAGCAGGTGCTCGGGCGACCGGGACAACAGGTAAGCAGTTTTCACCAATCTAGCCTTTCTGTTCCGAGTTCTGATTGCTGGACGTTTCTCCCAAAGCCTGTTGGATGCTTACATTTTTGGGTGGACATCCCGAGTGGCGCGCCAAAGCCAAGGCGGAAGTGGAGAGCCTTCTTGACTCCGCGTTCCTGCCAGCCGCAAAGGATTCTGCAGGGCTATCATCGCGTCTTTCCTCACTGTCTCTTGAGACATGGGAGTCACAGACACCTGTCCTCGATTCAATAATCAAGGAAACGCTCCGGGTAGCTCAACCACATACTGCCATGCGTCGAAATCTAGGCCCCGAACTTTACATCGATGGCAAGGTCATCCCACGGGACGCCTATGTCGTTTACCCATTCAGCGATGTACACCTCGATCCCGATCTCTATCCAAATCCCTGGATGTTCGATCCTGGAAGACCGGCACCAGAAAGCAAGTCTGCTTACAGTTATGTCGGCTGGGGCGGAGGTATGAAACGTCTTCGTCTAATTTTCCATTCTTCTCGGGCTCTGACTGTTTTGTCTGTTACCAGGTAAAACCATCTGCCTCGGTCAACGCTTGGCCAAAGTTGAACTCAAGCTCATCACCGCCATGTTTCTGCTAGGCTTCGACCACCACGTTATTGACGTGGATGGAAAAGCCGCGGATCCTTTCCCAACTCCGAACTGGAATGACATTCTCATGTGTCGGCCAACACAGGCATTTGGTTTGCAATATGAACGAATTGGTTTGCCCCTTTGATAACGCGTGCGGACGCGCACCATCCACTGTCCTTGACTGCCCGCTTCGATATTTATTTTCAGATCTAGACGAACGTTACGTTTCTTTTATTCGCATGTGTTGCAAGAATTTTGACGAAGCAACTTGACGGTCCCGGACGACCATTTATGCTATTCACGGAGGACAAGACGGTTATGAGAACACATTATTAGCCACATGCATGAACAGTCATCATTATTTATTGCTCTTTATTTCTTGCTTGCTGCTTGTAGCACATACTTCCATTCATTCCTTGTACATACCATACTAGTCATCTGTAGCGAACATCTTGTCAATGTAATCGGACCCAATGCAATGTTCTTTCGTTTTTTGAACTGCTCGCACGAGGATTATTCTGGATAGCACGCCTTCTAGTCAAGACGCGTCGAGAAAGACGTGTCCATTTGGAGTAAGATTTACGAGCTCACACGGGATACTTAAGGATGTTGGTGAGGATCAACATCGGGAGGTGATTTGATTTAAAAAGGGAGTGACGAACGTACATAGAGGGCATAAAGGATATTACAGAAATCATTGGAAAGTGAATCTATCCTTCGAGCTGACTCCAATTGCCTGTCCTGTTCTCTCCGCCGTCAACCGGTCTGCTTCCATTCTTTCCTTCAACCGTTCCTTTAGACGAGTAAGAGACGCGTGTTGTCTATCTCGCTCGGCCAATTTCTCCCTCTTCTCCTTCGGTTGTTCCCATTTGCTCTTCAAGATTCTCCTGACCGCTTCCGGACTGATCCTGAATTTCTCCGCCAAAACTGGAGTCGAGAACTTCTCTTTATCCAAATGATGTAACTCCCGAAGCCCCTCCATAGCTTCACGGCTCAATTTCTTGGGTGGATTCCAACCGTCCGGAAAATTCTTTTGCATTGCGTCCCTGTGAAGTTTTGAATTGCGTGGGCGTGGGTGATTTCGAGGGTTTTCTGCGATGCAAAGGAATGGGGTTGGGTCTCGTTCTATTGACGGCATCGTTGTCTTCTGAGAGGTCGACTGGAGAATGGTCATCATCGAAGATAGATTTTGGAGCAGCTTGTGCAGCATTGCGCCATTGCTGGAGGATTTCTGAGGAGGATGAGATAGAATAGAAGCGGTGCAATGCAAGTCTCTGGCAGATAGAGTTCATGGCCTGTGGGCGTTTTTTCCAGGCCGTTGTTCTTATGTAAGGAAGCTTGCAGACGACCATCAAATAGACGCGCGTTGTCGAGTGCTCGTCGCTAATTGCCAACGCATCGTTCAAACTTACTGTCTTTTCTCCCATTCAGCTTTCGAATGGCCGACCTCACTGACTCTGCAATCAATGAAGGTATGTGGCCAGCTTCTCTTCGTCTTCCCTGGCCTCACAAGCTTATTGATGACCCTTATAGCTTACCTAGATGTGCGCTCCGATAAATCTGATACCAACTGGCTTCTCCTAGACTATGAGGTATTTCAGCTCAACACACCATTCACCAATATTCAAAGCCAGATGATTGCCTAATCCTCCAGTCTGACCGCTCGGATAAGCTTAAAGTCACTCAGACCGGCACAGGAGGTCTCTCCGAACTCAAAGAAGTCCTCGACGATTCCAAAGCCTCCTTTGCCTATGTGCGCGTTCAGTACTCTAATGACAAGGAATCTACACGGGAGAAATTCATCCTTGTGGTGCGTGTATCCATTCATTTCGCGTCATCCTCTCATGTCCTCTGAAACGCTTATTTCGGAATATCTAGGTCTGGATAGGTCCATCCTGCAAAGTAATGAGGAAAGCCAAGGTACACTCTGCCTCCGTATTTCGCTCAAGCCTCATGAACCTGAAACGACCTCGATTTCTAGATATCTGTCCATGCCGCTGATGTCAAGAACGTACTACGGGTATATTCAATTGAGGTTGCGGCGCGAGAGAAGGATGACCTGAACGAGGATCCCATTGTAGTCCGGTTGCGGAAGGTGCGGGTTACCATTAGTGACCTAGTTTGCTCCAAAAGATTCTGACTTTCCCCCTCCTCTATTACTATGACGATTCGTTCCACCGTACAGGCGGGCGGTGCTAGTTACGATGGCGTTTAGCATTCGGCACCTTGTTGGCGCCAACCCGTTAGATCGCTCGACTTTCCGTGTTTACCGCTTATATTGGGTCATTTTACTCCTGGAATTTCACTCGTTTCCGTCGGTTTTCCTTTTCGATGTATGTAATACAAAATTCTGCATTGGCATTCACAGCTCCCCTTTCGGCTGACCTGGCCGTCAAGCAGATGCATTAGGTGGTGCCGCTTCTAGCACGAAACTCGACAGCTTGTCGATACCCTCTTCCTCCAGCCTCATGCCCATCCATTCCGACATGGGCGTTGCACCTAGTTTCTTCTCATAAAAATCGATCGAAGGCTGGTTCCACTGGTTCACAGCAAGTTCAACCATCATCGAAAAGCGTGTTCAGTAATGAATTTCAATTTTGAAAAAGAGTTAGCCTATTTCATGTTGACACGAACGATGCAAACGCACCTTGAGACAGACCAGTCCAACCGAGCGCAGTTCTATGGGCCAGTCAGTGCAAGGAAACGTTGTAACCAAATAGTATGGTTTTCGGAAACCAAAGAAAAGGTCCTCGGCTTTCAAGAGGAGACTAAGCTAAATGGCTAAACGATTATTTACCTTTTCCTTCGCCACTTTCCCTAGTTCGCCAAAGAGCGCTTTCCCTATACCAAGATTTCTACACTCGGGGGAAACGTAGAGATCTTCCAGCTAGATGAAACGAGGCAAGTTAGCTAGGGCCGTGCGTGCAAGCCGGCGATAAGATCGGACAAGGCGTAGGTAGAGGTCATGGAGGCGAGAAGGGAAGCAGCCAAGGCACTTGAATTGACGCACATAAAGGCCAGGTCTCCCGGTCCAAGTCGAGTAATTGAAAAAGTATAGAGCGAGTCCGACGGCTTTTCCAGGGTTATCCACAGTTCCAGCAAATGCTAGTAAGGCGTGTGCAAACGGAGTTTCGAAAAGGTTCTTGCGTAGCTATCATCCCCGATAAAATTACCGTTAAGAACGCCACCACTCGTGGCATCGCCGGATAGGCACTCACAAGTTCTGGGGTGGCCTTGACAGAGTCTGCGGCCTTCTCATATGTAGCCTATCATTAAAAGATGCAATCATCCGTCATTGCACCAGAACCTTTGATAGTAAAGCTTAGAAGACCCACTAGATCGATGATCAGTTGCAGAATAGCACCCTACGAGTTAGTAGTGTCAGATCTTTGAGTGCGATGAACTCTAGATTCAACGGATCTACGCACCACATCTTGAGGCGTAGCAGCACGTATGTGGAACGAAGAGGAAGACATGTTTTTCTCTCAAACAGTGAAGATTGTTATAAATACAGTTTTCTTTCTCTGAGCGCTGGGATTAGATTCGGTCTCGTCGGTATTTCCGGCACTTGATGCCTGCCGTGAACGGCCTGTTCCATTTTCGTCTGAGTAGAACTCGGCTTGTCATGCCGCCGGGGTTGTCCGACTTGTATGCGCCTGTTTGGCCAAACCTTACTTGATTTTTCATCATCACAGTCGACAGTCTGCTCGTCGGTCTCCTCGTTCCAAGCCCCAGTTTTCAACATGGACCAAGCAAAATTGGCGAAGCTCCAGGCGCAGGCGGCAGCCAACAGAATTGGTGAATTGTTAGTTCTTCTCCGGGAGATTCAGCGTCTTGACGTGTACATCCATCGATTTTCTCTCCAGGTGGCAAGGGAACTGTACGAAGAAAAGTAGTGCGGAAAACGAAGCCCTCGGCCGCTCAGGACGATAAGAAGTTGCAAGGAGCGCTGAAGAAATTAAACGTACAGCCAATTACTGGTGTAGAGGAAGTGAATATGTTCAGGGAGGATGGAAATGTGCTGCACTTCACTGCTCCAAAAGGCGCGTAGCATTCCCGTTTCCACAGATCGATTGGTTCTAACATATCTTTTTTCACAGTTCACGCCGCAGTGGGCGCAAACACCTTCGCCATCTATGGTACTGGTCATGTGAAGGAACTCACTGAACTTGTCCCTGGTATCCTTAACCAGCTTGGACCCGATTCCCTCGCATCGCTACGGAAGCTCGCGGAGTCATACCAGGCTATTCAGCAGAGCCAACAGCGCCCCCCGAATGCAGCGGGAGCACAAGAAGATGATGACGACGACGTGCCCGATCTCGTTGAAAACTTTGATGTTGAGGCTGAGCAGAAGGCTGCTGGCCTTGACTAGGTGTTTGGACAAAAAGCATCGTGTATTTAGTAGGAGGATGGCAGGAACTTGGGCAAGTAACTGTTATTATCGTATGGGAGGCATACCCTTGCCGGTGAATGACTTGTATCTTTACCTCTACCCCGACTGGCTTAAAATCATGTTTTAACCATCACTCCTTGTTCTAGTTCCTCCAACTCTATGCTGTTCATGAGCTATCGCATTTTCTTTGCTTCGCATCTGGTTTAGTTGTCATGATGTAATATCCCCCCGCAACCTCAATTCATTCAGTTTGTAAAAACACATGCGTCGACGCCCTGTACCTCTGGATCTAAGTTGGTCGTTCTCTTCAGGGTGAAGAGCTCAGGGAACCGATCCTTCCGTACTAATGCAAATCAGGCGAACGATTCTAACGCCCGGAAGCCCTTGACAGGGCAGCCATTCAATAGTTGAATCCATCACTGTCCTTGAATCCCGCACCCATTATGATGTATCCGGACCATACATTGCCAGTTGAAGACAGCATACACATCGGGAATCCATGCATCGCCCAGCAACACCGACCGCGGCGTTCTGAGTGCGGTACCGCAGGAGACACTTCTAGTTTCGAACCCCCAGATCTTGATGCACAAATAACAGTATGGATTCGCGTCAGAGATCACAAATCTACCTGTTCTCTCCTTCGTAAGACGTATATACCTTTGCAGTATAGCTAGCTTATCGTTAGGCCTCCTGAGGCTTTGCAGTGACGAAAATGACGAGGTCAAGGGAAATGGAAGCACGGCAGCCGCCCCTAATACCAAACGTTGCATTCAAGAGCCCGGCGTCGAAACCGTCAGTAACTGTACCGGTTGGGCTATCAGGTCATTTGCATTGCTGGGGATGGGTATCAACATTCCTCGCACGTTTCGTCCACACGGGTGTGTGTGACAGCATCACGAAATGCACAAAGAGCGTTACGGTCTCCATTTTCGAAAGGTATCTTCAGTTGGGGTGCGCCGATCTCGTCCTCCAGACGTTCCTAGAGAGGCACATTCCCAGTGCTGAGACAATTCCCTATGGTGGGAACAATTCGCGGAGTTGCAGCACGAAACAAGCCCTGTGATAGCGCCACGTAAAGGGAGTTCGTGAGCTGACAAGTGGTAATGGATGTGATGAACAATGTAGGCAGATGTCCCCGGGGCGACCGAAGAGCGAAAACTGCGACTGAATCATTGTAATGAACGATATCATGAAAAGTGAAATGGGCGGGTGGCAATGACAAAAGGACAAAACGCGCATCGCGTCAGTGTGTCGGTTCTAGCGGTCGTATTTCGAATAGCGGTTTGGTTCCCATGTCTAGGATGTGTTCCGAACAATAGCATGCCTATATTTCGGTCAACGAGACAGCTCCAACGCTGACATACTCGTCTTCAGGCCCATGGCTTCCCATTACGCAGAGCTGAATCTCCGATACTGAATAGGTACCCATGTCGACGTCCACAATCCTCTCAGCCTCTTTAGACGAAAGAACCCGAGTCGGAGCTGCCAGCACCATGCCTTCCTGCTCTTCGACAGCTTCCGCTTCGCGTATAGCGCCACCCTTCAGGAGTGTTGATTCCACATCGGTTGTGCTCGTAGTTAGGGAAGGAGCAATGCGAATGTTTGTTAACGCGGGAGAGCGTAAGATGTCGTCAAATGAGAACGATAGGTGCCTCTTAGATGATGGTTTACGGTGACTTGTGTTGACAATCGTGCAATGAAGCTGAATGAGTCGAAAGAATGAATGTATGCATGTCACCCCATGTAACTGATGACCAAGACCGACCTTAAGGGGTCTTGTGTCCGTGATGTATCCTGCGTCCTTGAACGTTCGATGAACTAGGTCTGAGCAAGGTATTAGTGTTTCGAGTCACGTTTAATGCTATGAAATTACACGCACTACACACACGCATCAACCTCTCTCGGTGCGTTCTGTCCTCCAGGGATTCGCCTTGCCGAGCCTCCTCGTCAGGGCTCACCCATAGCACCCTGGCACCCTTCTTGGACTCGAAAGCCCCAAGGCGCTGCAGCGGTACCTGTAGTGCACCTTCGTTGACCAGCCGGGGCTGTATACTGCGCAAGAGCTCCAATGCTGTTTGAACGGTCTTTCCAGGGTCACTGCCAGATGTTGATTGTTCAGCTTGTAGAGCCATGACGCCCAATGTTAGGTGGAGTCGTCTAGGGTTGATGATGATAGATGGATCGAGGCCAGCAATCGCATTTGAAGAGGTATTCACTAACTCGTCCTGGAACGTTTTGACTTTTGTCCTGAGACTTGGATATTGGCCCTATGGAGAAGAGTCCGTTATCAGACTTTGATAAAGCTAGACAGAATAATGCTTGCTCAACGAGTGGTAGCGATAGAACTGGTTTAACTGCATCAGCTATCGGGAAGACCTGGACAAGCAGATGGCTTACAATGTGTTGGCCTCACTGACACTGCCTTGGCATCCTGACTTTGGCTTTGGGGTTCCCGACGATTTCGAGTAAAGTGCTTGCGGTAAGCACCTCGCTTGGGTCCTAAACGTGGGTCATCCTGCGAATGAGAAGTTGAATAAGTGAAGCGTATTTTATTCACCAGTAGAAGACATCGAGGTTCGAATGAATGAGGTTGACATGAATAGACTTCCTCGCTGCCGTCACATCCCTGTCACTCAGATTAGCCGACATCGTACTCTCATCATTGCCAGCTCCAGGCATTATTCAATTTATTGGACACTCGCAATTGCTACAGTACCTTTGCAGTACCTTGCCAGGGCTTCAGAAGCGCACACCTATGACGTAGGTCTACATGAGGCTTTCAAATTTTAGGACCAACCTGGAGGGCCGACGAATCACGATCAGGGATGTTTGATTTCGAACATGAGGGAGTTGTTCGGTAAAAATTGGGACCTCTGCAAGTAAGCTAAGCTAGTCTTAATTACTAGGGCTCATCTCTATACACACTTCGGGCCTGTAGAGCTGGTCATGGCTCTATCTCAAACTTCCGTGCCTAGCAGGTTTCTTCCGTCGGGCGATTTGTGTACTTCACTGGTGACTGGATCGCCCCACATCGCCCGCAACTTCTGTTCATCCTATGGTATCGATGGAACGTGTTCTACAATATTTCCCCCTGCGATATCAAGCGGAACCGGCGGAATCCCTAATGCAATAGCGCAACCTAATACAGCTCCAAAACTCTCAGGACCCGGATTCGTTTCGTTCAATCTAGCACGAGCACTGTTGCCACTTACTCCTTCCATCGAACCTTGTGTCCAGGCGACGGGCGTTGAGGAACAGTCGCGCTTGAATTTATCCTTTCTGATCTATCACCCGGTGGGCCGCGGGGACGCGATGAGCGGCATCGTGCGCGCATTTTCTGGCTACCTATCAGCTAGTGCCCTGCAGGGTCGTTCCTGGCCTTCCAATGACACTCCAATGACCACTTCAGGTGGTCCATATGTACTACGATGCTAGAACAGGCTGTACTTCCAGCTATGCCACTTTGGATTGCTGGATTCCTTGCTTGGCCTAGAGCATGACAGCTAAGCTTGATCGCTAATTGCAACGCAGCGCACGAAACAAGTCTAACGGATTCGCTGTGACCAGAAATCATAGACTCCCCTCCATTTGTATAAGTGGAGTGGATTCAAGGGTGATTTTGATTCTACGATCAACTTCATCAAGTGATGCGAGGTTAGTCCTGGTTAGTCGCTGCGTTATCATATACCAAGACTTAATCCTCGCTTAGGAGACTAGACAATTTGGTATACGATCGCGGAATGATGAGCCGATGTTAACTCCTTCAGTTGTAGTGGACCAGACCCTACCAGACCCCATTTACGAGACGTTTTTCTTTTACAAAGGTTTCGAAATTCCTGCCGTCATTGCATTATCGCCTGCTTCTTTCCAACTTCTGCACACTGTGTTGTCACTGGTTAACCGGTACATTTGGGATCAATTTAAGGCTTCGCTTCGAGCCTCGGCGAGGTCTCTATATTAGAGTGGGGAAGTCCGTCAAGTCGGTAGCTCTTTCGTCCCACCTTGTCATGCCATTGTGACGGACACGACTAACCAGACTCAAGTATCCGTGTTGTTCACGATTATGGACTTTCTCGCCACCAATTCCACCTACAGTCCAATATCCGCACCGATGCTCCTCGACGGTCCCTTAACGTATCCGTTGGCTGCGATTTTGGCTCTCCTGATACTTATCTGGGTCAAGCCTTCGAAGGGAACGTTGCCTCCGACGCCAGGTCGAAGCCTACCCATTATCGGTCACCTGGCAATCATGCCCTAGATCAAATACTTGGTTAACCTTTACCAGGTGGTCGAGGCAGCTTGGTATGTGTCTCGCTGATTTAGCAGGCTTCCCTTGATTAACAACATTCGACGTTTGGTGTTGCAGGCCCACTTTTTCATGTCAATCTCGCAGGAGAGCTAGTCGTGATACTAGGAACGCACAAAGCAGCCGCGGATCTTTTGGACCGACGTTCAGGTCAGTTCATTTCTGATGCCGCTCCTTTACTATCACTTACCATGTACCTATAGCAATTTATTCGGATCGAGCACGCAACATTGTAGCTGGGAAACTTTTGACTGGGGGTTTGGTGTACGCATTTACCTCTCATAACGAAGTGTGGAAGCGAATGCGTCGAGCATCTCACGAGTGAGTTTCTGATGGCTGGAGCCGGGTTATGTCGTTGATATCGGATTCCTAGTGCGCTGAATGCAACAGTTTCAAGAAGGTATCACCATATGCAGGAGACCGAGGCATACCTTCTCGCATACCAATTGTTGCAGAAACCAGAAGAGTGGGATAATCATTTGCGGCGGGCTAACGCATCCCTCGTACTTTCAATCATCTATGGTCTTCCGCCGATGCTCGACTCGATGAATCCCGACATTAAACGTGTGAATCACTTCGTCGAACGAGCCCTTAGCAGCGGCTGCTCCCTGGAGCTTTTTTGGTGGAGTACTTCACGTGGATGGAACACCTTCCTCGATGGATGTGTGCGTGGAGACGCTATGCGGAGGATTGGTTCCGAAAGGACTCCGTTTTGTTCGAGAAACTGTTCTCCGATGTAGAGGAACGTATGGTAAGCAGTTTGATTCAAACGATCGCATTCGGATACTGACAGCCCGAATCCATCAGCGTCAAGGGAACCAACCAACGAGCGTCGCTTCTGTCTTCATCGAAAACAAAGCTAAGTTTGGAATGACCGATCAAGAAGCTGCCTGGTGCGCTGCAACCCTGTAGTAAGTAACTTTCACTCAACGACATTTGACGTGTGAAGAACTCATCCTTCTTCAGTGCAGCAGGTGGAGAAACGGTACCCACAATGTCCTTTGATCTATTCAATCTAATGCTGAACATTTCTACTATCAGACATCAAGTCAAATGGCCTGGGTTATTCTGAGCATGATCCTGTATCCAGAAGTACAGAAGAAAGCTCAAATGGAGCTAGACCGGGTGGTTGGGCGTGACCGTTTGCCGTCATTTCAAGACCTGGACCATCTACCCTATATACACTCAATCCTCAAAGAGATCATGAGGTGGAGAGGTGTGGGACCGTTAGGTGAGTCGTCCTGTCACAGGTCGCTGCCTGATTTCGTTAACTATTGCCAAGGGATTCCACATAGGCTAAACACCGACGATTACTACGAAGGGTACTACCTTCCGAAAGACACCATCGTGGTCGCAAACGCATGGTACGAATTTCCGCTCGTCACCCAACTTGGCTCACTCTAGTCGTAGGGCTCTGAACCATGACCCTGATGTGTGGGGGCCTGACGCGGATGATTTCAAACCAGAGAGGCATCTGGATGATAATGGCCAGCTTAAACCCGCGCTACGAGACACTCATGAAGAGTCTCATGTCACGTATGGTTATGGGACGTCGGTGCGTTAAACCTCGTTCAACAGAGTATACCATGTATTGATTTCGGACGTGAAGGATATGTGTAGGCCGTCATGTCTCCAATAACTCCCTTCTGATTCAGATTGCATCCCTACTTTGGGCATTCGACCTTTCGCCCTGCGAGAACCGGAATGGCGAAGGCATCCCCGACCCGAACAAATTCTTGGATGAAGGCCTGGTAGTGTAAGTGCATGAAGTCCAGATGCGAGCGACACTGATTGTTCTTCTAGCCGTCCACATCACTTTCCTTGTGTTATCGAGCCGCGTTTTAACGGCGTTGGCGAGGCCATATTACAGACCCTCGATTCCAAGGGTCAGGCTACTGAGACTCGCTGACTTTGCTTGAACCATGTTGTAACTTTAGCTGTAGTCTTTTCCCTACACTTACTTACCTCTAAGACTAAAGACTATTACTAGCTAATAGTGGCGTGCGAAATGACTAAACACGTGATTCTCTTTCATGACGTCTGAGTTCGAATTTTCGAAGAGAGCTACAAGCGTACATATGCTCAACCACGAGAACATTTGCGTCTATTCGCGTTCTCTGCTTCTTCAGGCCTCAGGGCCAGGTCGACCACACGAATATCCGTGGGTTTACCGGCCGATACTCTTGGACGGTGCCAATCCTCGCTTCTTTTCATCTTTGACCCATATGTTCTGGTCTGTTGTACATGACAGATTCTATCGTAAGTAGTCTCACTGGGGCTAGGCATTTGCAGTAATTTCTCAGGTGGACCTACATCATGAACGCTCCATGGCATCGAGCAACCGACAACATGAGGCTGGATATCCGGACATGTGTCAAAACCTCCGATATGATGGGTCTAAAGTACAGCGTAGTCCTTTTGCGATGACAGAATTGCGAGCTAACGCGACTAACGCCAACAGCAGGACTCGGCAGTCGTTGATAATGTCAAAATTGCAGTCTGAGAGCACGTATGTGCGATTTGCACCGCGTCACCTTATATCCGGATACGGTTAAATTATGTGCAGGTGTGAGTCTTTCTCTGTCTTTCTATCCATTCGTTTTGCTTCAGGTTATGATGCTATCAACGTCTGACGCTCTGGTATATCGCATTCAGGGAAATACGTGCTGCGAGCTCGGCTTTCGACATCCGAAGACTAGCCGACTGACGGACTACTAGTCCCTACATGTTATCCGTAGACTGGTCGGTGAAGGCAACCGCGGATGTACCTGTGTGCTATCTCTGGCAGTGGAATAGCTACGCCATCAGACCTTCAGAGCCAGAGAAGAGGACCATTTGCGCCTTACGGGGAGCTTCGATAGCGGTTACGGTATCGACCCAGGTCCAACAGGTTACCGGGGCGGCGGGTGCTATCGCTAAGCGATTCTCCATCGGTTATGGATTGCCTCTGAATTTGACATATGTGGGTCTCCCTGTCGAGTTCATCATCGATAATCACCGTGAAACTTTCTAAATGATGGCGTACAGGGCTTCTTGTAATCAAATGTGCAATTTGTTTTTTCCTAGGATTGGCGTTAATAGGCGTCCGCCCTCGGCGTATAACTATGGCCTCATATAATTCCAGGTTGCCCCAGATTGACTGCGGCGACGCGCCCTTCTTACTCTCCGCGTTTGTTCTGGCAAATCACGCTGGCCCGGTACTATCATGTTCAGTCGGCTAGGGAAAGATTATGATTCATGGATGCCTCTTGCTCATACCTTCCCCGACGATTCTTCTTCCTTCGTACAGGAATGGTTGAACCTTGGTATGCATATGCTCCGAGTAGGACACGCCTTCAGCAAGTCGGACTACAAGACCATAATCGTACCTGTGGTCCGTATCCATCCGTTGCCACTCAAAATCCTGCTAATCCCGTTGCTCTTTAGACGTGCTATGGTCTTTTGACTTCGTCGCGTATTCCTAGCCTGGAAACTACAATACATCTATTGGCATGGGTTTGGTTGTTTCTCCTGCAATTCTGTGCGGCAAATCAAATGCACAGTATCGAAGAGGATTCCGCCAACAAGCCGTACCGTCCCATACCCGCTGGCCTGATCAGCGTGGAATCTACCTATGTTCTCCGCTGGGCGCTGGTTCCAACCTGCCTATATCTGTCGTGGAATTATGGAGTGCTCGATGCGGGTATTTCGCTCACTATTGCGTTCATCTTCTACAACGAATTCGGCCTGGACTCCTACTGGTGGGCCCCGTTGAATTGGATCCGCTCCTTCTTCCAGCTAATGTTCATCCCCAGGTATTCGAAGAGTCTATTGAATGCCATTGGGATTGTCTCGTGGAACATTGGCGCTGCATATATCACAAGTGAAGGTAAACGCTTGGCGGCATCTATCGCGGCAAAGCTGGTATTAACTTCTTTTCAGGTCATGAGGACTTGCTCATGCGATATCGTGTTGCACCATTCATCAGCGTTGCCGTGATATGGTCTACCATTCACGTACAGGTCAGCAATAGAGTGTTTATTGCTATTTCGGGGGCCAATGCTGAAACCTATCACCAGGACTTTCGAGACGAAGCAGGAGATCGGATGCAAGGCCGAATCACACTTCCTACGTTCCTCCCAGTCGCTAGCCGTTATCTGACCCTATTTCTGCTAATTGCCTGGTCGATTGGCTTGGGACTATTCTGGCAGCTAAACGAAACAGCGTTGGCTTGCTTTGTGATTTTCGGTGCCTACCTTTCTCTTCGAATCTTCTTGCAACGGAGCGAAGCTGAGGATAAGGTGTCCCTCAGGATTTACATGGTGCGTATACCATTCCTATTCCTATATCTCGGGACGAGGTTTGCTTACGCGACGCCACAGCTATGGCTCACAATTGCTCAGACTCTACCATTTATCACACATCGCATTCAAGCAGTCCATTAACAGTGACTGCTCCCCTCTGTATTAGTATCCTGCGCGATTGTTCAATTCTGTACATCTCTGTGAAGGCCTGCGAAACTGTTTGGCAGCTGGCTCTTCTCTTACAACAACCCACGTTTAATAGGTAGCCAATAGGTATTAGGTAGCCCTAATGTCAACCTAATGTTAGCCACGATAGTACGAACATGACAAGTGACATGATTACAGTCAGCCGCGAAGTGAATTGAGGTGACTGTATTGAGCGAACTAAGCGGAGTTTTGGGAGCCGCCGACTTCCACCGGTCGGTGAATACGGGGAGCGGGCTCTCCTCATGGGTAGGTTCTGCACCTACACTAACTACATCAATACTTCTCTCACGTACATGATAAGTTATGAGATGAGTGGACCCACACCCTATAACAATAACAATGTCGCCACTTAGAACGTTCTTGGCTCGGGAAGCAATCAGACACTTATCAGTGTCCTAATCATAAACTAAGATACGTAAATGGTAAAGTGCAGTATTTGCACGCCTAACGGGCCGGGGCAGTTGCCCCTTCAAGCTTCAAGCTCAAGCCCATGGTGATGATCTCAAGTCCGGCGACCGCAATATTGCGGAACGCAATGCTCAAAACTGTCAAGACTGAAGGATCAAATTTCAAAGCTGACTGAACGACGGTCACCTTAGTGGGCAGTTCCTCTATGTGGACTGAAGCAAGACTGGAAACTTCAGGCCTTCAGGGGTTGGAAACACAAGCACCCCGTTGGAGTCGGTCTAGACCACGGCGGACTCCGGCCTACTCCGGCCCCTTTCATCTGATGTTCTTTTTACGAAACTTGCCCGTTTGGCAAAGGCTTGACGAAGGAATGTTTCTCCCCATCCAGTCATTCGTGCAATATGTTCGTCCCTTACCAGAAAAACGACAGGAAGCCAGACACAGGAATCGTACGTCAAAAAAAAGGCTGGAATAGTACGTGTATCTCAATTTTTGTTGGATCGGGACTAAAGTTTAGCCCTAGTTAGTCGTGTTTCCATACATATTGGTCGTGGATTGTGCGAGGGTCAAGCCTCACCTCAGAATCTACATGACGGCCATCATAAAATAATTCCGTTCAAGTTCTCCGTAGAAACAGTACGCGATCCGAACTTGATTAACCGAAGGGAATCAGTCAAATATGGATAGGCCTTTTCATGAAATAATAGCAATTCTTTCTTATCCTTCTCACCACATCCTTTCGTCTTTACGGTCCTCTCATCATGAATGGCTCTACTTTCCATCTAAATTCGTCATTGTCGGTGCCAGTGTAGCTGGCCTATCTCTGGCCTATCTCTTGCGGAGGAGTGGACATAATGTCGTCGTGGTAGAGAAGCATCCTCATGGGCCCGAGGCAAGTTCTTTTTTTCTGTGATCCTCGTTGCTTTCCACCTTGACAGGATATACAGAACGGTACCGACGGAGGACTACGTGTCCCCCCGAACATGGCGCGATTGATGCCAGAATTCCCGGGGTTAGTAGAGTTGATGAAAGAGAGAGCGACATTGTGCTCTGGGTGCGTGTTTCGTTTCCTGACGTTGAGCTCGAGGTGCTGATATGAGGCTCTAGTGTGTCGTTTATGTCAGGTTCGTGACACCGCTTTACAGCACGAGGTGGATATTGACAACGTGTCTCTTGGAAACCGACAGGCGAAACAATGCAACTTTTAGGTCAAATGGTGTTCAACGAGGAGATCATGTCGGATTTGGGAAGTGATTTTTACCTGGTGTCAGTACGTAGACAATCTGCTTTCTGATGGTGATCCTTACCGAATTGACGATTCTATCCTAGTATTCTGATTTGGTTTCTCACCTCTATAACCTATGTCGCGGCTCTGGCGTTCAAATCAAACACAACTTTGTGGTCAAAGAGGTTGTTACGAGCGCGGATGAGTCCCCGGCAGTCGTTTCGGATTCGGGAGTCCGGTTAACCGCCGATATAGTGAGTATCAAGCGTCCTATTCTAGCTGTTTTCATTAATCGGTCATAGGTAGTCGGTGCGGATGGTAAAAACAGCATTGTGCGACAGGTCATCTCTTCGGAAGAGCCAGAATCAGAGGATGAAGATTCCTTCGAGATCCCAGGATTCAGAAGTAGCACACCAACTCCAGAAATGCATGAGATAGGCAGGTCAGCAGTCCCAACATCTTCCGTGGCTATGGATCATAACCGAATGGAATAGCGCTGCTCTCACAATACCCATTGCAGCTATGGAAAGTGATCCAGACCTCAAGTCATTAATAACGAACGACCGAGTATGTTCGCCTTAGATCCCTATCAAGCCCGAACTTATAAATTTACTTCAGTTCAATCTATGGACGGGAAATGGACATGCTTTTTCAGGGAGCACTGTGAGTCGTACGGGTTCACTGTCATGTCAACTCTACAACTATTTTACGATCAGTGCGGACGAGAGATGTACAACTTAGGCCTCACATATTCGTTTCCACCGAAGCCTGATGACATAGACGCGGACTGGTACGACCATCAGCCTCTTTCGACGATGGAGAAGCAACTTTCTTCTTATCATCCAACGTGTGTATCATTCCGTCTCGCAAACCTGAATAAACCCTGATCTCCTTGTAGACTCCAGAAACTAGCCAAATTAGCATCTGGCTGTCACTGGAGCATACAAATCTCGCCGAATCTCCCAAGATACACAAATCAAACCGACCAAGTTGTTGTCATTGGAGATGCTGCTCACTGTGTGCCCGTGAGAATCAATTCTTGTTTACAAATCCCAGGGCATGTCTAATTCACGATGCAGCTAAATAGCTCTCATAACACGTCAGTGATCCTTCTTTTTTCAATTACTCGCTCTCAATTTTTTCCGCTTATGACCCTTAGATCTCTCGCAGTGAGTCTAGCGTCCTTTTACGTAGGGTGTTGTATGCTGAAATCAACAGTTCGAGGATGCCGTGACCCTTGGCCGCATATTTTCGCGCGTAACCTCGAAGGAGGACATACCTCTTTTCCTCAACGGCTTTAACGAAATTAAACGCCCGCGCACACGGCAAACCGAGCTTGCTGAATATGGGGGCGTGTCAGTTATTGGTACACCACCAGGCCCACACAGGGAAGCTCGGGATCTTGCTTGGGGATGACTCTTCACCTTGACGGAGCTGACGATGATACTCTCGCTCAAGCATGGGGTAGCTATGTCGGTGCATTCAACTACGACGCGAACGACGCAGTGGACGAATGGTGGATGAATTGGGCGAGGCCAATGCATTCCAATGGCTGGCATTAAAATTTTGGTCCTTGATGACGACCTATGATCCCCTTAAACCTAATTTACTCTTATGCATTATGCATTTTTATTCATGACTGCGCATCATCAAGGGTTTCGGACTCTGGAGTTGTCTATGTTGTACACCTCACCACCACTACGGATATCTTTTTTCTGTCAAGTTTTGTCACCTGCTTTCATAGTTACGTTCTGCTAGATTTCACGTACATATATGTACACCTACACTATACCTTTTTACTGGGAATGTCATTGCTTCAATTTATCTCAGCGTCAGCGCTTAACTGCGTTCGCACGAACGCTCCCAATTGTTGCAAGCTGTCTTCTTTCAGCAATTATAGTCTTGTTTCTCTTCTCTTCCCTTACGTCCTGAGTATGGTGACGGAACTGAATGATACTTGGGTAATATCTGCAGTACGCACGACCTGTTCTCATGTTGTTTCTGAGCTCATAAGCTAATTATCTAGCTCATAGCGTCCCTCACAGCTTCGGTAGTCATCCCAGGTGGGCTTTTACTCCGAAAAAGAGGCAACGCACGTATACCAGCCCCGCCACGTCGAGCGCTCTCGAGAGGAAATTTGGAGTCGAAGATAGCCCGAGAGCAACCCATAGAAGCATCTCCGAACCGACCAAGGGTTCGTGTGCAACAATCCACGACAGCTTCACAAGTGTTTTCACGACCAGCCTTTCCCAATGAAACTGAACACCATGCTGAACTACAAAAAGAAAACCCGGAAAACACTCGAGATGTTCAAGAGCTCGATTTCAACCCCGCGCTGTATACAGTCAAGGCCTTCGGAATTGCAACGTTTGCCGTTACTGTAGGGGCCGTTGGGTTAGTTTTGGGAGTGAAGAATGCTATGGGTATAGATGATGTGCGTCTATAGTTGTTGTTCGGCAGGAAATTGACTGAAAATCGTCGCTTAAGACTCAAGAATTTGCTCGTCGGATGCGGGAATTGGTTCTAGCACGCATGCCTATATTATCTGCAAGGATACATCGCACTCTGGAAGAACTTGATGGAACGTCACAGTCTTCATCAGAAACTCGCGGTGAATGGAATTGGCCTGAGGCGGAACAACGTCTGAAGGATGCGTACGAACAGAGAGGGATTGCAGGTTGGGCAGAAGTCGCGGTTGAGGAAATCAGAGCAGAAGAAGAAATTGAACGGGAAAAGCGTTTAGCATTGAAGGAAAACATGAAGAAATAATTGCAATCGCCGATTGTCGCCGCCGGTACTTACATCGCGTTTTCAACTTTTTCTATTGTGGAAGCTGACCTTTCAAATTACTAGGCCCTTTCATTTAGTGCTGTGTAGATCTAAGATGTTCTGATCTTCTGTTCTATTTCGCAAACATGCTGCAAACATACCGCCGGGAACATCCATTTCATATTCACGCGCACGCCTCATGCACGACTAAGCTATTTTGAATACACAGAAACTTCAGAGTCAATACAACTGCCCGCTTGATTGGTATGCACGGCTCAGACGTTTTCAATTACTGAATGTCTTTATTCTTTCTACTTTCTAGGGAAAGCACGTCTTGAAGACACCCAATGCCCCAATGCCTTTCTTTGCATCGGTCTCTTCAACGCCGCGTGCAATAGCTTGATAAGATAAGCCCCCTGGTTTCTATACTAAGAGGTGAGTTGGAGGATACCCAGACGTGTCTGTGATGGCCTGCGAGAGTACACGTTCCCTCGCATTCGATATTAAAGGTATCATGATTCTCACTACTTAAAGCATTGAAGGTCTTGTAATTTTTTTCTTCTTGCCTTCACACTAAACAAAACTCGCAGGTTCGTCCAATTTTTGATTCCGAAGTAGACGGTTCGCTGCAGCTTAAGCCTATCGGTTCCGCAGTAATTGCCATCAGATTTACACTGCAAGCTTCCAAGTCAGGTTTACATGACATCCCAGTTGGCAGCTTTCTTTCGACCGGATTGCTCATCTCGGATTTGGCCGCAGTGAGCCGGTCTCGGTTCCTTAAGGTTACCGGTTCCTTTCGTCAATTATGACGAGAAATGACGTATCCTTTCAACTAGAGTTTATTCCTGTACAGCGAAACTCCACCCACAGAGCCAACAGTTCTGTATAAAAGGGTTCCAAATAACTTCCTTCTCTTCACAGAATCACTTCTAACACATCTAACTACCACAACTCATTCAACATGTCTGGCTCTGGAGAACCCAAGTTCGTCGTTTTCCTTGGTTCTACCTTTGCCGATACTGACATACATCTTTTACTTTTAGTAAGACCACTGGTCAATTCCACTCTGTCAAAGGCAACGTTGTCGAGACCATTGGTAACCTCACCGGTGCGACTTCGTGGCAACAGAGTGGCAAAGAAGAGCATGCCCGCGGTGAAGCTGAATATCGCGCCGCCCAAGCAGAGGGCTACGTCGAAGGTGCCACCGACCGAGTGACTGGATACAAGGACTCGGTTGTAGGTGCTGTAACCGGTGATAAATCGAAACAGATGGAGGGTGAGTCGACTTCTTTAGTGTTTTTAGGATGACACGTCTAACGCAAATTTCTGGCAGGTAACATCCAACATGACAAGGGCAAGGCTCAACAAGAACTAAACCGCCCCGAGTAATGCATGATGCTGTAGCTGGGTTTTACGAATATCTTATGAAGTAACGATAATTGCCTTTCTGAAGATGTAAACATACCAAGGGAATGTAGGATAAAGAGAACTGAGTAATTGTGAATTGTACTATACGTGACGGAGAGTGATTACTACAGTGAACTGGACTCGTTCAATTGAATTTCCCTTCGTCCGTCAGGGCTCCAGGTCCAACGGGATTGTCCGCCCCAAGCAATAAAGTTGCGCTCACTAGCTGGGTTGTTGTTTATATTTTGTGAGCTAGCGGCTTCTACATTGCTATACCAGTTCATTAGCCTAGTGGGCGTACTTTCGAGACCGCAAGAAGTACGTTCTGCAGAACCTGGAACTGGATACGCAGAAGCCGAAGGTTGCGCTGAAAATTCCGAGTAAGATCGTGGATATTGAACCATGGAGTATCCCGGATTGGAGGGATTCACGTGGTTGTCGACACGGTGATCTTGAGCCTCGAGATGTGAAGAGTATGTCGCCATAGGACGTGCGGAAATCCTTACAGGCAAAGCAGGCACTGGGCGAGCAAGGTAGGGATTCAGTGTGTATAACTGGGACGCAAACCCAACGCCGGGAGAAGGTGCGGGTGATAAGTGATTATAAGTACCTGCCGCCGGCTGTGACTCATGGAACAGTGACATAGGATTGGTTGGGATATCAATTGTCTGAGGGGGGAAATTGGCATGCGGATTGAAGGTGGACATTCCTTGATGTGGTAGGAACGGAGACGAATGCGTTAATCCCGAGGAAGTGATACAAGCAGAAGATGGAGGTGGCATATTACCAAAGGAAGTACCAGGGGAATACACCATCGACGACTGATGAGAATGCTGCGGCGGTGGAAACTGGGTGTTATCCACCTGAAGGGGAATATTGGGATGTAGAACTGCGACATGAGGTCCTTGTATTGAACATGGTGCAGGCGTTACTGAGGGTATGAGCGCGCCAACATGGCAGAAAGGCTCCAACTCCCAAGCAAGGGATCCCTGAGGCTTAGGGTCAGGTTCATCGATACTCATTAACGACCCTGACCTGCTCATTAGATCGACGTCCATCATAGATGGGGTCCTTTGAGAGCTGGAAGCCTGAGTATCAAGAGTTGAATCGAGTGGAAAAGCGTCTTCCATGACGATAGATTGCACCGACGATACCGTTTGCGCGCGATGCTGTGGCCGAAGAGATGGAAAGGTTTGGTGTGAGTTCTTCTCTGAAGAAAATGTGCCACAGAAGGAAAGGGTGTGTGTAGGGAGTGTATGAAATGAAGAGGCGTCGTCCATGGTCACGGATTGTACTGAAGATAGAGATTGTGTTGGACGAGAAAACGAGGTGGGATGCGAATCGGAATTCATCCGTGAAGGGATCATATCCCGGGGAGTATCTGGATGGCTAGGGACCGAGTCAAGTAGAGATACGTCTTCCATGACAACAGACTGTATAGGCTGCATTTGGGGTGGTTGTGGACTGAAATGTTTTTGTGACTCCATAGCCCAGGAAGCTGTGTACGCGCTACAAATTGTACGAGGTCTGAGAGCATTCTTTCTAGCACTGGCGCGCTCGCTCTGGGATTCCTCATCAGTTCTGGGTACCCTGCGCATCTTCCTCGTCAACTTCTTCCTGTGTGGGGCCGCTCTCCCTCGGTTCGCAATTATTGTTGCGATTTCCATGCTCCGCTCCCTCATCGGGGTGTTCGCCATCGCGGGTGCCTTCATGATGCAATGTACCATCATCCGTTGGGCCAGAATTACTTGACACTGGTACACTTGGCTGTGGAGCGTTGCTTGGTGCTTTCTCCGGGTCCAATTCTTCGACTGTTCTCCTCATCGCGGTACGAACTGACAAGGTACTGTGCGAGTAAAAAGCTACTTTAGCAATGCCGAGCATGGTTCTTCATGTAGCTCACCTCTTTGACCATGATGCTGGGCTTTCTGTAGGGTGGTCTAGATGAACCTAAGTAATCGCTATGAAGCAAGCTCATTACAAGGAATCTATACTAGCACGCTGAGAAACGCTCACCTTGCTGGCCTGCCTAGTAGTGGGTCTATGATCGCTTGGGTATCTAAAAGTCCTTATATATATAATCGTTCGTGACGACGGTGGCGAGGAGTTTAGAAAAGACATTTTGTTGCCTATCTAGTGTTGTTCTTTTCAAGAACAAGGATGACGAGAACAAGCGCTCGCTGGTAAATGTTGCTATGTTGCATTTATTTGGGAAGGCAATCATAAATTTCTTTCATTCCTAGAGAGACAGGTATGCAAGTCTAATCACCTAGCCATAGAACTCGAGAGTGCTCACCATGGGACGTTGTGGACAAGGCGATGGCGCCTTCCTTTTTCGGGATATATCGCGCGAACATGTGACAAAGTTGGAACCATTATTCTCACGCAAACACGAGGCTTGCGCGCGACAACTGGCAGTGACGACTGTTTTCGTCTTGTTCCTCAACCATCACCTTCCTTCTCAGGGCGCTAGGCTCTGACTCCGACCATGTCCGCACAAATCTACCCCGTTCAGTCCTACAAACCTTCAGTTCAAAGGCGTTTTCCTCTCACAAATGCAGTCAGTCAGAACCAAAATCAGCAACCTCCTCCGGCCACCACACCCAAGAAACAGCAAGATAAACAGAAGCAACCCAGCTCGCCCCCTCTACCTCGGCAGAATACAAAGACGACACCCCCTTCCCCTCCTCAAGTCATCAGGGACAAGAGCGGTCACCTAAGCTTCCAGCGAGTAGGATTTCTGGGCGAGGTATGGTTCATTTCGATAACTCTTGAATTTATGCTGAGATAGTACCCAGGGTGGTTTTGCCAGAGTCTACGAAGTCAAAGATGCTCGCAATCATAGGGTTGCATGCAAGGTCGTCACCAAGACCTCCCTCAAGACGAAGAAAGCGAAAACCAAGGCATGTACCATTCACTAGTTCGTAGTCTTCTCAGCCAACATCTTTTGGATAGCTATACGCCGAAATCAAGATTCACAAGTCCCTCGAACACCCTAACATCGTCGAATTCCAGGAATGTTTTGAAGATGAAGACAATGTCTACATGACCTTGGAATTGTGTACTAGCGGCTCGCTTATGGACATGTTGAGACGCCGACGCAGATTCACCGAACCCGAAGCTCGGTTCTTCTCCGTCCAGCTGATTGGTGCATGTCAGTATATGCACAATCATCAGGTCATTCATCGTGACCTCAAGTTGGGCAACTTGTTCCTCGATGGGAACATGAACGTCAAAGTCGGCGACTTTGGACTTGCTGCGTTGATCGAAAACCCTGGCGAACGCAAGAAAACCATCTGCGGTACACCCAATTACATTGCCCCGGAAGTTTTATTCGACACCGCCAATGGCCACAGTTTTGAAGTCGATACTTGGTCAATAGGTGTCATCATCTATACCCTTATCATCGGACGACCTCCTTTCCAAACGAAGGACGTTAAAGCGATATATACGTGAGTGTTCAATGTGGCGTACAGCGCGTCATCTAACTGGTCTTCGTCTATAGCCGCATTAGAGACAACGATTACGAATTCCCTGCTGAACGCAACATTTCCACTTACGCCAAGGCCCTCATCCAATCCATATTAACTCCTCAACCTGAAAACCGACCGAGCCTCTATCAAATCGTTGACGATGACTTCTTCACTCGTGGGACTTTCCCGCCCTTTATACCCGTCTCTGCCCACGACACAGCTCCAGATTTCCGCCACATCACACGCGCCCAGTGAGCTCAACTTCAAACGCGTCCGAAGGGCCGTGTTGTTGGATGAAGACCAGGTGACTAGCATTGCTCTCCCAAGACAGGCTAGTGAGGTACCATCCTCTTCGGATCCTAGCGATGTACCTTCTCGAACCGTCAGCTCTAGCATCGCTCAACAGGAAAAAGAGTTCCAGAAAGCTGTACAACCAGGATCACCTATTTCTGCGTTGCTCAACTCTGCGAAGAGACCTTTACTCATGAGCAATGCTCCCAGCGGAAATGGAGGTGGAGTCAAGGAATCACCGTTGTTCAGGAAGCTCCAAGCTGCTTCTACCGCTCCGAATGTTCCGTCTCCCCTTGGGAAGGGTGCTGCCAAGCATGCTCGCTCTGCTAGTGCAGCACGGGGAGGCTTGGATCCTCTCATTGAACAAGATCCAAGAGACGACAGATGGGAGAAGGAGCAGCTTGTGAAGAGGAAGGAGCTCGAGGCGCAAAAGGCTAGAATCGTTGCTCAGATGGCTCCAGTCAGAGAAGAGGAACGTCTCACAGAAGAGGAAGATGAGGATCTTGGCCGGACAGCACTTCCTATTGCACCAAAGAGGGAGATTAAGAAGACATCGCTCAAGGAGAATCGTGTACCTGGGTCTGGTGAGTAGCTGTTCTTTTCTATTGTCGACTCTTTCTCACGTTGCCTCCAAGCACCCGCCCCCGTGACAGAACCTAAGTTGAAGCTCAACGGCTTCGACGCGGCTGCACATGTTCTTTCTACTGCATTCGATGCAAAGTCTGCTGGGCGGTTGTTCAAGGATCCTAGGGAGGATCCTTCGCATTTGTCGGGTGACGATAGGGTTTTCATCGTTTCCTGGGTTGACTATTGTAACAAATATGGCATGGGATATGCTCTGACAGATCGGGAGCGTTGGAGTTCACTTCAACGATAGCACGAGCTTGGTTCTGAGTGCGGACAAGCAGTAAGTGTCTCATTTCGATTTGAAGGACCCAAATGCAAGCTGACATGACTACTTTCAGACACTTCGATTATATTTCCTCACGTAGAAGCGGCTCGATCTACGTCCGCAAATCTCACACGGTTGACGAATACCCCGATGAACTCAAGAGCAAAGTCTATCTTCTCAAGCATTTCGAGCGATATATCATGGATCGGCTTTATGGCCAATACGAATACACCTATGAGGATACCGAAAGAACGAAGGGGATGTGTTGGGTGCAAAAGTACCTCCGGATGAAGCACGTTATTGTCTTCAAGATGAGCCACGATGTCCTACAGGTAAGACTTCACATGCTTGTTTTGTTCATCTACAAACCTGACACGATGGAACTAGTTCAACTTCTACGATCATTCCAAAGTCATCCTAATCGCGCACGGGCTATCCATCGTCCACATTGACAAGAACTATAACCTGACACGATGGACTCTTCATGATATCATGAAGACAGCACTGAAGATTGCTGCACATCCTGATGGTGGACATGGGTATGATGCAGATACGGTCAAGTTCAATCAGAAGCTTGTGGATAAGCTCAAGTATTGCAAAGAGGTGTTGGTCAGCATCAAGACAGCGAGTCAAGATGGAACAGGGGAGCAGGGTGCTCAGCCAGAGGCGACAGTTGCCGCGAAAACCTCGACAGGTTTTGACCCCGCGTTACGTCTTAGCTCGAGGACTTCCAAGGCTTCGCTGCGATAGTTCTCGACCCCGTTCCTTCTTTCATGATAATTTTATGTTCTGTCTATATCTATCCATGTCTGGCGGTACACGACGTTAGGTCGTTCACCTTCCTCTCCCTTCCACTCTGCATTATTCGGACCTCGAGTTGTTATCTTATTCTCGTCGTCGTTTTTCCCTCGTTCCTCAGGCTGCTCCTCCAATACAGTATCTCTTCAAGTTCTGCACGTTACTTCATGATCATCACATCGCATCCATTCAATTTGTAGCTTTCACGTATATACATCATCAACAATTCTGGAGTAAAAGTACTTATGAGAAAAAGTCGAATATCTCTGTCGTTCACTCTACTGTTTCAACACAGTACCATGTCTGACGAACCCGCTCAACCCGTTGGGAATGGTTTGGTAGGCTGACCAGGTGTAGAGATCTGAGGAGTCAGAGTAGATGTATTTGCCGCTGCTATAGCCATCTGCGTATCTGAGGAAAGAACGTCAGCTTAAAACCAGAGGATAACGCGAAACAACGTACAAGGCGGAACTTTCCGTTTGGAAGTACGGTGATACAAGGACCCTCGGCTTGACCCCATCCAGCGAAATCACCGGTTTGCACAAAGTTGTATGGGCCAGTGAGAGAAGAAGCAACAGCGTGCTCGACGTGTTTCTTCCCGTTAGTTTCCGCCTTGGTGAAAATATGGTATTGGTTACTAAGGCGAGGAATGTCAGACTCCCATTAACGGAATAAACTGAAACACATACTTGTAGTAAACAGGGAAGGTGTCGATGTAACCCAATCCAGAGTTGGAGATTCCTGACATGACCACAGGCCCACTCCATGATTTCAGAGTGCTGTCTGTTGCGGTAAACACGTAAGGTAGGAATGGGCCGTAGCTTCCTGTTGAGAGAGATACAATGATATTGATTCTGCCAGTTTTGGGATCCTTGAAGAATTCCTGTGTGGAATAAGTAAGTAGTGATTTTGAGACACGAGGATGAGTGCAAGGACGTACAGGAGCCCAGGTGTTGATTGGTGTAATGACCGAAGAAGCGGTAGAGATGGTCGCGACTAGTGTCCATGTAACTAGGTCGGTGCTGCTCTTGAAGGATTTTTGGCGTGAACAAATTTGAAGAATTTAAGTGCTTTTGGCAACTTACTGCAATGGCAAAGTTGGTGCCCGTCCAATTTGTTGTGTCTAGAAAGGTCGCACAGTTAGATTCGCAGCCGATATTTGCGAGTATGAGCATTCACTAACACGCAATGTAGTATTTCCCACTACAGATCAGGTAGGTCAGCTACGATACCTGAATTTGGGTGATGTAAAGATACTTACTCGGTATGCAGAATGACGCTAGGATCCCTGATTAGACCCGAGGGTGGGGTGTACGTTGGTCCCTTCAAAGAGATTGAAATTCGTCCCATCTTGAGAGGTATACACGTAGAGGTTGGATTCGGAGACGGATGTGAACGCAGTGAAGACATATGGAGCTGATACAGCACGTTTGAACTCCTCCAGAGACAACTCTGCTGATGTTGTATTCAAGACGAGAGCAACAGAGTATTGTGCCAGGGAAAGCAGCCCGACAAAGAACAAGAACAGAGAATTTCGTGCCATGGGGGTGTCTTTGCCTATAGGAACAAATTTACGGGACATTTATACGGCGTGGCCACGTCCGCGGGCCGTTCCAGTTCCTACAGTGCGAGACGTTCGCGGAAGAATGATTATGATGCAATACAGTGCCATATTCTGGGGCCGTTAGTCGAGTATGTACCATAACGTCGTCTGGTGCGTTGAAGCAGTAAAGTGAGCGCAGACTCGTGATCGATAACCAATGAACAGTCCGTCTGAGCGCAGAGTTCGTGGCTTGCGACACCAGGATAGTGAGCTTGCGGATTACTGGGCAATCCTCGGTAAAGCGGACGATCACCTGGCCTTGGTTTCTCGTATGGAATTTGTGTTTCAAGAATGTTGTATGGAATATTGCATGTTCATTGGCCCCGTGGGTTCCTGCGCTGAGACGGAATCGATAAGGCCATTGTAGGCCACCGTACAATAAATCTGCGAACGCATGACTTGATTTCATGTGGTCCACCAGCCAAAGTAAACATGCCCTGTGTTATTTTCCATTCGGAAGGGATCTGAGAAGAGATACTGTACCTTGAAAGAGTATCCCAAAATTTCGAAAGATAAAGAGCCATCGAGATGAGGAGATTAAAGGAAGGTCCTGAATTGAGCAGTTTGTGAGCGGTACTTATAAGATACTCCGAGTTGTGGTGGTGGATCGGAGTTTGAATTTCTGCCAAAAGCGGAGAATGAAATCCAAGTCCGGCCCCGGTGACGTGACGGAAAAATCGTTTCAGACCTTGACTCAACTTCTTCCTCTTCTCTGCTTACGAACCCAAAAACCACCATGGACGTCGACATGAAAATCAAGGAGGACATGGACGTATCCAGCGGCAGGGATAGAGACCGTGAAAGAGACCGTGACAGAGACAGGGAAAGGGATCGTGACAGAGAAAAAGACAGAGACCGCGATTATGACAGAGATCGCGACAGAGAGCGGGACAGGGACCGCAGGGACCGTGACAAAGAACGAGACCGGGACAGAAGAGAAAGCGGTGAGTTTTCAGTGCCATTTCGCTCTCTAACCCCTAACATTCACACCCAATTAGGTCGCTCTCGACGAGGCGGAGGTGATCACTGGGAACCCGAAGAGAGAAGAAATGGCGATGTATGTTCTTCCATTTGTTAATTAGCAAACTACTAAGCATTTTGCACCCCAGCGCCGAAAGCGTTCCCGTTCGCGGTCGCGTTCTCGGAGACGTTCAGCTTCCCCGCGGCGTAGATCCAGACGCTCGAGGTCTCGATCACGTTCGAGGACACGTTCGCCACGGAGCCGCTCCAGAAGCCGCGACCGTAAAGCCTCAGAGCCATTTTCGCGGTCTCTTGGAGGTCCGATAAACGCAGACCACGAAGAAGCGGTCGAATTCGCCAAAATCAGCAAGAGAGAAAATCGTGTCTACGTAGGAAACCTGAGCTACGATGTCAGGTACCGGGACCTTATGGAATTTATGAGGGGAGGTGGGTTGGGGATCTTCAAGTTTTTTCGATCTTTGAGTGCGCTTTTGGTGGAGGGGGTCGAGGCTAAAGCTGTCGAACGAGTGTTGTGCTATCGAGGAGACTTAGAGTTTCTTTGCCGTCTAGTAGGACTGCCGATTTCTGGAGTGTCCTTGGGGCGGCTAGCTGTTTCTGTTTCTGAGCGAAGTTGCGGAGGATGAGGTGGAGAATTTTTTTAGTTTCTTGGAATGGTTTTGAGATGTCGAGAGGATATTAATTGGGTTCTTTTTTGGGGTTGGCAGCTGGAGAAGTACTGTTCGCCGAGGTTCTCATTACTCCAACTGGTGTCTCCAAAGGTTGCGGGTAAGTCCATATGAATTCTACACAATATTCCATATTGATTCCCTTTTCTTCAGAATTGTCGAGTTCGCTTCGCAGGAAGATGCACAACGTGCTATTAGGGAATTGTCCGAAATGACCCTTTTGGGGCGTCCCGTTTACATTCGAGAAGTGTGTGCTGCTAACGTTCATCAACCGGCAAGGCAACTGATGTGATTACAGGACCGTGAAAATGAATCGCGCTTCGGTGCGACGCCTGTTCCTGGAAAGATGGGAATGGCCATGGCAGGCCAGGGCTTCAATGCTCAGCCTCCTCCTCGGCCACCATCCCACAACTTCCTTGGGGGACACAACAACAATCCTGGTAACCAACTCTATGTTGGAAACGTAAATGCTCTCTACACTGACCTTTGGCATGTAGCTGATTTCCTTGTGTACAGCTTCCTTACCAAGCGGGATGGCAAGATCTGAAAGATCTTTTCCGAACTGCTGGTAACATTGTACGCGCTGACATCAACATTGGTATCGATGGCAGGCCGAAGGGATCTGGGACCGTCGTGTTTGAGACGGCTAAAGATGCCCAACAAGCTATCAGTATGTGCTTATGTCTCTCAACTCAAGATGATGCTAAATCCGATGAAGGTATGTACCACGGATTTGATTGGTACGGGCGGAACTTGGAAGTGAGAGAGGTGTGTTGCATTACGTGGTTTGATAGAGCTCGATTACTTACGAACCTCTAGGACCGCTATGCTGGCCTTTCCGGCCCAGGTACAGGCTTCCGGGGTGGCTTCCGGGGTGCTCCACGCGGTGGTTTCAGAGGTGGTTTCAGAGGCGGTTTCAGAGGTGGCTTCCGGGGAGGATTCGGTGGTGGTGGTGGTGGTAGCGGCGGCGGCGCTCCTGGAAGAGACTTCTCCAACAGAGACCTCTACGCAGATTACTCAGGACCTGACCAAGCTGGAGGTGGGTATGGTGGAGGCTATGGGGGCGGCATGGGTGGTTACCAAGGTGGATATGGTGGTGATCCTGACCCTAGTCAACAGATTATGGTTCGCAATGTAAGCTCAGCTTTGCTCCTCTCGTGTTTTGTTGATTGATGTCCGATGTCCGATGCCAGTTGCCATGGTCTACTGCCAACGAGGATCTGGTTGAGCTGTTTGAAACCACTGGGCAGGTTGAACTTGCTGAGATCCTCTTCGATGGAACCCGTTCCAAGGGTTGTGGTGTTGTTCAATTTGCGCAAGTGGCAGAAGCCGAGACTGCTATCGCTAAGTTCCAACAATACATGTACGGTGGCAGGCCTTTGGGTATGTTCATGTTCCTCGTTTCGCTCTGCATTGAACTGACGGGCGTTTTGCAGATGTGCGCTTCAATGACCGTTGGCATACCTTCACCCCGACCGCTGCCAAAGGTGGATCAGTAGCTCCTATTCAAACAGATGGTTAAGTCAGTGTATGTATTGTACCTTCACTCAGCGAATACCTATCACTACCTTATTTTATTGTATTCGATTTTTGTCTGCTGTTGTGAGCGGTGAAAGATGGTATTCTTTCACCTCCGTTGTCGTACTTAAAAATCTCCAATCAGAACAGAATCTATTACTACAACTGAGACACTAGCTGGCACTTTCTGGTTCCTTGAGCATACATAAGTATGTCGGGCATTTTAAGCGAAATTAGCGAATGTTCTCATGTCAAGTTGTCATGAATGTGATCTGCTTGTCTCTTTGTTCTTAACGCTCACCATGCTTGAATCTTCTGTACTTTCTGTGGACAAAAAAGCAGAGAGCTCTAGCAAACTTGAAACTATGTTCAGAGTGTGACGCCAAGTGACTCCTCCTTGCGTCCTGTCACCACCACCAACACTCGCCCCAACACCATGACCGAAGCCAAAGGCGGGAGCAGAGGCTGGCTCTCACCACCAACCCGACGCGAGCTCATTCTGCTTATTTTTGCCCTTGCCACGTTCTCAATTTCATACAACCTCGACGCGTCTTTGAATTACCTCGGGGCCAGTGTTGACTTACGCGCTGGGCACAATCTACTCATTCATAACCACCTCCTGCCTTCCTCCCGGGCCTCTCAGTTTCGTACTGGTCCTGACGGTCTTAAGCTCGGATTCATCTCACCAAGACGTCCTCGAGCACAAAATCTTTGGTTCCTTCTCCTGGCTCCCATGGCACACCGCCAACTCCTCATCCGCGAAAGGCGTTTCGCGACCTATCGCGTTCTACTCTGCTGACGAAGTCGATCCTGCCAAAAGATTGCTAGAAGGTAACTGGTGGGGCGACAGGGTAGAAGGACAGGAGAAGAAAGCAGGCGATTATCAGGTGTGGCCGTTTAATGGGTTTTGGATGGGCGTACCTGAACGAGAGGCACTTGGTTGGATTTGGGACAGACTAAGTCGAGAAGAGAAGAGGGAAGGCAGTATCAAAGACTTCGAGCAGTTCAAGAAGACACTGGGAAGGAATAGAGTTCAAGACGGGTTTTGGAGGTGGTCTGAGTCTCCCTGGGACGACGAGGACGACGAAGTCGAGGAAGAGACGGGAAACGGATTAGAATGGAAAGGACCAAGGAGTACGATTGTCGGTCGTGTCGGAGGTACGTGTCTCTCTGTGTATTTGGCGGTTTTATAGCTGATTGGGTATGCACAGACTTCGCGATCATCGACTACGCTTTTCTCTACAACGGCACAGTGTACATCATCCTAGACGACCAAGACCGAGAGCGTGAAAAGCTGCAGAGTCCTGAGCTTGCAATCACCGGATGGGAACTCATTTCAACAACCGATGCATTGAAAATTTTGGGTGATTTCGGCGGAGTGTAAGTGGTTTTTTGCATTGTTTCTGGCGGTGTTCCTAAAAAATCATTTTATTGTGCACAGAATCAGAGGTACTTCGTGGATTGCTATGGACCATGAACAAGGTTTGTAGTCTCTGATGCTCTAGTCTACCGTCTGTGCGACTAGCTAACTCCGTCTTGCATTTTCAGATACAACACAGACCACACTCCTCGGTCTACAAAGGATTCAGTCATCTCTTTCTGTGTCCAATACCGTCCCAGATCGTATCATATATCCCAACGTACCTATATCCTCGACTCAAAACCCAAATACGCACATGTACACAATGAAGGCAGCCTATCCCCACACCGGTATGCTTTACCGCGAAGACTGGGAAGACTACGTCGAGATCGGATTACACGAGACTAAATGGAGCTCCGAACACTCCAACTCTGAAGTGTGGAAGAGCATCCAGAAGGAAAGAAAAAGGAAACCCGGATGGGTGTTTGAGAGGGTTGTTGTTGGATTTGGGCGCGGAGACGATGTGTTTTTGGGAGGAGAGGAAATGTGGTTCGATGCGCCACGTAACAATTTGGCTACCTTCTTTGGTTTGGAGGAAAAGGAGGGTAAGAAGTGGTTTGATTTCGAGCTCAAGGGAAGGAAGCGCGTTGCGATTGTCTCCACTTCGGCTGAGGACGGAAGCTCGGGAATAGCAGAGGTTATTACACCTGAGACTCCTTGGGCTGAGAGGATGAAGGTGCTCTTGAGAACTCAAGTATTGATATGTTCCTTGGGTTCGAGTTGCGCGGAGGATTTGGTGTGGATGCCCCGTGGTGGCGTTGTTGTCTCCTATCGGTGGTGGTAAGCGAAATCAAGGCACTTGTGGAAAGTTTGGGCTTGCGTTGGATGCGCTGGGAGAAGGGGAGCGAGCGGATCGAGGAGGTTGTGAGGAGCGTTTTGGATGAGCTTATATGAAAGGATTGGGACATGGATTAATATGCATTTCTTGAACCCTGGACGTGTATTGTACAACTTTCGCATTCTGTTTGGTACGCACATAGCTCAATTCAACACATTTGTTATGTTTTTAGAACTCTGAATCATTGCAAGCAGCATATTGCATGGAGATAGCATTAACTTAAAGTGATACCGTGCCCATCAACGGGCCACAAATTTGCTACTTGGTGCATATACAGATAAAGTGCTAGCGAATATCTGAAACTGTAGTATCTGTAGTCCGATCTGAACGAGTTTCTTTTCCTTCAGGAGGGATATCTACGGTTTCCGCCGCAAGGTGTACCTTCTCATCCAACACCTTCTCTTCTTCGTTTATCGGCTCTTCCTCTTCAATATCATAGCCTTCATCTCGAAGAATAAGCCACGTACGGTCCTTCACCTAAGCCCAGCACCGTCAACAAAGATCTATCACAATAGCGAAAGAAACAAACCTCAAGGTTTTGGCCAGAGGCGATTGCCTTCAGTATTCGGCCTTCGTGACATTGATGCAACTGTCTTCGAAAAGATCGAGATAGAAATGAAGACATTAGCTGTACCGGCCATTCCGGTGGTATCATTGTCAATACCTAGGCGCAAAATGTCAGGTCAAAGTGCTAGCACGTTGGTCAAGAAATAGCCTACATCTGTTACATCAAGACTGGCAGCTTGCGCGTCGAGTAAATGAGCAGCTCGTTCTGGCCGAGAGTCCCTAGAGACGAGTTCAGAGATGGGAGAAGTAGTGATCGTGATGAAAATACTATACGATTCTGTCAGGTAGACCTCCAGCAACACCTTGAGCAATTCCTTCCGGAGTCCGTCATCAACTGGTCTGGAGGTCGTGAAGAGTGGCGATGACTTCCAACTTTGCAGCCCGGGGACACTTTCCACTATCGACATCGCGAGCTTCGTGGGTAATAGTTCACCGCCAAGAGCGCAGTATGCCTCTGCAGTCGTGGTATCGCGCATGTCGTTCGCAAGTATCGACAAAGCAGAATGATGATCCTGAAGCTATTTTCGGAGTCAATTTGAGGCGAGAAAAGGCGAACGCAGTACTTACCTTGCCGTGTAGAATGGCCATCTCCAGCTTCATTATCTTCTCGTGTGGACTTAATCGTGCTCTTATCGCTCGTGCGTCATACAGGTTAGACCCTTGCAAAAATAGCGCTGTTTTTAGTCGCACTCTCTTAGCATCGGAATCGGGTGTTGTGGAGGCAAAGTAGGAGATGAATGGTACAGAAGATTCTGTTCGGCTGGAAGAGTATGATGACGCTGTCAAACTCGAGTCAGTACAGATATATTTCAAACATTGTCCATACCTACCTTTGGCTCGCCATAATTTGGAAATACTATCCTCGGACAGTAATTCAAGAAGCTGGTCTACGCAAGTTCGGCATATTGCATATGAATATCTGGCGTCTGAAAACGATGTGAGCATGACCGACATTATACAGAGAATTTCCGCTTACTGCATTGCGTCTTTGCAATATGAGATGTTCCAGAAATTGAAGCGCAGCAGCTGGATTGCTTTCCTTGAGCTGTTCGAGTAGTGCTTGATCTTCCTCTGGTTTGTTGCGTCGTTTGACCGCTTCCTCCCGGCATTAAGAGCTAGAAACAATGGTCAAATAAGTTACAATACTGGATTTGCCGCACTGATTTCACCTTCAAGCCACGTTCAGGGTCTCTTTTGGTTAGCCATAGTCCCCACTTCTGCGATAGCGTACGATCTCTCTTATCCGTGACAAGAGATATTATATTTGAGAGGGGATCCTTGATGTCTTCGTCTAGCCATTCTCCATCGGCAACCCTGACAGTCAAGCAATTACTGACTTGAGACATAGACCGTATGAATGATACTCTTACTTCGACCAAGCATCCAGTAGCTTATCGTCCTCTCCTCGTTGCTTGTATAGCATACAAAGCGCATTGTATTGACCGTTCTTCTGAAGGACCTGCTCCACTTCCGATACGACAATATCGTTAGCCTCGTTGAGAAGGGTGTACAGATCCGCGGTTTTCTCGAATTGCGCAAATAGCTTCACGAGTACCGTATCGACGACCTATTATCACGTATGAGCCTCCATGAGGAAAGGAGAAGTGTATTACACACCGCATACGTAGAACGCCATTTGTCGCTATTCCGGGCTTGATCGTCCACCTTTCTCCGCGTTCTACACTTACGTAGAAAGCTCTCAAGCATCTCCTGAGCCGCCATGCCTAATATCTTGCGCAGCTCGGCAGTAGGCGGTGCAGACCGCGTATTTGGTGACAGATGTGGTGAGTAATTCCTAACTAGGTTTGCCACGACTGATCAGTTCCAACACGGGGAACGTGCAATGCGAGTGGGTGAGGCGAACACAGGAAGGGGGTGCATGTCAATGGAAGAGAGTCGGCGCCAAAGGAGAGAACGAAGAGGAGAAACAATGTGGGTAGTGTCTCCGGGATACATGGTGAAATAAAGTGAAAGAATTAAAGACGTACTAATGTCGTCGACTGAACGTTCCTTCGGCATACGCTCTGCCACCCCGGCAAAAACATCTACCGAGTCCTCCTGCTTGAACAGATCACCACGTAGTTCTGGATAATAGCTGACGAGGAGACGTGGATCGAGGTCACCATTGAAGAAGTGTTTCCCCGCGTCTTCGAACAAGGTTTCGGTGAAGCATTGGAAACCTATCCTTTGATAAACATAGCGCAGCTCCTCTACCTAAAGGGATATCCGTCAATAAAAGCCACAAAATCGAAAAGGCTCAGACCTCGTCCTCATTCACTATAATATTTCCCTGTATCTTCTTACGCTGCTGGTCCGCCAAGTCCGCAGCATCCTCAATCCGATGACTTTCGAGTAACGACTCGACTTGAGATATTAATGTTGCTGGAACAAGCGACTGGATGGAATTGAGACCAGATACAAGTATTTGGGAGCGAGGGAACGTTGAGGTAGGATGCATGCAGGTGCTGTGACGTATAAGCGCCGAACGCCCAACTTGCTCTCGACTTGCATGGCCGAGGATTCCAAAACACCTGTCCCGATCGACTGGCAGGAATTACGCAAGAAAAGCATCTCTCCTGGAGGTTTTGGGAAAGAGAGGGAATCAATATGGTGCGTGCTCGTTGGCTGAATCCTGTTTCCAGGAGTACTGAAGCGAATTACAGGCCGAAGCTTCTTCACGTCAAGGACAGCGATTCCCAGCCTCTAGCCGATACAGAAACCTCGGAAAGTCATCGAGACGAACACCAGATACGGCTGGATACAGACCGTAGCTTCGTTTTGTATCCAGTAGGTGAACCGGAAGCACCATTTCGCATCTATACATCTGCTCATTAGAACCTCAGCCGCGCCAGAGAAGAGCAGAGAATCCCTGCAGGAGGACCTTCACCGGCTGCTAGTCTCTGTGTTCCGAAAACGTCCTAAACTCCACTATTTTCAAGTAAAGCCTTTGCCTCCGTGACCCAGAAAGCTCGCTCAAAGAATGTGTTCTTCAGGGATATCATGATATAGTCACAGTTCTATTCCTCACCTTACCATCGAATGGGCAACTCCGATGCGTCGAAAAACTCAGTTTACATCGAGTTCGTGATTCGATGGGCTCCACGCTAGAACCTGTCGTTGGATTGCTCAAGTACGTATACCCACACCGATCCAGACCCTTACTAATGCTAGCGCTATTGTTATAGATTCATGAAAAGTTTATTCCGAGTAGTCGATCCCGAATTCTCCGCAATTCTCGAAGAGTACGCATTCGAGTCGTTTTCCGACGTGTTTGGTGTTCACACATTCGCAGGAACACGCCCCTTCCCTACTTCGCACTCTCCAACCTTCTAACCCTGTTCTCCCATGACATGCCCACGTTACCATTGATTCAGCACGTTTTCGACTATCTTCTTTGTCGACCACCGATCATGGTCGTTTATCTAGCTATAGCGGTACGTCCACTTTGCCCAACACTGACTTTAGGTGCTAATACCACCTTCTAGGTAACTCTGTCTCGGAAGGCAAGAAGTACTGCGTCTTCAGGAAGAAGGGGAAGAGGGCATGCTCCATTCTCTTCTCACTGGCCTGCCAGATTTGACCGACCAGGAAGAGTCGCACACCCCCGTAGTGGAGCAAACTGAGCCATCTGACGTCCAACTTGGAATCAAGGCTGAGGAAACCGCCAATGACATAAGTATAGCCAGTGCCGACGATGCTACGATCGTGGCATCAGATGCTTCAGACGCATCGACTAGTGAGGCTATAGAAGCTGAAGCAACGCTCATCGAAGACGCTGGAGACGTCAAAGACGTGAAATCCGACGACCAGCCTCACCTTGACGAACCACAGCCCGTCACAGAGAAGGAAACGGAAACCGCCCCTTCCGAACACAGCAACACTCCACAAGAACCATCGAAATCCCCATCTCAAAGCCAAGAACTTCCTGCTCAAGCGACGAAACTACACAAACCAGCAATACCGCTTTCCACATTACTCCAGCAATCCGACACGCTATACGAACAATACCCACCTAACCATCCGTCATTAAAACTAAAGCTTTCGGACATCATGGGCCCTCAGAGCGTCGTATTCACATGGTCCGAGAATGAATCCGATCTTCCCAGTGACGACTCTGCAGAGCGCATGGTCGACTATCCTCAGCTTGTCGTTTACCCGGTCGATGACTCCCTGGACGACGAGAACAAGGAAGGTGACGACGATTCCGATACTGCAGAGTACTCGCACTCGGAGAAGCGGAAAAGAAGGAACAAGCTACGGAAACGAAGACGACCGTTTGGGAAGGGAGTACTTGACTTACGAGACAGAAGGACTATGGTTGCTGGAGCTGTCTTGGTGTTGGGCGTGGCTATGGCTGTATATGGGGTTAAGTATGGACCGGTCGGAGATGTTAGAGGTAGTCCACATGGTTTATCGAGGGAATGGAAGAAGATTGGGGGTTGGGTTTACTGGAGTTCTCGCGGGAACAGGTGATAAGCTGATGCAGTTACTTTGATAAGTCGTAAAATAATACCCATATACTGTTTATACACCCGGACGACATGATAGTGTATACATTATAATTGTTTGTGGTTCCAAGAAACTCAGAAACATTCGATAATACAAGGTTGAGGATAAAGCAAGCGAGATAGGCAAAAGGAATTCGGCTGTTAGCCAAAACATCTGACCCACTTGGCCATGGCAAATTCCCTTCTCAAATTCCGGTCGAATTCCATCTGACCGCAGAATGTCTTCCTTGCACGATCACTGCTATTTCTGCCAAAACTCCAATATTTATCTATGGCCAATGTTGAGAGCGTCTGGAAGCTCGCCATGAAGCTCTTGTCCCTCGCTATCCTCGCAACCTTCCTCCACGCCGTATTCGGTTTTGGTGCATCGTTTGACACCAACTGGCTCTTTTCGCCTCCAGGGATTGCAGTGCGAAGGTTTTTATCGAGATCTGCACCTCAGGTCACCATTTCCCAAGGAACAGTCATCGGATCCGTGTTGGACAACCCTTCTTATCCAACTCCCATCGAGGCTTTCAGAGGAATACCATACGCCCTTGCGCCGATTGGAGATCTACGCTTTCGGGATGCTGTACCTGTTCCAGAGTCAGATGCGACGATAAACGCGACGGAGTTTGGGACCACGGTGAGTGTTGAAGGCGTTATCGCGACTTGCGATACTCAAACATATCTTTTCAGCTGCCCTGGCAAACAACTCCTCTCAGGCCCAGGAAGCGAGATTCAAGAGAGTGAAGATTGCCTGACTATCAATATTTTCCGACCCATTACTCGGAGGAAGGGTTTGCCTGTTGCTCTTTACATTCATGGAGGTGCTTTCAACAGAGGTGCTGGTGAGTTACGGGTATCCACGCAGCGTAAAATCTCAGTCTGACCGTTGATCTTATCTAGCTGCGATGCATAATACTGCCTCTATGGTCGCGTGGTCCGAAGAGCCCTTCATAGGTATCTCGTTTGGCTATAGGTGTGTTCAAGCACATAACCCGATCCCACGACGTTCTGGCGTTGACATATCCTAGGATAGGCGCATTGGGATTCTTACCTTCGAACCACACCTCGGAGGAGGGTATTTTGAACCTCGGCCTCAAAGACCAGATTCTTGCGATGGAATGGGTGCAACAGAACATCGATAGGTTCGGCGGGGACCCCAACCAAGTCACGATCTTTGGACTCTCAGCTGGTGCTCATTCGGTACGTATGGGGTCGTGTATAAACATAACATTATACGAATTCATCCCTTGCAAAGGTCGGCCACCATCTCATGAACTATAACGCAACCGCATCCCTTTTCCACCGCGTCATTATCGAATCGGGTGCACCAACTTCACACGCTGTCCGCCCATACAACGCGTCTATCCACGAGATTCAATTCTCCGAGTTCCTGGATGAAGCGCAGTGCTCGAGCTTTCAAATAACATCAGAGATATTCGCTTGTCTCCGTTCTCAACCTGAGAATGTCATAAGGGATGCCCAAACTGCCATCTTTACCAAATACAACCCGGCGCTTACGTGGGCGTTCCAGCCTGTCATCGATGGAGAAGGTGGCATCATCCCTCGCAGACCTATAGATGCTTGGGAAGTGGGTCTGTGGAACAATGGTATACCCATAATGACAGGCTTCAGTCACAATGAAGGAACGATGTATGTTCCCTCTGCAATGTCCAAACCAGAGGAATTTGGACAGTTCTTCCGTACCCTCGTTCCTCTACTCAGCGACGACGACATTCAAACTATCGAGGCTATGTACCCCGACCCCTCTACAAACCCTGATTCGCCTTACGTCGATACACGAAACCTTACTGCCATCCAAGTCGGCCCGCAATACAAACGCGTCGAAGCAGCGTACGCCCAATATGCGTATATCTGTCCCGTACGGCAAACAGCAAATATCGCTTCTGAAGCTACGCCAGTGTACCTCTACCACTGGGCACTCAATCAAACCGTGAAGGGTGGCGCAAATCACGGTGACCATATTGGTTATCAGACAATGAACGATGATGTACTCGAGTACTCAGCTGCACAGAGAGAGGTTGCTTGGACATTGCACGCATATTGGACGTCATTTATTACTACTGGCAACCCGAACACCCTGAAGGGACGTGCTAGGGATCGGCCTATCTGGTCGGAATATCAGAAAGATGGGGAGGTCATGGTGTTTGGTCGAGGGAACGATGAAAGGGCTGGAGGAGGAGGCGTGGGCGTCGCAGCAGAGATGGAACCAGACGAATGGAGTCGCGAAGAATGTAACTTTTGGTGGACGAAAACCGTGCTATCGGAGATGTAAATATGTATGACGCAAATAGTTTCAAATCTCCTTTTACCTTCAACCAAAGGTCTATATTCGCGCTATAACGGTTCTCTGCTTCAAACCACCTGGGAAGCAGACGGTCACACTTGACTCCCAACTTCTTCGGGATTATTTGAAGTCACCACAAGTATCGAGGGCTGACTCTGGGTTTTGGGGTATTCGCGATGGGGACCCTAGAAGTATCAGAGAGGTCCCTAATGCGTAAGACTAAAGGGGTGCCGCCGCCGTTACATTGCGACTCCTGTGAGCTTTCATCGAATAAAAGCGCGACCCATGAATCTACTCCCAATTCAATTAGCCCCTCTATCCCGTATCCCCCAGGATGGCATACAGAACCAGCACACCCTTGAATCGTATCCGTTATCTGTGCTTTTGGCGCTCTTGTCCTCATCGTAGGATCCGTCTTGGTTCATTTCAGACAGCAGGCTCGGAGACGGAAGGAATTCTCTGGAGCTGGAAAGAAGAGCACCAGCCAAACGTCCGTCTTTGATATCTGGCATGGAAACGCAGAGTACTCTTCCGGATGCCAACAGCCACCCCCAGCCTACGTTTCGCTCTCGAATCGGATTACGATGCCCGTTTGTCGATATACCACACCCGATAGTATTGATGAAAGTACAACGTTTCGGCTCGATTTCAAAGTCGCACAGAGGGAGACGTTTGTACGGGGCGATAATAGACCTGCCATAAACTCTGCGCCTCCGAGGTATAGCCTAGGTAGGATCATATTTCGTCTACTCTGTGGCAATACACTGAAGTTCCGAGTCGCGACCAGATCAAGCTGGACGTTATTGAAAGGGTGTGCTTACCCTGCGGGTAATTATCATTGCTGAACGCGACAGGTGAGTGTCCCATCTCGGAGTAGCATTTGAGTGATGAGGTTGACACATTTGCTAGATCACTAGAGCGCTGGGCGGCTTTTGGAGCTTGGACGGTGTTCAGCTCGAGAATATCAAATACAACAATGTACCATACATCATACAATTTACTTCTGCGCAACAAGTATCAGATCAGGGTCGGCGGCCCTTCCTAGTATCTGCGCTATGAAATGTGTACCATGACTGAAGAATGATTAATGATCAATGCAAGGTGGCGTAAGATACCTTGAACGCCCATGCATTGTCTACCTTCTTCAACTCCGTTTCGTCAGTGAACAGCTCGAACACGTTGTCATCAGTCCAATGCCATTCGAGAGCTGTTGTGTTACTCCCATCTGAACCCAGGAATGTTACTGTATCTCCCTCTTTGACCGGAACAGGTAACGATGAACGAACCGTCCCGTTGATTGGGAAGGTCAATGAAATAATGTAAAATGCGTCTGGCTTGGTTGTCTGTGGCACCAAAGGACATCGAGGTCATCACAGAAACAAGACCGACTATGAATAGAACTCACGAATCGTAAATTGCCCTCCTCCGCAGCGACATACCAATATTGCGTATCATAGATCGCATCGCCCGCAACTTTCAACCAGTTGCCCACTGCTAGCAGACTATCTCTCGATGGTTGGACTATTGTCCCATTGGCGGTGGGCCCTACATCAAGAAGGTAGTTCCCGTTCTTGGACACGATATCAATGAGAGAATGCAGGATGTACGTTGCGTTTCGGTATTTGTTGAATGGCGTATCTCGATTGTAGCCATAAGAAAAAGGATCTGATCCCTCATTTGATTCCCACTTGCGTGTCTTGACATGAGAGGTCAAAGCGTATTCAGGGTTCTGTCGGGAGAAGAATAAGGATGAGATATTTTGGAAAGGACAAAGTGATGCTCACGTCAAAATCAGAATAATTGGCTCCGCACCTGGCATTCGCTACCACTTGTCGGCCGTTGCCTCTTGCCCAGTTGAACCATGAAGGGGCTATACGGCCGCCGGTTGTCAAATCTGTACTATTGAACAATAAGTATTACTGACCAATTTCGTTGTACGCCGTTGGTCCCCCAATATCACACCACAGATATCCATATTATATTTATACATCAAAGCCTCCATCTGGGGCTTCATGATGTCTTGCAAATAATCATCAACTTCAACATAGCCAGTATATGGTTCTGGGGGCGCTGTTTCATTGTATGCATTCCTACGCAACCCTCAACATCGGCGGATCACCAAGAACGTAACGTTCGTTTACTCACTTTGCCAAACCACCCGCCCAGCCAACTCTCTGCAGGATGTTGAAACCCGGGTTATTGGGGTCATTGCTCCTGCGATGGTAAAGATCGTCGCCGCCACCTGCAAACCCATACTTTGCGTACGCGGGATTGAACCATTCTGGTAAGGAAAAGTACAGCCCGTGGTAGATATGCCTGTCCGGAAAGTCGGCGTAACGCGCATTGTGAGCTTTTGTGGCATTGGTGAGTTCGCCTATTAAGTCACGTCTAGAGTTCGAGCCCTTCAGCGCGATGATCGTAACACGGGTGCGTGGATCTGAACTCACTTGGGTCCATAGGTCAATGAATTGCGATAAGATGAGTTCCCAGTATCAAAGAGCGCAAATCCGTCGTGGTGCTTTGACGTGATGACCTGGGTTCAGAGGAACCTGAGCTGATGACGAGAGGCATAGAACGGACGAATTTGGTACGAACATAATACTTTGCACCGCTGTCCTGAACGAACTGCAGTAATCCCTCTGCTGTCCATTCGCTTCCTGTGAAATTCGGGAAAAACATATCGTACAAGAAGTCGGCACCATATGTTTCTCTATGATACGACCATACGGCAGACGATTCATTCGCAGGATTGTGTTGCCAGTACCAATACCATTCTGCATATTGAGTTCCTGATACCGTCCAAGCCGGTACAGAATAAATACCTATTTTACGTGAATTGATCAGAGGCATGCACTACTGTAAGATAGAGAACCGAGACGCACCCCAGTGAACGAATATTCCGAATTTGACGCTATTAAACCATTCCGGGCTTTCGTGGGTACGCAAACTCTCGTCGCCATATTGGTATTCGGGTATCCCGGCCAAAATATTCCACGAACCATTCAGAGCCTCGCCATCAACAAGGACCCTGACACCGTCAACCACTGTGCCAGGATTGACCCCATCCGCGTTGACAATGCCAACGACGACCTGGACTTGATCACCACCACGCAGTCGATTGATAGTCGCTGGAATGACAGTGTGTACCGAATGGGACGAGATCGAAAGTTGGACGGGCTCGATCAACCAAGTTGATGTATCTGAGGAGTTTGCCGACACTGCGAGATTATTTACCGTAACCTCAACCAGCTGAACTTCTGTTTGATTGATCGTGCGGAAACTACATAGGGTACACAGCTGAGCGACGTCAGTAGGTTGATAAAATGATTAGCGCTTACTTTGTTGTACTCCTCACGTTCTGGACGTTCAAAAGAGGTCTTTCAGGGCTGTACAAACATGTGTCGTTCACTGACAAAAGAGTGATGGCAAAGATGTGAATGCTGGCGACTCCGTTGAGCTCAGAGGCAACCGTCTGGCTGCGTGGCGGATCAGCACACGAGAACAATGGAGAAGGTAAAGCCGATGCCTACTTGGGTAAAATTAAGCTGACCAGGGTCTTGGAGTTGTCCAGGTGATGCTGAAAAGTGAACATGCGCGATACATTCCCTACAACAAGGGTCAGGTCGGTAGCAAAAACGTATGAATTGACTTGTGCGTACCATTGATGTGTGTGGACCCGTTTGCGTTGATATAACCTTGATTCAAGAATGGAGCGGTGACCGGTCTGCAGAAAGATCAGAAAAGAAACGAGGAAATTGACGGTGCCAATTTGCTCACCCATCGCTTGGGTTCCTCGACCACCAAGGCGGAACAACGAACCCCAAATTCTCTGTTTCTCCACTCTCGTATATCGCAACAAACTCTCCGTTTACAGTCTCCGAAGCTGTCCCATCCGTGGCGCCTAGGAAATTGAACGAATGGTACCTTCCTCTTGGAAGCTCGATCGTCTGGCCAGAACAATTTATATTATCGTTGACTCCAGTGGGGGAGCTCCAATTCGGTAGCTGGTACTCGATATTTGCTTCGTTTAAGAGGCCTTGCGGTAAGTACTCTGCCGGATATGAACCATTATGGTTGTCAAAATTAGCAGTGGAGTACCCAGTCAATGCCGCGGCTTTGTTGTTCAAAAATGGGGAAAGGTCGACTTGGGACTGCATGATGTCGCATGTCAAAGCTGACACGACATTGAGCAGGCGAAACGACTGGAAATAGCGCATTAGAGTTCGATTCATAGACCCTGTCGTTGGAAGGAGGAATTAAGGAACGATGGAGTGCCTCAAGTTGGGTTCTGATCTTGAGGCTGCCGGACCGTTGCGCAAAGGTCATAAGGACGACATGGAGTGCAATTTGAGATTGTTGGGAATGGGCTTCTCGTGACGGTCGCTATCAGTGGTGAACCGCGAGGAATTATGTTAAGTAAGACTTACAGTGGATCTTTTGACGACGCATGAATTATTTTCCTGATATCTATGAATACCCGGCCTTCCTTCTACCCCACTAACTTTGGCGTTCCGCTGGGATTCGTTTGACCATCCCGAGTGCTGCACATGATGGTGGTGAAAAGAGAAGGTTGGGCGCTAAATGGCGCTTGATCCGTAACCATCATGTTCCTCTCTGTAGCTTGAATTACTCGTCCCCTGTTCATACCTCGCCAACACTTGTCTAATTCAGAAAGTCCACGAGGGTGTTGGTGAGTATTATGCTATCCTTTCGTGAAATTGGCTCAAATCCGGTGCACTGCCGATAACTCAGGCTCAAGCTTCGGCCGGCCCTCGGGGATCTCTTATTGACCACGCCTTTCCCTTGCGCCTTGCACAACATGGTCCGAGCTGCACCAACGCGCGCTGCAGGAATCTTAATTCGGACTTACTTGGCTGCCGTTTGATGCTTGATGTGGAGTGAATTGAGTGCCAATCGAACGACTGCGGACTCCGGAATGCTGCCAGATGGCTCTAGTCCCTGCTTTCATCCGAATCATCGGGGACAACTCACACAAGACCGGACAAATGAGCAATCGTGTCGCGGTCACTTGAGACCGTGTTCGAATTCTGGCAGCGACTCGGGCTCCTCTTGCCACCTAGGCTTTCCATAGACGGTTTCTCCACTGAGCTCTGCGCAATTAGCGATTAGCCTGACACAGACTTGATGATTATCATGACACATATGCATGGCGCCCCGGCAGTCTCCCTGAAATGATTATGCTTAGTGTTCCTTGTGCCAACCTTGCTTCGTAGCTCGTTCAGAGTCCCTTCGTTTTATGTTGAACATAACCATGTATCACATACCTATGCTAAATGCGAGACTCCGTAGCTCAATACAGACGAGAAACGTTTTCGGACCCTAACTCATTCGAATTTCGCCAAACATTGCCAATGTATAAGCATCACTGCAGTGGAGATAGCTGATAGGGCCATCACTTCTTTCCCAACACATTCAAAGATCTCAACACTGGATTCAACAAAAATTTCTCTCACTGAAACGACCACATCATCAACGCCAGGATGAGCGATTTCTACGAACGCCAGTTGCTCTGGCTCACTGGAATATGCGTCGTTTCCTTGTTCATTGAACACCAAGTGTCCAAACGGAAATCGGCCTCCAATGCAGATGCGCGCCGTGAAAAGAGTGGTTCAGTAATGCTTTCGGTGTTGATGCGACAGTATCTCGTGGTCTACGCTATTGTTATGTGTGCGTATCGTTCTCTTTCGAGGTTGTGGCATAAGACTCACTTCGACGTGTCATCTACAGGCGCCGACTGGTTACAAGGCCCCTACGTCTATTCTCTGTACCGAGAACAATATGGCTTCCCTGAACGTCTCGTCGCGGTTTTGTTCGTCACCGGATTCGTGTCTGCAGGTCTCACAGCACCTCTCGTCGGAGCTTGGGCAGACCAATAGTGCGTATCATCACCTTTCCCTTGTTCTTTGCTTATAGCAACCCATAGTGGGCGCCGACGACTTTGCCTCGTGTTCTGTGTAACATACACTATCACCTGCTGCTGCATCCTCTTCCCATACCTTCCTATCCTCCTCCTAGGTCGCGTATTCGGCGGCATATCTACTTCTATCCTCTTCTCCGCATTCGAATCATGGGTCGTCTCCGCGTCCCAGACCATGGGCTTGCCTCAGTCAGATCTTTCGCTGATCCTCGGACGCGCGACTTTGGTCAATGGATTCGTCGCTGCTGGCTCAGGAGTCGTCAGTAATCAGCTTGTGGGCTACACACATTCCTTTGCCAGTCCTTTTGTTGCCAGCGGTGCCCTGTTGGCGTTGTCTTACGTAGTCATTCGGGGAACATGGTCCGAGAATTTTGGAAATAGCACAGAAGCTGGGGGTGCAACATCTGCTGGAGGAGATCTCTTCCAAACACGCAGACTCGGTCAGGCTTGGAGAATTGTTCAGAAAGGTGCGTTTTGTTTCATCCATCAGATTCATGTTCATTCATCCCTCGTCTAATAGATCCTCTTCTTCTCGTTTTGGGATTCACTCAGACCTGTTTCGAAGGTGGAATGTACCTCTTCGTCTTTCTATGGGTCCCATCACTTCAAGAAGCTTCCTACGCGTTTACCCAGCTTCCTCTTGGCTACATCTTCTCGGCATTCATGGTTAGCATGATGCTCGGATCCCTTCTGTACACTGTGATCGTCTCGCACGTCGCACCTCCAGTCTCTAACGCACAATTACCCAATCCTTCTGCCACGTCTGCATCTGCAGACAAAACCGATAACTCCCTCACACTCCATGCTAAATTGAGCTCTGCAGTATGTGCAGTAAGTTCATTAGCTCTGGCTGTTAGTATCAAGAGTAAAGAGGAGCATACTCGCTTCTTTGCTTTCTGTCTGTTTGAAGCATGTGTTGGGATGTACTATCCTGTACAGGGAATGCTGCGAGGCACGTTGATTTCAAACGAGCACAGAGCCACAGTACGTTGTTTCTCGGCTCGATTTAAGGATATATCAAACTTATGCGTCATCTTCCTAGCTCTCTGCCCTTTTCCGTGTTCCCCTCAACATCTTCGTCGTCGTATCCTTGCTTACTGGTGTATCCTCTGCAAGGTATGCTGTCCTCTCGGCAACATCACTCATGTTGGCAGTATCTTCTCTCTTGACTGGATGGGTGATCGTCGGCAAGGCGGATGCGACAAGAACAGCCAACGGCAGACCGCTGCGAGGATAGGCTCTGTTTCGGGATAAAAAGGTTGCGTGTAGCACATGCTTATGACCATGCTTTGAGGATTCGTTCGTTTTGATACCTCTATCATAGTATTTCACCGGATATATAACATGTAGACTTTCAACGATACATATTCTAATTGCTGCTTTTAGTATCAGGAAAGACCAATGGACACTTGACGAAACCTTTCTATCTGTGGATTGACTCGGGCTCGGACCAATAATATCGATGAAATCCCAATCAAATTGTGCGGTGCATGATTTGTCTACAGTTTCTACATCAATGATTCGTAAAGGTTGTTGTAAGGACAGGTATATGTGTGGGTATATCGTGGTGGTCGTTAGATTATAGTAGTACAGTGATAGATAAAATGCAGTAGGGTGTGTGTTGATTGATGATGCTTGAAATGAAAATGCAAGAAATCCGTTTGGTAGTTCACTGCGCTTGAGCAATGATTCCATGCATCGAAGTCGTTCGCCTGATGACACCCCTCCTCCAGCTTGCCTCCTCCATCAACTTCCTTCTTGATGTCCTGTTCACCCTGCTCGGTTGTCTCCTCAGCTGAGGAGGTGAGGGCAACGGTGTGACTTGAACAACGTTCTTTGGTTCTTCGATCTTCTGGATAAATGATTTGTGAGCAAGACGTTGGCGGCTATTAGTAAAAGAGACATACCTCTGAAATAGGCGTAGGTTGAGGTACATTGACGACAGAAGCCGTTTGCGTAGACAAGGGACTAGCTTGCGGTTGTGGCACACGCTTGGCCTTGGTCCTCCTGCGACGCTTCTCCAACTGCTTCACGCGTTGACGGTTCTCCTCATTCATCAAGATCTCGGGGAGCCTCTCCTTAATTGACTGTTGTATCTTCGTAGACATATTCTCGACAAGAGGAGAATGTCCGAGTGAAAGTAGTGCTTCAAGAGAGTAGATTGGTAGTTGTGGTGTTGATTCCGAGATCGAGTTGACGGTTTCTGTGGAGGTATTCGTCAGTACACTTGGTATAGGGAAACGGATTATGGAGACAACTCACCAGTTGACCCACCAAAGGCCGAAGGGAAACTCGATTTGGTAGGTGAAGGCGAGGCATCTCTAGATCTTGCTCTCCAGCCCTCTGTTCCGTTGCTTCCAGTGCGTTTGTGGACTGGGACGTAGAGACCTGCTTGTGCAGTTGCGATGGAGGAGATCATTGTTGCGGAGGAGACAAGTTGCGGAAGACTGGGTGGTATCTCTGCGAGATGAGGGACACTTCATGGATTCCGCAAGCCATTTATACGAATTGAAACAGCTGCGGTATTCTAAGCATGCTTATTGTCCCAGTCATACAATATGCCACATGTAAGCCTACGTGTCCGACACAGCCCGCGGTCAAAGCAGCTGGAGGAACACACCGGAAATTGCTAGAACCTTCCCGAACGGTTTAGGCTATTCGGCAATGTTCGGGATCGTCAATGAACTGAGCAGAATCATCATGCATGTTTACAAAGATGGTACGCCGACGGTACCACGGAGTCGGGTAAAATTTAGAATGACTAATGAAAGCTGCAATGATTTCGAAAGAACCTTCAGCAGTTGGCAGTTGGCATCGCATGGCACAGGAGTGGGTGTGAGTGGTGTATGGATTATTATTGTGCAATGTATTATAAGATGGTCCTAGGCCCTCGCTCTCCGTCTACACAACGGCGTTGGAAGCTTAGGCTTTTTCTCGACAATATGGGTCGATCGCGAGATAGTGCTAAAGACGGTCTACTGATCAATAAAGCCCTTGACACCCTCCAACCACTTGACGTATTCCTATACAGACATAATGAGCTTGTCATCACGATGCATGGACCGCTAAGAGCTCACCGCTTGTTCTTTCCACTCGGCGTACTCAGGGATGAATGATGCCACCGACTCGTTGATGCCACGCTCCTGGAGCCACCGCTCAAACTCTTCCTGGAGACTGACATCAAGTGTTTCAAACTTGAAAGTATTGTCAACAAAGGAAAGGAAAACTGCAAAGAAAACAACTAACCTGAGGACCCAGATAAATTCCCCTTCGTTTCCAGTCAGCCTCAGCGGAGAGCTCAGTTCCAAGTTTCGAGTCACGGTAATAAGTGACATTGTCGACGATGAAACCGCCTTCTTGGGTGAGCATGTCAATGGAAAGCGCGCCGGGAACATTGTTCTACAAAGTGATGTCAGACCTGTTTGCACAAAAGTCTGAACGAGTACATACCTTGGTGACAGACAACGCAACGCGGATAGTGTAGGTGTTCATGATCTCTTCCTCGTGTTCCTCATTTTCTTCCCGCTCCATAGCCTCTTCGTCCATCGGGTCTTCCTCCGCGCGAATGTCAGAAATAGAGAACATTAATCGTATTCTGTCGGAGAATGAAACTTCAGCACAAAAGGTCAAGAACTACTGGCTTGCACGCACGTTTCATTTCCGAATGTACGAGTAAGCGTAACTTCATCGTTATATGGCTGGTCTTCAATCTAAAGAAATTGTCGGCAACACGTAGACGTTGTGAGCTTCACAAGACGTACTTGCCAAACACCCTGTTGCTTGAAGTTCTTCAAGAACTCGGGAACTTGGTCTTCTTTCGAGACGGTCTCGAGCTCATACTTTAGTTCCTCGGCCAATTTAGCAGAAAGACCTGCATCAGCTATGTGTAGTTCAGTATAACGTGCCATGAGGCTTTGCAAAAACAAGATTCGCGTACTGGAACCCTGGCCAAATGACCTAGCAGAAACAGAGAAAGCCCTTGAAGGTAGAGAAAAGGCTACTCTTGGTAAAGCAGCACGAGAGGAAGACGCGACAAGTCGTGAAGAAGAGGCGCGTAAAGAGGAAGAAGTAAGTTGACGGAGAGCACGGATAGCAGACATGTTTTGGGTGGAGAAAGCTCAGGAGAAAAAAATTGACGTGGATCCAGAAGTTCAAGGTCTTTACGTCATTATTTGCCTTGCACCTGTAAAGAAAACAGTCGCGTCGGTTGAGCGCTTCAGAAAATTTGCTTTTTTTCTCAAGTTGAAACCATTTCTTGTAAGACTGATAACTGCCTGTCTCGCCGCCTTTGTCTTTGCTTCGATTCTATATATCACTCAATGTGCCTATTTCTAGGGGAGAAGTTCCAACATCGAATTCGAGGTCCAAGTTCAAGAATACTCTGCAATCCGGAAATTAACGACGAAGTGGCATTTTAGAAGACCCTGGTGCTCCGGGTTCACCCTTGCGTTATGACCATCGGAAACTGGCCTGCTCTGGTTCGAAAGCTAGGGAAGACTCTACGCGGCCAAAATTCTCACAAGAATGCTCAGGGTGAGCTTCTAGCTCAGTTCCTTCTCAATTTGCCAAGCTACGCGACTTGCTCCTCTATACAAACGCATAGTTTACCCCGGTAGTGCCTTTTCACTTCGATTGTTTATGCTTGCGGAGAAATTCAATGGTTTAGGACATCACATTACATCTGGGGTGGAACACAGGCCCCAAAAGTATATACAAGCCTTATCGCTACGCCTGCTCTATACGTTTCAAGGTCGCTGCTAGGACTAATAACACCGATAGGAAATCCAAAATCTCCACTCTGGGCTCGGGCGACGGTACCGGTGTGTCTCGAAGTCTCACCCAGCGTTCTCATCATGAATCGTTCCTGTTTTGCTCCGATTGACTATATACGTACGTTGACCGATTCTATTGGTACAAACTATACTTAGCTGACCATCACACCCGAATCAAAAGATGCAAGATGTAGCGATAAAAATCTACACGTGAATTCTCTTCGACTTCGAAAATCTGTGTTTGTAGTGGCCCTGGCGGACTCATGCGTCACCACAGAAGCCGTAATCAAGGCCCTTGAATCGTAACCATTCGCACTATTCGCAATGCGGCATATGGATCCGAGCTGTATCTGTTTTTGCCGCCACGTTGATATCACATCACCTCAGAATAATCCATCAAATCGTTCATCAATCTCGTGCTAGAAAGAGACAAAGCTGTGACGAATAATCCTTTATTCCAAGGTAAGTAAATTATTCGCTGTTGCCCCACTACCCCCCTGATAATCTTTTCTGATCCAGGTTTGAGGTCAGGGAGTAAGGGAAAACAGCGAAAATCATGGCGATTTTGCTTTCAAGTTGAAACGGTTGATGTCGTTTTCGTGTATTGATATATTTCGCCACTCTACCCATACGAGTCTCTGAACCTTGTTCGACAGGGATATGCGATGGCATCACCGTAGCTCTGTGACCGCTTACACGCGTCCGAGATAGGAAAAATTCACCCCGTCAATATTGACGCTTGAATCGGAATTCATTAACGTGGCTTTCGATGGACAACGGTACGACGGTCCTGACGCAAGGCTAGTCCCTATACAACTCGGAGTAGGGAGCACTCGAAGGTTGAGTCTTTGACCCACTTCAGACACTCCGTCGTCGCTGAGAGTGTATCGGGACTAAGATTATTCAGTGCTTGTGTCACACCTATATTTATAGGGCCTCCAGGATCCATTTGGGAGCGGGTGCATCTGGCGACCGCCAACTGCGAAGGACAAGAAACGAGATGACACGGTCTGGTCCCGGGTGTAAGTACATGCACCATACGAGCGTCGGGCTCCGACGGTTCAGTTCAGTGAAAAGAAGCCCAGGCATACGGAGCCAACGAAGCGCTGGGTAAGCTTTCCTCACACCTGACAAAACTCATACCCCTTTTTTCTACCAATCTATGTCGGACCCCTTGACCAATCTCCACCAACCTGGTGACCGCCGCATGCAAGTAATGCATTTCTTTTGATAGCAGCAACGCCACGATCCACTGTGGCTCGTGTGTGATTCAAGGTCGGTCGCAGAGTCAATTCAACCTGATCGGCTTGAGCACAGACTGACGGGTTTTCAGGTATCCGGTAAACTCGTTACTGTCGTGTTACCCTCGCTGCTAATAGCAGATTTACACAGTTCGTTTGATATTCTCGCGTCTACATGGCTCTCCTAGGACACATCTCGGGTAATACAGCTTTTTCAAACTTCCATAAGGATATACATTTTACGAAGGACTTCTGCATTGCCTCGCGCGTCCATTCCTCACAAGGCTCTCGGCGAAATCGACACCGCGACTTGCTGCTGCTGTTCTCGCAACTACTCGTAGGACACCTACTGTGTGGCACGAATGGTAAGATGATCCTGCTTTCACGGGGTTACACACTCCTACAGCCTGATCTGAATCAGTCCATCAGTAATTCAGCGGTTTATTGAGAGCCTGAAATAGATGAATCAAGATCGTGGTTAGAGGTCCTGGCAACGGAGAGCGGGTTTCTACATTGCCCCAGTGGTATTGCCCGCCCATGGGATATGATCAGTAAGCGCCTCTTTGCTCTCCGATTCTCTGATACCAGAAATGGTGTCGGACCCAAATCTTGCCCACCAAGTCACTTGACCTGGGGGACGCTGGGAAATCCTACGTGATGAAATCAAGGGTGTGTGGTCATTGATCTCGTACTTGATGACGATCCTCACCTTGCACAAACCTGGAGCCTGAACCTGAGGCATCAAAGAGAGCAGTGCCTTGACAATATGACAGATGGTGTCCTTTTTAGAGCGCTCAGATCTAGCCATGGCGGTCGTAGAATTGTATGTGTAAGTTGAAAAGGCCTCCCTCGCAAGCTTTCTCGTACATCAACGGATAAACTCCGACCTTTTTGTGGCTGACAAGACGCGAGATCTAGTATATCATCCTCTGGCTCCACTGGCAGCCAAGAGAATTAACCTGGCATGACACGGGCAAAAATCGGACAGGTAGCGTTTATGTGAGCCGGTCCGCTTTGAGGCCTGAGAGAAACGAGAGCCCATCTTTCGATAGCACACGGTTGCTTTGTTAGCCGACCACAACCTCTCAAGGAAAAGTTTACAGACAGATACTTGTTCGTTGTTGAGCCTATGCCTGCCGACGTCGATATCTGTAGCCCCGACAATTTCGTGTTTGATTGACGAGAATAATGATAGATGTACAATATAGGTCATATTTCAACGTCACCCGGACAAGTCTTGTAGGCAGCTTGAACCTGAATATGGCGACGAAGTACGTCCTTGTGTTGACTACTGCTAAGTCAATTTACGTGTAGCGACAGCGAGTCAGCGGTTGGCAGCTAGGACAGCGCAAAACACCCGTGGGGAATTACTGGGCAAGGCCGTGAACGCCGAGCCACCCTCTCCTCGCTGACATTCCCAGGCGTTGACGGATTCCACATACTCAACGTCGATCAACTGTGCACCCATCGAATGGAGTTGCTGAGGGGAAAACACTGCCATGAAGCGAGGGATTGATCGAAAGTTACCAAGGGTATCTATTACCAGAGATGCAACGATGAAGCATTGTGCTCTGCACTAGCTGCTATAAATTATACTGTACTGCCATACTAGAGTTAGGATCACTGAAATCTCCCTCCAGCACCGAATAGTCGCCATACCTTCTAAATAAATATATCGGAGGGACAATTAAGAGAAGTATGTGATCATGTCCTGTTGTTTCCACATGTACAGTATCCTGAACAATGACAGCTAATCGAATTTGTACGTCAGAACGATGATGCGGAACCTATAATGAAGCATACCTTGCATAGTACAGCTGGTTTGGCACCGTAGGATTCCATGACAGGTATTCAGATCCCTGAGGACCGAAATTTGCATGATTTTGAACCATTGCTGGGTTCATGGATAATGAAGGGTCGGAATAACATGGGTCAAATGGGACTCCGACTGCCATGCCATTTGGCAGATGACCGTTTGGCCCTTGTGGATATGCAGTCGAACCTTCGTAAGTCGCATTCGGATAGTATGTGGCATTGTATCGAGGAGTGGATCCGGGATTCGGTGCGTAAGACCCTGGTGAAATATGATAACCCCTGTCTTCTGGAGGTAAACATTCATAATCTGCTCTCGGGCTCCCCTTTCTGGAAAAGGAGGACGACACTGGGGAGTAACGAGGTCCAGATGAGGATATATGACTGCTCGGAGCTCGAGTGTGCGTTCTTCTGGAGGATTCTAATGTCGCAGTAGACTTTGACGTGCCCAAATCAAACACAGTGTCGGTGGGAGGCGGAGGCGGGTGGGATATAGCCACATATTCGCAGTGAAGTTTCCTGTTTGTGCACCTCTGGCAAGGACGTTCAGGATGTTGTCGGTTTGATTCACACTAATAACATCAAAGGTCTCTATTGAGCCGGCCAGCCAGGGGTGAGAACACTCACCTTAATCTTACGAGCCCGACAGTTCGTGCACGCCATAGGATTCCTCGAATGTCCACTTTTCTTCGTTGCGGTTGGAGACCTGGGGCGTTCGGAGTTGGTCATCTTCGGGGATGGTGGAAAGTGGAGGGTAGACGAAAGAGGATAGTCAAGAAGAGTGACAGAGCTTAATATACCGAGGAGGACCGTAACATAACGGTTATATACTGGTAATATCTCTATAACAAGAGCTCCCTGAGAAACTTTATCTGACTCAAGATGTGAACGATAATCATCAGATATGTAAGGCACGTACTGGACATCGAAAGGATATAATCATCTCGTGGAGTTGACGGAACTCAACCTGGTGCTGAACTGGATGGCAACCATAACGAAGTAAATTGAACAGATCAATCGAGTTTCGCACGCTCCGTACGAATATTCGGTGAGGGTCCTTGCGTTTAACCGGAAGTTTTGCTGTTAAAGTAGGAATTAATTGTACATGAGGCTGTGAGTACGCCGAAAGCTTTCCAATGAGATCAAATGGCACGCCATCGGCATGAGCTGCTGTCTACATGGAATGTTGAGGATCAGTGCTACAGGGCTGCTGCGCATAACCCTAATATGCGACGAACACGTACAGCGTCACTCCTGGTAACCGGTGGGCTCAGTGGCTCTCCGGTCATTCCTGTACAGCTGATTGCATCGAAGGGTAGTTTGGCTTGGAACATGAATTGGTAAAAGCACTGAATCACCATTGTGGATAAGTTTGGAGATGAGGATATTGATGGGATCAGAGTGTCACGTACAATTATCAAGTGAAGCCCTTTCTTGTAAGGGCACGTCAGATTGCAAGCATGCTGGAGGAAAGCGCCATCATTTTGCTGGTTTTCAATCGGCCAAGGTGATGATCTAAAAAAGAGTACAATGCCTACCAGAAATATCCATCATCAACAATAAAAAAACCAGCCCTAAATCGAGCGTTGTAGGAGATTTGCGCATATGGCTGCCGCTGGAGGAACATGGCAACCAGATTCTAACAAATTTCCTCCCCACGTGTCAGCGCGTCAAAATCAACCGTCTCGCGACCATCACCGGCCCTCCAGTTTATTAATGTCAGTCAAGGTCTCGGTATATGTCACAGCTGAGAACCTGAAAACAGGCCAGGAACTCCAGCGTATTCAACCATCAGTCATGTTTCCTATCGAGAGTAAGAACGACATAGGATCTTCAATCTCCACAACAGAGTAGGGCAAGATATTCATGCGAACAATCTTTACCGCAGAGCTGTTCTTCAACAGGTAGCATAGAAACTCAAGACAAATCATTCCTGTTATTGATTAAGCATTCGAAAGATAGAACAAACAGAAATGATACGCACCGTCCGACGCTTCTTGGCATATCGGGCACCATCATCGTTCGCCGATTGCGCGTTCCAGCCCTCTAGGTATCCAAGAAGCTCCGCAGTACATTGCTGCGTCGAACAAGTTGAGAATGCGAACTTCCTTGGTACCGCATGAAACAACGAACCTCGATACATTGAGTGTTGGCCTTGATGGAATCAAGACACTGGGAGACGTTCATAGAATACATGGTGGTGTCTTTCGTCTTCAAATCATCTGTCACTACGAGCATAAATTGGAGGAAGGGGTTACTTACCAAAAAGAACTTCTGTGTTTCTTCATAATCCTTACTGGTGCTTAGGTTATCGAACGCCATCTGAGACACATTTCAGTACGCAGTCTGCAGTCTGTCGTTTAGGGCACGATCCTCACCTTGACGAGGAGGCTGAGTCCAAATCCAGCCTTGAATCTCGCATACAACTGTTACAAATATAAGACTGCAATTCCTTATAACAGGGGGTGGGGGCCTCTTACGTCGTCGTATTTATCTTTGAAGACTTCGACGAGTTTTCTTCTCGTCATCCTATTTTGCCCCAAGGCTCTAAAGAAGTAGAGTACATCTTGGTCTTTTGCGCCTTCAAGCATGTAATCAAAGGTCTTCTGGATGAGGACTGGGTCTTCAGTGGAGCACAGGCTGAGCTATACATTCTCATCAGTAATAATGGCATGCACGTCGAACATGGCACCCACAGAGCCTTGAGCTGAGACTTCGCAGACCGTGGATTCTCGACAATTCGCTGTACCGCATCATATTCTGCTGGGCCGCCATGACGAACAGCCTGGTACATAAGTCTATGAGTTAATGGGGAAGCTCCATTGCCAGCTACATACCGCAACAAGTATTGCCTCTTCCAAGTCGAGAGGAATGCTGGCATAGTCACCGGTCTTCGTGTACTGATCAAAGCGACTCTTAAGTTCTCGAATAACACTGACGACCAGTCGTTAGCAAGCCTTGAACTCCTGACGACAATCTGGACTCACTCTTCATCCCGGCTTGGAGCGATTGGAGTACAGCACTTTCACGTAGGAGTGCCGTGTCCGGGCTATCCGACGGAGAGCTTTCGTAACCTAGTTCAACAACCAGCGCCTTGAACAAATCCTGACGTATACTCTGTTTGGTATCTTCCTTCCGCGATAGAGGAGTTGTGACTTACCCTTCCGAAGGCACTGAGGAGTTCATGAACACGAGGGTTTTCCCACCATAACGAAGTCATTCTCGACCAATCCGTAGATATCACGCTCCACGGGAGATCTTGCCAAAATGGTCAGCGTAACGACTCGTTATTCGGCGATAAGGGACTCACATTCCCGGCAGGGCTTGAACTTGGACATGGTCGACAGGGCATTCCCGAAGCTAAGAAGACCTGCCCTCGCAAAAGCTGCCACATCTTGTAACAGCCCCAAACGATCGCTTTCGTCAAACGGCGAGTCCGGGTTTGCCAGCTCGGCAGCGATTGCATCAAAGCGTTCGGGTGTATACAGAACGCGGACTATAATTTGATTGATGCTGACGAAACGTTCGTGAAACCAAAATCACCCACAATAGCCAGTAGAACTTCCGTTGAGTTTGAAGGGCAGTTTTGTGTTAACGACGAAATTGGCTTCACGTTGTTGTAGTACCACTTTGTCTGTCTTGACTTCACCGCTTGGAGACACCGTTCGGATGTTTAACGGTACATGCCTGCGACCACAAATAAGCAATCATGTATCAATATCAAGGGCCAACGGAGACTCGTACCATATAGTTTCGTTGTCACCGCCGGCTGCTATTCCAGTTTTGAGGAACCGATCTTGGCGGACATGGATCTCATTTGCGGTCTCTGTGACTTGAATCACCGGGTAACCAGCCTAGGGATATCTGTTACAGACGCTCCTCGGAGAGGAGAATGAACTAACTTTTGTGATGTAGGTGTCCATTATTTCGGCCACGTCGACACCTCAAGGACAAAAAATTAGTGACGGACGTTGCCTCGTGGATTCAAGGTTAATACCTGTTGCCGTCGAGATGCCCTTCCATAGATCTTTGGTAACACTGTTGCCATAGAGGTGGTCCTTGAGGTAAACAGAGACACCTTTTAGGAACTGATCTTCCCCGACGAAGTCCGAAAGCATGCGAAGAACTGTACGTGATGAATTAGGACCTGCTCAGTACAGTGTAGACTGTTGGCCGTCATACAGTACCTGAGGCAGCCTTTGAGTACGAGAGAGCGTCAAAGATCTGAACCTGCGTGAATAAAGTCCTCGGCGATTATAGGTGCGAGCCTACCTGGCCGATCTTGTTTGCATCGGGACAGTCGACTTCGACAGGGTGTGCTGATAGCAAGGAATCAAGATTAAACGCCGAGTTGATATGCAAGGCCACGAAATGAGAGAACATTTTCCATTCAGGCCAAAGTCTGACGATTTTGTTGGACCAACGTTGAACAAGGCAGCAAACTGCTCACCGATCTGGGGTAGCAATGAATACAACATTTGAGTCAGCTCGATTGATCACGTACTAGGGATGATTGCCTCGCCCATCTGCACGTTGCAGAGACATTAGTACGAATAACGAAGACTCATGGGAAGAGCTAACTAGCGAAGCGAAACCTGGGGGTTATTACTATTAGTCAGTCACGCTGCATTGTAGTGGTCATAATACCTCACCTTCGTTGAGATATAGATAAGTCCACCACTCCATAGTCGTGATATTCCCGAACCTTAAACCGAGTTTCAAAGTGTCCGAAACGCTGACAGTGGCGCGACATACCACATATGAGCAACTTCGTGACTCTGGATCCCCATTACCCGCTGTTTATCTTTAAGACTGCCTTTCTCTGGGTCAATGCAATATGCAGCCGCTCGACCGATAATCAATCCCCAATTCTCCATGGCCCCTGTTAAGCGGGGTCAATGACATATATGGATGCATAGAGCGCTTCATACCTGCGTCAAAGTCATCGGCCTAGAATGGAGGTTCAGTCATCGCGATTGCAGATTGATTCCAAGAAAAAATTCACCACTACGGTGTCCAGCTTCGGGAGAGGATATGCAATGTCGAATACTTTCTCGTATACTCCTAAAACCTTTGCGGTTACATCCAATACATACTGGCATTGCGATATGTTCTGGGTAGTGGCTATGTAGACCGCGTTAGCCAACCATTGAGAAACGGCAAGCAAAAAACGAACCGTAAACCCGAAGAGGTATTGTCTTACCAGTCAAAGGACTGGTATACGTGGTCTGAAGGGATTCAAGACGGCCATTCGCATACGCGACAATGTAGGTTGACATCTTTGGTGTAGCTTCAAATTGACTGATTTTCCACTGTTGCGCCTTCTGGTCCGCAGTTGCAGAAGAAAAAAGACCGTAAAGATCTGCTGTCGTGTCGTAGCTTTCCTCGGATGACGCTGACGTGTTGAATAGGCTGACTGTGTCGTGAAGGGAGATCATTTTCATTGTGAATGTTGCTTTCAGGGCAGGTTCATCCCAGCACGGAAAAGCGCGTCTGGCGGCAGTTGGCTATCGAGATATTATTGAGCAACTTGATGAGATAAACGATTAGGCTGCTCACTTCAAACTGTGTCAACGCGTAATACGAAACTTTTCCCTCTTTGTCCTTCCACGATGACTTATAGTATCCTGATAAGTTCTGCGTAAGGTCTGCCTCGAATTTGATATGCAACTTCGCAGTAGACCCTGCTGGGATCTTGGCCGGGAATTGAAATGTAGCACGCTCCTTCTCTTTATCCAAAGACTGTGTGGTTGGGATCAAGACTTGATTTTCTGTGGTTACGATAGATACGTCTCCAATCGTAAGGTCAAGAGCGTTCAAAACGATTTGGGAGGTTTCTTCGTTGATCTGAAGATCGATTTCCACTGCTCCGAAGAACTTGAGCGTATCCAAGTCGGTTCGAATTGTTAGATCGTAGTGACTAGGAGCAACGTTGGTCGGGAGGCGATAGTCGGTGGAAGACATGGTGGTACGTGGAGGGAACGTCGCTTTTCATCGGGTTCTCTTATATATGCCAAGTTCCTGAAGGGTTCCTGTAGATCATATGGTCTTGATGAGCGGGAAGAGTGCTATTTTGAGCATGTACCCACCAGGGTGTTCCTTTTCCGCTTTCCCTCCATCGATATCGTCTTTCAAGAGTGGCGTGTGTATGCTCGTCGTCATTGCGTCAGAGAATGAAAAACACGCGAGCTGAGCATCACAAAAAAGGTGTGGTCTTGATACTGGTACTGAGATGCATATCAGTGATCAAAGGAAGGAAGGAACTTTGTACTGAGTCACGGTCACCCGTCGGTACCGGGCGCTTGTCTTTCGCGTCATCTCATTGGCTCTGTGTACCTGGTCTTCACTCATTCTGATTCTCTTTATGTTCCTTGAAGATCCTTCATCAAGAAGCTGCCAAAGGAATGTTCATAACCTGAATAGGCTCTCGAACAAACTTTGGACATCACCACGAGACTCTGCATGTTGGCTTCGACTAGCTAATATGATGTGCACGGCCCCAATTGAAACTTTTCCAGACGTGTTCCGATAAATAAAATACTAGAGGCACGTCACAGAACGTAAGTGTGCCACTCTAGGCTACCAATTACTCTCACCAAAGCTCCAAGCTCTAGGTGACGCGACGAACCATCCCAGCTTCTGGTATTCCACATCTGTGCAAAAATGCCCTCTCTACCTAGTTCAGACCCTACCACCGCCTCTGTAGCACCAGCACAATCGAAAACAAGCCCCAGTGTTGTTAGAGAGTCACAGAAAAGCAATATCTCAGAACAACGTCGTGCACAAAACGTCATGGTCAAACGTGCAATCCATCGAACCCACAACGAGGCTTCTAAAGAGCGAATGCTGGTACGTGAAGTTCAGCGAAGCCCATAATGATCTGAGTACTGACGTTGGATTCATAGGGACGTCGCTTGCTGTTCACAGTGAGTCTTACCTTGCTCACTACATCTTGACCTAGCTGAGGTTGACACGGTAAGGCGTCTAAAACGGTTCCAGGGTTAGAGGACGTCACGAAAATGTTAGGATCCTCCCCACTGAAACACTGTCCCAAGATACATGTAGAAGCCGCCGACGAGACACAGGATGTTACGAAAAGTGAGCTTGAAAAGGAAGAGATGGATGAAGATCAAGGGAGAAAGCGGAGAACCTGCGTAAAGCTACTATGCCAACTCTTCGTTCTTCAACGGAGGCAAAATTTACTCGTCTGTGGTCTCAGCAAAGCGGACAGATTACAGTACGAGCGAGACCAGGAGAAGAAGAGGGAAATTGTAGCAAAATCAACGGACGCCGATTCGGATGAGCCTACAAAGAGTGAAACATAGAGCTGTTTCCATACAATTCGTCTTGGCCTGATTTGACTAGCTTGACTGTACATACATCACCGAAGCCTCTGAACTACTTCCAAACTATAAAGTGATAAATTAAACCAGTCTAAAGTTTTGAGAAGCTGAGGTGCACATACGAGTGGGGAGATGCCTTCTGGTGAGCTCTTGGGTGCCGACGGCAACTGTCTTCGCTCGAATGTATCGGTGAGATGGGAGCGGGATAGGTGCCATTCATTAGATATGTACAGTAGGGATTATAAGGTCGTAGCCGGTAAATTCTCTCTTCGTATTGTCCCAATATTGTCGACAGGCGGCGCCCCCCAAACTAACGTCTTGCTATTGGGATCCAAAAGCCCTGGAAGACGCCTGTCAAGCACTGAGCCCACCAAAATACCCCGTCTCCGAGACGTCGCATTCACGCTTTGAACGATCTCGTTGACAATCGACTGAGCAAGGTCATCCGCTCCCAAAACCGACGAAGACGAGGTGGAAGTCGCAACATTCCCTCGCACTCTGTCCACTACCGCTCCCGCCGCCCGTTCCATGACGTCCTTTTCCTCATGAACCGAAAGCACCGTCGCCGCATGGGCCTTAACCCGCTCCTTCATCTCTTCCTGAATCTTCCGGCGCGCCTGCTCGTCAATGTCATCAAAGTCGTCTGTTTAACAGCTCGGATGGAGTATGCGTATACACCAACGGCAAATGCACCGAGAAGAATGCCAGTAATAGCGTTTTTCACGAGGAATGGTTGACGTGCGCGTCGTAGACCTGGAGACATGGACTGGTTTTGGGTTGAGCTTTGAAAAGTGTATGACGAGAGTGGAGACGTACGCCCGAGCTTGGACGCCATGATTTTGCTGCTTTTCGCGGATCGACGTATTTTTTGGTCCAGCCTTCCATGATGCGGTAGGCTTTTGAGATGTAAGTGAGGTTTGGGAAGAAAGAACGGAATTCGAAGAGACGCGCGCTTATTCTGGGTTTCGCTTTTCTAACCACCACTCTGGTCGGTACCTTCGCAAAAAGACTTCTAGCGTATGTATGTCAAATGTCTCTTCTATTTTCCACGCTTGTGGTGATAACGAGTCTTCCCTGAGCAAAGATTACGCCTCATTTCGGTCACGATGTCGAAGCACATATAAATATCTGGCACTGTGACCCAGGACCTCAGCATGGCTATCTCTGCATCTCTTGAATATCTTCTAGTCGCAGCCCTACTCTCCCTCTCTTCCCTTTTGCTCGTTCCGCGTTGGAAATTCCGGTGGTTACCCCTTCCTCCTGGACCGAAACCTCTCCCTCTTATTGGTAGATAACGCGCAAAAGCTTCGGTGATAATACACCTGACTAGATTCATTATAGGAAACCTACACGTCCCAGCAAGTTTCGAATGGGTGACCTTTGCCGAATGGAGTCGAAAGCACAGTACGTTATAATCTCAATAACGCAATCGACACTCTGATGAGTATCCCCTACAGATTCAGATATCATTCATTATCGAGTGTTCGGGACGTCTACCATTGTTCTAAACTCTCAGAGAGCCTGCCACGATCTACTTGAAAAGAAGTCGAACATCTATTCCAGCCGGTGCAGTCATCTTGGTTAAACCCTCTATGTAATGGCGCACTAACCTCTATCTTAGGCCGAGGTGGGTCATGTTGAAAGAGGTGTAAGTGACATGAATTCTCAGTTTATCGAAACTAGCTGATACCAGTATGCACCGTGATTATCAGAATTGGGTACGTACATAATATCGACACCAAATCTGTGAGTAATTCGTGATAGATGGGATTGGTCACCCACCACGATGCAATACGGCAAGGAGTGGAATGCACGCCGCAAACTGTTCGCTCAGGGTACGTCTTTCATTTGACCTTTCTTATCAGCGAATATTTATGGTTCTCCGAAGAATTCAGTCCAAAACAGACAGAGCGCTATCAACCCCATACTCTCAAAGCTGTTCGCACTTTCCTGCTCGATTTGCTTCATCAGCCGCACGATTCTCAGCGGCTGTTACGACAGTAAGTATATGATTTGTTTGTTATATCACTCATCTCAACCTATACCTAGTATGGCTGGCTCAGCTATCTTGTCAATCACATATGGGTTATCTATCAGGTCTGTAGATGTCGGGGACTCCGTAATTGACATGGCAGATCGCGCATTAGAGGGTTTTGTCGCGGCTGCCGTTCCAGGCACGTTCTGGGTGGTGAGTTTTGTAACTCAATTCTTATTGTGTCTGTAGATTGATTGAGTTTAGGATTACCTCCCCGTTTTGAAGTACGTCCCATCCTGGTTTCCAGGGGCATCCTTCAAGCGTAAAGCAAGGGAGTGGGCTAAGAACGTCGACGAGATGTTAAACGTACCCTTCGACATTGTAAAGTCAAACCAGGTGCGTCACGACCTTGCATTTATTATCCAAGTCGCTAACGCTAGACGAAGGGAATTGTTCAGCCTTGTTTCGTTTCCCATTGCTTGTCCAACATCAACACCCCTGACCCAGACGAGATCGTGTACAATGAAAAGTTAGTCCGAGAAGCAGCGGGCGCCATGTATGGAGGTATGGAGTTGAGACAATGATCTCGTTCATGGCTCAACGACTTGAAATTTAGCCGGCACAGATACCACAGTCGTAGCATCCAGCACCTTCATCCTCATGATGATTTGTTATCCGGAGATACAGCGCAAGGGTCAAGAAGAACTTGACAGGGTGGTCGGGCAAGACAGGCTGCCAAATTTTGACGACAGAGAGAATTTGCCCTATGTTTGTGCGATCATCAATGAGGTTATGAGGTAGGTCTTCCTGTCTCGCATCTTATTTGGTGCTTTGGCTCAAGGGAAGTAGGTATCAACCCGTCAACCCCTTAGGTATGCTATGTCTGGCTTAATGCCAGTGCGACCACTGAAGTTTCAACAGCGTTGGCGCACCTTGTCTCTGAAGAAGACGAATACAACGGTTACAGAATACCTAAAGATTCGGTGGTAATCGGTAACGCGTGGTGGACATTCTTCTCTATCATTAGTCGACTGTCAAGCTGATACAAAACCAGGGCAATTCTCCACGACGAAAACACGTACGGGCCACACACGGACAGTTTCGATCCTAGTCGCTTCCTGACTTCTGAAGGGAAGATAAATCCAGCAATCCCTGAGCCTACATCCTTCTTTGGTTTTGGCAGGAGGTTTGTCGACGTCCCAGCTTGGCTTTGCCATTGAAACTGACTTTCGTGAGCAGAGCATGTCCAGGTAGACATCTTGCAAATTCAACTATGTTCGCGGTGGTTGCATCTTTGCTCCATTCATTCAACATATCAGGGATAGGGACCATGACACAGCGATACGAATCGTCTTTACAAAAGTATGTCGTCACTCTTTTTAGTGCTCAACTAGGCCTAACCGCTGAAGCAGTCGGCCAGTACCGTTCGAGTGCGAAATCAGGTCACGCTCTGCTCGACACGAAGAGTTGATTCGATCTTCCACGAGTGTGATAGATGATTGAATGCTACATACCTTTCATCATATGCCCAGTGTCGCCCAGCTAGAAGTGCCGTTTCAAACTCCGCTTTTTTCCTTACTTCCACCGCGTCAACGACATCTAACGAACTCGGGTCTACCCTTATGGAACACTGTTACTTCCTGGTAAAGGAAAGAGTCTGAGTATTAAGTCTAAGTTGGGTCCTCAGGTAGCGGATAACTGGCTTGAGGATTTGGATTTAGTAAAGAAAGCAGGAGCCGATGTAATAATACCTTCAGTACGTCAACCCGCTTTCTTTCATAGCCAGGTACTTATCAATTGTAAGGATGCGCATGTGAGCAACTAACCTAGAAGCATACTTAATAGAGTACGCGCCAGGTGACAATTGCCAGAAGTGCAGGCTTTTGCTTACTCTTTGTCCACCCACCATATCTCACAACGACATGGAGCCCGTCACAGGTTCTGCTTTCCAACAATATTTTGCCCTGCTAACCACCCTGTTCGTCGCATCTTTGTTCTTAACTCGGTTCAGAAAAGCTCGAGACCTTCCTTTACCCCCGGACCAATCCCCCTTCCACTGATAGGTAAAACTGCCTCTTAGCTCGTCTCTCCTTCATTCATTCGCTTTAGGGAACCTGCTGGACGCACCTTCAAGTTTTGAGTGGTTGACATATGCTGACTGGAGTCGAAAATACGGTGCGTTGTCTCGATCATATCAGTTACGATACGGGTGCTTACTTGCTTCTAGATTCAGATATTATCCATTACCGTGTGGCTTCGACTTCAGTCATAGTACTTTCTTCGCGCACGGCTGCAAGTGATCTCCTCGAAAAGAGATCGAACATCTACTCTAGCCGGTACGACTCGAGCACTTATTGAGGTCTCCGTGTGCTCAACAAGCCAAACAGGCCACGGCTCGTTATGTTGAATGATTTGTAGGTCGACACTCCGTCATTTGTTTCATAAACTAAGCCATTGATATCAAAGGATTGGGTACGGTCACAAATTTTCCTCAAGATGACATTGATGAATTCTTTGTCAGCTGGAATTGGGCGTTTAGCACAATGCCTTATGGGAAAGAATGGAACGCCAGAAGGGCTTTAGTTGCACGAGGTACAGCCTTTTCCCTGTATGCTCTGTAACGAACCTTCCCTGATAGGTCTACCGCTCTGCCCCAGAGTTTAGCTCGAAGCAAACCGTTGAACGCTATGAACCGGATGTGATCAAAGCCGTTCGCAGTTTTCTTCGCGATCTTCTTCGCGAACCGGATGGTTTCTGTCAACTCTTGAGGCAGTATGTGCTAGCTTGAGCGCTTCAGGAACAGCAATTGAGGGTCTGATGTCCGAAACAGCATGGCAGGCTCACTCATTCTATCCGCAACGTACGGTTTGACGATAAATTCGGCCGAGATAGGTGATCCCGTTATTGCTATGGCAGAAAAGGCGCTCGATGGCTTTGTTGCCGCAGCGGTTCACGGGACATTCTGGGTGGTAGGTGACAAATGAGTGACGCTTCACCGGTACTAATGCCACGGTTCTAGGATTATCTACCAATCTTGAAGTACATCCCATCTTGGTTGCCGGGCGCCTCTTTCAAGCGTAAAGCAGAAGAATGGAACAAGGTCACAGAAAATATGCTAAACGGGCCGTATGACAAAGTCAAGCTGAATAACGTACGTATATTTCATTTCTGAAGGTTGACGCATACAATCTCAAGCTCGTGGCCTAGGAAATTGGGAGCAAGCGCTCGTGTTTTGTTTCAAACTGTTTGGACAGAATCAAAGCCCTAGCTGAAGATGGACAAGAAGCGGAAGAGACAGTCATAAAAGAGACCGCGGGTGCTCTGTATGCAGGTAACTGCACTTCGTTGCCCTTGCGGCGTGCGCTCACATTGCCCAGCTGGCACCGACACCACTGTAACTGCAGCTCACAGCTTTTTCCTTGCCATGGTGCGCCATCCCGATGTCCAACGCAAGGCTCAGGAGGAACTGGACGGAGCGGTTGGCCGTGACCGCCTCGTAGATTTTCAGGACATGGCAAATCTGCCGTATGTTTGTGCAGTTGCCAATGAAGTGATGAGGTACTTCCCGATCCCTGAAATCGATAATCTGTTGTACTGATATTGGCTAGATACCAGCCTGTCGCTCCTATTGGTGAGCTTCACTTCGTGATGTGATAAATCCGGTCTAACGGTATTACTGAATGCAGGTCTTCCCAGGCTAGTTACCGAAGAAGACGAATACAGAGGCTTTCGTATACCAAAAGACTCCGTCATTATTGCGAATGCATGGTTCGTGTCACTCAGCTATCCATTCTTCAGCCTCTCAATCCAATAAATCATTAGGTCGATTCTACGTGACGAGACCGCGTATGGTCCTCATACAGATGTCTTTGACCCAAGCCGGTTTCTTACTGCAGAGGGTAAATTGAATGTCGACATCCCAGATCTCTCCCCGAGCTTTGGCTTTGGCAGAAGGTATGAGTTGATTTATATGCACTACCGAGAGCTATACAACGACTGTCTTGGTTAGGATATGCCCTGGTCAACATTTTGCGGTCTCGACAATCTATGCTGTTGTTGCATCTGTGCTCCAATGCTTTTATATCTCAGCTATAGGGGACGTAAAGGAAGAATACATATCGTCATTACAAAAGTGAGTTGTTATGCTATTCCTACTCATATGCTAGGATCTAAGAAATCTTTGTACAGCCGGCCAAAGCCCTTCAAATGCAATATCAGCGTTCGATCTGTTCAGCACGAGAATTTGATTCGATCTATAGTGGATTACAATGATTGATGGACTAAAGGCTTCAACAATCATAATACTGTAGTATCATATATTTCTCGTTGACCCCAGTGTAAACTAGCTTTCTTGCCACATTCTGCACTTGCCGGTACTTATGAGGGCCGCTCAGCGGCCGCGTTATCCCGGGCCCTGCTCTCAACTAGTCACATGTCACCCGTCTCAGACTCTCAACTCTAACCACCATCACTTCCACGAGTACCATGGACTGGAAAACGCGTGCTTCCCAAAGGAAACAGGCTCAATTGGATGCTATACCTCGCGAATGGCTAATCGAAGCACCTCCGGCAGCCCAAGTAAACGTTATCAATATACCCAACGAATGTGGTCTCTTATCAGCCCGCGAAATTGCGATAACGAATGAAAACGACGTTGATATCATACTGGGCAAGCTAGCAGGTAGAGAATGGAGCTCTGAAGAAGTGACGAGGGCGTATGCAAAGAGGGCTATAGTTGCGCACCAGTTGGTCCGTCTGAATTGGACAATTCGGTCCCCAGAAGCATCTTAGCGATTGCTTGTGATAGACAAATTGCCTCACGGAGATTTTCATAGAGAAAGCGATACAACGTGCAAAGGAACTGGATGCGATACTTGAGAAGACTGGAAAAGTTGTGGGTCCACTCCACGGCCTGCCAATCTCGTTGAAAGGTAGGTATCTTCTGAAATCTCTTTGGATTATCTCTGACTGGGCTTTGTAGATCAATTCGCTATAAAGGGTCTGGAAACAATTATGGGTACGTTTCTCCCCGCTAAACGTCTGCCCATACAGACTCGGTTGACAGAAAATCATCAGGCTACGTTGCATGGATAGGGAAGTATGCAGAATCGAACTGTGTTCTTGTTGACGTCTTGCTCGAATGCGGCGCGGTGCTATTTGTGAGAACGAATGTTCCACAAACTCTCATGGTACGCCCGGCCAGCATACCACAACGACAGTGTCTAAAATAGCATGAAGTGGGGTGAGACGCACAACAACGTCTTTGGAAGAACCGTCAATCCGTTCGATAGACGTATGACCCCAGGGGGTTCATCTGGTGGTGAAGGTGAACATTTTCTAGACATCACATCATATGCAGTACTCATAACACCTCGAATACTAGGTGCATTACTTGCTCTGAGAGGTAGTCCGCTTGGTGTTGGCACGGATATTGGAGGGTAGGACCAAATACTTGTGCGTTTTATGTGTTCTTAATTTTGCTCACTAGATCCGTTCGAATTCCGAGTGTGTTTTGTAATCTGTACACCCTACGCCCCTCTTACGAGCGTCTGCCTTACTACGGTGCCGTCAATTCTCTGGAGGGGCAAGAGTCTATCTCGTCAGTTCTAGGTCCTATGGCCAACTCCCTGACGGGCGTGAAGACATTCACCAAGGCAGTCATCGATTCCCAACCTTGGAACAAAGATCCCAGTGCTATTCGAAAGGAGTGGTCGGAGAAAGAGTATCAACTAACATATCATGGCGGAGGAAAATCGATGTGCTTTGCAATCATGTGGGACAATGGTGAGGAATCTGATGACTTTTGGAACAAAGCATCTTATTCACTCGAGTTAGGTATCGTAAAGCCCCATCCACCACTTTACAGAGCAATGAACATGGTCAAGAAGGCGCTGGAAGTAGCCGGGCATAAAGGTCGGCATTCTTCACGGTGGATCAGCCTTTCCTTGACAATCCTGATGCATAGTAATTGACTGGGAGAACCATCGACAGCTCGATATCTACAGGAACGCCGTACGTGCTAAGTTCCTCTGATGGTTTTCACGCTAATTTCAAGAAATAGGAGCTGATATATGCTGCAGATGGCGGCGAAGACTACCGAACTGAATGTGCACGATCCGGGGAGCCATTACTCACCAACATGACCGCCCACCCCGACGACCCCCATTATCACCCCCCTTTGGGAGATTTGCGATACCAACAGCATCTTGCAGGTGAGCCGTACCACAGGAGTGCCTATGAGGTTCGTACCGTCAATTCGATTTTTCTTCGGTGCTCAAACGATCCACTGGTTCATTTAGCTATGGCAACTCCAAAAGGAAAAACGAGACCTGCGCAAGTCCCATCTTGACCACTGGGAGGCCACTGCCAGCCGAACAGGGACCGGTAGACCGGTAGACGCCATTATAGGTCCTGCCACCCCATACTCCGCTGTTCCGCATGGTCTAAACGTGTGCGTTCCTATCGATTCTGAATATCGCTTTCTGATTGAGCATTTCCATAAGTGACTCGTTCTATACCACGATGTGTAATGCAATGGATTACGCGACATCTGCGTTTCCAGTCACCTTTGTAGACGCAAACTTGGACAAAGATCCTCATCCTCCGCACGAATTTTATAACTTTGAAGATGAAGCCATCTATCATATGTGTACGTTTATTGTCGAATTGGCGACAGGCGGTTGTTCATAGAGGTTTCAGATGACTCGGAGAAATTCCACGGCTGTCCAGTGGGACTACAGCTTATAGGGCGCACCCTGGAAGAGGAAGGGGTGATTAGGATGACAGAAATAGTTGATGAGGCATTGAGGAAATGGAAGGCGGACAACTCCGCTGTCCGAAGCGAATAGCTTTGGTTGACTACAAGGTTGAAATTCAATGTTTGTATGCCTATAATGCAGTTCCTACTCGGTTGAAGAAAGTCAAGGTACCTATTGTGACGATATCATAGTCCAACTCCGACCCCAATGTCATCCAGCAACTGCTTCGTGAACTCGAACAGTTCCGTCTGAGCCCGCTCATCCAATGCTGGTTTGGGCTGTTCTTCCGCAACGTTCGGCGGGGATATGTAAACGCCATGCCGGATGTTGGGGTCATCTCGCGGTGCGCAAGCAGCAAAAACTGACGTGTAGGCACCCCTTTCTTGCGGGTCCATCATTGTCCCTAATAGCCAGACCCAAAATGAAGGAAATGGCAGAGATTGGAGGTTCCGTTTAGCGCCGTCCTAAATAAACAGAAACAATGATGGTCACGCTAGGGCATGGATGGAGGCCACTGTTGGGACCTACGCTCAAAATGGCGCCAGGCTGTACGATCAAGATCATCACTCGAGAACCATCTGAGCTGAGACGTTTTGCCAAATGATTTGTCCATAAATGGACCGCAAGTTTGGAGTATTCTGGTAATCTGTATTAGCGTAGCCCCGTCATGTCGTATTCGAACGATACGCACTGTAACGGGATAATGGCGGCAGGAGGGAAAAGCGGAACTTATTGTTCCAAGCCTCCTTTGACCCAAATTGAAGATAAGTCACGTCTTTACACCCCGCAGAACCGACCTGAGCGGGGAATTGTAATGTGAGAACTTGATGTTTTGAAGTGACGACCACATACGTTTACTATGCGCGCGTCTCTCCCCTTTGAAGCGGTCTTCTCTAGCAGAGGTAGGAGTGTCTGGGTAAAGACGAAGGGGCCCAGGTAGCTGAGAGATATATGAATTTGGTAGCAAAAAAGGAACATGAAGAACCAACTTAATTGCCATATTATTTTGAATACCATCTACATTCATTGTCGGATGCCCCTGGTCTGAGATCCTGAGCATAGATATAGTGAGGTACGGGAAAGATTAGATTGATACGAACATTACATCGCAGCATTGTTGACTAGAAGAGAAATGTGAGCATGATCGGAGAAAGGATAATGTGGCATTCACACACCCAGCACATCTAACTGTTCCTCCTTCTCTATGAACCGCTCCGCAGAAGATTTAGCAGACTGAGCATTCTTGAGGTCGAGTTCGTGCCAGGTGACTTGTGATTCAAGTCCTTCATCTTTGAGTCGTTGAATAGCCATCCGGGTTTGCTCTTCGTCAGGAACCGCCATATACACCTTTCGAGAGAGCCTTAGCTATGCTATTCATGACGCGCACTGACTACATTCTGACCTTGGCCCCCATCCTCGTCAGATGTTGCAGCGTAGCGAATCCTATTCCGCTGCTATCAAACTTCATGAGTACGTTCACGTAGCAGAACCGAGTCACCTTAATTCTCACCTTGAACCCGTCACAATGATGACCTTGTCCTTCATACTAGGCATGTCTTGTACAGGATTGAACGTCGTTGAGGGAGCAGCATAACCCCACATTCTCCGGGTCGAGGGCTTTCGCTGAAGCTATAGTGAGTGGTTCAAAGTCGGTTTACACAAATAACTCTAAAAGTACGTACATCATGTCAACTCGCCCGCAGCCAGTGAGATTGCATTCCACTTCGCCCGGACTGAGATACGAACGTGGGAAAGTCCCACAGGTGAGCGTAAAACTTTTACTAAAACAACACCCATGACCTTGATCGGTAACATCAACATCTTTGCCCATCCCGCCTCGACTCCTAGCCTGGGTAGCTATTTCTCATCGTAGAATCATTAGAATGATTCAAATGCCTTCTCCAATCCAAATTGGTATACGGGATGACGGAAATCCGTGCACGCGTTCTATGTCTTCAAGAATAGCTTTCGCTTTGACATGATCATATACAACGGCAGATTCGGACACAGCTCGGACACCATATCTAGTCTGCACTACTCTATATAATAGGAAGCTTGGTATACCCGGGGCTTGGGACTACACAGCTGCTCTTCCTTTCATACTCTTCATGTCTTCTTCACAGTTCCCTTTGCCAGCTTTCGACGGAACACTCGGTGCCTTGTTCATTGGCTCGACGCTCTCGATACTGTAAATAGCTGAATTGCGCTATCTGCAATGTATTTCTAACTTCTCTTCCGCCCCTAGATTATACGGTGTCATATGCCTGCAGATGTTTATATACATCACCGCACCGAGGACTCGTAGAGATAGTAGATGGTTGAAACTATTCGTCCTTTTCGTGTTGTGAGTATCTTTCTCTGGTTGCTGGTGATTCTCGGTTGCTCATCATCAGTCTCTAGCGTACGTCGGGGTCTCCCTGGGAATACTTAGGTTGTTATCTAATGCGGGTTCCAGTTGGCCGACACTACCCATGGAGCAATGATGGTAGCTGCGATGTACCGCTTCCTGGTCACCGACTTTGCCAATCCATTAGCTCTGCCTTCCGGAGAACCCGGGAGCGCTGAAGTGTACGTTGGACAGCATTGCTCTCACGCTCCTATATTCATTCAGCGACCTTTTGAACCCCAGTTTTACATACGTCAGTCAGGTCATGCAAACTTCACACGAACAACGCTTACTCACTTCGGATTTTGATGTTAGGCGCAGTCGATCAGTGGGGTATGAACTATTGTTTTGATTTTTACAATGAGGTGATGACTGCGACCAGGCATGCACGATTGTGCTGATACAATTGTGAGCGAGGCGTTGGATCGAAGGCGCACCAGATTGATTCATCATTGTGCTTATAGGTTTTTCTCCTGGCGTATCTGGGCCCTCTCTGGGATCATGCTTAGTCGCCCCGTAAGCAAAATCGTATCAACGTTGACAGTAAGGCACTGGGCATTTGTTTTTGACCAGGAACTTGATTGATTCTGACAACCGCCCAGGTTGTCCTTGCTCTCTTCTCGTTCGGCAAGCAGATTCAATAGTTGTCATTTTTCTCGAGCTAATCAGTAGACTATAGGATGTAGCATAGGTCAGACAACGTTTTTTGCGCTCCAGACGGTATCACCAACCTTCTGTAAATCCATCAGACCTGGCTGTCGAAGGCTTCAACCACCGGCTTCTCACAACCAATACCTCAGCCTTCATTGTGGGTCATATTTACTGGTCTCTTTAATCTGCTCACGGATGGTCTATGGATAGCTGGCATATAAACTTTCGGCGTCAAGCCGCATCGCTTTCGACGTATTCATTACGGTGGCAATGAGTGGGTTTTGTTACACTATCGCCCGCTACATATTTTCTTTGGCTAAGGCCGGTCCCTGTAGCTTTGAGTCTTCAACGTTCTAGGTCCGGCGTCAAGCGGTAAGCTACATGCTTTTGCTCGGGGATATTGTATCTCATAACAAGTCACCAGAACTGATCATGTTATTACGACTCTCATCCTCTTCACCGTCAACACGAACTTACTTACAACGTACGCAACCTTCTTTCAAGAGAAAGTAAGGTTCTGACCATTTCTGACGTCGTAAAAAGGTTACTCTCGATCGCGGAGCTCGTTACGGTGAGCTCCATTTATTCTTGTCAGGATAAGACGATCCATAGCCTGCTTTAGTTCCTGACTTTGCCTAACGCGACGATTTACGGAGGAATTGGCTTTTTATCTCCCAAGAGTAGGTCATCGGTGTAGCCTTCGATTATGCTCCACCGTGACTGAATTTCTCAATAGCATACTTCAACACCCTACTTGCCTCGTGAGTCCATCTTCCTTACCACGGAAACCTTTCGATATACCTCCCGATGACAGCCTGAATTCCCGGGAATACATTGGTACGGGCCTTCATGCAGACATCTCCTTGGACACCGACTCCGGCTTTCGTGATAATTCTGGTAACACGTTCCTCGAATCGCGTGTGATCGGAGGTGTGCTTTTTGCTCCGTTTTCGGGGACCTCAAAGGATCATAGCGACGTGAGTAGCTGTCGTATCGGAAAAGTGGCAATTCTTTATTGTTTATCTTTAGAGACTAGACGGTTCATTAACTGCTGTTGATGTGCAGGATTCTCGGGCAGGAAATGAGTCCTACGAGCTTACTCCTCGCGCACTTTGATGTGGGCGTTTCCATTTGCAACCGAATGCTGTCATCGAAGGTGAAGGTAGCGTAGAGTTCATTGTGTATCAAAAGTACCAATTGCATCATAATTATTCTTCAAAACTATCTTATGAGCTCAGCGCTCAGTCGCTGCAAACAGTAGTAAGTACGTTGTCGAGCGCCAGTTTCACGTGGTGGCGCTGCGTGGGAACTAATCAAGACTCTTATCACGATCGAAAAAATTTCTCTCATGTTCATCCACAACCACCAGTCCTAAAGCCGCGATGCTCACTCCGTACAAGGTATGACTATTCAAGTCATATCTTTCCTCGTGAGCGGGCTAAGGTCTGAGTATTCTATTCCCCCTGGATCGGCTCTTGCTGGGCCCAGCTATAATCAGCTGCAGCGACATACCAGAAATACGGTGTACTGCGAGGTTACCCGAAGATCCTGTTTTGGAGGAGGGACAGTGCTGAGTGGTGCGCTTTGGGACATGTCGTGGGGAATGGGGAAGCCGATGGTGCTTGATGTCTTTGCTTTCGAGCAGGGAGACCATGTACGTTCATTCGGCAACTCCTTTAGTTCACTTCGCGGCTTGCGGTACGCAGCAGCCCTTTAGTGGTTCCTCGCGAGTCACGGGCTGCTCCGCAAAACTCGATTCAGACTACTCTTGGTCTGGTGGCTTGTGCTTCCAATTTTTTCCCAGTCTGATTTCCTTCGGAGATCTTTTCGGTCAGGATGATGATGTGGTGGTGTTAATGGTGAGCCCAGAACAATTTTTAGCTCAACCGGCGGGCTGTCACCATGTATCAGTAGCGGTCTCAGCATGTACTTAGCGATAGTTACTAGAATGTACATAAGGGCAAGAAGCACCACCAAACTTGCTCTTATTTGATACTTTGAATGTTTTCATCCAGCTTTCATCACGTTCAACCTTGCCAATGCGTTGCTGTATGGCGATGCTACATTACGACGCAAATAACCAATAAATAGACCAATAAAAACAATGCCTGCTGAAATCCAGTGAACAGCGAAGGGTGACCGGGCGAACCTGGTAAAACCCCTAGTTTTTGATCGTGCCACCGGTGAACCCTTGAACAGAGCGCATATCAGTTACGAGCCTCAACAGAACACGAGCCTGACGTGACACCTACAATATAACGACGTATATTTGACTGTAATCGGGGCAGATCCAGCGGCACACTAGGAAGGGGTTCCAGATGCTTGAAATTAAGGTCTAAGACAAAAGACTCACTGAAGCGGGAGGAGGGCCACTTTTTGTATGAGTACGATATACCTCATCTGCCAGTGATCCCTGGACATTGGTCAAGTATAACCAATCGACGTCTGCACTTCCGGTAGGTGCTGGGACACCACCCTGCTTCGCGGCAAGGATGAATGCGTCCGCGTTTCCTTTGAAGGCGCGAGAAGTGAAGTCCCACTTGGGGCTTATGCCGGTACCAGAAGGACTTGCGACAAAGTAGTGTTCGCCCAGAATCGCGTTCGAGTCAACGCCTTGCAGGGCTGAAATGACCTGACCTGCCCCAATTGAGGGTGGGGCTCTCTTCCACAGTTCGAATGACATGCTGGCGAGATTGTTGAACATCGGCCTATCGTAGAAGCAGGACACGTCGAACAATTCTGCTAGAGCACCGGCAGAACTGGGGAATAGAAATCAGGAGGGTAGTCAATTGACAAGAGCAGAAGACATACGCGTAGGTACCACTGCGACGAGAGAAGCATTAGCCAGGGATCATGGGACAATAGGAGGACGACTTACGCGTCGGAGCAAGTGTAATTTTGAGTACCGACTCCGAGAGCAATGAAAGATACCGGTTTTTGTGGTGCAGTCAGAGCACCGCCCGCAGTGTCGACTATAGCACCGGATACGTCGCAGTTGAGACTGCCTCGACCAGGGAAACCAGGGAACCCGGCAGGAGGCCCTAACGAAAAGCCAGGTCGGAAGGGAGGGGCCGCAAGTGCAGACGCAGCGAAAGCAAGAGGCAACAAAGAAAGAAGGTGGTGCATGCTGACACTGTCAGAGCGAACGAAAGAAAGACTGAGGAGAGAGAGGAAGGCAAGAGGAAGAAAAGTGACCGTTTGAGAGGACTATCCCTCGATCGTGCCTGCCTTTTGTAACTTCCTGAATGCTAACAAGGAACGGCGCAGAGTCAATATCCCTGACAGTGAGATTGGAACAACCCTTTTACTTACCTGGGACTGTACGGGAAAATAAAGCGCCAGGGTTGCGGAACAGACTGAGGGTATATGAAATTTATGAGCCAGTAATGAAGCTTGAAAGCTTGAAGTCTTGCCCCTTGGATTCATATGCATGTTGCACGGTCTTTTCTCTGAATTCTTCCGGTTAGCATTCTACCAAATGACCACGAAGGACAGAGTCTAGTCACGGTTTTGCGACTTGGGAAATCGAAAGACAAAATCATCAGCCTGCGGCCAAGTAGTAAGGGCTGATCTGAGTTGATGCTCCTTGATGCGCCTGAAAAATCTCCAAGGCACGTCCATCCTGTCGCGTCGGCAGAGCGTCGGTATCATAGACATGATACGGATCACCTTCATCATCCCTCTTGGACGCGTTCCCTGAATGGTTGGATTGTATTGGACCCTGCGCACCTGACTGTATTTCGGAGACAAATGGAATCATGCGAAAACAGCGTGAGAGGGGAAAGTGGTAAAGAGCGGAGAAATGCAGATAAGAGGGGTATGTCCTTGACCAATCCACGACGCTGTTTCCCATGACATCCGGATAATAGGGTATTTTCTAGGTGTCTGCCTCCATTCTATTACGCTATAGCTACTCGTCCACTAGTAAATGCCAATGAAAGCTCTCGCATCTACCGAGAACCTGTCGCAGTTTAAATCAGCTCATCAATGCCGAAGTCCAAGGTTATTCCCGGAACACGAACCTAGTAATGTAACCGCCACGCACAACATGAACGAGCTCATAAGAACCGTGAACCACCTCAATTTTGAATACTCCGGCGCTTCAGACGATATCCACATCTTGAATACTGCTCCCAAACCACCCAGGTCATAGTTGGGGCTGTATACCTCATTCTCGACGATTTTATGACTAGCCAACTGACGGATGGCCACTACATACCAAGCCATCCCAATGCCTGCCCCGATCAGAGTGATTTTGGGTAGGAAAGGCCAGATCCAAGACCATGGCCACCTGTGAACGAAGTCCAGGCGAAGATCAGGCTCTGGCTGAAACGGTGTGAAGTCCTGCTCGGTAGGTACACCGGTATCTTCCATAGCTCGCCTTCTGAGGCGTAAAGGGAGATCTGGACAAGTGACAGAGGTTCTGCCTATCCCCAGAAGGTGCGTGTGTCGAGAAGAGATAGCACTGATGATGTGACCGGGTGATCGAAGACCACCGGTCAATACGATAAGAGGAGGTTTAGAGAACGATTCAGACTCGAGCGCCCTGACTGCTTTTGCTGAGAAGCTTGCAAAGAACGCCTGTCGCGATGACTTCAATCCGCTCATCATAAATTCTGAAGCTCGATAGTTAGAGGAGAGTCAGACCTGAGGTCATTCAATATCGTACCTGGGTTTTCATAGTCACCTCCACTTATCTCTATGAAGTCTACAAGACCCCAAGATGCCAGTTCACGAAGGTGTTCCAGGGCACGTTCCTCCTGCTGCGTTTTACTGGTGCTCTGCTCAAGCGCACTGTAGTCGCTAGTGTTGAGTTTGACGCCCACGGCAAAGTCTTTGGGTGTTATGGCTCGTATCCCAGTGATAATGCGATGAAGAAGGCGAAGCGAACCGGGCCCGTACTCGTCCTTTCGTTTGTTGACCTAGTTGAAATTTGAGTAAACACAAGGAGCAACCAGCTAATAACACATACCTTGGGCGAAAGAAATTGAGCAAGTAGATCTGCAATGTTGCGTCAAATGTCAAAACAATTGTTGGAGATCAATTTCAAAGGCTCTTACATCCATGAGCAACATGTAATTGTACACCATCGAAACCAGACCGCAAAGCAAGCTCTGCTCCGCGAACGAATTCCGAGACGACATTGTCGATGTCAAGAACAGACATTGCGCGTGGTGTTTGAAAGAGTAAATGGTGTATGAGCCATGAAATGAGTCCAGCATTCTGCGGGGACACTGGCGTAGCGCTGGGAGCTAGGGGAGGAACGAATGGATATCGTCCTCCTAAAAAGTTGCTGGATTGTCGACCGGCATGGTTGAGTTGCATGATAGCCAATGGTACTGGTCCTGCCTGGTGACCTCCATGTATACAGTCCGCCAATTTCCTATAACGGCTGACGCATTCCTCGGAAAGTGTGCGTGGAACTATCAAGTCGCGTCCGAGACTCAGGTGCGTTGGCGAAACTTGGACATTGCCAGTCATGATCATTCCCCAGCCGAAACTGGACCAGTTGGAGTAAAGGGTATAATGGTGCTCATTTGGAAGCCCGCCGAACATAGAAGCTAGGTGTTCATACATCGCTACCTGAGAAGAACATGAGACGGGCCATGCTATAGTCAATTGTACAACTCACCTTGACTAGTCGATTCTGTAGTTTCTTGCCACAAGGAAGCGTGACTTCGGCGTAGATCTTCTCGATATCCCCTCCCTGAGCATCTTCGGGATGCGTTATAGCCATACGTTCGTCGTGGTGTTGAGGTAACCTGGATCGGCCCAACCTTTCCCGAGAGCCTGCATAGTCTCAATCCACGTGAAAAATTTCTGTTGTGACTGAAAGGAACCCAAAAGATACAGGCCTTCAGACTAAGAGAAGCCTGCCAAGTACAACATCATGCTGGACGATATGAGTAGTGGTCAAAGAGAACTTGTTTACACTGACACCCCACGGACAACTGTTTGTTTGTGCACGCGCCAGGGACCTAGGGAGCCTCACGATACTATAGCAAGTACATACATCACGATCTTTCGTGTATTAAGATATTCAATAAAGTACACGAGTTGAGCGTACAGTACATGGCCCATGTCTTACAAGATACACCACCCCAAATCATCTAATACGCCTCCTCCTGGGATTGCATTATCTCAAAGAATGCCGTGTACTCCTCTGGAGTCATCAGTTCATGGTCTTCCTCCGTTACTGTCGAGAACGGCTTGGGATTTCCATTGACTATGCGACGTCAGCAAGGAGGATATGGATGAAAGATAGCCTAAGATTACTCACCATAAACAAGGGGGTCCTCCGAAGCTTTCGCGACGCCATTTTGGGACCCATTCTCAGTTGACTCTGTTAGAGGACGACTTGTCTTTTGTGAGACTCCACCTCCATCCCCATTCACTCGAGCATTTCCATTCATCTTCTGCAACTTTGTCTTCCCAGCCGATCCTTCATCCTCATGCGACCGAGAACGTTTCCGATAGTCGTTCAAGGAGTTGAGGTACTCCACCGAAGGCTTTTTATCCTCCTCTTCCTCTTCCTCGCCGTTATCAAAGTCAGAGCTACCAGGAGCACTAAGACCAGAAGGTGTAGCTTGCGCAGAAGCGGCAGCCGAGGCAGCCAAGGAAGCGTAATACTGCTCGTAATCTGTTGCAACGTCAGAAAGACTATCAACGAAACAAAAAGGTAAAAAACGACATACAGTCAGCCTCATGGTTAATCGTAGGCTTCACATCCTGCTCAATCTCCATAGGCATCTGGGAACCATTCGTCCCATTAGCCGGCCTCGCACCAACCACACCCAACCCCCTCAAAATCTCGTCATTAGACGACGATATAGACTCTTGTAACGCAGCTGCAGCTTCCGCCCTCGCATTTTCCTTCACACCCAGCGCCGTCAAATCCCCCGATATCGTACTCTTCAAATGCCAAGCCGGTAAAGCATTCTGCTGCCTCTTGATCTCCGCCTGTGCATCTCTCTCCATTCGTCTCGTTGCTTCATCTTTATCGCTCGAAATGACAACTCCAATACCATCGTCCCTAGCAGTGCTTGGACCAGAACCAGCGATTTTGAGACCTGAGCCAGCCTGTGAAGATTCACCGTCGTCGCGTTGTACGAGGTTGGTCTTGATCCATGTAGCTGCATCAAACCTAGACAGTCTTTAGTTTAGAAAGAGTAATAATGACAAACGAATAACCACTCACGGAGGCAGCACCATAGATTCACTCTGCTTAAGCCCAGCCAAAATAAATCGCATCTGGTGATTAAACCTCGACATCCTATCATTATTCCCCTGCGTACTTTCCGCATTCTCGTTATCAATAACCTCTGCACGACAGATTTCACATATCAGAATGCCCTGAGTAAAGTCCATGAGCTTGTCCACATCGAGCGGGGTATATGACTGTTTGCATTGTGTGCAAATGTAGCCCTTCTGGTCAAGTTCCTGTAGCAAAAAAAAAAAAAAAAACACATGAGCTGGCAGTATCGAAAGAAAAGGGGGTAACAACGAACATTTCGTAGAGTAGAATCAATTTTATGACGCATTCTAGCAATTCTCCATTTGACGACGTTACAAAAATGTGCATAGTCGATGTAGTAGTACTGTTTCCCCACAGCACGTTGTGCACCTTCTTTGAGCTCGTTTTGTCGATAGCTACCCCCCAAAAAAACCGTAAACGTCAACTCAAAGGCAAGAGGCAAAAGACAAAAAGATCCACGCACATCCTCACCAACGAATCATTCGACAAAACCGCAATAACCTTATTCAACTCCTTCGGCTGAAGCCCCATTCGACTCGCCAAGTCGTCATCTTTAAGTCTTCAATCCAAGAAAGAAGGAACGTTTAGCAACGGGAAACGTCCACAACAAAAAGGCAAATTTTGTTGGACGCCCTGAGCTTACTTACACCGGATGGCGCGCCAGTTGATCCATGATAATGGTATATTTGGGTTCGTAGAATGCCCTGGAGACTTGTTGGACGAGGCCTTTGAGGGTTTCTCTTTCTTCTGGTGTGGACATCTTGACGGTTAAGGCCTAAGGATCGACAACCCGAGCTCCGCCACGGCACGAAGGCCGGATTCCTCCTTGTCCGACACTTGTTCTTGACGGTTTTCCGAGTTGGGGAAAATTTGAAGTTTCAAGGGGTTTCGCGGAGATGGTGGTGGTGGTGGTGGAAGAGAAAAAGACCTTCGAACGGATCCGCGCGGTCCAGGCCCTGACACAGCGAGTGACACAGCTTTTCGTGACGGGCGCTTATTGCTATACAACAAAGTTTTTAGCGAGTCACCATCTCTTCAGCACCATGATTCATACAGCTGAATCGCTGGACCGAGTCTATCAAGGATTTCTAGCTCTCTTTCCTAACGATGGCACCCCGTAAGTGTCCTTCAAATTTGTCACCTTAAAATCCACCACGCTAACACCCCAGCTAGATTCACAGAAATGCAACCTGCACCTATTCCAGACCAACTATCCGACAAATTTTGCGTCTGGGGGTATCACCTCACCGACGAACTCTTCTATGCCTACGAACATTCCCTACCTCCATCATCATCCCACAAACGCGACTTGGCCTCACGGTATAGGGCAGTACTTGAGACGTGCGAAAGACTCGGTATGAGACCTGAGGTGGACTTTGTAACGGGTGATACGCCAGATCAGTCGTATATGATTTGGTCTAGACATTTCCCTGACCCAACGATTGGTATACCAGCGTCTGCGGTGCCTTGTGCGGAGAAAATGGAAAAGTTGAAAAGAGAATTGAAGTTTGAGGTGGATGCGCAGTGGTATCTTCATCCAATGTTGGGTTCTCGGAAAGTAGATTGGTCGTGACCAGCTTTGTTTTTTTTTTTCTTTGTACGCGTCCTGACGTTAAATCGGTTTTGTTTTTCCACAACGTCCATCGGTGAATGCACTTGTTTAACGTAGCTTTTTTTTTCTGTCCAGAAATTAAGTCGGTCGTAAATCGATGGACTTGCTTTCACTCTCAATGCGGTGACATGCGAAGAGCTTGCATGGTATAAGAAGTAGGCCTGGTCAGCCTTTCTATGACGATGACAAGCAAGTAAGTACAGGTCTAAAATGCCTGCGAGACAACCATGGCCACGAAACCACATCCCGACCGCGAAGCAACCAAAACTATAGAAATCCGCATCGCTCTCGAGGTTCTAAATCTGAAGTTACAAGGGGTTCCGCGGAGATGCCAATGGTGATAGTGGAAGAGAATCTGCAAAAGACTTTGCAATTGAACGGATCCAGCGAGCTTTCGTGACGGGCGCTTATTGAGTCGGATTCGCTCCTGCCCAACTTATCTTAGGAATTAGAAAAAGAATCCGAGTTCTATTATTATGGGAATCTAATATGTATGAGTAGAGTACTCTAGTTCTAGTTCTAGCTCCTCTAAATCTAACCAAGTGCATCTCTAGATAGACTCTAAATTACTCTCTTTCTCCGTCCTCCTAACCATCTGCGTCGCCCTCCCACTCCTCCCTCTCACCCCCTCCCCATACCTATAAAACACAAACGGAATCGGCGCAATCCCCACCCCCACAAGCGCAAGCAACAACCCCGCATACTGGAATCCCATATTATGGAACATCTGCGTCACATAAAGCGGTACCATTGCACCAATCTCCGACCTCACCAACGTCTTTGCCGCTATAGCCGAAGCAGCGTAGTCGCTATAACAATCGACGATGTAGGAGTTTCCCGAGATGTATAAGAGGATTAGGGCGAAGCCGAACATGAAGCCTGCTATGCAGGGGCCTTTAGATTTCGGGGTGAGTGGAGTTGAAGGTGGAAGTGGAAGTGGAAGACGAACCTATCCAGTGGACGTGCCCGTAGGCGCCTGTGAATGCGAATACGAAAAGCGCGGAGGGCAATAAACTAGTTGGAACATTATCTAATTAGCAGATCGTACAGTGGAAAAGTGGCGGAACATACATCGCCCCAAGCATCATCGGAAACAACCTCGCTTCAGGGTATGTCCCAAATTTGGTGTAATGAGCGTATATCTTCTCTTGGAGGGGCATGACAAGCATGGCGAGTGTGATGCCGATCTACCAAAAGAACGCGTGAGTGAGCGGTGATTGTGGTGGTGGTGGATGGTGGTAGGTTGAGATTGTGGTAAAAGACACACACCATAACACTAACAAACGTAACACCCGTCATACCCAACCCAAACCCACGTACTTCCTCAAACGCTATCGGGAAGGCGAAAAACAGGAGATCTAAAGCAAAGCACCTGGTCAGCGCGTGGTGATCCCAAAAAGATATGAAATGAACACCTACACAAGATGCTGTATACAAATGAAAGATCTTGATATATAGCTGTTAGCAGGGGATGCAGTTACAAGCGAAGTAACTCACATATAGTCATAAACGCCAAAATAGGCTCCGTAAACAACATCACCAACGGCCTCCCTAGCGCCGTCTTCATCATCTCCTTAAAAGGCGGACTCTCCAATTCCTCGATAGTCCGGTACTTGTCGTCTCCTGTTTCCTCGCGGAGCTTTTTTGCTTTTTTACGGAGAAGAGCAGTGGCTAGGGTTTCAGGCATCACTAAAGTGAGCATAAAGCAAAGGCCGCTGAAGATGAATAGGACCCAATCTATAAGGTGGATAAGTCGAGGGATTATCTGTTAATCCACTATTTGACTCACAGATCCATCGCCAGCCGGCCCTCTCGCCGATCCAGCCGCCGATAAGTGGGCCTAGGACTGGTCCCAAACTAACCACACAACGAAAACTCTTTAGTGGTCTATCGAAAACAAGCAGCACGTCACACTTACAATATCGCAAAGGAGAATGTTGCCATAGGTAGGCCACGCTCCTCAATCGCCCACACATCCGCCACACTAGCACCCAAAAACCCATCAGCACCCAACACCAACCTTTCTGCACACTGAACGACAACTCACCTTCCACCGACATTACAAATCGGCGCAGACGCCGCCAACCCCGCAATCTGCCTTCCAACAACGAGCGTTGCGGCGTTCTTGGCTAATGCGCTTGGGAGTGTGAATATGAAGAAGAAAAATATGCTTAGGCAGTATGGGAGTCGACGGCCGGATACTTCAGATAAAGGAGCGAAGAATAGAGGTCTACGAAGGTTGTGAGCACCGAGTCCAAGCAGGGTAAAGGGTGAAGGGTAAGGAACTCACCCAATACCGAAACCGATGACGAAACAAGTAACCGTCAAGTTGACAATTTCTTGGGAAGTGTGGAGGTCTCTCGTTGGGCCTTCCATACTATGAACAGATGTTAAACAGACGTAGAACGAAAAAAAGTCGCGTTACTCACTCTCCAGTAATAATCGAACTCCCCAACGCTGCTGCTGTACAAAGAAACGCCGTCGTAAGGGTCACATACCTACAACAACGCGTAAGCAACAGATAAGGCCAACGCAAAATCCAAACATACCACTTCCTCCAACGACTCCACTCCCTAGGATCCTCTCGTTTGCCCTTCTCAAACTCCACAACATGTATACCCTGACGCGTATAAGATCTTTCGAGATTCGCAAGCGTATGCTCCGTGCTTCTTCTCGACAACTCGTGAGCATGAGATAGTTGCAAGGCACCATGCTCTTGACCAAGAACACGTAGCTCCTCTTCTTGTTCGCTTGAAAGAGCAGGGGGACGAGCGAATTCTGCTTCTAGAGGTTCTGAAGGCATGAGCGAGAAAACGGGACGAGAGAAAAGTGACTGAAACACACGATATGAGAGCCCTTATATACCGAGTTATGTTCGGCACACTGGGCTTGAGATGCACCATACAAAAACCATGGTCGATAAGCGCGACGGCGGGGGAACATCCATGTTGCGACGCGAGATGGAACAAAGAAGGAAAGGAAGGCGGAGTCGGCACGGCACTGAAACGGCATGCGGTCATTCTCCCAGGGCCTGGCATGGTAAGCGCCCTTATCCCGAACATGCTACAGACAACGGACAACGTCAATGTTCATGTTCTTCTCGAGATCAGTGTCAGTGTGACGCCTTCATTCTTTTGGATTCGATTCATTGCTGCGGTCCTGTCATCCCACTTCTTCTCCCCTTCTTTTCTACTTTCCAATCTTGCATGGCCCCAGGAGCCCTAACAGTCTTTGGCAAGGTGAGTCCACGCTCCAGACCCCAGAACCACCATCTCAACGTTATTCAACAGCTCATCCGGCACGGTCAAATCCTGCTTATATATCCTTCAGCTTTTGAATCTCGGGAAGAACGACGTACGTCCCCTGCCCCTTCACCCCGACTCCCGGCTTACGTGCACCCGGTCCCCAGTCGCAAACTACGACTTTCCTTCGGATCTCCCTTACGAAGACGTCGATATTGTTACTTCAGACAGGAAAACACTCAAATGTATTCTTTTAAGGGCTAATCGACGTAGCCGACTTAGCACGGACTCTCCTTCATCCGCAGTAAACATGTCATTTGCCTCGTTGCACGCATTCCGCCTCTAACTTCGGATTCGACATAGGGCAAAGGCAAAGCTCCACGCGCAACAGTAATCATGTTCCACGGAAACGGTTATCATATCTGGCATCACGCGTTTTCAGGATCGAAATTCGTAGAATTGGGGTGTGATGTTTTGTTGGTGTCTTATAGAGGGTCAGCCGCTCTTCCTTTCCTTTTCACTGTCTGACTCTTATTTACTATTAGGTACGGACATTCCCAAGGCACACCATCAGAGAAAGGTATGTTCCTTTCTCTCGACACTGTGACTTCGCTAACATATACTCGAAGGCCTACAAAAAGACTCTCAAGCCGCATTAGAATACGTCCTCGCACACCCTGAACTCTCCAAACGACCCATAGTGCGTACCCAATCCACCTCACCTAACCGTCTCCTCACTCACCACCACATGCACCCAGATCCTGCACGGCCACTCCCTAGGAGGCGCCGTAGCCATCGACCTCACACATCGAAACCCCCACAAGGTGCGTTTCCCCAGCCCCCAAAACACCCCATTCTACACACCTAAGAACCATACACACACTAAAAACACACTAACACCCCAAAAAAAACAGATAACCGCCCTAATAATCGAAAACACCTTCCTATCCATCCCCGCCGTAGTCCAAGACATCCCCGGCCTCCGGCACCTCATCATCTTCATCCACCAAAAATGGGAATCCCACAAACGCATCCGGGGTATCCCGGGGAAGACACCGATATTGATGTTTAGTGGGACGGATGATGAAGTGGTACCCGCGAAACAGATGAAGGAGTTGTGGGATATTGCGCAACAGAGAAGAAGGCCGGAGAATCAGAGGAAAGCTGATGTTGGGGGTTGGAAGAGGTTTTTGGTGAGGTCTGGGGGTGATAGTGAGGAGAAGGAGGATGAAGATGGTGAGGAAGATGGGAAGGATGAGGAGAGGCCGAATATGGATGTGTTTAAGAGTATACCTGGGGGCACACATGGTGAAGTTGTTGCTCGATATATATCATGGCACTCCTCACTCATGCATGAGACAGCTGATACATGGGTAAAACCAAACTATTGGTCGACGATAGATACGTTCTTGTCAAAGGTGACGAAGAGCCGGTTATGACAGTGGTGAGTTGTCAATGTTTTCGTACTTTTATTCTATCACTTATTGTATCTAGACATAGACACGATACCCTGCAGCTGTACAATACACAATACACAAGCTTTTTTAAATTTGCGAACTTACGGCCGAATTGCTGACATAATACCTGTCGCACTTGAGCGCTTGAGCTTCCACACTCGACAACACAAGCTCTCTTTCCCAACTCCAGAAGACCCCTGACAGGGCGCTTAAGCGTACAGCAAGTCTCTTTAGGACCATGATGCCCTTTCAAATCCCCACAGCAGAATCGCTGGACCGAGTCTACCAAGGATTTCTAGCTCTCTTTCCCAACGATGGCACCCCGTAAGTCACAGTACCTTTCCACCCCCATGGCCAATACGCGCAAAGTTCTAACACCCCAAAGATTCACAGAAACACAACCTGCCCCACCTATCCCAGACCACCTATCCGACAAATTCTGCATCTGGGGGTATCACCTCACCGACGAACTCTTTCATGCATACGAACAATCCTTACCTCCTCACAAACGCGACTTGGCCTCACGGTATAAGGCGGTACTCGAAACGTGCGAAAGACTCGGTATGATACCTGAGGTGAATTTTGTGACGGGTGACACGTCGTATATGGTTTGGTCTAGACATTTCCCAACGATTGGTATCCCAGTGTCTGCGGTCCCTTGTGCGGAGAAAATGGAAAAGTTGAGGAGAGAATTGAAGTTTGAGGTGGATGCGCAGTGGTTTCTTCATCCAAAGTTGGGTTCCCGGACAGGTGCCGGTGAGTACTTGAGCAACGCTTGATCAGATGCTGGTCGTGACCAGCTTTTTTCTTTTACACGTTCTGGTACATATATAATTCGCGTCAAATCGGCTTTGTTTTCCTACAACGTCCATCATGATCACTCGTTGAATGTAACATCTTTCTTGTTGGTCGCAAAAATCGATAAGAGGTGCTTTCACGAGGGCGACCTCCCAATGTGGTGTCATGCGAAGGGCTCGCTATAAGAAGTAGGTGTAAGCAAGTCTAGAATGCCTGCAGGCTGCGAGACAAACATAGTCTACGAACTTGGCCCTGATCTCAACAAGGGGTGCGCAAGCGAGCAAGCGGTAATATGGACTATGTTCGACCCCCCCCCTCCGTGGGAATTGATGTGCCGCTCGGCCATCCCACGGCATTATCAACGGCGTCATGATCCTACGTTGAAACAACGCTACTCCAACGCTACTCCAGCGTTAAAGCAACACTGAGAAATTAGCAGCAAGGACATAGAGGTATCTCTTAGCTTATACCAAGTGTAAAAACCAAGTACTATTATAATTGCCCAATTTGACTCTGCGTCCACTCGCCAACCACTCGCCCTTCATTCAAAACAGAAATGAGAAGATACGAAATAGATTGTCCTCGATGCTTTGGCAAGCATGTTGTTATTGGACGCACGGAAAGTTTGTCTTGAAAAGAGGGGTTCTCGCAACTTCGTTGGTGTGCAGTGACCCTAATCGCATTGCATTGGCAGTCTTCGAAATCAAAGGGTTCCGGAACAAGAAAGAAAAATCAGTGTTGGTCATTCAAGTTGGACCTCGGACGTCTTCACAACAGCTAAGGCTGGGATTGGCTCTAATGATGCAGAGACAATGAAAAACATGTCGACGCTTCCCGAGGCAACAAACAATGGTTCATGTTGTGATTCATATCTTAGCGGCACTTCGGAGAGATACAGCCGCTGAGTCGAAATGACATGAAGTAGGTGTTGAACCATCACGGTGCGGGTGGAGTGGATCAGGCTGTTCAACACATCTCAGCTTCAAAGCATCAGGAAGTGCAGCCATTCAATCGAAGTGCCCATACCAAAACAAGAAGTTGCACTATTCAGAAGTGAAAAAATCGACTCAAACTACTCCCTGTACCAACTGTGACATTCCTCTTCACTACCTGCATTGATTGCCCAACATCGATCATCTAATAGCCTATCACACGCATGTGACAGGTGTATGAGACTATTGTTCCTCTGGACCGCAACTTTGCTATTGAGATGTTCATCTTGTGAGCTGAAGAAGAACGTTTGGGAATTTTCAATTAAGTACATCAGGAAAATCCCAAAATGAGGATTCGGCAGAATTTGTGCAACCTCGGCTAATGACCCTAACAACCGGTAATTCACGTAGGTTCAAGAGATTTGTGAGAATTTGTTCGAGTTCGTTCCCTTTTGTTGCCTGCGACGAAAAATTAGTGCACTTTGTGCTACTTTGTGCCAATTTATATCAGCTTCTTCAAGAGTTGTTGAGTCGAGTATCCGGCGGTTACGGACTCGGAGGGCCAAGCCAAGATACTCTGCATATCACATACTAAACATTGCTCTGTTTTATTATATAAGTACAATCATAAGTGTACAGCAAGCTCTAGGGATGCTACTTTCCTAAGCCCGTTGGAAGGGAATTGGAAGGGGTACCGAGGCACGCGCCGGCGCGCGTATACAGGCGTATACTTTCAACAAAGTTGTCGCTAAGTCCGGAATCGGCTAATTCCGAAGCCACCATCAACTGTACAGTTCCTCGGTAACTTCCGAAGATTTATTCCAGAACGGTCACGTCATTGTTGACTTTGATTTCTTTTCTTCACCCGCGTTCTGTTACACCCCAGTCAGCCCCAGTCCCACCCACTTCCTCTCTATAACACCTTCAACATTTGCCTACGCAGGCCTTCCTCAGTCAACGTATGGGTGGACTCACAATCGTAACCTTCGGAGACTAATCAGGTTCCACTAGACACGGCTTGAGTTTGTTTAGTTCTGATTGAATTAGTGAGTCTCTCATTCAGCCTTCGTTCAAACCTGTCTAATGTCTTCTCAGACTCCTTTGTACAGCTGCCTTATCCCTCAATACCTCCACCTACATCGTTCACATGATTCGCCTCTGATCCCTACTCATTCCTCACACATGCAGATCAAAAAATGAGGAAAGCATGCAACTCACGGGAAGCGCACTGTATGAGGGGCAACCACCGAATACGCACGGTACACGAAACAGAAATCCTAGCCAGGAAAAAACGATCCCAGCACCACAAGAACCGGAAGAACTGCACCTGCTATCTGTGTGAACGTGTAAGAGAGTCAACGGGATGCAAGAACCCGAATAAATGCTACCAACGAGCGGAACAACTCCTCTCGTTTCTCCCAGAAAAATGGAACCCACTGAAATTACAACCAGATGACCTAGAAGACGATCACGATGAGCGCGGAACAGACGGTAATAAGACCCGCCTCGATGGACGAATAACCACGAAAGGAAACCTGGCAGATGCATTCAGAATCTTCACGGAAGGAGAAACAACAAATACACTTCCTCCCCTGGAATGGAACTACGAATCAGAGGAAGAAACCATCATACACGTAGGCACCGCATGTAGAAACCCCAACGATTTCAACGTGCAAGGAGCCGTGGCGACGATAATGAAAGGAGAATGCGAACAGTCGAAGATCTCGACACTACCGGGCAGCACAAATCAACTATACGAAATGTTAGGGGTCAAGGCCGCACTAGACAGGGCGGATAAAACAGAGCCACTCACCATCCGAACAGAATCCAAATACACAGCACAAATACTCGACGGAAAATGGCAAAAAATGGAAGAACAAGGCTATATAGGGGTGAAGAACGGAGAAATAATCAGAACAACTGTAGCGAAGATAAGACAGCGGCAAGCGGAGACGTACCTGCTCCAGGTGGACAACAAGACAATAACCGAAAGTGACCGCGCAGCTAAAAAGAAAGCCAACGAAGCATTGGAGAGGGGAACGGCGGACGAGATGAATACTGAGATACCAGCACAATACACCATCTCTGGGGTCAAACTCAGAACAATAACACAAAGGACAGCGACAAAAGCCATCCGTATCCAGAAAATGAGGAGCGTACGGAAGAAGAACCCCGAAAAACTAAGCAGAAGGAAAACAAAGAGTAACGCACAACTGATACGCCAAGCAGTAGCGATCACGAACGGGAAAACGCCAACCGACTCTCAAATATGGAAGTCATGCAAATGCCCAGACATTCCGATGAAAATCAGACAATTCATGTGGAAACTGATACATGATGCACAAATGGTCGGAGAATACTGGGCCGGGAAGACGAATGTAGAAGACAGAGAAATGTGTAAAACGTGCAGGATCCCGGAGACCATGGAACACATATTACTGGAGTGCAAGGAACCCGGACAGGAAGAAATATGGTGGCTAGTTGGTGAACTATGGAACATGAAAAGAGCCGAAAGATGGAACGGGATCGATATAGGAACAATCCTAGGGAGTGGACTAGTCCGACGTAGGAACCACGAAGGAAAATTTGACGCAGGCACAACAAGATTCTGGCGAATCCTAGTGACCGAAGCAGCATATCTAGTGTGGAAACTGAGGAATGAGAGAGTGATCGAACACGGAAACAACAAATCACATACTATGACCGAGATACACAATAGATTCATCGCAACCTTAGACACCCGGCTAACCTTCGACAGAATCCAAACGAGGGAGAAATGGGATAGAAAGAAGATCTCCAAAGGCCTTGTCATAGCAACCTGGCAAGGCACTCTATACGAAGAGAAAAATCTCCCGGGAGACTGGACGCGGGAGTCTGGGGTTTTAGTGGGTATCCGGCCTATTTAACATCATGGTAAGTAAGCGAAGGAGGAGGTAAGTATGGAGTACCGGAAGCCCCACACTGATCGCAGCTAGCGACGTGCACCTGTGCATTTCCCCAGGGGAATGAATCATCCTACTCGCAGAGGAGTTCCTCTGCAAAATAGCGGGCTCGAAAGAGACGATCGATGTCGTCGGTGAATAGAGCCAGACCAAACGCTCCGCCAAAAAAAAAAAAAAAAAAAAAAAAAAATTGTCAATCGTCGATAAAGGCCGTTGATAATGCCGTGGGATGGCCGAGCGGCACATCAATTCCCACGGAGGGGGGGGTCGAACATAGTCCATATTACCGCTTGCTCGCTTGCGCACCCCTTGGATCTCAAGCCGCAAACTGTACGTGCGCTGGTTGGCATGTTATGAGAAGCAACCATTTCGAACAAGCGAATAGCCTATGAGATGACTGGATGTCAAGTTCACACCTACCGGAGGAGCGAAGCAGACGAGGACAACCAGGAAGGTAACAAACGGGCGGCCTTGCGAAAAGAGGGTCACAGATAATCGATACTAAAGGCTGCCGGACATCTTCAGAGTTTTCGCGGACCCTGCAGAAACCAGTAGACGATAACTTCCCGAGCCAGAACGATAGGGCCTTGGAATAGCTATCTCAGAAGGCGACGGAGTAGAGGCCTACTCCCCCAGAGACACCGTGACTACGCAGAATAACACTACGGCCAGTAGTAGTCATTGCGATGAGCCTAGCGTCAAGGCTAAGAATCGAGACGAAGTAATAGATCAAGTTGATAGCGGCGATATCTCCTCTTGTAAGTACTGGCAAAGGGCTGCAGAATTTGAAATAGAAATTGTTGAACCCCTTTCTTCCCTTCATTACCATTACCATGAATCCCTGGCCCTTTCAGGTCCATACAGCCGAATCGCTAGACCGAGCCTATCAAGGATTTTTAGCTCTCTTCCCCAGCGATGGTACCCCGTAAGTGTCCTTTAACACCTTTCCACCAAAGCCTGGTCCAAAGCTTAAGGCTAATCACCCCGGGCCCAACTAGATTCACAGAAACACAACCAGCCCCACCTATCCCAGACCACCTATCCGACAAATTCTGCATCTGGGGGTATCACCTCACCGACGAACTTTTTTATGCATACGAACAATCCTTACCTCCTCACAAAGGCGACTTGGCCTCACGGTATAAGGCGGTACTCGAGACGTGCGAAAGACTTGGTATGATACCTAGGGTGAATTTTGTGACGGGTGATACGCCAGATCAGTCGTATATGATTTGGTCTAGACATTTCCCAACGATTGGTATACCGGCGTCTGCGGTGCCTTGTGCAGAGAAAATGGAAGAGTTGAGGAGAGAATTAAAGTTTGAGGTGGATGCGCAGTGGTATCTTCATCCAAAGTTGGGTTCTCGGAAAGCCTGAGTAGCTTAGCTTTTGACGCGTTCCGCAGTTTTGTTTTTCAGCAACGTCTATTGTGTGTATAGGTGAACGAACTTGTTAAATGTATTCTGTCCAAAAATCGAGTCGGTTGTAAATCGATGGAGTTGCTGACGTAATACCAGTCTGAGTTTTTCACTTTGAAATTGAACGCCATGGACCACCCAAACTTTCAAGCTCAAACCCATTCATCCAGCCATGTATATGACACAGTTACGCGAATAGACCGAGTCTGTCAAGGATTTTTCGCTCTCTTTCCCAACGATGGCACCCGTAAGTGTCCTTCGCCTTTCCAATTTCCAGACCCCTAAATTCTAAAACGCCAGGTGCACAGAAATGCAACCAGCCCCGCCTATCCCCACCCATCTATCCGATAAACCCTGCGTTTGGGGGTACCGGCTCACCGATGAACTCTTTCGTGCCCACGAACACTCACACTCACAACCACTGCGGTCTGAGGAAGAGAAATTTTCTTACAGATACAACACAGTATTCTGGACAAGCGAAAGACTCGAAATGAAACCCATGGTAGACTTTGTAATGGGCCCTACGGTGAATGACGCCTACGTGATTTGGTCGAAACATTTCCCGACGAGTGGTATCCCGGCGCCTGAGATACCTTGTGCGGAGAAGTTGGAGATGCTTAAGAGGGAGTTGGGGTTTGAGGTGGATGGGCAGTGGTTTGTTCATCCGAGGTTTGTGGGTTGACTTGGACCACCTTTTAGTACGGCGTGCGGTTTTGGCCGAGAACAAAGGTAGTGGGTATATTGATCGACATCGCATCCTCACCAACGAATCCGCAATAACCTTATTCAACTCCTTCGGCTGAAGCCCCATTCGACGTCATGCTTGAAGACCCCTGCGTATGATTCTCCAAGCTACTCCGCGACGCACATACTTCCTCATGTATGACAACACCCTGGTGTGCGGATACATATTTACAAGGGGCAGCCGATTTTTTGAGGGCACTGAGTTATGTTATAAACGCGGGAAAACGATTGTTTCTGTGTTCTCGCCAAAGAGTGCGATTCGCTGATCTCGAATAATAAGACATTACAAGAAAACAACGGCCATGTCCTATATGCTTGCTAGTAAAGCCTTTACCGGAAGATTGGATCCGTGTATCCTGATCAAGCGTCAGCGACAGTGCAGGTGAAGGTTAAAGCGACGACAGTGTCCAGCAGTATCTACAATTTAGTGAGACACTGATATTCGTGTAAGCGCCTTCCTTCTTTCGTAACTTCGCCTTTCTGACATCATTCACTGCTCGCAGCTTGGAACCTCAGTACGGCTTTCTTTTATACATGTCGTGGAACGACACCGAACGGCGGCAAGTATCGCAGCTTAAGGAATTGTAAAGATGGCGTTGGACGTTTGGTTTTCGCACTGTTTAGGGAAATATCTAGGACACGATGGAGGTGAGTAACCTGCAAGACGAGGACACGAGACCCAATGTTGAAAACGGTATTGTACAGGCATAGCGGTAGAATATATGGTTTTTTTTGTAGAGATAATCAAAAATATATGATTCACGGTGCAAGAAGCAAAACGAGAACTCGCCGAATGTACACTCTGTTCCTCGTCGGTGTTAACGCCAGACTTCCCATCTCCACCAGCTTCTCTAGCCTCAGCCTGCGTGATAGTACAACCCGACCTGCTTCTCGAATCCCATGAACGTGACATACAAAATCGCGGTCCCTTTTTCTTGGCATTTCAAATACCAGCCCCTCCTCATCCCATTCGCTGGGTCCTTGAACACGACCAATTCGTATCCTTTCCTGCCCCAATGGCACTTGTGCGGATCTTTAAAGTCATGGGGAAGCGTACGCCATTCGTCGCTTCCACCAGAGTAGTTGGATATGGAGCATTGGACGTTGGAGATGTTGGAGGTGTTACAAACGCTGATACCGCCTGTCATTATGTAGATGTGATGGTTGTTATGGGTTCGAGTAACTGGATAGAGAAGGTTAGTATTGAGAAGTTGAGGTAGGTGTTACGTGTAAGGCACTCACTTCGATGAAATAGTCTGGGACTTGTTTAGAACGATGATAGTGAATTGGGAACTTATATATGAGCACTAAATTGGCAATGGTATACCGAGTATGGATAAGTGCTACCCATTCATAGAATGCGCTTCCATAGCGGAAGTAACAGAAAACTTGGATTCGCGACTCGGAAGCCAGTCACAGAGGCCTGCGGGTTCCGAAAATGGTGGCTAGAATCGTCTCCGGTGCTTCAAGTTTGACGGAGTACAATTCTTTCAGGGTATGTACAAGTACCGGTAAAGGTAAAGTGGCGGGCACCTTGCTCGTCGCTCGTCCTAGTAGGAATTGAAGGATAGCGCCCAGGACTTGAGCTTGAACATGCAAGGAAAATGCGTGAGAATCGGAGAATGATGTATGATGTAGTAAGCATGGGTCGCGAGAAAGTGGGGCAACGCTAAGACTTAGATATGTATCGATGTTTAAACTGAGCGCTATATTTTGTCGAGACTTATAGATCGCACTCCTGTGAGCTTCCAGCTCGTAAAAGCGCGTCGCAAAAAGTCTAGGATGATACCTTACCTGTTAAAGAGCAAGAAAATTGAAAGACAAGTACACCCAACGAAAGAATGAACGCACCGGAGGCCTAGGCTGACGGTGCTAAATCGAAAAGATGACCGTTGGGTTCCACCCAAGTCGGAGTTTAAAATTTAAACTTTAGACCGCTGAATCGGATGATCACGTGGTGCACATTCTCTGGTTTCTCTTTCAAGCCTTCTAACCAGGTATGTTGGTCGCTAGCTTATAGCTCTGGAAATTCCCATTCAGGTAGCAGTCGATACGGCACAGACTTGGAACTTACATCGAAGAGTCTCGATGACACAGATGCGCCAAGGACCGTCTAACATCGACCAATTGGCCAGGAAGAACTGCGTAAGGACCGCGAAATCATAGCAAGTTATAATTACTAGCAACACAGCTGTCACCTAAGATGCACAGAAGTCCTAGATACCCTAACTCGCGTTCAAGCAGTGCCAGTGGGCAGACTTCATATACGGACGCTTTCCTTTGTTCTGGACCCAAGTTTTGTGCATTGCGCCATTGACATGTATGGACGCTTCTATTTCAGACGTACGGCAGGTAAGGAATATATTTATTCTCAGTCTACCTGTCCTCAACTTGGTTCCCGATAGACCGTATATAACTTGAAGGTTCCCAGTGTAACACAGCACATCGTTTCCTGCTATCTTCAACGAGGTAAGTGCAGTGTACCTGCTACCCTACTTCCCTGTTTCAACCCTTTCCTCCCTAGTTACCAACCCACAACCTCTACATTACCAAACCATGACCGGCTTCCGCATTCGCAACATGTCCGGCATCCAGAACCTCCAATGCTTCGTCTCCAAATACTCGGGTGGAAATGACGAATGGTTCCCGGTTGCGCCCGATTTCAATGACCCAAAAAAGTGCTATTGGAATAGGAACGGATGGGAGGTTATTGTTTTCAAGAACCCGGAAAACGGGATGAGAAAGGGATGGTACTTGGATTGTCATAGCAAGATTTTCAACATTTCGTTTGTGGACTTTGACTTGGAACTTGCTCTTTTCCAGTCTGCCCATTAAAGAAATTTGGTGGACTGTAGCAGGATCATGCGACTCAGAGAAGAGAACATCGACTGTTGTTGGGATGGTTAGGAAGGAGTTCTGTTTTTCGCTCCTTGCTTTTAGTTTTGTGCTCACTTTGTAAACCCGAAAAAAACTAGCCTGTTGTATGTATTCCTTTTACCTGGTTTCCCGTTAGAAGCCCACGATACAACTATTTTTAATCAAGGAAATCCCAGAAGCTTTGTGAAGCATTTATTCTTGCAACCTGTAGTCTCATAGACTGTACTTGATACATGTGATTCTGTCCATGTTGCGATGGTGCGAGAACCTGCGCCGCCGCTTAATCCTTGGGTGTTCAACGTGTTTGCTGACCTCGTTCTGATAGCGAAAGGTAGCATGGTCTAGTCCTCATGAAGTCAGAAGAATAAACTTCCAGCTAATCTCCAGCCCAAAAATAAAGAAGAGATGAAATACCCTACCAATCTCATTCTTTTGGGCTCGATTGCGACTCGGAGTCGCTCCAGTCGCTCTATCGGATGTCTCGTGCCATCCGGAATATCATCGTCGCCTGTACATTCATTAGGACATGCTCCAGACAGGAAGAACAAGGCTGCACGCTCCTAAAACACAGAGGACCTCTGAGAGGAGAAGGATGTTGGGTAAGTACGAGGAGGATGAGGAAGCATCACATAACCGAGTCCCATTCTTCGGATATAATGTTCACATCGTTGTTCCGTGTTGAGTATATAAAAGTAGTGGGTAGTAGTAGGTACAGAGTCCCGATAACCTGTTCCCATGCGTTGCAATTTAGAAACGCCGTAGGCTTAATAGGCGCGCGCCCTGGCACCGCTATCCCCGGTCAATGACTACTACCACAAAGAAAAAAAAAATGACTCACACCCAACCGTATACCCATGACTGAACTCTCCTCCCAAAAAGACGACAACTTTTGTTTCCCAATCCCAGATGTACTCGAGAACGACAGAGTCAAAGTCGTTCCTTTCATCGTACGCCCCGTCCTTCCCTTCCACTCATGATACCGTTCCCTGAGCCCTAACACCGACGCAGCCTGCGCACCACGCCCAACACCTCTTTTCCATCATCGACGTCCCACTCTGGCAATACGTCCCATTTGGTCCATACACCTCCGCCTCCGACATGGTCTCTGGACTCTGGGAAGGTCGTATGCACGCTCGGGCTAGCGAGACGCTCTTTGTCATCTACGACAAAACGCAAACACCCGAAGAGGTTGTAGGCGCAATAGGCTTCGTAAACGCCTCCCCAACAGAACTTCTCGCCGAAATCGGTCCCATCATCGTCTCGACTCGGTTTCAGGGAAAAGGTATTGCGGTGAATGCTGTGGGGTTGCTTATGCATTACGCTCTAGACCTAGGTGGTTTAGGATTGAGGAGGCTACAGTGGCACGCGAATGTGGTGAACGAAGGGAGTGTCAAGTTGGCTGAGAAGATGGGGTTTGTGAAAGAAGGTGTGATGAGGTGGCATAGAGTTCTTGAGAGGGGTAAAGGTAAAGAGGTAGGAAGTAATGGGAGAAAGGTGAGGAAGGGAGATCCAAGAGAGGAATGGGAAGGGAGAGATAGTGTTTTGTTGGCGGTGTGTTGGGATGAGTGGGAAGATGGCGGAAGGGAGAAGGTTGATAAGATAATGGATAGGCGCTGACTGAGGAATCTTATCTTTAGACTTTATCTTTTAGGCGCTTGCAAATTGAAATTGGAATACGACCTTCAACTCGCACCAATTGCAGGAATGTTCTCGTACCGCGATCTCTGCACCCAACGCCTACGAATCGGTGTCCTAAAGCCCGTGATCGTTTGCACACTAGGCTCATGCTGAAACGGATCGCGGCTGTGGTGTAAGCCGTATTGAATTGCAGAAATGCCTCCTGACCCATGATATCACCACGTCTTAATCGTATTTAAATAACGGTTACGAAGCAGCACCAAGAGCCAGACAAGCACAATGGCCGCAACAGCAGCACGAACTTCAGGACTTGTACGTTTCTCTTCCCATTCCCGTACACCACACTGACACCGTGACATGCAGGCTATCGCAACAGCCGCTGCTATATCCATCTACGCAGGGGCTGCGTATGCTATGCATATGGATGTCAAAGGGAAAGAAGGCAAGGGGTCGATGTATAGTGCGTCTATTTCAGTCTGTTCAGGATGACGATGATGTACTGACAAGACGGCAGAACCAACAGCGAAAGAAACCACAGTCGGAAAAGGCGGAGATGAACATTTGAGTCCAAAAGCTATACACGAAGTCGTTTCTAAACGTAGTTCGAGAGTAAAACCAGTCGTTGAGAAGTAGCTGCGAAATCAAATCAAATCAAATGTATTTTGTTTTCCTGCACATGCACATGCACATGAACACGCTACCCAGAATGCAGAAGACTACACCTTCCGTCTTTTCATCACCTCCTCAACCTTCTCCCTAACCCCATCTTCCCACTCATCCCAACACAGCGCCAAAATCGCCGTATCCCTCGCGCTACATCCTTCTCTCGGATCTCCCTTCCTTTCCCTGCCACCATTATGCCCCATCTCCTTACCCTTCTCAAGAACCCTATGCCACCTCAACACCCCTTCCTTCACAAACCCCATTTTCAACGCCAGCCCCACACTAGCCTCATTCAACTTATTCGCTTGCCACTGTACCCTTCTCAACCCCAGACCCCCACGTTCCGGAAGGTCTAGCGCGTAACGCATCAACAACCCAACAGCGTTGGACGAAACGTGTGTTCGCTGGTATGCTTTGAATATGACGACATAACCGATTTCGGTGTGCAGATCTTGCAGACTTGTGTTGATTAGCGCTATGAAGCCCGCTGCTTCGTTGGTGTTGGTGTTGGGTTGAAGCTGAGTTTTATTGTAAATAACGAAAAGCGTCGATGTAGGAGATGGTTTGAGTCGATTATCCCAGAAATCGAGGACGAGGTCCGAAGGGGATGTGTATGGACCGATGGGGAGGTATTGGGTTAGTGTCGGGGTTGTGGTTAGTCCTTGGAGGAGTTGTGAGGCGTGTTTAGCAGGCTGTTGGGGTGTCAGTGTCAGGGGTGCTAGGGTGAGATGGTGAAGACGTACGATGAATGGAACGAGCTTGACACCGTCGCTTTCGAGGATATCTGGGATTGGGAAGTAAAAGTTGGTGTCTTTTTCAGAGGAGAGCATGGCGCGTAGTTAGATATTGACTCGAGTTGAGTTGAGTTGAAGTACTCGACACGGACGTCCGCTGGTTCCGTATAACTGAGTCATGTATTAGTAGCTCAGATTGCGCGATGGGCCCGGGGAAGTACAACTCGTTGATTAAGAGGCGCGTGGATATTGAGTTAAAGTACATACTCGACACCGTGACGGACATCCGCTGGTTCCGTGTAACTGAGTCATGTACGTTGTATTGAATTGTAGAGGCAATCGATGTCGATGAAAAGTTAAGAATCAGATTGCGCAAATGTAATCACTGCAGGATTCAGCAAAGTACAAGTTACGCTGTGGTTTCGCTCACCGTGAAATAAGAGTTGGGGTAGCACATGCTTGATATAGCATTTGCAGGCCGAATTGTTGTTCCTAGTGTCCGTGACGAGAGACGAGAGACGTGATAGCGACTGAAAACGCAGACAGCATGCGAAAAAGCAGCCTGTCCTTCAGCCTTCAGCAGAGAACACAGAAGCCAGATTGACATCGGTGTGTTGAGGCTTTTTTTTGCGGTCTTCAGGCTTCAACTCGCTTCGAGCTTAGCGTTCTCCTGGATCGTTGCCTATTAACATTATAGTATTGAGAGGATGCATCTGGCATAGACGTGAGTCCACTAGGCCAACTTGAGAGTTAAGAACAAGGATGTGCTGCAACGCACCTTGAGCTTGAAGCCCATTGACGCGTCGAGGCACACAAAACCAGACGTAAGGTCACGATAAAAGCCTCAGTCCCTACGCGATAAAAGGGAGATAAAAGGTGTCCATATAACGGAGATCGTGTATTCCGAGTTTCAAGCAGAGAGAAGACGAACGATTGCACGAAGAATTGAAAAACGACGGTCCGGGCCAACCCCATGCGACTTCCTCCCAAACATCATGTTCTCATCCTCAAAAGACACAAATTTTTGTTTCCCAATCCCAGATGTACTACAAACCGACCGTGTTAAACTCGTTCCTTTCATCGTGCGTGCACACCTTCAGCCCAAAATTCCCAATCAACCCAAACCCAAACTTAACAGCCCTCAAAACACGCAACAACCATCCACACAGGGCTCGTCTCTACTCCAGAAATCACACAATACATACCTATAGGTCCCTACACCTCTCCTGAAGAACTCGTTGAAGAATACTGGGAAAAACGCGTCAAGCCAAATTCTGGTTACACCGTGTTCGTCGTGTACGATACTACATCCCAGTCCACAGATGCGGCGGGATTTGTTCTACTATGCAACTGCAACCCCGGACACCTTCAAGCCGAGATCGGTATCGTCACGTTCAAAGCCTACCAACGCACACACGTCTCATCTCACGCCGTCGGTTTATTGATGCGTTACGCACTGGATCTACCCGATCAAGGCGGTCTGGGGTTACGACGAGTCCAATGGCAGACGAATGAGTTGAATAAAGCTAGTGTAGGGCTGGCATTAAAGATGGGGTTTGTGAAAGAGGGAGTGTTGAGGTGGTGTCAGGTTCTCGTGCCGGGGAAAGACGTTGGGAGTAATGGTGTGAGGGAGAGGAAAGGTGATCCGAGAGAAGGTTGTCCCGGCGGTGATGTTGTGGTTTTGGCTACGTATTGGGATGTCTGGGAAGATGGGTTGAGAGAGAAAGTTGAAGGGATGTTACGCGTCTGTCACTGATTATGAGGTACGAGGACTGTCATCTCAAATTTTGACGAGTTGTACTTAATCGCTTGCTCGGTCGTCACAGTTTTGATTTTTGCCCCAAGCCTGCTCGTCACCAGAGAAGTGTTGCAATAACTCAAATTCTGTACCTTCGATATCCTTGGACGGGCAAGACTACGATCTGTTTCCCAATCTGTCAGCATGAGCGTACTAAGCTGCAAACGATCACGGGCTTTAGTCCACTGATTCGTGAGTGTTGGGCGCAACGATTGCAGCCCTCGAAGGAACGTTACTTCGATCCGTCAACGACGGAACTTGCTCGTTCGTTTGGGTTTGACGCTATATACGCGTCGGGACGTTGTAGGAGTTCGACCTTCCACTAGTACAAGGTATGAGTATCCTCGTTGCTGTATCTTTCGTCTTTCATCTGATTAGTTTTCTGCAGAGATACAGATGGGAGTTTTCTGTTAGACCATGGTGCACATTGCAGAAGTAGTCTTCTATCCTCGAGCAAAGATAAGGGAGTCGGAGAAAGTCGAAGGCCCAGGCGAAAGGGCCAATTCAAAATTCACTTGTATTATACGGCACATTGTTCCAAATCATTCTCTGCACTTTGTTCTCCGTGTTCATATGCATCTTACTTGAAGCTTGAAGCCCTCTCTGCATTGCAAAGAGATCCGAGATATGAGGCTTTCACTTCAAGTTCTTGATGTTGGGAAAGGCCGAGGGAGTCGGTAGTCTCGACTTGGAAGGTCACGGTCTTGGTGGTTTGGAGTTGGACTGTATGGCTCTTACTTGACGCCGATAGGTTCGTCCCTATGAGTCGAGGAGTCCATGTAGCAATCTTAAAAGAAGGCCTTGAAATTCAATGCGGCCATCTTTAAGATGTCGCAGGGCTTCCAAGGCCTTGACAGCTTATAAGATAGCCAAAGGTGCGTGACGTAGTGGAATGGTCGGGAATCCCCGACCCTTTTTCGGATGACAGCATGACATATTCACTCAGGCTCTTGTTTTCCGCTTCCGTGAACGTGCCTCTATGTTTTCGGCTATCGAAATAAGAGGCGACTAGTCAGTCTTTGTCCCAACTGCTACCCGACATAAGTATATTCCAATTTCCACATATCATTCAAGGTGCTTTCAATTTGCTTTCAATACTACTGCAACCTCGGAGATAGTGGTTACGAGTTCGGAATGAAATGGAGAATTCGTTCTTTGTTGGGGTCTTTCTTCCTTTTCGGGAAGCAGGTTGATTGTTCTTTCGCACGGTTTATGTTTCTCACGCAAACTTAGCAGGATAAATTGCAATAATTAATTAATTTAAAAGCGGCACAAACTTTTGCTGGTTTGGTCTCCGCAACGGCCTCTGGTGAGATTATGTCCGCTGTGCTTGATTGGGTCTGGCATCGTTAGCATTGGCGTTGAGTAAAGGGGATGGGAGAGTGTACGCTATAGTATTTGGTGTTGGAAACAAAGCTTTCATTGTATCTCTTATCAACAACGAAGTAGGGATTATTGTTCAGAGCAAAGTTCCTATGGCCCATGAACCTGTCCCTTCCGATGATGGGTTGCTCTATCCGTGATACTATACATTTTCTGTCCTACTCTAGCCTAGGGTTCTGATTTTTCTGTAAATGTACCATTAGTTTTCCCTCGAATTGAGCTCATCAACATGATACAGTAACTCTGAATCCGTCTCTTGAGTTCCTTTGTCTCCATGCTTGCTGAGTTTTGCTGCTGACACTGATTCACTGCATCACTTTGGTCTCCTCCGAGTCCTTATGAGCCTGCGAGCGATTGAGTCTGCCTACTACCTAGGGGAGACTACCGAGTCCTTAGTCTTTACTGTAGCCACATCACGTGCAACCTCCCTTCCTGCGAACTCGTTCCTGTCGGCGGTTCTCGTCGACCCACACCAAGCTAGTATGTTATTCCTTATGTTATTCCTTGAGAAATATATGTATGCTACATTAATCAAATGCTTCAGAGATCATATCTACGAAATCGACTTAGAATCCTCACGGCAGCCTCATGTGCTATGGAATAGCCTGAATTTGGCGATACATATGTGGTATCTAATCCGTCTAACTGATTTATTTGTAGGCCACACAGGTGTACTACAAGTGTTGACTGCCTGATAAATGGAAGTTATGATGCATGTATAGTATTTTGCAGTCAATTTCTTACGTGGTTGGGCCCAAACACTGAGCTTGTGCGTTATAATTTGATTTTCTGCATCTGTCTAACCAAAAAACATAACATCAGAAATGCACATTGATCTGGATCCCATCGCGTATTGATTAGGTACGAAATGACTGGCGTAACCCCGCAGATAATGTACCGTGACTAGTTCAGGTTTCTTTGATGTTTCTGGATTTGTTTTTGAGACAGGTCAGTATACTGTGTCGATTTCATACATGTGTACAATGCTAAATAGGCTTGTCAAAAATCTCACGAAGACTAGGTTGTCATACTTTTCTGCGATTTTCGTGCAACCAAATACAATTGAACAAATCGGACAACCTCTTTCCTACACACTCTCTTTTGCACAAAAACTCATGAGATACCGCTGTGTGAAAAGGTCCGCACAGAGGGATACTAACATGGAGTATGAGAGAGTGTGGGCATCGCCAGCGAAGTGGGACAAATTGAAAAGGACGCGGGTGACCGATGTCGAGGCCAGGTGTTGTATAATCCTATTCACGTCACCCGGAAACCTCCCGGTGACTCCCTTATCAAGACGAGCGCTCGGCGAGCGCCCGACTCCTTGTTCCTCTGAGACATTTATCTTTTAGGGCGTACTTTTGACTCCTTTCCTTCGTCCCGACGTCGCTTAGGACGTTCGTGATTCCTTTAGATTCCCCTTGACTTGATTCGTATCTCTTCCAAGAGATTTCGAAATCAAATACACCTTAATCTTTTGTCTCTAGCTTAATACTCTAAATATTTGACGGTACCGTAGCTACAGAGATATCGAGTACATAAAGTGTCGTAGAGTACAGTTGTAATTCAGAATTCTCCGCCTGTAATCTCGTCTGACCGGACTCAGGCCCGTGAGATATACGGACGACATTTCAGTTTTCGAAAACTGAAACGCTTGGGGTTGAACGTTGATCTCTGAGTGAGTATCGAGCTCTTCCGGACAGTATTGTAACTTACTCAGGCCTTCTCCCTCGTAGAGAACTTAGCCAACAGATCTTCTAGTCAACTCTCACCTCCAGGATCTGAATTCTTTCCTGAACGACCATACACAGACACTGAACATGTCTAACCCGCCTCCCGATCCATTTGAACGGCTTGCCGCTGTTATCTCTCCCGAAACCTACGCAGTTCTCCACCCCATCCTTGCTGAGATTGCTCATAGAGTTGCTTGCAGTGAAGCTGAGATTGCTCATGTTCAGCAGGAGAACATCTCCGCCGAACGCCTCAGCTCTGCATTCCGCGACGCAGTCTCTAATATCACTCTTACTCTTCCTACTGGCTCATCTCTTCGCGTTGATCTACCTCAGTTCCGCGGTACCTTCAACGAGAACGTCCAGGCTTGGATCTCCATTGTCCAAGACCAACTCCTTGCTTCTCAAGTTCCCAAGGACAATTGGGGCGCCGCCGTCAGCGGATTACTTCGTGAAGGTGCCCAGACCTGGTACCTTGCTAAGAAGCAGGAACGAGGAGACCGTCTGCTCACTTGGGACGAACTCACTACTGAGCTCAAGGCTCATTTTGATGTGCCTACTCGCATCGACGATCTACGTCGCTCACTCCACCAATGCAAGTATCGAGGCAACATGACGGAATACATACCCCGTTTCCAGCGCATCAAAATCCAGCTTCCCTCTTCCGAGATGACGTTCAGCGAGCATAAATATCTCTTCATTCAATCCCTTCCACCGGATGCTTCGTTCAACATCAACCAGAGTACACCAAAGACTATGAACGAAGTCTACGATGCCGCCCGAGCCTACGAACGCTTCAAGCGTACTGGGGTATTTCGATTGATTCAGATGGTCACAGGTCACAAGGGTCAAAATTTCCGAAATTTTTCGGACGGTCACAGGCCACGGAGGGTCTGTCCAAATTGCCTCGGAATGTGACCTCCGAAAAGCGCCCAATTTTCGTCCAAATTTGGCAGGTTCTGGGCGCCAAATCCGAAAAATTTTGGCGGTCACAGACCGCCAGCGCCCCATCTGAACCTTGAAATCCGGATGGTGAGGTCACAGGTCACAGGCCGTCCGAATCAATTGAAATACCCCAGTACCTCTCAGCCTAATCACCACAATGATCGCAAACACGACAGACGTACCACACCTTCTTCATCTTCCACACTATTCCCGTCCACATCCAGTTCCACCGCTTCGGTTCCTGTTCCTATGGACCTTGACAACTTTTCGGCTCGTACTCGCACTGGTAATTCTTCAGCCAACACCAGTCGACCTCCTTGTACCCCAGACAAGTCAGGTTTACGGTGCTACAACTGCAACCAAACAGGTCATTTTAGCCGAGACTGTCGTCTTCCTCCTAAGTCGAAGCCAAGGAACACACCTACTCGTCGTAATCCTTCACAGCCTATGTTTTACATCGGTGATCCAGATCCCTTCCGTCCATCTTCCTCTCGCTCTCGCTCTCACCCATATGCTTCCTCGACATCGTCCGGCCTTCTTGGACAGGTAGCCCGAAGGTTTGGGGATGATAAGCCTGTCACCGACAAAGATGTCGATGAGTTCCTGAGGACTATTCCAAGAGATGATCAGGACTCACCACTACATCTTCACACCTTCTCGGAACAAGCTGTCAGCCTTGAAGAAGGAACCTCGTTACCTATATACGCGGCCAAGATCAGCTCGCGTAAGTCATATCACCATCGTTCTCCTTCAGTTGAAGTTGAGACGATTATGGATACAGGTGCTACTGACAACTATGTCCGCCGAGAAGTTGCAGAGAAAGCAAACACCGAGTTCTTCAACCTTCTTCATCCACGGGAAGTCTCTGGCGCAGGTCATACAATCACTAGGCAGTTTGCAAAATTTCAGATCAGCATCGGAAGTGTCAAAGAAGTGATGCTTGCCTACATTCTTGAACCCGACTCTGGGTTTCGATACGACCTCCTCATAGGCCGCCACTTTGCAAGGACCCACAACGTCATCTTTAACTGGACCGACAACTTGTTTGACATCACCTCACCCAAGAACCACCTCACTGTTCGTGTTCAGGCCCTTCGTTACCCCTCAGTCCCAGAACCTCGCGAACTCTCTGGCATGTTTTCGTTCTTGACACCGATGCTTCAGGTGATTGTATTGGCGCAGTCCTACAGCAGTCTTTGAAGCCTTTCAAATCGTTTAACAAGGGGGAGGAAGATCAGCCTTCAGAAAAACAATTTGACTTCAAAGAAAAGGACCTACGACCCATTGCCTATGAGTCTCGACGAATGACACCCACGGAACAGCGCTACTCTGCTCAAGAATGCAAAATGCTTGCAGTCGTTCACTCCCTGAAGAAATTCAGAGGATATATCGAAGGTTCTCCAATCGTCGTACGTACTGATCATGAATCTTTGAAGTATTTTCATACTCAAAAGCATCTCGGTCGCCGTCTTTCCCATTTCCTTGACGACATTTCCCATTTCGACGTCCAGATCATTTATCGTCCAGGTTCTTCCCAAGTTGCCGCTGATTCTCTGTCCCGTCACCCAGGACATGAAGATGTCCTAGATTCCGATTATCAGCCTCTTCACGTACATGCAGCCGAACTTGATCCTGATAGTCGCGAAGCTGTCTTCAAGACGCTAGAGTCCTATCGCCAGGACTTGCTCAACGGTGCCACCATCAAAGAAGGAAAATACATGGTGAAATATAACCTATTATTCAAAGATACTCGCGTTAACGATGACGATCCACCACAGTTTGTTGTCGTACCTACCAGCATCAAAGAAGCCCTAGAGCTTGTCAAACATCTCCACATCGATATTGGACATCTTGGAATCAACACGACTCTTGAAGCTCTCCGCGGTTGCGCTTGGATGCCCTACATGTCGGAGATGGTCGAATTGTCAGAGTTTTAGATTGAACTCTGTTAGCAGCGATAGCGCAGGTAAGCGCAAATAAACAATAGCAGATGACCAGAGGCCTTGAGATAGAAGTGTAAAACCAAGTCTGTGTACTTCAATGTTGTATGTAGGTTTTTTGTCTAGCTTTTATACATGAGTAGAGGATAAAAGATAATCCTAAAGGTACGAGAATAGATACTAAGTAACTAGAAATAACTGCACAGTCAGTGTCAGTAACTGTCAGTAAATGGTGGTACAAGCAGGTTAAAGCAACTGTTCTATGTATATCTGCTTTCTTAGTAACTGTGGCATAGGCGGAATAAAGTGAAAATGACTTGTCTAGTGACATCTATATTTAGAATTCCAACACTCCCCCTCAAACCTTGGATGATGGAATTATCTGGGGTTTGACTCTAATTCTTTGTTCGCGTGTTCTGTTCGGTGATTCCTATGTGTGATCTGGTGGCGATGTTCTGTGTTCTGTTGATCTCGGTGTTTAATCTTCTGTCGGTGGTAGTATTGATGATATGGTGGTTCCACTTCCGCTTCTTTGACTGTTCCTGAATATTCTCCTGTTGGATTGACGTTTACAAGTTGTTTAGATCCAACTTGTTTTTCCTTTTGTGACCTGTTTCCTGCATTGAGATTCATCTCAGCGACTTGTCCTGAAATGTCGTTGATTGAGTTTTTGTGCTCCCCCTCGACGAGTGAGATCTGCAATGGTTCAAGACTTTCTGGATCTGTCTTGTTCTCCTTGTGTGCCAATGTCTGATCTGTTCCATTTTCCTGTTCCATTTCTCCATCCTTTGGGGTAATTTCCTTTGTTTCATCCTTCTGTCCTATGACTTTCATCAGCCATTCTGGATGTGATTTCTCCCCCATAAGTATGTGCTGGATAAATTGGTGACATATTTGGCAACAATGGTGCTCTTTGAATGTCTGTCCTCCATGAATTTCATGGTCCTTGGTGTAACTGTTTCTGGTTGATTCTCTTGTTGTCCTGTATAGCCTTCTTGATGGCGTTGTTGAGAATCCATTCGATTTTCTCTGCATATGATGACTTTGCTGTCAATCGGTGTCTGTAAATCGACTATTGTGGCCATCGTGGTGTCGATTTCCACGGCCATGTATGCTGTTTCTTTCTTTTCCTTGGGATATGACTCCAGGTTTGTCTCTGTCGATGCAGGATTTGTGGGTTCTTCTTCTTCATATGTCCATTCAGTGAATGGCACAAATTCCTCTACGGCCCTTATTTCCCTTGCTAACCATGTGCCTTCTTCCCATATTTCCTTTTCTACAGCTCTCACAGCACTTTCATTTGCACTGTGATTCTTTTCCTTTGCCTTTCTCCATGGTTTGTTTGGCTTGTCTTCTTCAGATCTATCTGATTCCTCAGATTCATCATCTGATTTCCTGGACTTTGGCTTTGAACGACATCCTGCGGCAATATGCCCTTTTCCTTGACATCTGAAACATGTGATCTCTTTGCGATCTCTATCTCCGCCCTGACGATCATTAAATCTCCAGCCTCTTCCTCGGCTATTAAATCCTTGGCCTCTATTATTGGAATGATCTCGGGAATAATTTGCTTCCTCCTTCTTGACTTTGCCTCGGCGCATTGCCTGTCCATTTGCTTCAGCTCGAATAGCAGCAATCAGCTTGTCAACAGTTAAATCCTTGTTTGATTCACTGTATACGGTCATGACAGCTGTGATTGTTGAATTTAATGATTGGGGAACTGATGCAATTAATGCATTCTTGAACTGGTCATCCGAAATAGTGATGTTTCGTGATGTGAGTTCATTTCGGATATTGAGGAGTTCGTCAATATGTTCATTGACTTTGCCAACGTCGTTGCAAGATAGATTGTATAGCTTGCGTTCCAGGTGTGCTTCTGTCAAAGGATTCTTTGTGTCGTAATCCTTCTTTAATCCTGTCCATAATGCTTGTGATGTCTCCACATTTCGATATCTGCGAAGAATAGTGTCTGGCAATTTTCCAACAATTGCGTTCATAAGATCGGCATCTGCGTCTCCTTCTTCTGCAGTAGTCAGGTATTTCCCATACCCTATTGACTTTGCTGCGAGTTCTACATGCATTGCCCACATGCCCCAATTTGAACCATCGTCCTTTAACTGGGTACACTTGTCAAATGTTTTGACTGCTTTAGACATGTTGTCTTCTTCTTCATCTGAATCAAATGATTCTTCCTTTGGTGGTGGTCTCTTGGGAGATGGTGTTCTTGGTTTGGGTTTGGGACCTATGCTGGGCGATTCTGGTTGATCGTCCTTCTCTTCTTCGGCAGGTGTTCCTTTGTCTTCTTCAGATACAGGTTTATCAGTATCAACTTCTGATTCCTGTTCTGAGTCTTCTTTATCCTGCTCTTGTTCCTGTTCTAGGTCCTGTTCTTCTTTATCAGATTCTTCACTGAATCCTAATCCTTTCTCAAACTCTTCAACAAGTTCTGTGTCTTCTTCAACAGTTTCTTCCTGTGAAGCTGATGTTCCCGCTGGTGGGAATACTAATGGCTGTGGTTCTGGTACTGTTGTTCGTAGGACGTTTCCTCGAACTACTTCTTCGTTGTGATTGTCACAATCCCTAAAATCTCCAACTAGTAGCGCTTCCTTAGGAGCACTAATCCGATTCCTTCTGTTTGGACACGGTTGCTCTGTGCAAAGATACCACTTGCGTCTGTTGAGATCTAAATGGCAATCTCTTAATCTGTCAATATCAAACTGGTGTGGCCAATTGATACAGATTAGATCTGTTTGGAGTTGTGTGGGCTGTGCAGAAGATGCTGGTGGTGTGTGCAATCCTCCAACTGGACTCTGTCTCCTAGAAGGTATACGCGATGGATTCCTCGATGGATGTGATGATATGCTCTGTTGCTGTCCCGATGGACTGCCTGTTCTACTGCCTACTGGTGTAGGTTTCCTGCTAGGATTCCTGCTGGGGTTCCTAGATCCTCGTAATATTTGTTCTGGGTCGAACGTTCCTTGTACTGGGGTACCGCTTCTAGATTGATAACGGCTACCTCTATTGGACATACACTAGTCCAATAGTCCTTTGCTTTGGGTAGGGGATATTCCAGCGTCCCTGCTCGCCAATCAATATATGATCTTGGTACTTGGTCCTTGGGGATATTACGGCGTCCCAAACTCGCCACTATACCAATATGAAATCGGTATTACTCTGGTTCGGCTAAGGTTTATAGACCGGGGCCCATAACCTGTCAGAGTTTTAGATTGAACTCTGTTAGCAGCGATAGCGCAGGTAAGCGCAAATAAACAATAGCAGATGACCAGAGGCCTTGAGATAGAAGTGTAAAACCAAGTCTGTGTACTTCAATGTTGTATGTAGGTTTTCTGTCTAGCTTTTATACATGAGTAGAGGATAAAAGATAATCCTAAAGGTACGAGAATAGATACTAAGTAACTAGAAATAACTGCACAGTCAGTGTCAGTAACTGTCAGTAAATGGTGGTACAAGCAGGTTAAAGCAACTGTTCTATGTATATCTGCTTTCTTAGTAACTGTGGCATAGGCGGAATAAAGTGAAAATGACTTGTCTAGTGACATCTATATTTAGAATTCCAACATGAATACACGGTCCGTACCTGTGATAACTGTCAGTTCCACAAACGAGATTCAACCGTTGTTCAGCCTCTTCATCCCCTTCCTCACGTTGAGTCTGGAGATTGCTGGTCTTTCGACTTCATCGGTCCATTACAGAAGTCAAAGAACGGTAATTCATATATCTTGACGGCTATGGACATGGGTACTGACTACACTATGGCCGTCGCGCTTCCCAAACGTTCTGCTGAAGCTGTCATAACACTTCTCCGTCAAATCATCTCATTATTCGGAAAGCCAAAGAACGTACTCACGGATAATGGTGAGGAGTTCCTCTCCTATGCCTTTCAAAACCTGCTCAACCGACTCTCTATTTCTCATCTTCACACTTCCCCATATCACCCGCAAACCAATGGCTGCCTCAAAAAATTCAACGATACCTTGGTTCAAATGTTAGGACGTTTCACATCCCCTTCAAAGCAGGATCAATGGGACGAATACTTACCGGACGCTCTTCTCGCTCATCGAGCCCATTCCAATCCCAGTACTTCCAAATCTCCTGGTTTTATGATGTTTGGCCGTGAGCTACGTCTCCCAAGTCAGTCTGTGTATGAAAAGATTATGATTCCACCCACTGACCAGGAGATCGCAGCCCTTCAAAACACCCAACTCAATCACGTCCAAAACCTTGAGAAGTACCGTGCAGAGGCTAACGCAAAGGCTCTTGAACGCCTCGAGAAGGAAGCCGCGAATCGTGAGTCGAATTCGTACTTTGAACGCACTTTGGGTATCGGAGACCTTGTTCTTCGTCGAAGCGAACGACCTACAAAGCTGCATCCGCGCTGGGATGGTCCATTTATTATTCGCGACGGTAAAAAAAAGAATACTTACCAATTAATGACCAGGTCTGGCTACATCCTTCGAAATCTCTACAATGGAGCCCGACTTCGAAGATATTACCCTGGAGACACTTCCAGCTCGGTCCCCGACTCCTCTCTTTGGTATGCCTCGGCAGACCTGCAGAGACGCGACGCACAACATCGATTGAGGACGAACGGACGACGAGGACGAGGCAGAAAGTGATGTGCTGGCAATGCACAGCCCCACATCCAAATTTGGAAAACTCGGTCCGTCCCGCCACCGTACCCTCGGAAATAACTCAACTAGATTTTTCATTCTTCTCCACCTATGTCGACTTCATCTCTACACTCCCTGTCCACCTCTTTTTGCAGGAGCAAAAGAGTTAAGTGGGGGAATGTGTTGTATAATCCTATTCACGTCACCCGGAAACCTCCTGGTGACTCACTTATCAAGACGAGCACTCGGCGAGCGCCCGACTCCTTGTTCCTCTGAGACATTTATCTTTTAGGGCGTACTTTTGACTCCTTTCCTTCGTCCCGATGTCGCTTAGGACGTTCGTGATTCCTTTAGATTCCCCTTGACTTGATTTGTATCTCTTCCAAGGGATTTCGAAATCAAATACACCTTAATCTTTTGTCTCTAGCTTAATACTCTAAATATTTGACGGTACCGTAGCTACAGAGATATCGAGTACATAAAGTGTCGTAGAGTACAGTTGTAATTCAGAATTCTCCGCCTGTAATCTCGTCTGACCGGACTCAGGCCCGTGAGATATACGGACAACATTTCACAGGGTTCGGTACACGTGTCATTGTTTGTACTTACTTGTATGTACAAAAAAGGCTGCAATTTCCCGCATCGGGAAAACTTACAGGTTGGTATGACCGACCCCAACCCGGTATGTCGTCTTGTGTCTTGATATGGACGCCCGTAACTTGATATGCCAAGTTACGTGCGGTCACAGCGACAGGGTGGGGGGATCATGGCCCACCATAACTTGATATAACCGTCGTAACTGGACACATATATACTGTGTCCAGTCACCAGTGGTTATGTCAAGTTACAGTAGGGCGTATCAAGTTACAGTGAGTCAGATCAAATTTCATTGGTTGGTTGTACAGAATGGACATCAGGCTAGGGATGGCTTGCGTTCAGTCATTTCAAGATAGAAATAGAAATGCATATATTGAACTCTATGTACATACATCAATGACTACTGCGACAAATATGTGTGTATTACACTGCAATAAACACTGTCGAGCCCTGAAACAGTTATCAGTGACACGATAGTGAGATGACTGTAGGAACTCGCCTAGCTTAAGCAAAGAACGCCGATATTCTCTGTAGCGCCAGCACATATAGACATGATGTACACATCTGCCAGACTAAAGCATCAGCTCAAAGCATAATGGATGACGGGAAGACGTACTGGTGTTCAAAGCAGGTAGCTGGTAATGGGAGCGACAAGCCTTCGAACAGCCGAACCTTAGCTGTTTAGCCAATGCGCGACAACAGTGTACACACCTTTTCGATTATCATGAGCTCGCTCCCAACTGGGTGATCGGGTTCTTGAGTCCATAAACTATGCTTATTTCATCAACAGACATGTATGGATCAGCAAAGAGTCGTACTACAGGGTATATGCGCATGCACCGGATGTATTGGTGTTAACGATCTTGGCAGTGAGAGTTTGTCGTTAGTCATTGGTGGTTCGGGGAAATAATCTTCCATAGCAAATTTGGAAAGCAACATAAAGGTTGTCGATGCCTTCTCAGCTGAACGGGTCCATTGCCTTGAACTTGAGTAAACGTTAGACATGAGCGATACACGAAAAGAAGGAACATGCACCTGATGACAAGCACCCGTTACCTTTCTCTTTCAAAGATCCTTCGAATTACAGTCCCTTACAGGCTGCTCTGGAGTTCTCTGTCGATGGTACCATCTGGATTGTGACGACGACGGTGGCAGGCAGATCTGTCAAGTCAAATTATACTGTATTTGATGTTGGGGATGTTGGTTGAGAGTTAAAGCGGCTGGATCCCAAGGCGTCACCGAGAGGAAGGGAAGGAGGAGGAGGAACAAGTGGGAAAGGAGCTGGAAGGAGATGGTGGTGGTACGAAAGAAAGAAGGAAGTGACGGAGTTTGAAAATGAACGCACGTGAAATAGGCCGTGGCACGGTGGTCTCGTCACACGTGACTTGGCGCAAAAAAAAATTAGAAACATGTATTCTACTATTGATTATTGTAAGCATGGAGTTCAAACTTATAAAATTGGCTTGTGATTTATGCACTACTACACAGACATCTACTTATATTAATAACGATAACAATGGAACGACAGTTGCAAGAGCTGAGCCAGATATCAAAGCGCCTATTCTTGGAGTGTGCCTGAGCGCTTGTGCGTTAAAATGTGCTGTCCGGCACTTGCCTTTTTCGCTCATTCTTCTTGACCACCATTTTCATCCTCGTCCAGGCTTGCAATCAGCATGCCGAGGGTCATACGTAGCCCAAAACAATGACTATAACCTGCCTTGACCATATGTAACGTGATACGACTCTTATAACCTGTCATGATCACCATAACTGGATATAACCATTGTAATTGGTTATATCAAGTTACCGTGTGGCCATGACCTCCTGGAAACTGGTTATATTGAGTTTTGGTGCGTCATGCTCTATTTAAACTTATTCTATCTAATTTCACGCAGACATGACCTCAAAAAACCGGACATCGCAAGTTATATACGGACATAACATCATGTAACTAGGTACGTCAACTTGTAAATTTTCCAGATGCGGAATTATCACATTTGAAGGACCTTGACAAGCAAGGTGATTTATTCACCACTCTACACTATTCATCACCGCTGGCATGCTACACTTCCAGAAGGTGCCTTCAACACACCGCCCCCTAAAAGCTACAGGGTTATCGGCCTAGAGAGCTGTTTCCTGAAAACGCTCACTGTAAGACCAAGTAAGTAATCAATCTGAAAGTAAATAGGAAGTACTTGGTTGTCTCTAAACATAAATAAAATATTTTACGCACCCTCAGTTTGACCACGCAGTACTGGGTCAAAAGACTGAGGATGGGAATTTTTCTATCGAGTACTGTACCATTTTGAGGTTCAGTCACAGGTCCCCCTGTGAACTGCTTGATGGTGAGGCTAGGCCGGCAGTGCTGACGCGCTGACGTCCGATTGATTCTTGTTTCGGGCCCACCCATCCCAGCCCGAGCCCTCCCGGCCAGCCTCCGGCACACCCGTTCTCTTGGTGTGAAGATTGAATTACACAATCTTCACCTTCCTTTCCCGTGCTCATTTAGCAACGTCCTTATCTTCAGACTCAGTGGTGGGACCAGTGGGTGACGTCGGTAAGGTGGCTAGCCTTCACTCGGTGTCGAGACTCCCATACTATTTTACAGCTGAACTTGAATTTTTGAGAAATAGCTGGTGGTCGTAACCTAATTACAGAGATCAATGGCTCGCAATTGAGATTCGGCATAAATGCTCACCCATCGGTTACTCTAAAAATCCTTCAATGCGTCGCATTTCCAAGGTAAACACCCAGGAAAAAGGAGAACGTTATTGCTATAATAATGGAGCGCCTATTCTTGCGTGCCCTTTCGGTGTTCTCTTTCAAGGAGGGACCCAATGTTGGGCTGTCACCGCCCTTGAGCCCATCGATAGGTTGATTGGGTTCAACGTTGATACCATACCCAGCATCATAGCCGATCACTGCAACGCCAGGTTGGGGGAGCTGCATAGATGGGGGAAGCACGCATGATGTAGGTCCTTCGGTCCAGTACTCGAACGACCGTACAATCAGATCTCTGCCAACATTATTGAACATTCCGTCTAGAATAGTGAAGCCTGAAGCGCGCGAAAACATGGTCTGACTTCTGCTGTGTTGCGATGATTCTTCCAGGTTCCAGTTCTCATCTAATGTGAATCAGATGGCGGAAATATTCGAGTGAGACGATACGTCAAACTGACCTTCGCTTCGTTCTTGCATTTGCTTCAGAGCGGTGCGAAGAGTCGTCACCGAGTCTGTTAAACCATCTCGTTCTTCTTGCATGTGTTGGATGATACTGTCACGTTCACCAAGGAGAGTCTGTAACCGACTGACTTCTTCGGAAAGCCCGCCTTTGCTTTCCGCAGCGAATTCTAGGGAAAAAATGAGAATAATTAGCAAATCGAAACCACCGATACTTACGTTCCCTTGCAAGAGTGATATCAGTTTCATGTTTCTGTCTCAATTGTTCGAGGGAAGTTTGGGTCTTCGCCAACTCGGACTGTGCATTTTCATGGGCATCGTGGGTAGTAGCGAGAGATTTTGTGAGGCTTTTCAAGTCTCCTTCAAGTTTGGCAGAATAAGCGAGAGATTTGGCGAGCTCGGCACGAAGTTTCTGAGAAGATAATTCAAGGCTCCGGCTCTCCTCTTTGGATTTGTCTAAAGAGAGATGAGTGTCTAATTGATCGGTGATAGTCTGATGGACTGACCGGCGCTCTGTTCCTGTTGCCTGTAAGCTGAACGAAGGCCTCCCACTGAAGCTTCAAGACCCCTTTCCTCTTTCAAGTCGTGTCTATCCAAAGAGTCTTCAAGCATGGTGCCTCTTTCCTCGCCAGCAGCAGCTGGCGGAGGAGCAGAGGGCATGACAACAGGTTTTCGTGAATAAAAAGCGAGTGGGGGTCTAAATATAATCTATGTTAAAAAGTTGGGACATGGAAATCGACTCTTCTTACAATAGAATGGAATTGGCAGCATTGGTTAGATGTGAAACTTGAGGATCTAAAATGAATGTCAGCCACTTTTCAAGGGCGAGAGCACAGTGACAGACCTATGACCTCCAGATGTTCGACTATATCATCGTGGTGGTGATCACCTTCTTCGCTCACACCATCGTCGAGACTCAACGCACTTCTGATACGTCCTGGTTGACCATCAGCTGGAACCTGAATATTCACTGATTGTCCCTCTAGCGTCACCGGTGTGGAAACCGGCTTTTTGCCAAGGAGCAATTGGCTTGGACGAATCCGCAATGATTCATACACCTTGCTCCCAGCACCCGCCCGACTTCGAAAAGGGTGATTCGTGACTTGAGGAGACTGTGGTCCTGCCGACGGCGGGGGAGAGTCTCTGGTTTCAACTTGACCATGAGCTGATGTAGGTCTTCGAAAGATGTTGGCTAGTGACCCAGCCTGCTCCCCAGAACCAGAAACAGAAGTTTGAGGACGGTCGGCTAGAGTAGCATAGTCGCGGCGCTTTACTCGAACAGAGGGCATGCTGTCGAGAATGTCGACGAGGCGACCTGAAGCCTGCTGAAGGTCGGGGAAAGAGTTGTGGAGCTGCCAAGGAGCTGCTGCCAGTGGTAGAAAGGAGAGATGCAAATGTTCAATCGCAGTCGCGAAATTCCGTAGTTCATGTCTATGCACATTGGATGACTTCCCGTAGGAATTATTTACCAGCTGTCGATTATTTTATTTCGGGATAAAATCAATTGCTAGGAAATAGACAAAGTCGATCCCGCAGGAAACCCAAGCACAGAGGGTCGCATGCACGTGGCAATTGACAGCCACTGCCAGGCAGCGCCTGATTTGGATAGGTGAGCTACTGTAAACCTCATATGTACACTGATATGCACTGAGCTCAGCGAGCGCAAGAAAGGGGTGCTGAGTATGTATTGATCCAACGTAATATAGACAACGTTATGAATAAGGGAAGGGTTTACAGTAAGGAGGCGAGTCTGTTTGTCGGTCAACAAAGCAGTGGCTGTGAATGCAAACATGTACTCGAAAGCGCGTCCCGCGCAGATACCTTGCTTGTCACGGAGTCTCGCGGATGTTCAGCGACAAGAAATTGAGACTGAAGCTTGAAGAGCCGAGGGGTGAAATTCTCAGGGACCTGACAGAATCGCTCTGTGAAAGGCTGGCTGAAGCGCTAAAGCGCTAAAGGTCGACTTAGCGGACGAAAATTCATGGAAAATTCCATTGGAAAGGGTTGTTTGTAGCTATTTGGTTAGAAGGGCGGGAAAGTGCAAATCATTCGGAGAGACCTTGACAAGCAAGGTAACTCAGCGCCTATCCATTATCTTATCGACTTTCTCTCTCCCACAATCTTCCCAAACATCCCAATAGGTCGCCAGCAACACACTATCTCTCCCTTCCCATCCTTCTCTCGGATCTCCCTTCCTTACTTTCCTACCGTTCCCACCTACCTCTTTTCCTTTACTCCGATCAAGCACCATATGCCACCTCATCACCCCTTCTTTCACAAACCCCATTTTCTCAGCCAACTTGACACTTCCCTCATTAACCACGTTCGCGTACCACTGTAATCGCCTCAAGCCCAATCCGCCTTGGTCAGGGAGATCCAGAGCGTAGCGCATAAGCAACCCAACGGCGTGCGACGCGATGTTTCGACCCTGAAACTGACTTCCGACGATAATGGGAGCAATCTCGGCGAGGAGGTCTGTTGGAGAGGTGTTTATGAAGCCTATTGCGCCTACGAGTTCGGAGGTGGCTTTGTCGTAGATGACGAAGAGCGTTTCGCTAGACCGGGGGTGCATACGACCTTCCCAGAGTCCGGCGACGAGGTCAGCAGCGGAGGTGTATGGGCCGATAGGAACGTATTGCCAGAGTGGGATGTCGATTGTGGTGAAGAGGAGTTGAGCGTGTTGGGCGGGCTATGGTATTAGTCTAGATCTAGTCTTGGGGGTAGTATGGGTAGAAAGGCGTACGATGAAAGGAACTAGTTTGACTCGGTCACTCTCGAGTACGTCGGGGATTGGGAAGCAGAAGTTGTCGTCTTTTTGGGAAGAGAATTCTGTCATGGTGAGCTTTGGGTACTGGTGTGAGTCATCTTTTTTTTTTCTTTGTGGTGCCAGTTATTGATGTTACGGTGATAGCAGGGCGTTTCTAAAACCTAATTGCGCGCATGGGTACCTTGGAATTCGAGCAGGATATTCAGTGCTTGGGCACCTAGAGTACCCACTACTTTTGCTCCCGTTACGACGACAATGTATAGTATGTGCCCAGAACACGATCTGAACCTCTCATACTCCGGAATAAGAAATGTGGCTCCTTCAATCGACTAGGTTCTGGAAACGCATCAAATCACGATTCGCCTCGAGCTCACCACCGCTCACCACGGAATAGACCTAACATTGCTTGTTATTCGTTCCGCAAAAGCTCAAATTCTGTAAGTTACCTTCGATATCCTTCGACAGCGGGTAAGAATAGATCGTCCGAACGTTCCGGGGAGCAAAAGAGGCAATCGGCTGGTGTGTTGTTTCGATTTTGCAACAGTTTTTATGTAGATGCTGACAGTTATTCACCAGATTTCCGAGCTCATGCGACCGACCGTTCTACCGCCAATGCGTGTTCTCTTTTCATTCAAAGAGTCTATAGTTCAGGGTTGTTTCCACGTTAACAAGATGGCAACGTTAACGATCGCGGATTCGTTGTCGGTGTGTTCCCTGCCACTTTCGTTGTATGATTCATTCATTCATTCCCTGTTCTTCGTATCAGGTTATAGTCGCCCACCTTTGAGATCGGAACACAATGCTTAGAACATTACGCGCGCAACGCACCCTTTGCCTTGAACGAGATCAAAACCTGATTGTAATCAGCAGTGCAGATAGGTACGTAGTCCGAGTCGACAGTCACGAAAATGGTACGTAGAAACATTCGCAAAAAAACTTTGGGTACTAACCAAAGCCGTTAATGGTTATGCCTTATACAGAAACAAGAACAAAAGCTCACTGATAATCCTGGGGATTTCTCGCCGTTAAGCGTCGATCCTGGTTTGTTCATCGCCCCGTGCGTTTTCGCGCTCTGCGCTCCGGGAGACTTCCGTCTTCAGCCCGTCGCCCTTTGCACTCTGATCATTCGAGTCCTCTTCGCTTTGAATATTCGGTTCCTTCGACCTAGACCCAGTGGTGCCTTCTTCAGTCGCTTCGTCTGTCTCTGCCACAACCCCGGCGGGCCCGCCTTCCGCCGAGTCGAGCGCCTCTAACCGATCCTTCTCGTCATCATTCGTTGGGTTGTGCTGCACACTGACATCGTAAGCCTTCCAAACCCGGTCACCATTGACTAGGACTTTCCCGCAGCCTTGAGAAACGCCGGTGAAATGCAAGGAAACGCGCCCAAGTTCTCCTTTCTTTTCACGTGGAGGAATGACATACTCCGTAGTATCTATCGGTGCAGCATTGTTGTCCGACCGTAGGCTTGCATTGAGAGTTATTTTCCTGGATCTCTTACGGACATACAACGTGACCGTGAGTTCGCCTGCATGGGGACAGTAAAATAGGATAAGACATCGCGCGGTATCGTACAATCGAATGTAGTCGCCTTTTGCACGGATGTCGCCGCTGTCCTGAGCCTCGTATCCCACAGTGTAATTGAAAGGCGGGTCTTCCAGCTCGAAGATTCTTGTTTTCCAAGATCTCCTATTTGAAGATATAGCTCTACAATGCTGAGCTTCACAGCTTTCGTCGAGTTCTGGTTGATGGCAACCAATCCCAGCAAGACAGATGACGTTGGAAGCCTTGTCTAGAGACTTGCAGATTGCTTCCAGTTCTTTACTGTCAAGGTAGTTGGAAAAACGGATGATGAAGGTGGTGATACCTTTTGCCTGTAAGGTTTCGTCAAGAAGGGGATCTTCATATCTATTATCTCCCCCCTCCTGTCTCTCAATATGATAAAAACTGGCATCGATTTCAATTGCAATCAAAGGGCTGTAGATATGCCATTGAAGCATTCTCAAAGCGTAACCTGATAGCCTGTCGAACTGGACATATGGCTTCCAAGATGAAGAGTCGAGCACATCAGTGCAGAATGCACTCCATGTAGTGGCAGTTTTTTGTACCTCCCGGAAACCACTACCCAGAAACTCTCTCAACCGGTAGAAGGTTAATCGCATCATAACATCGAGCTTCTGTAGTGGCCCTGGGGTGGTGATCTGGATAGGCGACTCGGAAGTAGATGCCTCCAGCGATAGTGAGTTCAAAATCGAGCTCCTCGATGTGTTGTTTGTGATGGCATCTAACATCCTTGTGATCCAAATGTCCAAAAGGCATTCGTGCATGATATCGTCCAGGTGTTCCGCAAGCTCTCTGACTGAGTCTGGATCCGCACTTGATAGTTCATCGAGTAGAACATGACGCCACAGTTGATCTGCGGTAGCATGAATGGTATCCGATTCCCTAAGTTTTACCAGCATCTGCTCTACATGTTCCCACTGGCGGATCAATGGCTCGGTAGCTGTACCACTCCAATTGCATCGGGAATATCTGGCCAGAGCCCAATCGCGACTACTGGCCATCCGTCGCTGCATCGCTCGAATGCACTCCGGGAGAATCTGCCGTGAAAGTAAGCTCTCCCTGGTACGAGCGAATTCTCTCTCCTCTTGCCATAAATGCAACTCCAAGATCACTGTCTCGACGATGTGCAATACCTCACCAAAGAAGGAGGCTGGTCGTTTAGTCCACCTCAACAAAATAACCTCTTTTTCGCGATATTCATCATCCCGCTCATTTAATCTTTGAAGCACAGTCCCTCTGGCTTCACAGTAGTCGTTTTTTAAGGTCCACGACCTCTGCAAATCCATGTACGTCCCATCGTGTTTGCTCAAAGGTTTGGTAGGCCGATTACCTCCATTGAAGTGGGGAAAGGTGAGGAGATTCCAGCCAACAGTGAGAGTTCGAGCGTCTTGTCTTCTGTCGAATAGTCGTGCACTCAACAGTCGCGAATGGTCAACGACCTGATGATAATGCTGACTGTTGATGAATACATCAACGTTTTTGAGTATCCGATGACGGATGGTGACCAGAACTGCTCGTGTGATAGGGTCTGTGTCCAGGGTAGAAGAAAAGATGTCGAAATCATCTTCTGAGGGAGAAAAAGTCAATGTTGTGCGGGAATCTATGAAATGGATTGTTGTGTACAGCTGTTTCTTCTCGTCATGAAGGAGGATACTATAGAATAAGGACACAGCATTGAGTTCCAGTCGTTGTAAAGGCCCAACCCACGCTGTAGCCATACCCAGAAAATCGGCCTCATTGTAGACAACGAATGCCTGAGGTGAATCAAGCTGTTCATCTATCTTCATCCGCAGCTGAGATCCATCATACGGGGATGTGACAAGAGGAAATAGGGTGTCCGAGTCCGAGTCGTCATCGGGATGTAGTTTGAGCAACATCTTCAAACTTGTTTTCTCATCCCAGATCGGATTGGAGCCCCAAAGGAAGGTGCGCAGAAGAGACAAAGTGCTCTCTAACCCGAACCAAACATATGGTCCATTCTCCACGTCGCTTTGCCCGACGAGGCTGAAGCACCCAACGTAGCCGGTCACGACCATTCCAATCCCGATAGCTATGATGACCTGATAGAGAACGAGGTGCCAATCCACAGTAAAGCGTTGCTCCAGTTCGCGGATTTCGTCATCCGTAAGAGGACATTCCGAGCGACCACCCTTTTTTCCTGTCTCCACATCCACGACACATGTTCGAATGAGGCTCAGAAAGGGCCGCCTAGATGGCTGAAGGTGGATTTGCTCCAAAATACGGTCTTCGAGAACTTTTGGGGCACCAGATGAGGTGTCCTCGGGTCTGTATTTCGTTTGGAGTTTTAGCCAGTGAAGGTTCGTGTTAGCAATGCGGTATATGCGTAGTTGCAGTGCTAATTGCGTAGCTACCACGCAAGCTAACGAGCCGAAAGAACGGAGGAGAGGGAATAGCCATGACAGAGGACGATTCCATTGAGCGCTTGTGAGGTAGATATAGGGAGTTATGCTGAGTATAGCACTCAACAAAGAAGAGAGGATAAGCAGCATATTCCACGAGAAAGAATAGTCCTGGAGGCGTCGAAAGGACTTGTTAGATAGGTATCGATAAGACGAATATCAGAAATCACCTTGACAGTATCACTCCAATGCCTGGGGATATCATCTTCGTGATGACCCTTCCCGTCTGTGACGCCACTAGCAGCGGATCTTTTCCAACCCGGCCACTCAAAAGCTTCCACAAGACTCGGGTCATCGATGTGCTGGTCCTTGAGCAGCTTTTCGAGCGCTATCTCTGCGCCATATCTCCCAGTACCCTTCTCAATAGTTGCCATAGACGACACTGAACCGGGAGTGGCAAAGCCTGCGTCATGTAACCAACGGCCACCATAGAATGGATACGTGATGGTCGCCAACAAAGCAGCAAATGCCGCCTTAACGATTCCCAAACTCCCAAAGATGGAAAGGGGTGCCAATGCCGCGTATAGAAAGCCTTTCTGTAGAGAAGAGCCGACATGACGCTCACACTGCTCCGTTCCGAGAAGAGGGAGAAGTGCAGCAACATCCTGGATCCCGCTCGATAGAGTATCGACGAAGTTCGGAGGTTTGTCCATCATAAAGCAGAACTGTCAAGGAATAAGTATCCAGGCAAGCTGATGCATGCAGCTAACGAACCACATACCTTGCGTGGTATTCAAAGGCGAAAAACAGACAGATTCCTACCGCCTCTTGACCGTTATATAGTTTACGACTCGTGTGTTTACCGGTGGGGATACTCAGGAGCTTCCAAGATGCTTCCATTAGAGTTGTGACCTGTCAAATTCTTGGGCGTCTCGTCGAACATGGAAAGCTAATTACGGCTCCAAGATAAAAAGTGGTGACATATTCGAGGATAAAGCCTGGTAGTCATCTGAGGTTGGATGGAGGATGTCAATGGTTCCTGTGTATCCCTGGATTGGCTCGAAAGGAGCCCAAGAGTCTGCATTCTTGTAATGGCTACCTCCAACCACAGTTCACTCAATTCGATCTGTCGGTGTCAGAGGGCTTAGCACGTGTACTTCTGGTGAGAGATAACAAATATAAACGCACCTCATGGACAATGGTCCGAAAACTTCTCTAAGTATGGCATATGTCGCGTAAATCTTCATTTTCGAGTCCGCGCTTTTCGCAAGCACTTCAGAAGCCAACACGCAAGTCGTGTCAAAACGAGGCACCGTATGCTCATCTGCCTCGCTACCTATTGAGAATGTCAGCATTCCGTAGTCACATCTCATGGCCGACAGAATGCTTACTTTTCAAGAGTAGTGAATGGGTTGCAACGGCACTTGAGGTACTCGATACCATCGTCAAGCTAGACCCTGAGGCGGGGACGCTACATGGCTTCCTGGCGCTCGGCCAAGGAGCGCATTGCCTTGCACAATGTCGGGAGCTCGGTTCCAAGCGGACATGGAGCCGAGTAAAGGATATCTGTCGCCACTGCTTTGATTCCGAACATCTGGATTGAGAGGCAAATCCGCCGTGGTGGCGTTGGTATGCTTCTTGGCTTGATCATGGGGGTATAGAGCGCGACTCGTGAGCGCAAGCTTTGGTGTAGACACAATGGCAGAAAGCAAAGACGTTTGATCAACGCGTCACGAGGGATTGGTAGACTTGTTCCATGGCTGCTTGAATTGTCAGCTCAAAAACTCAAACAATAGCGAATTGATGAATGACTTACTGGGGTCGGTAATACCACCACGCCGCCTAATGTCTATGCCCACGCCATCACGGTTCTCCGGAATCTATCAGTGGTCGCAAAGGACACGATGAACCCGAACTGTATTGCCTCAGGCTTTGCAAGAGGTGGTTGGTAGTACTATGCTTTCGCTATGGAGGGTGGCCACGAGGGTGCGAGTGCCCGACGCGGTAGGTCTGGATTTCGATCGACGTAAAAGTTTCGAGAAGTGCGAAGGAGGAACTGAATGTTGAAGTGTTGAGCGTACACCGCTGATCCGAGTAATATTGAGGATGGTACAGAGTATGTACATGACCTCAGGGCGAAAACTGTGCAAGTGTCGAACTCGTAGCGCCCTCTTGGACGCGAGAACCTGACACCACCTCAACACCCCCTCCTGCACAAACCCCATCTTCAACGCCAACTCATCCAGCACATAAGTCTGCCATTGTAACCCTAGACCCCCATGTTCCGGAAGTCCCAAGGCGTAACGCATCAACAACCCCGCGGCATGAGATGCTATGACTCTGAGATGAGACGTGTGTGCGTTGGAAGGGCTTGAACGTGACGATACCGATTTCGGCGAGGTGTTCGTGCCGCAGTTCAAAAACAGAACGAACCCTGCTATTTGGGATGGGGATTCAGAGTAGTAGCGACGAATACGGTGTGACTAGCATTCAGTTTGACACGTTCTTCCTAATACTCTTCGACAGGGGATGTAGGAGCCTATAGATATGTATTGTGTGGCTTCGGGTGTGTATGGTCGATGCGTAATAGGAGGGCTGGGGAATTCGAAGACATGATTCGACTGGGGATTCGGGGAAGAAGTGTACGCCTACGAGTAGTCGAGCGCCGATGTCTGCCTAGGGAAGACTAGTGTACGCCTGTTGTACGCACGATAAGTGAAACGGTTGGTTTGTAGGATGTGGAAGCATTTAAAAGCTGGTGTCTTTCGGGTTTGAGGACGAGAACGTTGACGTTGATGTAGGTCAAACTGCAATTTTTTTGGGTCACTGGCACTAACCGATGCGCGCCTTTCCAAATACCTTGAGCACTCTTTAGTTCAAAGCATGAGCGACTAGAGATAGCTCGAGATCTAATCCAATTCTCTTATCCTCGATGTACCAGAGGATTCTCTATTCCTGGTTCGAACATGGTCGCTTGTGAAACTACAAGTAGAAAGTATACAAATATGCAAACTGTCCTCCTGAACTTGCCCAACTATTACTTGTAACTTTGGATACTCATACATTGAAGTGACTTGAAACGTACCAGAACGATTCCTCACTTTTAGATAATGAATGAAAGGGCCCGCTTCCATTTCCTGAACCCTGGCAAGTATCTTTTCGACAACTTGGTCACGGTACAGTAATAATCCGTCGTCGAACCAATCCGTAACGATCCTGAAACTTTCGAGGTTACGCGTTTTGGGATCCGAAAGGATAAGAGAACGTCCTGGTGAAAGGTGTTGTAGGTGTTAGTTCGGAGTGGTCTTGCGCTATATGAGATGGAGCGGATATTCAAAGCTGTGAAGGACGGCTAGGGAAAGGCGGAATGTGCGTCGAGACTTGATAAGGTGAGGAAGCGAGCGAGGCTTCGAGTGCAATGACTGCTAGTCCTTGTCTGAATGGCTTTGCTGGTTCATGAGGTAGAAGATGGTGGTGGGTGAGTGGTAGCGACTGAGAGCTGGAAGTTGGCTGGAAGGCTTGTAGAATCGTCCCTCGTCAGCCTCGTTGATCACGAAGAGGAAAGTTATCGATGGCATCACGAAAGGTGGTCTTGTCGTTTTGCGTATCAATTGTAATAACAGCTTTACTGCAATTCAATCCAATTCAATACAAGGTTCAAAAACAGAATTTGACGGAACAGACTGGGCGTCCGTGAAAGAGTACATACTTCAACTCGTACCAGTGCACATCATGCTGTCCTCCGAAAAAGACACCAATTTCTGCTTTCCGATCCCAGACATCCTAGAAACCGACGGTGTGAGACTCGTACCGTTCATAGTACGTAGCGTGTACTGGTACTCACCTTTCCAACACAATCCAATCACTGACATGAACACGTCGTGACACCCAGCCATCCAAACACGCCTCACCTCTCCTCACCGGCCTAAACAACACCCCCGATCTCACCCAACACGTCAACATCGGACCCTTCACATCACCTTCAGACCTCGTCCAAAACTTTTGGGAAAAAAGCATCAAGCCGAATCCCAATTACACCCTTTTTGTTATATACGATAAAATCGCATCCCAACCCCCATCCACCGACGAAAACGCTAATGCAGCAGGGTTCATAGCGCTTTCAGGATGTAGCACTGAACATCTCCTCGCCGAGATCGGTATCGTCACATTCAAAGCGTATCAGGGAACACATGTTTCGTCTCATGCCGTCGGACTGTTGATGCGCTACGCCCTAGATCTCCCCGACCAAGGCGGTTTGGGGTTACGTAGAGTGCAATGGCAGACGAATCAGGTGAATAAAGCTAGTGTGGGATTGGCGCTGAAGATGGGGTTTATAAAAGAGGGGGTGCTGAGGTGGCATAAAGTTCTTGAGCCTGGGAAAGAGATTGGGCATAATGGCGGTAAGGTGAGAAGGGGAGATCCACAAGAAGGATGTGGTGCGAGGGATACGGTCATTTTGGCGGTGTGTTGGGATGATTGGGAGGATGGGGTTAGGAAGAAGGTTGAGAGAATGTTGAGCGCTAAGCGGTAGCGGGAGATGTAAGTCACGTGATCGCTCCCGCAAGTTTGGAAGCAGAATATGGTCTAAGTAATAGAACCCTTCTGACTTGACCATCCCGCAAAGCTTAAGGTAGAGATTGACCGTAGTGTCTGGGTTAAAGTTACCTTGACCAATTGGAATGAATAGATTGTTTTCTATCAGTCTACAATTCAATAAATGACTCAGAAGACGGAATCAACGGACATCTACAAAGAGTACTTCAACTCGAGCCCTAGAAACCGAGTCAACGCCACAATCATGTTATCCTCTGAAAAAGACACCAGCTTCTGCTTCCCCGTCCCAGACATCCTAGAAAGCGACGGTGTTAAACTCGTCCCATTCATCGTACGTACTCACCTTCGGGCCAGCTCTTCTCACCCTGACTCCCCCGCCAACAGCCAGCTAAAATCGCGTCAACTCTCTTCCAAGGACTAACCACCACCCCTTCACTACTCCAATTCCTCTCAATAGGTCCATACACATCCGCTGAAGAACTCGTCCTCGATTTCTGGGATAACCGCCTCAAACCAAATCCTGCGGCGACGCTTTTCGTTATATACGATAAAACTCAACCTAATCCTGACACCGAGGCAGCAGGTTTCATCGCACTAATTTACACTAGCGCGCCAGACCTGTTGACCGAAATCGGCTACGTCGTCATCTTCAAAGCATATCAGCGAACACATGTTTCATCCAACGCCGTTGGGTTGCTGATGCGTTACGCGCTGGATCTCCCTGATCAAGGTGGTCTGGGCCTGAGAAGGGTGCAGTGGAAAGCAAATAAGTGGAATGAGGCTAGTTTGGCATTGGCACTGAAAATGGGGTTTGTTAAAGAGGGAATGATGAGATGGTGTACGGTTATTAACAAGGGCAATGGGAAAGAAGTGGGGAATAACGGTGAAAGGGAGAGGAAGGGAGATCCAAGAGAGGGATGTGGATCGAGGGATACGGTGATTTTGGCGGTGTGTTGGGGTTAGGGAGAAGGTTGAGGAAGTGATGAAGAGGAGGAAGTGAAGACTCAAATTTGGAGGTGGCGTTAGTGTAACGTGATGGTGTCATTTTCGAGATATCATAATACACGGTTTTTGCTATTTTGTACCTGCGACATGTGTTACATTTTGATTCCCAAGTTGACATGAACTGCTTTCACTGCGACGTAGCTATTTTGAAACGGTCAAGCTTGGCCAAATCTGCGATTATGTATTCAACACTTACTTGTGAATCGCGGCTTCACCGAACTCTCGTCCAATTCCGCTTTGCTAATAAGTACCAACTGTGAGTATTTCAATCTACCGACGAACAAGGGGTTGCGCTTACCTTGAACCCGCCGAAAGGTACACCGGCATTCACGTCGTTGATGCAGTTGACCTGAATAGCGTATGCGTCAAAATATGCCCTTTGCCCTATATAGTAAATGCGAAAGAAACTTGCCCAAACAGATCCTGCTTTCAGCTTATGCGCGACATCGAGAGCGGTGTTGATGTTCTGAGTGAAAACTGCCGCTCCAAGACCATAAACTAGGTAACAAGAATCAGGGCACTTCAAAGCGATCGCCATTGGATAGACGTACTTGTATCATTCGCCTGCTTGACGACATCTACACGTAACGATGAGCGCATTGATAAAGCACGTAGAAAGGTAACTCGCCGTCTTGATCCTCAAACTTGATAATACAACACACAGGACCGAAAATCTCTTCCTGCATGATCTTCATATCGGGCTTCGCATCGGTGAAGATCGTTGGGTTGATAAAGTAGCCCTCGCCGATATTGTCCTTTCCTTCGTAATGGACGGTAGCGCCTTGTTCTTTACCTGATTTGATGTAGCCTATGATTTTCTATAAGTTGTGCGTAAGACCGAGAACTCGGAGAGCGTGAGGAGAATAGAATAGATAGACACCTCGTATTGAATCTGGGATACTTGAGGTCCTTGGTATGTATCTTCCGCAAATGGATCTCCGAGTTTGATAGTTTTGGTTTTCTCGGTGAATAGTCTCAGGAAATCGTCGTATATGCCTGATTGGACGTAGATCCTTGAGCCTGCGATGCAAGCTTGTCCGTGGTTCCAGCTATAAAGAGTTTTAGTAACGACTTAAATACATTGCTGGTGGAACGGAACTGACTAGATACCCCAAAAGGCCCAGTTGACGGCTTGTTCGAGATCTGCGTCGTTGAAGATCACGTTGGGAGACTGATCAAACAGACGTTAGGATATGTATACACTTCGAGTAGGTAACTTCCGCCTCACTTTGCCTCCGAGTTCCAGTGTGACATTCTTCAAGTTACTTTTTGCAGCCGCTTCCATGATTTTCCTGCCTGTCAAGGTACTTCCGGTGAAAGCGATCTTTTCAATCTTCATATGTGAGCTTATGGCTAGGTGAAGGCTGGTATTAAAGGATTTGATAATGTCGTTGCTTGAACGGACTTACCAGCACCGACAGTGTGTCCGTACCCGACGACGATGTTGATGACACCCGGAGGGAAGCCGACTTCGTTGAAGATGCTGCACATTCGTAGCGCAGATAGCGGTGTGAATTCCGAGGGCTGCGTGTTTGATATGTTAGGTACATTCCTTGGAAGGTCTTGGAGAGACATACCTTCAAGACTATGGTGCATCCGGCGGCCAGAGCTTGGTTCAGGTGCGTTTAGTTTGAGGAAGTTACAGATAAGGATGGAGATCGGTTTACCAGGTCCGATTTTCATACACATCATCATTACTTGCACCAATATGAGGTCGAGATTCCAACGAGTTGATAACTAAACTCACGAGGATAGTTCCCTGAATGATACTTGAGTTACTAGCTATGAACAGTACTTGCAAAAGACTCACATGGTATGATTTGACCCTAAAAATCCAAATGCAGTGAGTAAAAAAGAGGGTTAGCCAGCAAGGCACTCTGCTTACGACAACGCCGATAGGTTCGTGACGGGTGTAGGTAAGTTTATCTTGCGTTGTCTGCCAGATAAGTAATATTAATTCATCCCTCGAGCGACGCGAACAGAACCAAAAACGTACTTCCTGAACTTGACCGTGAATCTAGGGGAGAATACAAATGCTTCCTTCGTATCAGTCCTCGGGTGCGACAAGAAAAGGGCTACCTTGTCTGCCCAGCCAGCGTAGTATCTAATCAACTCAATGGAGAACGGAACGTCTACTCTCTGAGCCCAGCCGAACGTTTTGCCTGGTTATTGCAGTTGTGAGTGAAGGAAGAGTCAATAAAACACGTGTTGTACCCACCATTATCCAAAGCATCCAAAGCAGCCAACTCGTCTGCACAAGCCTCCATCGCCGCCGCTAGTTTCGTGAGCAGCTTGCTCCTCGCAGCTCCGGGGGCATTGAGACCCCAGGTCGTGTCGAACGCTTTTTGCGCTGCTTCTACTGCGATATCAACATCTTTGGATGTAGCTTCGGATACCTTGGTAATGATTTGACCGTTGGCTGTGGGCAGTGTCAGCCTCGAGGATGATTGTTAGAGTAGTGAGGTCAGAGGTTACTTGGGTTTACAACGCTGTTTAGATCGTTATCAGTAAACAGGGGAAGTGGAGGCTATGATACGCACTCGATTGTGGTCCCATCGGAACCGTCGACGAACTTGCCATTTATGAAAAGGCCAGTGTTGAATGTAGTTTTGGACTTGTACACCTGAGTGTTGAATTCGTAGGAGAAGGAAGAGGGCATTTTAATGATACCAGAACTATGTGTGAGAGATAGGGAAGAAAGGAATGAATATGCACTTTAGAGCGGTGGTGCTTAAGAACCAATTCTGTCATCATGGGATCCGAATTCTCTCATGGATAGATTACACTTTCTTGGACAGACAGATGTTGTTGAACGTCCCGAACAGTGGTCATGCGGACAGGTACTGTGAATGGATTAGCGCTGGCTGTTGGGAGAGGTCCACAGTACTCACTTGGCCTAGCGCTAGGCGCGTGTGGAGCTAGCCGCAAACACGCGAAGATAGCGAGAGGATGAAGGGGAAATGACAACACTGAAAACGGCATCCACAATGTTTAGTCCAACTAATCTCGTTCAAAATAGTAATGGTACAGGCCAACTGAAGAAATCCAGGCTTATTGGCAACGAAGTGCTAGTAGATGTATCGCGATACGTGAAAACTGAAAATAAACGCAGGTGGTACAAAATTTTGGATGTTGAATGTCAACGTCAATAGCACGTTACCCAGGACCGGGAAAGATGTGAATAAAGGGTGGTATCAAAACAAATCCAAGACCCAAAGCACTGATGAACGCTACCTGAACAGAAGCGAATGAGCTGGAGCTGTGACAAGTAGAATAGACAGACTATAATGACGAACCGAAGAGCCAAAAAAACCTTCCGTTGCATTCAGGATGACTTTCCTTCCATAGCCTCTTCCACGAGTTCACCAATCCATCTTTCAAATTTCTCTTGGTCCATAGTCCCCTGTTCGTCGAAGAAGGCATTGTACTCCTTCACACCGTGTGTTTTCCCCTTTGCCAGAAGGGATTTACCTCCACTAGCGGAACGGACGTAAGTTATTGACACGTCATATGCTGGGGGCTTCGAGCGATTGACTGGCTCGGTATGAGATGAAAGGGTTATCCGTTCGGAAACAATCTAGAGAACGAGGTTAGAGATGTGTGACTAGACTCCTAAACAAAGTACACGCACTCTTCTCGAAAACGTTTTTCGTTTTCCGACATATACAATGTCACCTTCTACAAAGTAGGCGTAAAGTGTCTGAATCGTAGTGAGGAAGATATATCTAAAGTTTGCCTTTGGTTTAGTTTGAAGACCGCTCACAAGATTGAAGAATGCTCACAATAGTAACCCTGCCCACACGACAGGCTTGGATTGTTCAAACTCGACTTTGTAGCCATAGAACGCTGTTCCAGCAGCCACAAAAACGCTTGCCCAGCCAAGCCCTAATCGAACATCGGTATGCAGATATATCTGCTTAAATAATTCTGGTCTTGAGAGGTACTGTCAGGTGCTGTAGGTTAGTAAAGGCCCCTGATATGAAGGAAGTATTGAACACAAACACGCTTGATAGCATCGTCGCACGCATTCTTGAGATCTGTGACGTTCGCATTGTTGACCTTTACAACTTCACGGTCCTCGGGAGCAATGACGACGCTGAGAGGCCCTGTTGGCCTGTCAGGCGACGATGGTGACGACGGTGATGCTGAAGAGCCTGGAGCAGGACTTGGTGTACGAGCGGTCTTGCCATTTTCTGTCTTTTTCGTGCGAGCCATGATGAGGGAGATGAGGTGGGAGTGAGGAAGAGGTGACGGTGGTGGCTGGCAGAACGGGACGTGTCTGCGAAAATGATGGACACGTGTCCCGCTTCAACATGAATCACCATATCGCAGTCCTGGGTGGTGGCTTAACAGGCCTTTCCTCAGCTTTTCATCTTTCTCGTCGATTCCCTGAAGCTTCTATTACCTTACTCGAAAAGGGCTCGCATCTGGGGGGCTGGGTATCAAGCGAACGTGTCGCTGTCAGACATCCAGATGGTCATACCGGAGAAGTTGTCCTGGAATCGGGTCCGAGAACACTAAGGCCTAACGCGAAATCAGTTCTTGAATTGGTGGGTTGTTATCTCTTGGAGCCTCATATTCTTATAACTCAAACTATTAATTCAAGGTTAGATTAACCTCCTTGGACTGAAAGATTCGTTAGTGACGACTTCGAAAACTTCGCCTGCGGCCAAGTTGCGTTATCTGCATATACCGGAATCACAAGGACTCGTTTCGATCCCCACAAGCCCTCTATCTGTTCTTTCATCGCCTCTGCGCACACTCATGGTGCCTCATGTCCTTCGCGAGCCCATGACGCGTGCCAATCGGCCTGCTGGTTTGACTGATGAATCGTTGGACAGCTTCATGACACGCCGTTTTGGCAAGTCGTTCGCAAAGACATTCGGAAGTGCCCTAGTTCACGGTATCTATGCTGCTGATTCTCGCAATCTCAGTGTCAGAGCAGCCTTCCCATCCCTGTGGGATGCCGAGGAACGCGGGTGGGGTAGCGTCGTTCGAGGGTTCATGGTACCGGCCAAGCAGAAGCCCTCTCAGGACAGTTCTGATGCGGATTATGAGCTAGGGGATATTCCGGAACTCATGAACAGTGTTTCTGTCTTCACCTTTCGAGACGGAATAGGCACCATAATAAACGCCCTAATTAATCATCTGAAGCAAACACCGAACGTTCGACTGGTCACAAATGTTGGTGTGGAGAGACTTGAACTCATCGATAGTGCCATTCAAGTAGGTTTTCTTTACTTTATCAAGTCAAGGAATTAATGAACGTCTTACATCTTGCATCTAGCTCAAGACGTCTAACAATGAAGTCATGCAACCGACTCGCGTCGTATCTTCTCTGCCGCTTCACGCTCTTCACAAAATCCTGCCCGAAACATCGTTGCCTTACCTCACAACGAACCCATCTTCTTCCGTGACAGTCATTAATTTGGTGTTCCCAGTGGACCCAACGAAACCTCAGCTTCATCCTCCAGGCTTCGGGTACCTGATTCCTCGCCCCCTCGCAGGGTACAAACCAACAGATGCAGGAATTCTGGGCACTGTCTTCGATTCCTATCAAAGATACTTTGCTAACATGACCGTCATGGCCGGTGGTCCGTATCCGATAACTCCTCAGCAAATTACCCTCGATTCCGTATTGGAGAATCTTTCTAAGCATCTTACGGAGGATTCGGGCGCATCACCGAAGACACTCCCAGAGCCTGTCTTCGCCCGGATAAGTCACCAGGCGTCATGCATACCAACTCCCAAACCTGGACATCGTGATCGAATGACAAAACTTGCCGATGTATTGCGTGTCGGACCCTGGCAAGGAAGACTAGAGGTTATAGGCGCTGGCGTGCGTGGTGTTAGTGTTGGTGATTGTGTGGAGTCCGGAAAACGAGTGGGCGTGACCTGGATGTAAAGCAGCGTTTGTATGGTAAGCTGTTACTCATTTATTATACATCGATCAGGTCTCTAGACTCAACTTCCGAACCAGGGTTATGTAGGATGACATTTTTGTTGATAACACGGTTGAATTGCGGTTAAACAATGAAAGTGACGGATGTGTTTGCGTTGAACCATGGATCTGCGGCTAAACGGCCTGAAAATTCCCTAATATGGGCAGTGTCCTACCTAAAGGGGCTGGATGACCTGGCCCGGTCTTTGTCAGTCCGAAATTATCGAACCCACGCATCCCCCTGATCTTTAACACTAGTCTACCCTTATAAACCAGCATGTCTTGTTGCAAACATGTCTTTGTTTACGCCCTCTTTACCATGAACGACTCGGACAAAGTCAGCACTGCGGTCGACGCTCACTCCGTACATTCTTCCACGACCAGCCTCCATAACGAGAAACCCGAATCAACACCAACAAGAACCGTTAGTCCACAAATGCAATCAACATTCAAAGGTGTCCCGCCCCAGGCCGAACGCCCACATGTTGCTCCTTTCTCTGCCAGCTTCTTGGATAAAAATGTTGCTGTGGCACGGAAAATCTACCTTAAGGTTTTGGTTGGCGGTACATTTGCAATTACTATTGCAATGTTCGCAGTTTTCTCGATTTATTGGGGAGCATTATGGAAATCCCCCGCACATAATCTGCATGGATGGATCGTGGTACGTCGACATGTTGAATATTACAACCACGCGCTCACATGGCTACAGGACTTTGATGGTTCCTCGATAGGAACTGTCGTCTCACAAGCCGTTGCGGCGTCTTCCTCCTCCACAAGGATTACATGGCAAACTGTGCCACCTTCTGCATTTCCGGGCGGTGTTGATGATATCTCTCACAAAATAGTAGATGAAAAGGCTTGGGTGGCTATTGTCAGTACGTCATTCTCCTTTCCTCACTCCCTTTCAGTGGTACTTATACATCCAAATAGTTAACTCAGGGGCCACTGAGGCACTGAATTCCGCGCTAGCTTCCGCCGATGCGGCATACAACGGCTCGGCCGCTATCACTGTTTATGGGGTTGAGGCCAGGAATGAAAATGCATTGTAAGTTTGGTCACTATATCGAGTCAGAGGGCTAACATTGAACTCAATCACTTTAGTCGCTCAATCATACGGCCAACCGTCCAAGGTGTCTTGGAATCTGTTGCCGAACGTTTCGCACAGCAGCAAGCCCAACAAGTCGCTTCGGCATCTAATCTTCAAGCCATCCTGACCAACGCACCGCAAATTATCACAAGGCCGATCAGCTATACTATCAACAATCTTCGACCATTCGATATTCCTGTGTAAGCACATTCCAAATTGAGTTTGACGCTAGCTAATCTTGCAATCGTAGTGCATCGGCCATCACTTTTGTCGGCCTGATCTACCTCCTTATCCTCTCGTTCTTCATTGTGGTACGTTTCTAATCGGCGGACTTGCCTGATACACAGAGTAACGATCTGTATAGATGATTGGGGTTTCGGCACGAGAGGTATCTGGCCTTGAGAAGCACCTGAAAACTGGATCCCTCATCAGACTTCGGTTAACCTCGGTGTTTACTGCATACTTTTTCCTGTCCCTCTTTTACTCGTGCCTCAGTCTCGCATTTCAAGTTGATTTCAACCGGAGGTGAGTGGTGCGCGCACTGCTTGAGTTGCCGGGCGGGGCTGATAAAGATCACAGGTTCGGGCGCGCTGGGTTCGTCATCTTCTGGATGTTGAACTATGTTGCGATGTTGGCGGTCGGCCTTGCGTTGGAGGCGATGGTTACTCTTCTGACGACAAGGGGTATTCCGTTCTTCATGATCTTGTGGATTATCTGTGAGTCACTTACCGTACTTCATACCTCGCGTTACCAACTCACTTTTGTTGAAACAGCAAACGTATCTGTATGCTTCTTCCCCATCGAAATCCTTCCACGGATATATCATTACGGATATGCTACTCCATTTTACAACGTGTCGCGGGCTATCCGAACGATACTGTTTTCTACCAAAGATAGTTGTACGTTTCCGCACTTCCGTTCTCCATGTGTCGCGTCCTGATTTAGCTTCTATCATACAGTGGGCCTTAACTTTGGTGTTTTAATTGCATGGGTGGCAATATCGTGTCTCACGCTACCATTGTTCCAATGGTTTATGAGGAGAAAGCATATAACGGAGGTCAACCGCGCCTTCGAGCCTGATGAAGAAGTACGCGACTGAGATACTCCGCCGGACGGTCTTGAATAAATACCTTCTATACCATAACGAATGCTACGATACTATACATTTAACGACTAATCTGTTTGTAGAACTATGATAGAACCCGCAATTAAATAAGAGGAATTTGGAGTCTGAGCTTGGAACTTCGGCGTCTAAATGACGCAACAATCAGGACACTGACAGTCACGTAAACGCCACATGGTTTTCATCATATCAGACGAAGCTGTGCTGTTCTTGAAACGCCTCTCTCTCTCGCTCTGCTTTCATCGACAGTTTAACATCGTCATACTTAGGCTCAAGCCCTGCCTAGAGTGCCAAATTCAGTGCTGCCTTATGTCGTTTACAGACTATACTCCGAATCTCAAGCTCGAATTTGATGGTGCTAACGCCGGCATGTCTCACTGTCGCTCTCCTCCACCCGAACGTCCCATCGGGTCACCCGGATACTCTGTCGAGTTTCTCAGCGGAATTCCAAGTACCACATTGAACCCACAGCGTTCAATGCTCTGTAGCTCTTCTTCGGCCTTCGGAAGCGATTAACCATTCATTTCTGCCTGGAGGCCCATAAGATACAACTGGCGACAACAAACCAGGGTTGCACGCCACCGCCATAGATGTCTGAGCAACGGCAATGTTTCAGACAGTAGCGCACTCTTTGACGCTGGGAAAGTTATGCTCAATATCGGTGACAAACCGAGGACGATATTAGAGATCTTGAGTAGCCGCCTCGATGGGTTCCGAGGTCACCGAATTCTGGATTTCGCCTCGTCAAGCTCCGTCATCCCTACGCGTATGGATTTGGATGTGAAGAACAAGGACGACCAAATTCGTATACTAGGGAGGCAACGCTGCACTTGTAAGCCTTACGATCCATTGCAAACATCGATATATAAACTGCACTCTGCAAGCTACGAATGTCATTCTCAAGTTCTTCAGCATCTATTACTCTCACATCCGAGTCTAGTCCTTATTTTTCTCTTCCAATTTGCCAAACATGTCCATCAATCCCTTCTCATCCTGGAACAGCTCCGCAGGAAGCGCACCATCCGTATACGGTGCTCTCCCAACTGCTGGATCCCCAACCGGTGCAGCAGGCGTCCTTAGATTCGTGTTCACATCGTTGAACCCCGACGTACTTCACTGTACGGTCATCGGTCCCAACATGCAGCCTCATTTCTACATCGTCACGGATCCGGCTTCGGGATTCACGATCTTGAAGAGACACGATGGCAAGGCCTTTGGAGTGATTGAATGGCAAAGCCACCCGATCGTTGAAATCAAGGATTTGGTCAGGAAGCAGCTTTCGGCGCACTTTCTGAGACTCTCGAGTGATCAGAGGTGGGTTCATAGGCATTATTTCTCGTCGCTGAAAGCTCATTTGCTGAATATTATGCAGGAGTCGAAGGATGGCATTCAACGAGGGGGACTACGCGTGGGTTCCGCAACAAGCACCAGCCGAAGGGATTTGTGTAAGTGGTTTTTGATACGACTCTTGTGGAACACTAGCTAATCCCGATGATGGAACAGTTGTATCCCGCCAACTCTAGGGATTTTGTCGCCCGTATCACAAGAGATAACAGAGCCGTCGTTTTGGAGCTTACACAGAATGCTGTCCAAGCGGGACTTTTGCTGCCATGTGTTTTGGCTACGGTTTTGGTGCAAAGCGGTCGACAGATTGATTGAACACGCCAATAGATCAATTAGAATTTCGATAATCGTATTTTATTTTCATAGATTTCAGATGCACATATTCTAGACTACTGTACATAGTTCTCCTCTCCGTTTATTACCCAAATAATTTCTTGTCGAGTCTGCCTCATGAGTAGCTTATCGCTAATACCAGAAAGGAAAGGGAGGCTGTTGCTGTAAGGATCCGAGGAGCGGGCGTCAACGTGAATGAAGACGTAATTGAACCAACCTTGACTGGGACCCACAAGGATCTATAAACCAACTACTGCAGCGCTCGCAAGACTAGAAAGGTTGGAGGTCTGAACAGGGCCTGAAATTCAAATATGTGTTCCAGGTGCGAGCAGCTGCAATCTACATCTGATGAAAACTGACTCGACCGAATAGCATTGGTGTATCAATTTTCCATGCAAGACAACGAATCTCCAGGCTAAATATTCCGAATGAGGGACATATTGGACAGAGAGGGGTACCAAAAGGAGTCTAGCAGAAAGAGAAACGTCGGACGATCGCAAGCTGTTGTGATGCCGGTCGATTCGGTATGGAGAAAAGAGATTGCTCCCGGGTATTTTTTTCTGTTGGAAAGGAAGACATCCGGTTAGAACGCAAGAAATTCAAGGGCAAGACCGAAATTCAAAATCAAGACGCTTCCAGGGTGAGCAAGGTCCAGGGCTATCCAGGGAGAGATTCAGAAAACAGGCAGGCTTGGGGGCACAGAGCTGCAGAGCTAGGTGGCCAAAGTACGGGACCAAGGACCAAGACGACCCCAGTTCTTGGATTCGGAAGGGGTGAAATGAGGGTAAATTTTTAGAAAATTCAACTCCGCAATTCCGCCTCCGCTAACATCACAGAAATCTTTGATTTATTGCAATTGTGGATATTTTATTTTCTATGTCTATTTTCTGATAATTTGAAACTGTAGGGGGAGCCCAAGAATTAGGCTGTGTTCCACTCCCTATCGATTCCCGAGAAATCCCTCTTTCCTTGTCTCCCTCTTCTCCTAGTCGTTGCATCTCCCTCTCCTCTCAATTTCTCTTTCGTTTCTTTGGAGAATTGCTCGAAATTCGCGTCGTTTGCTCCGTTGTGTACCAGTGAATATACACCTGGTGCCATTCTAACGATCCCCGACGTACTCAGCGCATTCCCCATCCCATTCGCTCGTCTATCCGTTGCTTCTCTATCCAAAGTTGTCGTCTTTGTTTTAATCGTTCTTATACGTATCCTGGTCGCCTATCTCCTCGTATTACGTTTGAATTTCTCTTCATTCGCAAGTTTTCGTCCACGTTCGCCGCCTTTTTTTTGCTTTGATCACTACATACAAACTTTTGGTTGGTGTCTGGTAGATTTTTGGGTCTTATGGCGCGGAATGAAGGGTATGATTATCCTCCAGGATTGGGGCATGGTGGGCTGGATAGGTTCTGGGACACAGGAGAAGAGTTTACGCCTGGGCCAAATAGTCACGGTGTGACTTCACCTCCCCCCACTTCTTCCTCTTCTACTTCGACCACGCTGGCGGACACCTCTTCTTCTTCCTCGTCCATTGGACTTCAAACGCTATTTTGGGGAGATTTAGAGCCGTGGATGGACGAAGAATACGTCAAGCAAGTGTGCACTTTGATGGGCTGGGATCCACAAGTTATCAAAGTACCACCGCCGACAGGTTCCAACGCCAACAACTCAGGCTTTTGTCTCCTCACTTTCCGTTCTCCTGCACACGCTAGTCAAGTCCTCGCCCAAATTAACTCATCAGCGACACCCCCAACCATGCCAAACTCGACGAAACCCTTCCAGATGAATTGGGCGTCCTCGATCCAGTTACCGACATCAGCTCTTTCACCAACCTACCCGCCCAATAGCATTCAATCTCAGCTGCAGTCGCAGCAGCAGTATCCACAAGAGTATAGCATCTTTGTTGGCGACCTCGCCCCAGAGACGAGCAACTCTGACCTCGTCGCCGTCTTTCGCAACCCAGTCCTCGGTCTTCGCAATGATCGTGAACCCAAGTTCATTCGTCCATTCCTCAGCTGTAAGAGCGCCAAGATCATGCTCGATCCTATAACTGGCGTTTCCAGAGGGTATGGCTTTGTTCGGTGAGTCATCCCTTTCGGTCCCCTATCTGGCAAACGCTGACTCAAGAATTTCTCAGGTTCACTGATGAAGCCGACCAGCAACGTGCACTCATTGAGATGCATGGGCTGTACTGTTTATCTAGACCAAGTAAGTCTTGCATGATGGAATCGCGCATATACTCATCTCTCTTTGATCAGTGCGTATCTCTCCTGCCACAGCCAAGTTTAAGCCGCCTCCTGCACCTCTACCTGCACCCCATACCTATGCGCCACCGTTTCACGTCAATCCAACACCTAGCATGGCTGAGCCTCCTTCTACCTTTACACCTACCAGCACCCACGCCACCACCGGGACCAATCAACCAAAGAGCGTCTCTTCACCTATTGCAAGCTCTGCTATTCCAGTCTTGTCCGGTACAGGCTCGGACTGGGTATCGAATGGCTCGACGAGTCCAGGGGCTGGCGGCACCGGTTCATCTTCTTCCAACGGTAGCTTAGCTTCGACTGCTACAGCGTTCAGTAGCGGTAGCTCTGATTCAGACGTCAAGCTGCTTGCCCAACTTGCTCAGCAGTACACCAACACCCACACGAATGGCGCCGTCCCCAAGTTTGATGCCATGCCCGACAATTCCCAGCCATCTCAAAACGGAGATTGGTCAAACTCGCGATACGCGTTGTCGGAGGAATCGTGGAAGCACCATGCGCAGGCTCGTGCCATTCTCGGTAACCTTATTGGACCGAATGGGGAACAGTTGACAAGCACTGACCCTTACAATACCACGGTATTCGTTGGTGGTTTATCGCCGCTGATCAACGAGGACACCTTGAGAACTTTTTTCGCTCCCTTTGGCGATATTCACTACGTGAGTCCCTTCTTTGGCGTCGCATGTTCAGTTTCAATAAATTCGTGCACAGGTCAAAGTACCAGTGGGGAAGAATTGCGGTTTTGTACAGTTCGTACGCAAAGCAGATGCAGAGCATGCGATTGAAAAGATGCAAGGGTTCCCCATTGGCGGTAGCAGGATAAGACTGAGTTGGGGCAGAAGCCAATGTGAGTAAAGGTTGCTGACATTCACCTAGTATACTAACCGATGGTCCCTTAGACAAAGCCGCTCAAGCCGCCGCCCAAGCCGCACAGGCTGCCGCCATGCAACTTCAAAATTCGTTCGGTGTTACGCCACCATTGAACTCCGCATCCTCGAATCCAACGCCATCAGCAGCATCGATTCATCCGCTTCTTCAGGCATTCCAGCCTCCAAATGCGCCACCCGCACCCCAACATCCCATGCCAAGCCACAATTTGACTCAACAGCACGTTCCGCAAGGTCCATTGACGGGTATGAACCTCAACTCGCTGTCCCAAGATCAGGCCATTCAGTTGCTGCAAAAACTGGCCGCTGGTGGTTATATGGACGTTCCTGTCGCCGCAGACAAAGAACAACATGGTCGACAGATGGGTGCCCACAGTTCCGGCTTTGATCAACACCAATACGGGAACGGCCAGGGGCAGCAGGCAAATCCACAACAGCTTGCTTCAGCTGGGCTGTACGCAGAAGAGAAGTTGAGGACGGCACATCTTGCGTCTCGTGAGGACGTCGTTGGCAACCACCATGGCGCTCGTAATGGCGTTAGTGCTGCTGGTGGACTGTATGATCATGGCTTGTTCGGCCACGCCTTCAGCTCCTCCACTGGGAATGGTTCTCTCCAAGATGATATTCCCCAGAGAAGCCACTCCCAGCCGAGGAACGCTCAGTCGATGATGGCTTTCTCTCCATTTTCACCGGATCCGAATGGTGCTGCCGCTAAAGCTGAGCTTACGAGGCGAGAATCGATAGTTTCGAATGCGTCGTCCGTTGGTGATAACGGCCATCGTCCCCTTATCGCGCTGAATGGGTTGATGAACGGCCATGGGAGTGCAACATCGGCCCTCAAAATGTCTCCAACGAGTACGAGGCCTGGTAGCGGTTTATCGAGGTATGGGAGCTATAGCGGGCAGAATCCTGCGAATCTCAGTGTAGGTTCGCCCGTTTCGGCTGCCTCTGGGGGTAGACATGGTGCAAGTGGAGCTTCCGCTAGCGTCGTTATATCTAGACCTAGCTCTGGACAGCACTATCACCAACAACATCATCAACAGCCACTGCAACAGCAAACACCAAGTGAATCATTTGATTCGATGCATGATCTGAATGGTACACTGGCTAGCCTGGATTTGGATTCCGCTTCCGGCTCGCCTCATCCTCAGGATGCCCAGTCTCCCCCTTTGCCTTCGAACGCCAGGAGAAGCAGTCAGCTCTATGCACATGCATGGAGAAGTGGACTGAAGAGCCCCACCGGAGGTTCGGAGAGTGGCAGTAGTGGACAGGAATCAGTGCAATTCCAGCTCACTCGCCGCGGAGACGCAGACAGGGATGCTCTTCGAGCTGTTTCGCCCATGTGATGGCTGATCTGCCCGCCTTATGAATTACATCATACCTATGACCCCTCCATTCGTTCAACCTTTCGTTGTTGTCGGGTCTGTTCTAGTTCGGTTATCCTTTCTATTATTTTCGTCCGGAGGTTCTGCAAATCTTTCGTCCTTCCTCACATCGTCGTCGTCGTCGTGTTTCCCACATCATCATCATCCGCAAACGCACAATCATCATGTCTTTGTTCTCCTCTGCGCAACGCCGTTTTCCTCTCGACTCCAATACGAGTAACACTTGCCCTTTATTAATAAGGCTTAAAATCCCTCTGTTTTCTGCCTCTCGCCACTCGATCTGTCTAGCTTTTCATTGTTTTGTTGTCCCGCTTCCGCTCCTCTCGACTCTCGAAAAGTGTAATTTGTTTACGTTCAAAGTACTACGTTTTTTTTTGGTTACCTATCGTATATACGAAATCATATTCGTCTCAACCTTATATATCGCCTTTGCACACTGGGTCTACTAGGGTCTGCTATACGGTTTTATAGCGATGAATACAAATGAAAGTTGAATCCAATTATGTACTTAGAACAAGTGGTGTAATAAAGCCATGTGGGAATTCGGACCACACGCCAATGTAGGCTGTTTGCCGCCCTTGCTCTCGACCACATCAAGAAACCACAATCACTATACTATTCTAATGCCTACAGATGCTCCTCGTCGAAGCAGCACTGGAACAAGACGCGGCCCTCCAAAACCTCACGTTCCTTTCCGCGGTGAAAATGTTGATGTTGCAAAGAAGACTGGTGTTCGCGTTCAACGTGCAGAACTAGATTCGGACGGTTTCGAGCCTTTTGAAGACGTGTTGGGCCAGGCGGATGCCTTGACGCCGTTTCAAGTCAATGGCAGAGGAAAGAAGAGAAAATCTGTACTAGTCGAAGAAGACTTGGATGATGGGGGTGGCGAAGAAGATATGGACATTGATAGTGTGTACCAGGTAGCATGTCTCAACCCGGTCTGCAAAGCTTACTTTTCTTTTATTGTTTAGGTCCTATTCGATACATCTCCAATGCTAGTGCTCGACAACCAGCAACAACGCCCAAAGCCACTTCAACGCGTTCGCGTCCAGTGTCACGCACGACCGACGATGTGTATGATGCGATACCCTCACCCCGTCGTGGCTCGCCTCGTCATTCGAATCGTAATGGGATCTCGGCTAGACCTTCTCGACTTTCTATTCAGCACACCGAAGAAGATTATTCCATGGACATGAGTATGACCACGAACGGTGCTGGTGCTATGGATTATTCGGACCCTATTTCTCAATCGGATGCCCAGATTTCTTCGCCGACTCAGAATATGACCATGAACGGTATTGAAGAGGAGGATGATCTGGAGAGGACCCCTGTAGGATCGTCGCGTAGAGCGCCGATTACGCCAACGCCAAACACCAAGTTGTTAAGTAAAGGTGCTATAAGCAGAGACGAAGACGAGGAGATGGAGGATGATAGTGCGCAGGGTTTCGACGATTTGGATGCTTTTGATGATGGTCCAATACAGGAGGATCAAGAGGAGGAAGAAGTGGAGGAGCCACAGGCAAGTTCACGGGCGAAGAAGATCAGGGTGGAAGAGCCTCAAGAGGTAGTGGCTAAGAAAACGAAAGTGAAGGTGCAATCCATGAAGATGAAGGAAAATCATGCAGAAGGTGCCCCGACACATTTTACCGAAGATTCACTGTGCTAATTACGTTGTACCTAGGTGTCCGTCGATCTCAGCGAGCGACCTACAAACCGCTCCAGTACTGGCGTAACGAAAAGGTTGTATATGGTCGTCCGAAGACTCAGAAAGGACAGATTTTGGTCCCCCATATCAAGGAAATCATTCGCATCCCTGAAGACCCTGTAGAACCTTTCAGCAAGAAGCGAAAGAGGTCAACAAGGAGTCGAAGTCGTGTGCCGGCTGCTAGTGCTACGCCCGCCCCACATGACCCTGATGACTTTCCGGAGAAGGGTTGGGATGATGATACGTCTGAACGAGGGTTGGTCATTGACTGGAGGACAAAGGAGTTGGTTGAGAAGCGTAGGCATTTGTCCTTTTTTTCGTCTTCTATTCTTGCTCACGGTGGCTGTAGGTATCGCCTGTCTAGCCAAGAATGTTTCTCCTCAGCAAGCCAATAACTCTGAATGGCTTTTCCAGAAGATATTTGGCGATGAACAATTCATAGCTGCCGGGCAACTGGTTATTCCTGTTGATGCTCGTAAACCGAATAAGACGACGAAGGACAATACATATGTGAGTCGTGGTCAGTAGAGACATTTGTGCGAATGCTGAACATCTATTAGGTGTTTTGTATCTTGGAGGGGGCCGTCAACGTCAAAATTAACGACCTCAGTAGAGTTTTGTGTCAGGGTTCGATGTTCATGGTACCTCGAGGTTGGTGAATACCTTGCAGCCTCTTTACGTTTCCTGACAGTGTTCCAGGTAACCAATATTTCATTGAGAACATCTCCAAACGGCCTGCAAGATTGTTTTTCACTCAAGCCAGGATGATAGCTGATGATAGATTGACTACCTCTCCAGAGAAACCTGCCAAGAGGGCGTCTACTACTGGTGTGAACGATACTGTTGCGGCAAAGACAACGAAAAGAGCTGCGACTATGGGCGCATGATCTATCTGGTTTCTTCCACTGCCTTTTCCATCTGCTCTAACTTCCTATTCCTCTATCCTTATCGTTATCTGTCCGTTACTTGCATCTGTACCTTTATTCATTGTGTACAATCTACACTGCTTTGGGAATTGAGTCTTAGCCATCACGTCTCCCGTGACGGTCTTAATGGTGCCTCTGGAATAAGGTGTGGCCGGTTCCCTTGGGCCTGTAATATCACCTCACTATGGTGTCTATCTGCCAGTGTTTGACAGGAAATTGAGCCTCGACTACTGCACTCCCGAAGGACACTATTTCACGACTTCACAACGCTTGCTCCATACTCCATGGGTATCTTTACGTGGCAAGCCGCAAATCGTACGCGGACGCGGCTGAAAGTAGGTTCGATCATAGACGGCTAGTATCTGGTGGTGAGCTCCAACGGAGAGGCGGGACTGCTAATGCTCCTCATCTTCAGGAACGAAAAGGCTGCCTTTCACCCTTCAGGTCGAGCGTTGAAAACAATCCGAATGTCAATAGCTACATGTCCCGCCACTGATGAATCGTTGCCAGGATGTTAGAAACGTTCTCTAAGCGTCGACTAGGAATGCTTCACGTATGCGCTCACGGCAGTAATATCGATTCGGCTGAATTGGTATCTTGGGAACGTGCTACGCTCCGCTCCGTAGTTGCCCCACCCACTCGAATCGATCTTCAAAAAAGATATAAGCAGCATTCTACGTTCATCAGTTGCAGAGCCTGGCCTCGAGAAACAGCGTGGAATTATCGGATCGCGGTCTTCTATCGGCAGAATCATCGAGAGAGTACCAGAATATCCTAGAAATGTGAGAAAACGAATGAACGTTTTGATGACGATACCCCTGCGATGCCCTCATAGGGGTGGTTGCCTATTCGAGAGGAATAGGATAGAGATTTTCAGATCGCGATTAGACTGTAGGATATAACCTGTTTCCCGACTTGACACGTCCCCACATTCTTCTTCTCCTCTACCACCACCATCTCCTCGACCCACCGCCAAGTCGTCGTCCCCGACCGGCAAATGGAGTCTTCCTCGTCTTCCTCTCCCATTTCTCAGCAATCCCTTGCTCACATTAGGTCCAGAATCAGGACTCTTGAGGAAGAATTACAAGCCAATGGAACGGAGCTCACAGGAAGGATTATCCATGTTTGCCATTACTTGCCAGTCATAGCTAGCCTCAGCCGTGACAGCGGTTTGGCTACTCCACCGGGCAGTCCTAAGGACGAGACTCCATCGAAGAAGGAAGAGTCCTCCGTGTGGACTTTGAGCCCTCGATACGGCCATGCTGCCATGATTTCGGGTATTAGGTCTCTATCACACACACACGAGCAGCTGATTGTTGGCTGGACGGGAGACATTGTCGCCTCATCCCCCTCCGCAACTCAGAGTAGCCCCAGTTCTTCCAAGACCGCTTCTTTGCCCAGCAGTACCATTCCGGCCGCCACCATCTCAGAATCAGAGAAGAAGGAACTCGATGACGCGTTGAAGGAGTATACCCCCAAAGAAAGCCACCCCGACCCCGATGACGACAAGACCGGACGAAAGGAATTGGGCTATGTACCAGTGTGGATGGATGATAAAATCGCTCATGGTCATTATGATGGCTACTGCAAGCAAAGTAAGTATTGTGCCCAAATGTATTTCAGCTGAAATTTGATATTTTTCAAGTTCTCTGGCCGCTTTTCCACTACCTTCTCTGGCAAGACGTTGCTACCGAGTATGCCTCCGCAGACTCGCATTACCCCCCATACAAAGCAGCAAACGAGGCCTTCGCCAAGAAGATTGCCGAAGTTTACAAGCCAGGTGCGGCTCGTTCCTTCTCCAAGCAGAACCCTGACTGATCTGTCCAAAGGCGACCTTATTTGGGTGCACGACTACCATCTATTGCTCACTCCGAAGCTCATCAGGGACATTCTACCCGATGCTGTGATTGGACTGTTCGTCCACACCCCTTTCCCAAGCAGCGAAGTTTTCCGCTGCCTACCAAGGAGAAAGGAGATTCTTGACGGAATGCTTGGAGCGAACCTCATTTGTTTCCAGGTGCGTAACCCAACAACATTGATGAACACAGCCTGACACACTTGTAGACATACTCTTACACGCGTCATTTCACTTCTACGTGCATCCGTGTATGTGGATATGAGGCATCACCGCGAGGCATTGATGTTGAAGGTCATGTCACGACCGTCTCTCACTGCCCTGTCGGAATTGACGCTGAGCGTGTATCGCGAGACGTGTAAGTTGTGTCCGAATAAGCCGATTGGAATTCGAGTGTGCTCACAGCATTTCAAAGATTGCGACCCGGCATTCAGCCCAAGCTGGAAGCTCTACGAACGCTATATGAGGGCAAGAAGATCATCGTGGGACGAGATAAGCTTGATGTCGTGAAGGGTGTCCTGCAAAAGGTCCTCTATCTCATTTAGCCTAGTAGATTTTTCGCTAACGCACGCGTAACTCTAGCTGCGAGCCTTTGAGCACCTTCTTCGAACATACCCAGAGTGGATAGGCAAGGTTGTCATGATTCAGGTTACTTCGCCTGCTTTATCGGACTCTCCAAAACTGGAGCGAATGGTCACTGAGCTGGTCAGTCATATCAACGGAGAGTACGGAAGTCTCGACTTCATCCCTTGCCATCACTAGTAGGAAATTTCCTTTCATGATGCCCACATGATCATCTAACAATGTCCAACCTTAATCTAGCCACCAAACGCTCAAGAAGGATGAATTCTACGCTCTCCTCTCTGTTGCTGATTTGGCTGTCATTACACCACTCCGAGATGGAATGAACACAACTAGTATGGAGTTTGTCATCGCCCAAGCGAGGACAGGCAAGAGTCCAAGTGGTAAGTCACTTGTTCCTGCCATTCCTGTTATCACATTCCTCACTGTTACATGTGATTCACAGTTCTTTCCGAGTTCATGGGTATTTCTAAGAATATGGCCGGTTTGGAAGGCAAGGATAAGGACAAGGACGGCGTCTTTTACAACCGCGAGGCAGGTGAAGGCATGGGTGCTATGATGGTCAACCCATGGGATCTTGGGGTGAGTAATCAAATACCCGTAGTTTCATTCTTCATTGACATGATCGTTTCTTGCTAGGATGTTGCAGCGGCCATGCATCGTGGTCTGACCATGTCTCCTGAAGAGAAACTCGAGCGACACACGAAGCTCATGAAAGTTGTCACCACACAAACAAGCCATAGCTGGGCCGCAATGCTAGTCAAGATGTTGCTGAACCAGCTTACAGGTGGAAGCCATGGTGTTGCCCGTCGCACACCTGAACTTCCAAGGGATTTGTTGAAGGAGAAGTATGATACTAAGGAGGGTACCGGGAAGAGACTCTTCTTGTTCGACTACGATGTGGGTGGTCACTTAAAACTTTTTATCAAAACGCCACTGACGTCTGTTGTTCGCGATAGGGTACTCTCGCACCCATAGTCAGAGTTCCTTCCATGGCTATCCCCACCGAGCAAACCCTATACGCTCTTCGTACGCTTTGCGCTGATCCTCGCAACGTGGTGTACATCATCTCAGGAAGAGACCAAGATTTTCTCGAACAGCATCTCGGAAATATTGAGGGACTAGGTTTCAGCGCTGAGCATGGTGGGTTCTACTAACTTGTTCCGCAAGAACTTCTCTGAACCTCGAACTACCATAGGTGGCTTCATTCGCGAACCCGGATCCAAAGAATGGATGAACTTCACGGAACGACTTGATATGGGATGGATGAAGGAAGTCATGGAGGTGTTCCGCTATTACACCGAGGTAAGAGCTTTGAACCGCGAGCGTTACCAAGGTGACTTATATCTGTCTGCTCTTATCAGAGAACTACTGGATCGCACATCGAGGTCAAGAAGTCCTCAATTACCTGGCACTACCGGGGTGCCGATCCCGAGTGGGGACAGTTCCAATGCAGGCAATGTCAAGATCTTCTGGAAAACAATCTTGCGCACAAGCGACCTATCGAAGGTATATTCCATCACAAATTGTTGTTCGTCGACCTGACAAGCTGTTCCAGTACTTGTTGGCAAGAAGAATCTTGAGGTTCGCCCTCTGGCGGTGAACAAGGGCGAAATTGTGAAGCGGATTCTCTACTATAACCCTGATGCCGAATTTATCTTCTGTGCTGGAGACGACAAGGTTTGTTCTACCACGAGTGATATTGGTGCATGCTCCTGATGACATATCTTCTAGACCGATGAAGACATGTTCCGTGCTCTTCTTCTCTTCCCTTCACTATCAGCATCATCTTCTGGACAGTACTCACCTCAGCCTACTCCCGGCATATCTTCCAACTCGTTAAGCTCCTACCCTACGACCCCTGCTGTGAACGCAGCGCCCACTTCGCCGTTCCCCTCGTCGACTTCCGCCGGAAGCATAGCTACTCTCAACCCTCCGAAAGTCAAACTCGAGGTTCCTCTTTCAGTCACTCTCTTGGAACCAGACGCAACAGGCGATGTCGAGCTGGCAATCAAACCAGACTCGGTGTTCACGACCGCCGTCGGCCACTCGAGTAAGAGGACATTGGCGAGCTGGCATGTCACGACACCTGGGGAAGTTGTCGATGCTATGATCAGCCTAGTCGGCGGCGAGGCGAAGCTATGAATAGACCCTTTTTGATTTTTTTGATGATTGTTTTCACGGATTAGACGTATAGACACACGAATGAATGGGGGGTATGAGGTGGTATGGACTCGATTATTTAGCTTAGATATGTAGCATTTCTTAGCCTTTTCTTGATCGCGCTATGGTTCTCATTGTATGTTCATACGAATGGTCTTCTTTATGCTGTATATTGGTAGTTCAGACAAAATATATTGTTATTGGCTTCTTGGCAGAAATTTGGCTCAACAAACTTATGGCAACCTTTCTGTCTACCAAGAGTGACAAATGCCCACTACGCAATAATAAACACATATATATTTCTTTTTGAATAAATAGCCTAGTATCACATACAGAATCACATACTTATCTATGATACAACGTCTGTACCTTGGGTACACCAATAAGGAGGTCTTAACCAGAGGGTGCTGGTAGGCCTCATTAGAGGTGATTCCACCAGAGGTATGATGTAGTAGCAGCAAGAGAAAAGCACGACAACCACTCGAACAAAACATGGAAACGAATACACCATCGTACAAGACTCATCATCAACAGAGATAAAAGGACGAAAAGAAAAAGAACAATACTGTAACAGTTCCAGAAATTTGACGTGTATACCGAAAGTCCAGAACACCAAGTCCGGTCGACGCAGAGGACGGATGAGGTCATACAAGATGAAATCGAGAGTCACTCCTCATTCGAAGTCCCACCATCATCAGCATCACCGGAGCTTGTATCGTTTCGGCTCTTCTTGGATTTACCATCACCATTCTTACTCGAGAGTTTACGTTTCCTTCCAACCACACTCGCGCCGCTCGTACTACCGGAATCGGTAGCGTGTGCCTCGCTGTTGGTATCATCACCTCCTGCCTCAGTAGACGGGCTAGCAACGCTTTCGTCGGCCTTGGTGTCCGCCTCAGGTACAGACCCAGCTTCCGTCGTCGTCGCTGTCGTCGAGGCTGCAGGCGGCGGAGGCGGATGTGTTCCTGGAGGTGGAACAAAGACAGCTCCTGGTGGTGCGTAGTAAGGTGGGAATCCACCGATGTAGAGCGGCATGAGAGGAGGAGGATGTCCATTGGTACCTTCGGCACCTGGTTGACCATCAGGCGGGGGATAAGGACCGGGTGGCGGGTAGTAGATGGGGTAGAAACCTTCCGGAGGCGCGAATTGAGCGACAGCGTGAATGGCCGCTGCCGTTGTTGCAGTTGACGGTGGCTGACCGGTCCATTCGGGACCTTCACCGGAGACGTAGTCTGTTTGATGAACCGATGAGATTGAAGATCTGGTAAGGATAACGAATACACACCGAAACCAGAGTCTTTATTCTTCCTCTTGTATGGACCACGTTTGACACCTTTCTTTCGCTCCTTCCTCTGCCCGTCGATACAGGTATCTGCAATGCCGTATTTCTGACAACGCTCGCATGGGCGACTATCGTCACAGCGTTTGCACGCTGCCGCACAGTTTGTACACTGATTGATTAAATTAGAATGAGTAAGGAGTGAATGAATAGTGAAGTAAGAAACTCACAGCCATTTTAACCTGCTTACGTTTTGGGCGGGTCGCCGCAGCTCCCGGTGGTGGGGTGCTGTTTGGGGGTACTATGGATAGACATGTAAGATTCAGAGACAAAGTAGCGAGTGAGACAACACACCTGGAGGTGGAAAGGCATAGACTACACCAGGCGGCCCATACATGACTTGAAACGGCGGCACTGGTGGTGTTCCAGTGCCGCCTTCGCCTTGTTGTCCCTCAGAAGGTGGAGGATAGGCGAAGAAAGCTGGGGGAAATGCACCAGGGGGAGGTGGATATGCACCAGCGAACGGAAAGTGAGGCGGTGGAGGAGGATACTGAGGCTGTTCGGTGGTACTGGCCGGTTTGGGTTGCTCTGTGGTCATGTCACAGCGACGAGCTCAGGGTTCCGGGGCGATGAGAAGGCGAAAAGACAGAGAACTAGAGCCGACAACATTTTTGCAAGGGAATTGTGAAATGAGATGAGGGTAGAAAGAAAAAGTGAAAATTATACTCACTCCGACTGAAATTTGCCAACTCAGCGCCGCTCAGAACTTTGGTACTCAGCTTGTCCCCCTACGAAATGCAACAACCTAGTCTCGGCGTTTTTCTGCACTTCTCGGGTCTCTCTTTCTACCTCGCAGCAGACCAAGGTTCGTTTGGAGCAAGTTCCTTGGGTTTTGAGCGAATACAAACCCAGCGAAGGAGAAGAACAGGGGATACTAGTTGAAGACTACACGTGCGAAAAAGTCTGTCAACTACATAGTGGCATGAACCTTAATTCAAACCGTCTGTCTCTTACCCACTCATTCGGCTTCCCTCAGTACAGTCACGTACGGTCTAGATTCCTGATTCCTGATATATAGCTTGGTGGCTTGAGCATATTGAATTCCTTCTCAGAACAGCTTCTCCCACTGTCAAGATGCGAGAAAGGGTATGTTGGCTCTCAAGTATCCCCCATTTGTTAAGTTTCGACTGACACCATCAGTGATTCGACATCTTTTGCTTTCTCATATAATTTAGGTTCAGCCTAACCGCCGATGGCACCAGGATAAAGAACTTAAAATGCGGCAAATTCCATGTTTTTTAATGGAGAGTGTGTACTGGGACCGCCGGTGCGTCACTTCGCCTCGGAGCAAGGTACACCAACGAAAATTCATAGTGATAAAGATCTTAACAGCTTAAATGTAAGACTCGGAGAAGCCTTGCGAGTCCCAGCCCCAAAGTTTGGCGATGTTCCCCCTTTGCCGACCTTTGCGCCATGGGGACGGGAGGTGTATTACGGAGTCTACATGGTGAGCGTTCCGGTTGGCGGAATACTGATTTTCTCTTGGGCTTTAACAACGAGCATAGCCTGGCTTTACAGAAAGAGGATAGTCGTTCTGTGTACGAATAAAGCTTCAGCAATGGAACTGGTTTTGCTACCGTCCAGGCTCCAGCATTAAAGAATGGGATAAGGGAGCCCCGTTTCATCCCCTGGCTCCCGGGATTGTTTGCCAATCTTGTCATTTCCATTTCAAGGTGAATGTGGCTTGTCCCGAAGAGAGACGACCTCAGACCGAAGAGGGGCTACAGCGCGTTGATTAGGAATGCCGTGAATAAGAAGACTTGGATATTTGGTATGAGGAACCCGACTCCATGAACAGTCAAGGTATGTGGTGAGATCCTCAGATCTAATACAGAACCGCCGTTTTGAGCCCTCTGTAGTACTAGCTTTGTTGGTATCGAACTGGTAACTCGGCAAGTCAATAAAGCTGCGATATTCATTATCTATTCCGCTCTTCTAGCCAACGATCACGCTGGACCTGGGAGCCTTGTGGGAAGTGAAAATAAATTCAGATGGCCGTGATATTCAATACGCTATCTATTCTTCCCCAGGTAAAATCGTACCACTTTCTAGATCCCTGAACTTCGCAGCTATTTAAGACCGTTCATATTCACCCAAGAGCTTCTTTCTTTACTTGATAAACCCGCTGCGTCCTCGCGTAGGAGTGTGAACATCAGTCACCTGCTGCAATGCTTGCCGTTTCGGATACAGGTTGGTTCAGCTGGTCCCGGCTGAGTTACGCTTTACGAGTTCGACTCCAAGGAAGCCTGGAATGTTCAGGTACATCTCTTGTTTATCCCCGCTGCTTCCATGTGTCGCGAGTACACCAGGACGTGTCATTCGAAGCCTCGAACACGAATCATCTTCATTCTATCGCTTTGGATATATGGATATTTGAAGCTACTTATTGACGTATTTTGAGCCTGGACTTGGTACCCATACGCCGTTATTTGCTGCTTGTAACACATTGGGGAGACATTCACGTCGAAATGCTATATGTAGTAACATGAAAGCAACGAGGGACGAGGATACTCGGCGGGAGGTGTTTGATGAGGAAGCAAAGAAGGTCCTGGAAGAGGCTGGTATGGTGGATTTTTAGATAGAAGGGTTATATCGAATAGTCTGTGCCAGTCTGTGTAGACTGTGCTAGCCAGGAGATAACCTTAAATCGCACCGTCTGCTCGGCACCACTGCGGCATTTCATTGCTTTTTTGGGCCGCAGTGCCTGGCGGGTGCCTCGCTCGGGACGACATATATCCCGAAATGCCGGCGCTATGTGCCAAACCTTACAAGCCACATAGCTGCCTCTCCGAATGCAACACCGACTGTAGGTGCACCACGAGTGTAAATGCATGTCCTGCTTGGAATTGGCTGGCAATGATCAGGCATATAGCACAAGGAAACGCCTGAGATCCTGAGAAATGCCGAAATACTCGTTACCGGAGAGTGCGGGTGCAATCCTGTACGCGTGGACGAATCACTGCAGACTCGGATCCATCCAATTTCGAGTCTCGACGGCAAAATTTTCTCGTTTTTTTTCCTCGTCGCATGTGGAAGGCCCGTATGCTTGGAAATGGACACATTGGGCAAATGGACCCTCAAAGGCTACTTCGGTGGATTCGGTGGGTACGGACTCAAAAATAGCTCTTTTACGCGCTCGATATCAGGTTCACTAACAATGGATCAGATCTCAGACGCCCTAGCTAGGGAAAGACCATATGATATCGAGGAGCTGGAGCATCTAATGATTGAAAGCTGATCAACTACCCCGCACATCATGTCTTCCACCGATTATCGCCTCCCGACCAACGTTGCTCCCAGTCACTATGATCTAACCATTCGAACCGATTTGCATGCGTTCAAGTTCTACGGAGCGGTGGAAATCGATCTTAAGGTCAACGAAGAAACCTCGCAAATTGTCTTGAACGCTCTCGACCTCAGCATCGGAGACGTTTCCATTGCGACTGCAGACGATCAAGTGTTGATCCCAGCCACACAAGCCTTGGATAAAGAGAAAGAACGTGCAACATTCCAGTTCCCAGTCAAGATCCCAGCAGGGTCTACTGCGAAACTACATATCAAATTCGAGGCAGAGCTCACACAGAACCTAGCGGGGTATTATAGGTCGTCATGGAAGGACAGGGACGGAAAAGTTTCGTATTACGCGTTGACTCAGTTCGAGGTGAGCCCTACATTTATCTATCTCAGCGCGTCGACTCAAAAGCATTCCTATAGCCAACCGCAGCCCGACGCGCGTTTCCATGCTGGGATGAACCTGCGTTGAAAGCAACATTCACGATGAACATGATCTCGCTCAACGATACCGCCAACCTTTTCAACATGCCAGCGTCATCTGAGGAAAGCTATGATACTACATCGGACTTCTACGGTCTTTTCTCTTCCGCAACCGTAGACGAGAAAGCTCAGCAATGGAAGATCACTCGGTTTGAAGCTACACCAAAGATGTCGACGTATATCGTCGCGTATGCAAATGGTCGGCTGGAATACCTCGAAAGCTCTTTTACAAGTCCCTTGACTGGAAACAAGATACCTCTTCGGGTTTATGGTACGCGCCCATTCCCTTGTTTAAGCGGTTTTTAACATGATGATCGCATGCATAGCTACCGCTACCAATATACCACAGTGTCAGTATGCTTTGGATATAACTGCCCAAGTTTTGGCAGTCTACGAAAAAGTATTTGATATCGCGTATCCACTCCCAAAATTGGATACCCTTGTGGTTTGTCCCATTTTTGTCCCCGTTACTTTCACGTCTGAATCTCGGCTTCAGGCAGATGACTTTGATGCAGGTGCCATGGAAAACTGGGGCTTGATCGTTGGTCGGGCAAGCGCGTACTGCATTGACCCCGAGAAGGGCAGTCTCAGGGAGAAGCGGGAGATAGTCGAGATGCAGAGTCATGAGGTTGCTCATATGTGGTATGTTTGGCCCGTAGTAATGGTCTGAAATCTGATTACTGACGCGCTCCTTCAGGTTCGGCAATATCACCACGATGGAGTGGTGGACTTATCTCTATCTCAACGAAGGTGATATATCACAACCATTATGTGGAGTATACTAATGAGACTGACGTTGACTAGGTTTTGCTTCATTGGTCAGTGGTACCAAGAGGTTGTCTGATATCTCGAGCTAACATAGCCATAGATGGGAGAGGCAATTATTCCTGGTACGTCTGTCGTATTCTTTGTCTAAGCGCGGTGTTCATGGTATCGCCTAGAACGGTAAGGTGCTTTCCCGGCGTGTTCGGCCCTTCAGGCTCCCAAACGACCCTTTCAGAATCTGGCCAGAATGGAAGATGTTCTCCTACTTTGTCGCTATGCATATTAACTCAGCATTCAACCTGGACTCTCTATTATCTGCACACCCCGTTGAGGTTGATTGCCCGGATGCAAACAAGATTGGTCAGGTAGGCGGCAATTCGATTGACAGGGATTCGCTACTCACACTCTGTCAGATCTTTGATGCACTGTCGTACTCAAAAGCTGCCTCAGGTATGATTGTCAAGGATAGAAATTCCCTGTTAAGATACTGATCCTTTCGTGTATACAGTCCTTCGAATGCTCTCGGATTATGTCGGGGAAGAACATTTCTTGAAAGGTGTCTCAATCTACCTCAAGGATCACCTCTATGGCAATAGTGTTACTAAGGATTTATGGAAGGGCATATCGACTGCAACGGGTATGTGCTTAGTTCAACACATGGTGATCCTTGTTCATTCTGCATCATTAGGTATCAATGTGGCGGAAATGATGGATGCATATATCACAAAAGTAAGTATGTCGACTCCCTCTTCAGGAGCGTCAATAACAAGCAACCCAGGCTGGCTATCCGGTAATTCAAGTCACAGAAACTGAAAATGGTATTCGTCTCCGCCAGGATAGGTTCCTAAAGACTGGGATTGCAACCGGTAGTGACAACGAGACTATTTGGTACGACTCTGTAGTGCATCGGCAAAAATACGCTCACCCGTGATCACAGGCATGTCCCGTTGAATATTCGTTCAGTATCTGCAAATGGAGAAGTAAAGACTGATAAAGCAGTGCTTCGAGAACGTGAAGCCGATTTCGTCGTCGATACGAGACTACCCTTCAAGCTTAACGGAAGTTCTACGGGCTATTGTGAGTTGCTAGTTTCATGTGCCTTCCCTTTTTATTGAGGAAACCCAGTCCGTGTTTTATATTCGCCCGAACGCTTTGACACGGTCGCTGCTGAACTGGCGAAATCAAACTCACCGTTTGACGAGAGTGATCGTTTGGGGTTGTTGCAAGATGTCGCGGCATTTGCGAGGGCAGGTTTACTTAGCTTTGGAAGCGCTTTGTCAACCATGTCCAAGTTCCAGCCGTGCCGGGAATGTGAGTCTGGTTTCGCTAGGTGACAACGCGATCGACTGACCTTTCGTCAAGATCTCCCATGGAACGTGATGTCCACGGTTTGGTCGAGTATGTCTTCACTTTGGTGGGAAAACTCTCGTGTCCAAGAGCTTCTCAAGGTTTTCGGACGGGTGAGTTTACTTGTCATACATGATGGAAAGTGGCAGCTCAACAATCATCAGAATCTATTCAAACCACTGGTAGAAGAACTAGGATATGAAACCACCCCCTCGGATAGTCCCGATACCGCACTTCTACGAGAAAGTGTAATACACCAGGCACTCGAGGCGGAGGATGAAGAGTGGGTGCATACTTGCCACTGGAAGCAACGAGACTCGCTGACAGAGACTTCAGTGTTATCCGAGAGCTCAAAACTCGTTTTGACCAATTCATGCAAACAGGCGACTATGCAAGTATTCCCACCGACCTCGAAGATGCTGTGTTTACCGCGGTATGTAAATTCCAATATAGGGATTCTCATCCTCATCTCCGTGAACCCTAGGCTGTAAAGCACGGCGGCACAGCGGAATACGACGCATTACGGAAGATTATTGATAACCCACGGACCGCAAATTCCCAAACCAGAGCCATGTGAGTGCTATTGTCTGTACATGTCTTATCTGCGCTGACTCTGAACCCCGAGGATGGCGTTATGTACTGCTGAAGATCCTGCCCTCATCCAGAAAACCTTTGACTACATGCTTGAAGGTGCAAAAGATCAAGACGTATTCTACTTCTTCAAGGCCCTTGGGCAGAACGCGAAGACGAGGAGAAGGCTCGTTGAGGTCTTCAAAGACAGATATGATGATGTACGGCGCCTATTCTTCCAAGATGCCCGGATTCTCATGTCCTAAACAGCTGTATGCGAGATTCAGGGCTGGGTTTGGTATCGGGGTCTTCGTCAAGGTGAGCGTCGCAGCACAAGGGTCGTTTCTTTACTGAGGTGGTAGATGGCATTCGATTACTTGGGTACCAGTAAGGATTATGAAGAAACCCGGGATTTCTTTGCGGTAATTATGCATTCCACAATTGTCCTGATGCATGATCCCTTATTGACTGTTCGCATATAGACAAAAGACACCACCACGTATTCTATGAATGTTTCCCAAAGTCTCGACTCCATCCAGGCTAATACGCAGTGCATCGAGGTTTGTGCCCGCAGCCAGCGACATTCCCATGCTAAGTGTGTTCACATAGCAATCGACCGCGGAGCTACTGGGATGGTTGGAGGCTTGGAACGCGCAGTTGACGGCTTCAGACGGTGATGACAATGGTCGGCAGGTTAAGAAACGTCGGACGGTATGAAGTTTCTATCTCTGGCCCACCCAATATTGAACGATTTCATTACCAGGAATGAGATTCTTGCGATTGCTTAGCGTGCTTGGAAAGCTAGCTGAATATGGTGTTTACATATAATACAACGCCCTTGAAGTTACAGAAGCCTCATTTAGTTGCGCCCATAGAATAGCAATGCGTGAGGCGTGATCAGCAGATCCATGAGCTCTAGTTCAGCTTTAGCACCTCGAAATGCCTCTAATGTCTGGTAATACTCACATCGCGTTGTCCCGCGGGTCCTTTCCTGATGTACGGGTCAATATTCAGGCAATCCGCAACCGTGATGAGTTTATAACCAGCTTTCTGGAGTACTTCAATGGCATGAGGGAGGATCGTGGTCCTATTGAAAACAAAATTAGTGGTAGTCGATGGTGATCATAAATGGGGCATACGCAGTGGATTCTATGAAGGTCGGTCAGAACTTCATGAGATCTACACCCATGGAAATCGACGTACGGCGAATTTCGTGGTTCAACGCGAGAATGGTATCAGGGTGCCGTCCCGCCAAATTATCATAAGCACCCTCTGCCTGCGCGTCGGAGGCTCCACTGGAGTCGCCCGAGCTGCAGAAGACAAAATAGACGGCGTGAGGGAATTTTGAACGTCACTGCGATGCCAGATACGCACTCAAAGTCCCAAAGGATGAGATTCTGGCTCTGTTCGGCTGCTACATCCTCTACCACATCATTGAATTCCCCATACGCTGATGTAGCAGAATTATTCTTCTGGACCAACCGTGTTAAAAAGGAAAGGTTCGACTTACGGGGACGTGTACACGAAGGGGCCGAACCAGTAATCTTCTCGATCGCAACTGAGATAGGCATGTCAAATTAGAATCGAAGCGCACTTCAATGTATAGTTTTCATCGTACTGATTGTCCTGGAGAATTCCGAAGAAACTGAAAGAAATGGAATGAATGCGAGTAATAAGACCAGCATGAAAGGGCGTCATACCCTGATCCTTCGACAGTGAATTCAAATGTGCATGAGACCAAGTATGCGACGCAATTTGGTGTCCTTTGTCGAAGGCACGCTTGACGCGGTCAACTTCTGGCTGGTTATAGATACAGTCCCCTGCATCAAGATCAAACACGGTGACTTCAATACGGAAGTGCAAAGAATGAAGTGGGACGATTCTCTCACAGTTTCTTCCATCTAGATCGCTAGTATGAGTACTCACCCAGAGATGGGGCTGGCGGACCACTCACTTAGGAAAAACGTGCCTTTGGCACCGTGAGCGTCCAGCGTGTCAACGATTTGGTCCCTTTCATACGTGCATTTTGAGGGTTGTAGGCTAATTGGATACGATATCAAACCTACATCCAGTTGAAGGGTCCATCATCCTAAAGAAAGTCAATTTCAGCATACTGTCGCGAGGCGAAACACCTAAACGTGCTTACAAAAGTCAGGGCTGCCGTGTTGGGTTCTGCGCAGTGGTAGAAGACTTTAGCTACACCTCGGCTCCGAAACATTGGATGGCCCGACGCAGATCCAAGGAACACGATAGCCAAAAGCAACTTAGGTGTAAACATCGTAGGTAATTTGGGTTGAAACTTGACTCGAATACGGGAGGATGAGATTTCCAGAAGAGAGTAGAACGAACACGTTTATTTAATAGATCAGGACCGGCCCCTATGAAGTACGGGGTGGAATAGCCGTGTGTCGTAGTGTCTTAAAAGTCGTGTCTGTGTCTTGTTTTTTGAAAGGTATTGTCTTGCACGGACAGGATCGATGCCGCAATTGCACAACGAGACGCGCAGCGTGGATCTGATGGTACGTTTGTTCAATGAGTAGATTCGTTCGTGGGTAGGTGAGCGTGTTTATTATTGGATAACGACGTTGGCCTCGGAGGACAACGATCTTGAAAGCGTAGTTGAAGCGCTGTAGTATACAATTAGAAAGCTTCCGATAAGTGAAACTTTTGGATACGCTGGAACCTCGAATAAGGAATATGCAGGATAGTGAACACACGGAAGACGCACCGCACACACAATGCATGGCTGTGATTATCATTCCCCCCTTTCCTATCGCTGATTCTTCTCCAGCAAGTCCTTTGCTTCGTTGACTTTGCTTGCGAGATACGGCGAGCCTCCTCGGTCAGGATGATTTGCCAGCATAATTTGACGGTGTGCATCTTTCAACTTTGTTCGTAGCTGAGGGCCATCCCTAGAAGAGGTGTCAATGGCAAGGAGAGTGTATAGCGCTAGCATGCAAGGTACGCACTTGAGATTGAGGATTGCCAAAGCTTCCTTCCTGTCCATCTTGGCTTTGAATCCTCCCTTCACCCATTGTTCTGCAGCTCCCATGCCTGCTCTTCGGATAAAATGTCTTCCGACTAGCGCAGCTGCCATTGCGCCCACTCCTACGATTATCGGTGTCGCCATTGGTGGTGGTGTACGTTACAATTTCGGCGAAGGGCCGTGGGCTTTAAATTTTGCCCGCCTCAGCTTACTATTCCTGACGTCGACTCTTTTTGAACTTAGTCTACATGATCTTGTACCCTGGATACCGTAGTTGAATTTTGTCATCATGTGCAGGTCACGTTTCGTTACGTTTTTCAGAATATACCTTAACAGGAAATTTTAATCTTCACCTCGTCGCGCTATCACGCCCGCCTCAAGTGGGTTCTCCATCGCTGTTCTTTCGACTAATCGCCTAGATCCTGACCCGATACAGGCGCCTTAACTCTCTTGTACCGGAAAATCACCTGGAAACATCTCAAATTCGGTATGCGTCGTGTCTGGAGCCTTCGGCTGGCTACGAGGAGACTCGAGGGAGAACGTGTTAGTTAGGGCAACAATTGGGGGAGAAAGGATGGTTGGCTAGTGTGCACTATTACATTGCAGTCTCTACATGCCGCTGGAGAGCTCATGGGCAGATAAAAGGTACGTGGCGGCATGCTCGACGTGCAGCATACTGAGTTCACGGTGTGAGTGATGTCCATGCCTTCAAGTTGTTCTTGCTCCTTATAAGCCTCCACCAGCTCACAGAACAAATGCGATTGATATAGTCGTCCGTCCACTCAGCAAGCAACCCCATCCTAGTCCATGCACGCACAAACGCACCTATACTATCCGAACCATTCTTTTCAACGACTTGGTCGTAATCCTGATAATCCAACGTCCACGTTTATTCGCCGGTCCCTCTTTTATATGCGGCAAAGCTCGTCTCATCAACTTGCGAGATTTGATTCTGCAATTCGTATGCCGACGAAGTTACAATCTACATATGGGTACCCTTGAAAGCTCAAACTCTGCACGTCACTATACCCTACGGACTCTTTCAAACGACAGGCATAATTCGGAAAACCATCTGGTCTCTTCGATGGCTTCTACCCCAACGTTCTTCGAGGTGTTATCAAGGAAACGAACAATCTATGAATAATAACAAAAAGCCAAGGAATGCAGCTGTCGGCAATGGTCGCCCTTGCTCGTTAAGGAACTCGTCGTATGTGGGTAGACCCTTGCATGAGATTTAGACTCTCCTGACAAGCTTTCAGTTTCAGTTCCCTTCTTCGCTGGTGTATGGATGTTTTACGGGAGTAGTCGTTGGTCCTTCAATGAGAACCACGGAGTCGTCCGCTGGGTGAGAGAAGAGGATTTAACGAACCCAGAGGCTCATGTTGCGCTCGTACTACGTAGAACAAGTCTGCGACTTGATGACGCATCAAGGAACAGTTCTATATGACCATTGTTCATCTAGAGTGTACAAATATGTGCGCCTTGAACTCATAAGGATCCATAGTGTACTTTCCGAGGGCAAATTAGGGAAACCACTGCAAGGTGAATCGTAAGTTGGCGAATAAGACGCTCGTAGCTGCTAGCGCTGAGAGACTGGCCGCTGATTGGCTGCAGAGTGTGCATGTGCACGTGCAAAAATTTCTATAACGGGTATATTCGGCTAACTTTTTAACTACGGATAACACGCCGCGAGATTCCGCAGACTCTATACACGAGGTACGAGTGATTGAGTCTGCCTAGGGGAGACTATTTTGAACTCAACCGCAACAGATTTTAAAAGCCTCTTTCAGGTTCAGGCAAGTAATGTCATTCCTTCCAGGCATTTATACAATTGATTCTGGTGTTATACAAGTACAATTATTGATTTGTAGAGTATTCCTTTCACCGAGAAAATCCTCCAAAATTGACTATAGATAGGCTTATTATGCCTTGCGGTTGATGTCCTGCTGGGCTTCGCCTTGATCGTGGCGTATGTTGCCTGAATTTTAAAGTCAGAATTTACTACGGTACGTGGTTGAATTCTCATACCTTTAGCTTGTTGTGATTTGTCTCCAGTTACAGCACCAACGACGGAATCCTTGTAACCGCCGACTCGGTCTTTGGTACCTTCGGCGTATCCCTTGGCACGAGCAGCGTCGTATTCAGCTTCGCCTTTTGCGTGCTCTTCCTTGCCACTTGATTGCCAGGATTGGGCACCCGTAACGTTGCCGACGGTCTCGACGAGGTTGCCCTTCACAGAATGGAATTGACCAGAGGTCTTGCTGCAAGCAGGGTTCCATATCAGCAAAGTATATGACTCTGCCAAGCTAGAAACTTACTTGGGCTCGCCGGAGAAAGTGTTGTTCGAAGACATAATGATTAGTGCTGAAGCAGGTGTTTGATTGAGTGCCAATTGAGTTGGTAAGTTGATTGTTGACCTTCATGCTCTTCTTCCGAACCTTTTATAGTTCGAGAGTACTTTCAGGTACCGCAGTATGAAGTCACAAATTATGAAGTAGTGGGGCTGGTGGTGCAACGACACGTCGTAAGGAGGAGCGACCACATCGAGTATGGCGCCAAGGATTAAACGCCCGTTCGGATCCTGCAATGCTACCTCTGACGTCATGATGCAGGAGTTGACAGTTCTAACCATCGCCTGCGAACCAGCAAACAGGATGGACACCCCTTTTCGCGAATGACTGCTGTTTTCGATGCACGTAGAAATGGAAGTATTTCAGGATACGGGATGCTAGCAAACCCTCGGTCACTCACCTTGAATTTAAACACTTCAAACTCTCAGTCAACGTCAAGAATATCAACTCTACCTGCACAATCCGCAGCTCTACGATGATGTCACCTAATGTCTAGCACACCACTACCATACTTTCAAATCAAGCCCAACTTTTGCTTATCGCGTCTCTCGAGGTGCTTACTCTCCAAGCTAAGACGTCCATTTGGCGTCGCAGCTTCGTCATGCATTACAGCCTAGTTCTCTTGGACCTATTATAAAACCTTAGCTGCAAACATCCAGTAAGACCAGCAAATCACATCTACCATCTCTCTCAACACATCTAAACCAACTTCCACAATAATGTCTACCAACAACATGACCTCTGGCGAGCCCAAGTGCGTATCTCCCCCTCAATGCCCAAGTGCGTATACTGATTCGCCCGTCTTTCACAGCAAGCGCTCCGGCCAATACCACTCCACCAAGGGTAACGTCAAAGAGACTGTCGGTGGAATGGTGGGCGCGCACGGGATGCAACAGCGGGGACAGGAGGAACATGCTCGTGGCCAGATGGAGTACGATGCCGCTCGTGGCAAGGGCTACGCTGAGGGCATTGCTGACCGTGTAACTGGCAAGAAGGATGCCATCGTTGGCTCCATTACTGGAGACAAGTCTCAGCAGGCTAAAGGTGAGTTATTTCGTACGCATCGGTGCTAATATAGCTAACGAGGGACATTTCCACAGGGAATGTAAGACAAGAGCATGGCGAAGCCCAACAGGAAGTCAACCGCCGGGCCTGACCGAGGATGATCAATGGAGTAGAACGACGAGGCTTACAATTGTACCTAATACACCTTTAAGCTATTGTATTGTTAAGTGAATGGATTAGTCAAAGGTTCTCGAGACATACACAGTGGCTAGTAAATTGCTGGATAGGACAGGATAAGCGCGCGCTGATGACTTAAGCGCTCTTACTATTAGCGTGTTGATCAACAACGTTGGTGAGAAGGATGTCGACAACGTCAACAACGACCAGCAAATCCCCATTCAAGTCTTCAAGTTGTCTTCAAGGCTCAACCCACTCACGTTTAGAAACGTCTAACCCATACCTTCTGTTGTGCGCACTCCAATCCCGGAAAAAGTCGGACTGGATCCGCTATTGAAATAGCGGGCACATCGGTGGAATGAAAGGAAAGACCGACCATGTGCAACGAAGATGCTGGGCGGGTGGCTGGGGTGGGAGGACTATAGAGTTGACACAGGCCTACGCAAATCTACATGGGAATAGTCTTGAAACAATCCTTTATAACGGGACGCTCCAGGTATCACTTGTTATAAAACGGGAACAACAATCGCAACATGACTCTTTCAACCGACGAGTTCCTGGCTCCTCTGTCATATCGTGGCCCGGTGATCAACTAGAAATCATTCAATATGGATTGTAGCCATGGAAGGATCATAACTCGGAAAGATCTGATGAGGCTCTCATATGTGGATGTCGGCCAAGCATCGGATTTTGCAAAACGGATTCAGTATCGCAAGATTTGGGTTCACCGATAACGAACCTCCCCATTAGTATCAAACCAGATGGACAAGAAATCTTGGGATAGTCGCGGTGCAATGTCGTGTGGAACCGATTCCTTGTGTAGTGCGATAACCACCCCCATTCTCCGGTCGTTTGTTACTATGTTATTCAGGCTACATAAAGGTTCGTTAATAACGACCCAAAATACAAGCATGGCTGCTAACACTGTCCTCGACAACAGTCACATAACTGCCTTGACGGCTCTCATTAGCTCTTCTGTTCAAGAGGTGATCGCCACCTATGCCTCTGTTGGACGAGCTGTTCCTTCTCTCGACTCTGCAGAACCAGGGCCTTTTGATGAGATCGTCGAAGATACACCAGAACGGCTTGTACGCGCAGTCAAGACAATCGAAGCTGCCTGTGCCCAACTCGTTTCAACAGTGGGTAATCCGTCCGGGATAATATACGATGTAAGTACTACTACCTGAATACAAACGAAGAACTATGGCTCAACGCATGTAGAGAGCTAACACACATGCTGAACCCTCTTGTCTCCTTGTGGCACTGAACGCTCGGATTGCCGACCTTCTTGTCGATAAGCCAGAGGGCGCATCAGTAATTGAGTTGGCAGAAGCATCCGGATTTAAGGATGCGGATAAACTGGGGAGAGTAATGCGGTTACTGGCCACTAGACATGTCTTTCGCGAAGGTCAGCTTCAATGCGTTATTTATGGACATTTCGAGATACTAGCCAGAACAACAGTAAAGCCGAACATTTACGCCAACAATCGACTAAGCGTCAGGTTGATTTCCACGAATTCAGTATCCGATTTAGTTGGTCTGGTGTATGTCTTTTCCTTTCAATCTTCGAAACAATCATCGCTAATAATGGGACAGGACGGAAGCAGGTCTTCTTGCATCTTCACACCTTAACGAGACGTACACGACTGAGCCGCGCGTTCCTAATGAGACTCCGTTCCAACGAGCGACTGGGCACGCGTTCTTTGACTGGCACCGACTTCCTGAAAACAACGCAAAAGTAGAGGTGTGTAGGATCCTTTTTGAGGTCTTTGGCTTATCTGAGCGCGGTGCACAGCGCTTTGACCGTGCCATGGTAGCCTGGAGTCACGTTTACGGGATGGGTTTCCTCTCTAAAGCCTATCCATGGTCAACATATGTCTTGGGGTGCACAATATGCGACATAGGAGGCGGGAACGGTCATGTAATGATGGATTTGTCGAAGAAAAATCCACACTTCAAAGTGGTACTCCAGGACCAGCCTGGGGTAATTGTGCGGGCTAAGGAGGTACGTAGAGCAGGAAGCATCTCCAGCGCCCCGCTTTGCTGACCTATGACCCTAGTACTGGACCAAGGAATACCCCTGTGCTATCAACGAGAAGAGAGTGGAGTTCGTACCATTTGATTTCTTCAAGGATGCGGCTGCTGAAGGATGTGATATCTACTATGTAAGTCTCAATTTCTCAGGCATCATGCAGTATGTGGCGACACTAAACGACTCTTATAGCTAAAGGGCATTCTGTAGGACTTTCGCATCTCATTTCTTACCTGTATCGCTGACTTCCAAAAAATAATAATAAGCCATGACTGGATTGACGCCGATTGTTCAAAGATTCTGGGGAACGTGCGAAAGGCAATGAAGCCGGGAGCTAAACTACTGATTCGTAAGTTGAAAAGCTAGGTACCTTGCAGGCCATGCTAACTATACCCTCCAGAGGAGATTGTAATTCGGAGCATCGCCCGCCCACATAACACACAACTCGGGGGGCTCGCTCCCGAGCCTCTGCTACCAAACTGGGGTGCATCGGCTGCAAGGTCTTACGAAGAAGATATTGCAATGATGAGACTCCATAATGCCAAGGAGCGTACGTTGGAGGAGTTCATCTCATTATGGTATGTCTGATTCTTTTGATTTCTTGCGGATGGCTTGAGCTAAGTGATTCCTAGTGAACCGTGTGGGTTACGGTTCAACAAATCATACCCCGCTGGCGATATGGATCTAGTTGAATTTGTTACGGTATGAACAACGTTCCTGACTACAGGGGGGCAGTCCTGCTTATTTTGCGATTGATGTGCTTTGATTGGCTTACATTCACCTGCGGAGCCTCATGCTGTATGGCCCTGTGGTAGCAACAGCAGTCTTGTAACTCCAGAGAAGTCGTGTACGACAGAGTAAATTAAACAGCAATGAAAATTCAAATGGGTATTGCCACCCAATGGTAATTCAAGTATGGTCACGATGCAGGATGGGAAGTTCATTACCTTCGATACACATACAGCTCAACTGACTTCCCTGAGGTTCCCTAATTTCGAAAGTATACATGTCCGGTTACCTCTAGGTTTGATGCTCCCTCCTGGGGTAAGGCGGCAGGGGTTGATTATATCAACGTGCCTCCTATGCGACGGGAGCGAGCATGGTGATTTCGGGCTCAAAGGCGCTACCGGCAACTAAGTATACGTTGAATACATTTTTCTGATTCGATCAAGTTCAATAGATGGTACAGTCTGTCAGCGATGGCGCTTCGCCCAGATGCCAAACGTAACAAGGGCTCCTGCAATTAGCCAGCTACCACCGAAGAGTTGTACAGGAACAAAGTTAATTGTCCCATCTGAGGAAGTGTTGGCATCAACGATGGCTCCGCCAACAGATGGACCAGCGAGGGTTCCAGGCTAATGAACACATGTTAGTTACGCGTCTAATCTGTTCAACAGGGACGACGTACGATGGTACCGCTAAGTGCGAGACCAAAAACACTTGGCAGTCGTTCAGGGCCGTAGAGGTCAGCAAGGACTGCGCACCGTGATCAGTAAAACCTACGGAAAAACTAATATCGCAAGGAGGTATCACTCACAAACTGGGATGAGACTGATGATGCCACCAGAGACAAATCCATACACAGCGGCAAAACCTAAGAGGCTCGCATAGTTGGAACAAAAAGGCCAGAACACCATTTGAACGAGTCCTGACATAGCCTGACAAAGTGTCAGAATGAGGATCGGACTGGCGTAGTCGCTCAACCACCCGGCGAGCTGAATCTGCATCAATATTCTGTCAAGATCCGACGAGTCTCTGCATACCAAGCGTCCTAATGCAGACAACCCTAGTTGAACAGCAATTGTAGTGGCTCCATCCGTTCCGCCACGGTGTAGCGTGACTCGCGCAACTTCTATATTCCAAGAATCTATCAGACCGGGGCGCTCTTATGCATTTAGTAAACGGGGTCCTTGACTGACCGGGGTTGTAAAACGTCGGGATGTAGTAGCCAAAAATGTGGAGAACCATAAAAGCGAACATAGCATAGAACTTGCCGTCCTTCAGCAATTGGGATAGTGTAAGTCTGGGCAAAGCCGTGCCGGACTCGGTCCTAGTCTCCTTTTTAGGTTTCATGAAAGCAAAGGCACCAACGCCAACTAATACCTTTCGTGAGGATCAGGTCGATTTTTAGAGCACAACACTTACGAGCTGCGTTGAGGATACCCATGATGCGTAGCGTCCAGTACACGCCAACCTGATCTATCAAGCTACGCGTGACTGGGCTCAAGACGAGTCCGCCAATTCCTATAGAGTAATGAGTGGAATTATATTGAAGTTTAGGTCATTCGTACCCATGCCGCTCACTCCAACCCCAGTCGTCAGTCCTGTAAAGCAAGTTCTTCGATTTTGAACGATGGTATCCAAATCCCTGACTCACCTCTACGCTTTACAAACTATTTGCTCATTAGTAAGTTGAGTGACTCTACCGGTGGAATCAATGACGAACCCATTGGGACGGTATTGTCAGCGCGGGAATCAGCATGAAAGCACTCCCAATGGCAAAGAGAAGACCTGCATAGTTACTACTGTCGGTAGGCGTCACTTGACTCAGGAAGGGAGTATACCTTGATTGAGGTACAGTTGCCACATGTTATTCCTGGCAGGAAACGTCGAGTGAGAGATAGATGCCAGAAGAAAGGAGTCCTTACGAAAGAGAAGCAGTGACGAGACCAAGACCAACTATTAACGACCCTGCAATTCCCGTCCATCGATGCCCAATCCTTTCGGCAAGTTTTCCAGCAGGTCTGTAAAGCGACTATCAGCGAAATAGCAGATGCTAGCCATGCAGAAAGCGACTCACAGCCCGAATATCGATATCCCAACAGCCTGAATAGCTCCAATCCATGCTAATTGAAGGTGACTTGAATGGCCGAAAACCCTAGAACTCAAATAGTAGTCTTGATAAACTCCCCAAGTACTCTCAATGCTAAAGGGCACTTCAACCTAATGGTTTGGGTTGAAACAATATACAACATACCCTAGCGCCAGAAAGTTGACAACGAAAGAACAGACGATAATGACCCATCCGTAGCCTCCTTCAGTCGACTCGACCGTTGTTGGTGTGTCTTGTATCTTGACTTCGGCTTCTGGCTTCTCTGTCTGGGGTGAGGGATTTGCGGACATGGATGTGCGAGTGGGATCTCGACTCTACGGGTGGAAATTCGAAGTCCACGCCGCCTGGTGAACTTTGTGGAAGACGTGACTTGGGTGTGCATATGGACGGTGTTGGCGGCAAGCTTGGCAAGTTTCAATTGCAGCGATTCGACAATCTCGTGGACGGCTCGAAATGACCATGTATAGACGTGATGATAGTCCATCATAAGATATCATCAGTACTCTGAGTCGCTGCTGCTGGTTTCTGCGGGTATGACATGGCTGAGATCCAAAACATTTGGGCTCCTCCTTGATTGCGGCGGGTGGACGTCAGAATGATTCGAATAGGCGCCAATGAAGGGGGCTCTTGGAAGAAAACGGGAGGATCTCGATCAAGGTTGAAGGAGATATCTAATGTGTAAGGTTGCAGGTTGCGGTTCCCATGTGTTTGGACTTGTTGATATGACACCGGGGGCATCTACCAGGTCACCTACAGTGTAGGCGATGCGGTGTCGCCCTCAATAGAATAGCAAGAGACAAAGAGGCCTCAGTACCCCGGGTGCTATCAGATGTTATCCGCCCTTTGTTCGGATTCCCTTTGTTCGGCTGTCTAAGATATGGAAAGGAGGCGACTCTGCAACGCCTAGAGTGTAGGTGACCAAGAGATTGCCCGCGGTGTGATGGTGCCTTGTTGCTTTGAAGTAAGATCGTTGTGGCACCATTCTATACTCACTCATCTTAGAAAAGTGGACACTCGGACGGTGAACGCATGCAGATACGAGGATATTCTACAGTAGTGATTAATCAGAATCGTCATGATTGAGAAATGTACAACGCGTCTACTCCAGAACATTACCTTGGCACCACGGAGCTATGCAGATTTGCAAGGTACAGGCGCAGGGGTGTTGCACAGTGCAAGGTCCTTATCGTCGTTTTGACTCTTGGGCCTTATCATGAATGGATTCGGATGCAAACTGGCAAGGCCAGACAAGACCGCATCATAGGACAAGAAGCGCTCTCGTGTAGGGCCGTAAGTCCGAACGGATGCGAACAGAAAAGCGAAGAAAATTGTGAGATCATATTGACGCAGCATCTCTTCCCATCATATGGTCCTGATGAGGTCTGCAAAAAAAAACTTTGAGCAAGGCTAAGAACACAACCACATCTGATGCGCCAGGGAGAGTATTCGTATGCTATTAAACAGAAACTGGAAAATAATGACTACCAAATACATTATGATATTGTACATCATCCTGCCATTGCCAAGTTCATCCCGAGAGAACCACGCTTCACGACACCAACGTATCCGTTGACCATTTCGTTGGACATATTCATCGGCCCGTTGTACATGTTATGAATGGGTTTCCGGGCGTTCAACTCTCGAAGAACAAATCGAGCCTCTTCGTCTTCAGGATCGATTAGTTTTTCGATGTCCTCTTCGAGTAGAATTTCTTCGCCAGTGAAAAGCTTCTCGGGTAAACGCGCCTTGACAGAATCAACCATTTCAGGGTCGGTCCGAGTGAGCATAACGTGCGCGACAAAGTCCATTGTGCGTTGAAGCTCTTGCTCGGTGAGGTTGCGATCGACGTCGGAGGCACCCTGTATAACTGGTATAGACTGAAATGAGTGATCGAAAATGAATGAGGCTATTTTATATACATACTGGGCCTGATCATGTCAAATGCGTGGTCAAAGTTGTCCTCTTTGACTTCCTTCATGACGGAGATCGTTTGGTTTCGGATCTGCTTGTAGGAACCCATGACCACAAGCAAAAATCTGAGACATATCACTGTCACAATCTCAAAATGTAACGCTTGTAAATACGTACCTCGTATATGAAGTTCCAACCTTCTCATCATGGAACATCGAGGCATCCGACTCGGGACAGTGTTGGCGAATTGAAGCTGAGATAGAGATAGCCGCGGACATGGCACCGGACAACGCAAGATGGACGCTGATAACAAGTCAGTATCATATGTGAATCCTATGAGAAGGATACATACCCCGAGCTGAAGAAGGGGTCAATGAAGGCTATGGATAAACACGGAGCTCAGATTAAAACGCTGTCGAGCAAGTGGCTGACATTTACCTGAAGCGTCACCAATGAGTCTGAAGTGATCCCCAGCGTATTTGTCGGCAGAGTAGCTGTAGTCGCTTGCTGATTGAACATCAGGTTTTCCGTGTCCCGTAACTAGTTCCCCATCTCCGATGAGCTTCTGGAGGCCAGGAGCAAACTGGAATTGATCCAAGTAATGTTGCTTCGTGCTAGATGCCGCCCGTTTCTTCTCATTGCTGGTGGCTAGATCCATGACGAAGCCAACAGACGTGGTTCCATCATGCAAAGGAATAAACCATGCCCAGCCACTCTCATCTATAAATCGCTTGAATCAATAACAAATTGGATGAACAGCATTCTTGTTTACCTGTCAAGGATTCAAACCAAGGTGCATTTTGCCGACTCGTTCCAGGCATGTACTCGCTTGTGCCAGACCAGTATCCCCAGCATGCAATATTCTTCAAACTTTCATTCATTCGACGATTCTTCAAGTACTTTGTGGACATGATCCCAGTGCGCCCAGAGGCATCGACCAAGTAATCGAAGGCTATGGAACCTGTTGTCGAGCCTTGCCGCACGTAGTGGGCGCGCACAGGGCGATCACCTTCGAAGTCGAGACTGTTAACTTTGGTTTCTTCGAATACCCTGGCACCGCATTCCTCGCTATGACGAAGAAGGACTTCGTCAAATTCAGAGCGGACCTGGCGAAGTCAAATCAACGTTTGGTCCGTCTAGTAAAATGGGAGTAGCTTACGACATTCCATGCTTTGAACTGCTTGTCGAGGACAACGAAGTCCGTGTCTACAATGAAGAGGTTAGTGGCGAGGACGAACCTCTTGATCGAAATCACTCACATCCTTCACGAGCATTCTGCTGGAACTTAACGGCTGCCCCAGGCTAAAGCCATCCAACTGTTAGAGGTATGATTATTGAAATGGTCGTAAGCCCTTTCACCTTAACCACAAAGCCATGCTTTTCGATCTTCTCTTTTGCGCCAATGAAATCTAGGAAAGGTGCCACCGAAGGAAGCAAACTTTCTCCGATATGATACCTCCAATGAATGTTACTAATGTTAGGACGACACAAATGGGTAGACAAACCGTTTTCAGCGCACCTCGGAAATTTGCTGGATTCTAAGACACAGACATCGAATCCCTCTCGTGCTAGGGCAGAAGCCGCGTAACTTCCTGCGGGCCCACCTCCAATGACGAGGATTTGGGCATGGGTTGGCTAAAGGTGTGATGGTCAGGAATAGTTGACAAGCAGATGACGCGACACGTACCAAGTTCTGAAAGGTCATGTTTCAAATCGGATTATGGATGAATAACCTCAAATTCTCCTGTAGGTATTTGTACTTTCGCAAAGTAATTGCCTATTAGAGCCGGGACAATTCTGGAGCGGACGCATCATTCGGATAGTTGAAAAACTGAACATCTAAAGGCCCATGACTTGCGAGTGTGGTGACGCCGTGTGACGACAGGTCTGAAGGGGGTACCTGTTACTGTGGTACAAGACATGTACAAGGCAAGAAAAACTAAATTCGGTTTTAAAAAAAATCAGCCTGACAACAAGGGAAATCAAAGCTCGGTGATTTAAAGTCTGCGCTCACGTTCTGCATCTCAAAGCGATAACAAGTTTTCTGGGCCTGCTTGTACGGATTATTTTGCACAGTTTTTGGAGCCAGCGGCGGAGATCAGAGGAACAGGTGTGGGATGAGCGTGGGATAAGAGAAGCCACGCGAAAGGCACGTACAGCCACAGGCCTGACAACTTCTCCTTCGCCCAACCTTCGCCAAGTCATCATCATATCCGCAATTTTCTTTTTCAATTTGCTCCCTCCATCTCACCACCTCCTCAAGGCCCCAATCTTGGCGATTTAAATCCCATATGGTTGATCCTTGTCATTTTTTGTACTCAGTCTGTGACGTGCTTATCGGACTTGATATTGACCGCAACAGTACCATCACTGTCGACTCAAATCAGAATCCCGTATCAGACGCAACTTTGGGGATATGGGCCTCTTTCTCGGAGGCGGAACTCATCCGAGCATTTTTGATGAACTTCCATGGAAACCCAATAATGTAAACTTGTTTTGCAGGCTCAATAACGGATACCAGCTCTATTTCAAGACACTACATGGATGCAGCCACATCTCACGATTTTGAGCCGTACCCCAAATGTCTTCGCCACAAGATCACCCAAACTTGCTCCAGTGCTTTGCAGACCTAGTCAGACGCGTCGATGACCATAGGTAAGCCCAATTCCTTTCGAATCGCGCTACACTGACCTCCAACATGCCATGAATTCTTCAGGAAGTCGAACGCGTTTGTCCGAATTGACGGAAAGTCTCTTTCAATACCTGCTGTCGTCGCCGTTGGCCGCTATGGTGTGGAGCCCGAACTTGATTCGTCGGAGGCCCTCAAGGTAGTGGTAAACGACAGTCGCGAAGTGGTCGAAGAGGGCGTAAAGGGACTGAAGAGTATCTATGGGGTATGTTGGAGCTCTTGCTTGGTCTGTTTTATCTCATTTCTTTGTCCTCAAGGTGACTACCGGAATCGGCGCCAGTGGTACGTCTCTCACAATTCTGCTTGAAACGCTGTTCAACGCTTCGCCCACAGCCAATACTCGATCCGAAGATGTTCTTACTTTGGGCGTCGGCATTTTGCAACAGCTACACTGCGGTATCCTACCAACTGATCTCCTGGCTGCTCAACCCGAAGGAATAAACAAGGTGATGCCCGAGCCTTGGAGCAGGGGAGCAATGCTTCTCCGCATCAACAGTATGATTCGCGGATTCTCAGGAGTGCGTTGGGAGGTCATCGACAAAACGTGGACTCTCCTCCGATCAAATATTATACCAGTCATCCCGCTGTTAGGCAGTATCTCCGCCTCTGGAGACATCATTCCCCTTGCGTATATGGCCGGTTCAGTCATCGGTCATCCTCGTATCAAGGTGTTTTGCGGACCACCTGGTCAACGCAAGGTAGCGGCGGCACCAGATGCTCTTTCAGAAGCCAACATCACACCACTAGTCTTCCAGCCCAAGGAGCCTCTTGCTGTAGTAAATGGAACATCATTTGCAACATCTGCCGCGTCTCTGGTAGCATACGATGCCGCTCAGCTCGGTGTACTTTCGGTTGTGTGCACAGCACTTGCACATGAAGCACTTCTCGGGTCCAGAGGTTCTTTTGACCCGTTCCTTCATGACAATGCAAGGCCTCATCCTGGACAGGTATGAGCTACATCTGTCATCCGATCGTATTCTAAAACGGCTACCAGGTTCAAATATCTCGCTGGATGTTGCACCTGCTAGAGGGCAGTCAATTGGCTCGCGACCACGACAACTCTGTTCGGCTGACGGAGGATAAAGGCATTCTCCGCCAAGACAGATATGCCCTACGTTCATTCCCGCAATACGCAGGACCTCAACTTGAGGACATCTACGCTGCTATTCAATCACTCAACATTGAATGTAACGCAGGTATGTAATAATCAGCCGAGAACCCAGTCATCGCTGAGTGTTTACGCCTATAATCAGCCAGCGACAACCCAGTCGTGGAGAGCAAGACAAAAACGATCCACCTTGGCGGAAACTTCCAGGCCATGTCTATGTCGAACGCGATGGAAAAAACTAGGCTTGCTCTTGATCACTTGGCCAAAGTAGTCTTCGGACAAACGACGGAATTGCTCAGCGCAGATTTGAATAAGGGTCTGGCCCCTGGACTTGCTGCAACGGATCCTTCGGTCAACTTTGCCGCGAAAGGCTTGGATGTTGCGCTCGCATCATATGTCGCAGAACTAGGTTTCCTCGCCAACCCCGTCTCGACGCATGCTCAATTCGCTGAAAACTTCAATGAAGCTATCAAGTAAGGTCTTGTACCATTCACAGTTCCATTACTGATCATTCCATTAGTTCTATGGCGCTGACTTCCGCGCGAGCGACTGCTAAATCTAGCGATATTCTGACCATGTTGATTGCGTCTTACCTCTACATACTCTGTCAAGGTACGTTTTAGACATTTCTATCTCTGGTTTCGCACTCAACCTCTGCCCCCAGCGGTCGACTTGAGAGTGATGTATCGCGACTTCTTCACCCGCATGGCGGAGGCTGTAACTCAAGGTAATAGTACAATTGCTCAATCAAGGTAGAAATCTGACAATAGCATGGTCACAGAGCTGTCAAACTTCCCCTTGCCACCCGATGGTCTCTCGGAACTATCCACCGAACTCAACAAGACTATTGAGAAGAACATGATAACTACAGGATCGATGGATCTCCCTGATCGTATGCAAGCAGTCGCTTCTGCCACAATACCCGTCCTCGTCCAATACTTTGTGGACAAATCCTTCGATAGTCAATTCTCTATTGCCAAAGTCGCTTCCATGTCCGCCAACCTGGCCACCAAAGGAGTCGATATCATGACCAAACTACAAATCGAGTTCCTCGCCGAAAGTGGTGCCCGTGTTGCTCCTGCTGCATCAGTCCTTGGCCGCACAAAGGATGTATACAACTTTATCCGAGTCACATTGGGCATCCGCATGCATGGTACAGAAAATCTCAAGAGGTTTGATGGTGCACCATACCCAGCAGGGAAGACAATGGGAGAAGACATATCGGCGATATACGAGGTGAGCAATTGACTTCGCATGGTTCAACTTTCTGTGCTGAGACCGTTCTAGTCTATTGTGGATGGTCGGTTGCACACGGTTGTTGCAGCCTTGGTAGTTTGAAGAGAGAAAGATAATATATAGTCTAACTGTACCTCACCCAAGTTCATTGTACAATCCAGTCTCAATCTTTTGTGTCGATTCCGAATATCTACACAGCCGCTAGATCGATCTTCTTCTGCGATCCAGTCCCGAGTACGGGGCCACTATACAAGACTCATCCATAAACTGGTCAGGATACTGGATAGCACGTTGACCTTCGAGTGTTTATGAGCTCATGGTGTTCGTGGATTAAGCAGCAAAACATACCTGGTTGTTTGTCAACACATTCCAACCACTAATCACCTTTAGAGGACCCTTGGGTACACTCTCGTCTTGCAGAATCTTATGACTATCTTCGCTGTATCGCGTTTGCTGGACCGTTGCTCCCAAAAATGAATCAGCCTGTTGGAAGCCTTAAGTACAGCCATACTGCCCTCAGTCTGGGACACGCACCAAACTACCGAGACCACCTGCGAGAGAGCCCCAGAAAACCATACTGGTAATCACACCGAAGGCTCCTTCGCGACATTTGGGGTTTTCAATGACCAGCGACAGGGCCATTGAGATACCAATTGCGAGGCCTCCGAATATGGAAGCTAGTGTACCGCCGACGCTCATCCCTCCGTTTGTACCAGGGGGAACAGGTTTGAGAGTTGTGATCAGGATGGGGCGTGATTTCGAGAGAATGCCAAGTTCAGAAGCTAATGTGTCGCCCAAGCAGCAAGCGAAATGTCTGGATACATGTGAGTCATGCTCCAGGATTCGATGGTTTGACACGTACCCCAGCGTCGCGTATATCAGAGCGCGACTCCATCCGTTCGCAACGTGTGTGTCAATGGGGCACCATTCATTTGGGTCGTATTCAGGGTTCGGAACGTCCAGGAACTGCGAAATGGAAGAACGGACCCCCAACTGACTTGCAATGTGCGCGTGTATGCTGGACGAGGAGAACAAGATGTTCCATAGCACCGAAGCAATGACGGCCGAAAATCCGTTGCTCATGACTTGCCATCCTGTTCGATATCCCGCTTCGTGGTAACCATCTTCGAGCTGTGCCTTTATCTTTTTGCCATCTGCAAACAAGTCAGCGTACAACGTCAATAATTGGGTTTGCTAAAGCTTCCTCACATTTTGTTGCTCGGCTACCACCAAGATAAAAGACAAGGATTGCCACACCGAACGCTCTCAATCCACCAGCAAACACGCAGATTCCGAACACGAATGCTGTTGCTGCACCGCTGGGCGACAATGATTTCTTCCGCAAACCATGAATGCCGAGTAGTGTTGCAATTGCGATAGGAATAACAGGGATGTTCTGAGTCAATGAGTCCATGGTGAAGCCTCTTGACGGCCTTGTAAACTGAGAGTCAGGAGTTTGAATCCCTATGCACGTATGGGTTCAAGGAACGCTGAGGTCCGTACGCTGGAAAGCTCGTGGAAAGCTGACCGAGCGTAGCCGGTTACTTCGGATGATGACCCTGAATCAGCGCGACGCTTCCGAAAACTCTGACCACTACCACATCCTAGTGGAATATACCTGTCTATCGTGCTTGCCCTCTGAACGCACTCTGATGTGTATTAGGAAAAACTTAGGCGGCGGTTTCAACCTTGAAGATCAGAGAATTTTCTTGCAATGGTGAAGGTTCTTTCCGTCTACTTCCCTTACTTTCTCTCAGATCTAATGTCAATGACTCGAATCAGAAAGATCATGTGGAAAAATTACCTGCAGACATATATATATAAAGGAGCCTGCTGACCGGTATTAACATCAGGATGTCACTCCAAGACGCTATCGACTATCGCCTCCCGACGAATGTTACCCCCATTCACTATGATCTGACCCTTCGGACCGACCTTGATACATCTAGGTTCTATGGTACAGTGGAAATTGATCTCAAAATCAACGAAGATACATCACGAATTGTTCTCAATGCGGCGGAACTGCACATCAAGGATGTGTCTGTCGCAAGACCGGACGAGCAGATCTTCATCCCGGTCACTCAATCTTTCGACAAGAAGAACGAACGCGCTACTTTCCATTTTCCGACAATGTTTCCAGTGGACTCGATCGCGAAGCTGCACATCACTTTTGAAGGGGAGCTCGCACAAACCCTGTCAGGGTACTACAGGTCATCCTGGAAGAATGAGGCTGGGGAGTCTTCGTATTACTCACTGACTCAATTCGAGGCAAGTAAAAAATTTTCTTCGTTGTTTCTTCCAGAAGTGACATATCCAAAAAGCCAACTTCTGCTCGACACGCATTTCCTTGTTGGGACGAACCTGCGCTGAAGGCTACGTTTGCTATGAACATGGTATCCATCGACAATACTGTTAATCTATTCAACATGCCTGCTTTCTCAGAGGAGAGTTACGATGCCAGCGAAGATCTCTATGGATTGTTTCCCTCTGCCGGTTCGGAACAGAAGAACAAATCATGGAAAATAACACGGTTTGGAACCACACCCAAGATGTCGACCTATATTGTAGCATATGCCAATGGTCGCTTTGACCATATGGAAAGCACGTATATCAGCCCGCTGACCGGCGATACAATCCCGCTGCGGATCTACGGTGAGGTTGGCCCTGTTGTTCTTACTGCTTGGCTGACAGAGAAAAAGCACCTCCCGCTAAGATTCACCAATGTCGATTTGCCTTGAACGTGACCGCAAGGGTTCTAGCACTGTACGAAAAAGTATTTGATATCGCATACCCACTTCCAAAGCTGGATACCGTTGTTGTATGTCATGATTTCTAACACCTCAGGCTTTAGCTCTAACTAATACACATACAGGCCGATGCCGTTCAAGGTACTTCGAACATCGTTAGCTTCGATTCTCTCGGACTGATTCGCCGAATAGGCGCCATGGAGAACTGGGGGCTGATTATTGGTTGTTCGAATTCGTACTGTGTGGATCTGGACACGGGGAGTGTTCGAGAAAAACAGAACATCGTTCAAACTCAGAGCCACGAAATTGCTCATATGTGGTACGCCATTCTGCGTGTTGTGGATACATGCGGAGGTTGCTGAGAATGTCTTAGGTTTGGAAATATCACGACGATGGAGTGGTGGACGTACCTGTATCTCAACGAAGGTAAAAGGATGCAATTTGTGCTTTCGATTCGCTAGTGTGACATAGGTTCCCTCAGGTTTTGCCTCTTTGGTTTGCTTTTCCGGTCATCATGATGCGATATCGGAAGCTGATTCTTCATCAGATGGGAGAAACAATCATACCTGGTAATCTTCTTTTGCTTCCCTGGGCGAAGTGGCACTGATATATGTATTAGGACGGTATGGAGTCTGTGGTTTTTCTTCAACGGCTACCTAATCAAGCCCATTTAGACTTTGGCCAGAGTGGAAGCTGTCGTCGAAGTTCGTTTCATATCACCTCGATGCTGCATTCAATCTAGATTCTCAGTTGTCGGCTCACCCGGTTGAGGTAGACTGTGCCGATGCCAACAGCTTAGGCCAGGTAAGAGGACATTTAAGTCCATGAGAGCTTAGCAACTCATGAAATTTATATCAGATATTTGACGCGTTATCATATTCCAAGGCAGCTGCAGGTAGGGTCATCGATTCACCGAGGAGAAAGCTAAAAACTCAGATCTCTACTAGTTCTTCGCATGTTGGCCGAATATGTCGGAGAGGAAAAATTCCTAAAGGGCGTCTCCATGTATCTCAAAGATCATTTATACAGTACTAGCGTTACACAAGACCTTTGGAAAGGGATTTCGGCCGCAACAGGTATCTTTTCCTATCGACGAAAGAATGTGCTGAATCTCATACTTGTCCCGGAAGGCATTGACGTTTCGGAAATGATGAAAAACTACATAACCAAGGTATCTATAGTTGCTTCCGTTCACGATATTTGAAGTAACTAATGATCACTAGCCTGGATATCCAATGCTCACGGTAACAGAAAATGAGAATGGGATTCATGTCCGCCAAGACCGATTCCTTAAAACCGGTCTGGCAAAGGGTAGCGACAACGAGACCATATGGTAAGAGATCCTCCATTCCTTTGACCATTCCAATGGTATTGACCTGACTTGGAAAAGGCATGTACCACTCAACATCAAAGCGGTAACATCAAGCGGCGACGTAAAGGCGGATAACACAACGCTTCGAGAGCGAGAGGCCGATTTCGCATTGGACACCAAACTACCCTTTAAACTGAACGGCGGTTCTACTGGTTACTGTACGTAGTGACCCTCGTTTCTTACACGGTAGCGCTAAAGATTTACAGGTCGCATTCTATACTCACAGGAACGCCTTGAGGCCATCGTAAATGAGCTGACCAAGGAGAACTCGTCATTCAACGAGAACGACCGCCTGGGAATATTGCAAGATGTCGTCGCCTTCGCGAAGGCTGGGATCCGTGGATTCGGAAGTGCGCTGTCCACCATGCTCAAGTTCCAAAACTGTAGAGAGTGTAAGTTGGTCGCCTTATCCGATTAGCTAGCCGGCCGAATTTCTGTTTCTCTAAGACCTTCCCTGGAACGTGATTGCCTCAGAATGGTTTAGCATGTCTTCGTTGTGGTGGGAAAACCCGCGGGTTCATAACCTTCTCGATGACTTTGGAAAGGCGAGCTCAGCCTCCTCTTCTGTGACATGTATTTTAATGCTTGGGATATTTATAGGTCCTCTTTCAGTCCGTGATTAAGAACTTGGGCTATGATATCTCCGCAACAGACAGCCCTGATACTGCGCTTCTACGGGAGTGCGCATTACGCCATGCACTCCTAGCAGGTGACAAGGAGTAAGTGCATTCTTCGGAGTCAAGGCGGCTGCTGACTCGAATAATTCATTAGCGTCGCCCAGAAGCTAAGGAATCTCTTTGACAGGTTTATGAAGAACGGTGACTATGAAGCTATACCTTCCGGTATGGAAGAAGCTGTTTACACCGCAGTATGTGCTGCCCGATCCGTTCTGTGTCACTTCTTCGCTCGGTTGATGTTTGTACCCAGGCGATACGCTATGGTGGTTTATCAGAATATGAAGCAGTACGCAAAATTATTGAAGACAATCGTTCCCCGAATTCGCGAAGAGCAGCAATGTGAGTCACACTATTCTGTGGGTGGTTCCTATTGCTGGTTGAGCATTTCGAAAAGGCTAGCAATATGTGCGACTGAAGATTCTGAGCTCACTCAAAAGACGGTCAAATATATGCTTGAAGATGCAAAACCTCAGGACCTTTCTTACCTTTTCAGAGGTTTAAGTCAGAACATAAAGACGAGAAAGAAGCTGGTGGAAGTTTTTAAAGACAGGTATGATGATGTAGGTCGACCTTCACTGTCGATTTGGATAATCTTGATTCATGTCTGTCAACAAGCTCTACGCGAAATTCGACAACAATTTCGGAATTGGGCCCTACGTCAAGGTAGGTTCAATGCCTCGAAGCTTCGGAATATTCTGAGCGATTAAATACATAATCCAGTTAGTATTTTCTCGTTTGAGCACAGGCGAAGATTACAGACAAACCAAAGCCTTCTTTGAGGTGATGTTTATGCTCACAGCTATCGCCATCCGCACTTGCTAACCATTCCACAATTGTAGAACAAAGACACATCGACCTATTCTATGTCTGTATCCCAGTGTCTCGATTCCATTGAAGCAAATATGATCTCAATTCAGGTTTGCTATCATAATTAAGACTCAAGCTTCATGATCGTTAATCACGGGCCTTTTAGCAATCTACGGCAGGCCTTTGTGAGTGGCTAGAAGACTGGAAAGCACGAGAAGCGTTAGCGTGAGATGTCAAAGAGTGTTAGATAACCGTGATTCTGGGTCAAATACTATCTAGATACGCAACTCTACAGTCATGGTGGCGTTCTTTAGCCGTTGACGGCACGATGTACTCAGTCTACTCGGCCAAAGCCAGCGGTTTCGATTGCCACCGGTCCGCGTATACCCGAAAGGCTGTAGAAATCCGATCGTCCGACTCCTCACATAATGCCGATAAACTTTTCACTGGCCAGATGCTGCTATGTATAAGTATGCTGTTCCCACATGGCCTCACAGCGATTACTGTTGTTCCCGCTTACTTCTCGACACGGACCTCCGTCAGGCTCACGAAGGGTGTGACCGCCCCCCCAGGACGTTGTGAAGGAGGAAAATGAGGGGTAGGTCTTCAAAATGTTCCCCTACATGTATGGGATGATAAAGAGGTTTGCTTTAGATGACTTTAGTACGGATCAAACAACGCCCCTTTCAAGATTTATGACTGTAGAGAAGAACAAGAACCACACCATGCCTGAGGAATCATTGGTGAATCAACGACCCAACCTCTCTCAAAAGCACACTACCGTGAACCATTCGCATGGACTGGATTTGAGCGTTTCTTCTCCGCATGGAGCCATTGTGGAACGTCCCACTTCAATCACGGTCTCCGAACAAGTTACTCTCGTAGACTGGGATGGACCAGATGATCCCGCCAACCCGAAGAAGTAAGCGCATGATTAATACCGTGTCAATGGCAATCTCAATGACAGCTCTCTGACAGTTGGAAAAACACTCGCAAATGGGCAGCGACCCTCATTGTATCCTGCTTTACATTCGTTTCCCCTGTTGCCTCATCAATGATCGCTCCCGCGACCGGGCATGTAGCAGAAGAATTCCATGTTACAAACGACGTTATCGTGAACATGATTACAAGTATGTTCGTCCTGGGCTTCGGTGAGTGTAACATTCGCTCACCGCGTGCCCCTGTGCTTCATGAGCGTTTTGTCTCCAGCAATTGGCCCTCTCTTCATAGGTCCTCTCAGCGAGGTGTACGGACGATCCCGGACCCTTCAGTTGGCCAATCTATTCTTTCTCTGTTGGAACTTTGCCTGCGGATTCGCGCATAGCTCAACGCAGCTCATCGTGTTCCGATTTCTAGCAGGCATCGGTGGTAGCGCCCCCCTGTCCGTGAGTTCTAATTGCCACCCTTCGCCCGAGTTCAATTCATTTATCTCATCCAACAGATTGGAGGTGCAGTGATTGGTGATACTTTTGAAGCGGAGGAACGTGGACGTGCTGTTGCCTTGTATGCTTTAGGTTCGTACTGCCACCAGAGCATCGATGATTTATTCTGACTATTCTGTTTTTAAAATGAAGGCCCGATGCTAGGTCCCGCACTCGGACCAGTAGCTGGAGGGTGGTAAGTGTATTTCATGCACTATTTTGGAAAAGGGATGCATGCTAGATCGGCTGGTAGGATTGCTGAAAAAACAAATTGGCGCTGGGTGGTAAGATTACGCCCCGAATTCCAAAACATACCTGCTGAACGTCACCAGTTTTGGTCTACAAGCATTTTTGATGTTGTTATACAAATCGCTGGGGTACTCTACCTACAAGAAAGTAGGTCATACATCTTCTCCAAGTGTATTAGTTGCTCATTTTCGACCCAGCTTATGCTCCCGTCTTGCTGGAACGCAAAGCTCGCAGGATGGCCAAAGCTCATGCTACTTGCGACGATGGCAATAGTCCCGAGAAAGGCGAAGCTCCCACGAAGGTAGCAAAAGATCGTGTCTCTGCAACGGAGCAGCGGGTTTACCGCACAATCTACGACGGTACGGTTGATCGTAGGTATGTGCATGTGACCTCTGGATGGTCGCGTCCCATTCACATCCTACTCAGCTGGCAGGCCATCACCGCAAAAGCACTCACCCGACCTTTCAGCCTTTTCATAAGGGAGCCCATTTTACAACTTTTGGGGACCTATATGGCCTTCATGTATGGCGTGTTCTACAGTAAGCATTCTTTTTTGCATATCGTTGACACGGATAACGCTTATCCGTACCGAAAAGTCTTCGTAACAACAATGCCTACCATATTCCAAGGAGTGTACGGGCAGTCTATAGGTATCGCTGGGCTTAACTACATACCACTTGGCCTTGGGTTGGCTTCAGCATCATTCCTTAATTCCAAAACTATGGACAGAGTATATCTGTACTGCAAACGGAGGAATAATGACATTGGCGAGCCGGAATTCCGTGTTCGTAAGTCGAACTTCTTAGCCTTCCCGCTGGCCAATCATTAACTTCACCATCACCAGCTAGTTTGATTCCGGCCTCAATATTACTGCCTGTGGGGCTCCTAATCAGTGGGTGGGCAGCTCAAAAAGCGTTGCACTGGGTCGTTACGGACGTGGTGAGCATTGTCGGCAACGACGTCTTCTATCAGAGCTAATTTTTGACGTTTGACTTTTCCAAGGGCATCTTTATGATAGGATTTTCCATGATTCTCGCGTTCCAGTGCATACAAACTTATGTCGTTGATGTTTTCACTCTATACGCAGCTTCTGGTAAGCAGTGTAATTGTCCCAAGACGTTTGGACGCTGAACGTCCATGTAGGATTTGCAGCAATAGCCTGCTTGCGAGCGTTATGCGGATTTGGATTTCCTCTGTTCTCTTCAGCAATGTATAATAGCTTGGGTCTCGGTGTCGGTGATACAGTACTAGCTGTTGTGGCAGTTGTTATTGGCTGTCCCGCGTAAGTGCTGCCCATCTCAAGTACGCATTATTTTGTTGACTGGCCTTGATTGGCCTCTAGACCATTCATTTTCTGGAAATACGGCAAGCGGATACGCGCCAGGAGCAAGTACGCTAGATAATGGTGAAGGCATATATGACTTGGTATCATAATGATATGGAATTAGGCATTGCAGTAAATAGAACACCCGGAATGTAGAATGCTAGATGAACTGTATTTTCACTTCACGAAAAACGACTACTTATTATACATCAGTATGTACTTAAAAGATCTTTTGCGACGTGTTCAGGGCTGTGGCCACTGAAGTAACGTAGCCTCGTCTCCGGTCAGCGTAATTGTCTTCTTCAGCTGACCATCTGCGCCAGTGTCCAGAATCAGTTCATATTCTCCCGGATACAATATCCTATTTCCGTTCTCATCTGTCCTCGCAATAGCTCCGAGAGTAACTTTGAGTGGAGCAACACTACTCGCTCCGGGATCAATTCCCTTGACTCGAGTATAGGAAACGAGCTCCTTCTTTGGTGCTGGCGATGGTCCGGCGGTGGTCCGAGAGAACAGAAGGGCGACATAGTCGGAAGTTACTGTGCCTGAATTCGTCACTGTGACGTTGAAAGTGTCGAGGGTACCCAAATCGACATGAGCAACCCCCGAGCTGTTAGCGGAGGCTACAAGGTCCTGAACGTCGAAGGAATCACCCCCAGAAGCCCACTCAAAGTCAAAGGTCGTATAATGAAGACCTGTACCAAACTCGAACACGGCGTCTCCGGTGTACCACTTGTACGTACGGCCAGGGCTCGAAGAACTAGGGCGTAGATTCATATCAGTTGGAGGTATTTCGTCAATATATGATGCAGGGTATTGCGTCGTTGGGAGTCGCGCAGCAGGTGCCTGTTGTCCAGTGATGATCTCGACCAAAGCGGTTCCTCCACTTTGTCCAGGATAACCACCCCATATGAGAGCATTAACCTATGATGTCGTCAGCCGTGCCTCGCTAGCATTTGACGGACACTCACATGATCATCATCCCGAAGAGAAGAACTATCAATCTGTCCTCCCCCCATTTGAAGTACCACCAAAGGTTTGCCTAACGTCGTCAATTCCTGAACGAGATCGAGTTGATTTCCTGGCCAGGCAATGTCAGTCCTATCATGACCTTCTGCTTCGATCGTGTTGTCTATGCCGCCAAGGAAGAATATAACATCTGCTTCGTCCGCTGCTGTTATAGCAGCACCGAATCCTGAACTATCTGTTGAGTTGATAGCAGTCCCGTTTGCGAAAGAGACGTCAAAGCCGGCATCGCGGAAGGCCTGTAGAGGGCTGATGAGGAATGGTGCAGGCCCGTTATAATTGGACTGCATCTGCGTTGTCGCGTTGGCCCAGGGTCCTACTACAGCAACCTTTGTTACGGAGGAGTCGAGCGGAAGAACACCGTCGTTTTTGAGAAGTACGATGCCTTCCACCGCGGCTTGATGGGCTAGCTGTTGAGCGGGCACCGTATTCACATCGTCCCAGCTGAGGGCACGGTATGGTTGCGATTCGGGTGGGTCGAAGTAGCCCAAGCTAGCTAAAGGGTCAGAAGGTGCGTGAGGGTAGTACGTGAGATATACTCACCGAATAAGAGAATTGTATTGTCGCGTTAATGCGAGACGAAGTCGGTCCTCAGTAATAAGAGACTGATTCAACGCTTGTCCCAGATTTCGGGAATATGTACCGGGGATGTCACAATCGATGTCGGTACCAGCATTCAACGCCACTGCGGTAGCATTGACAACATTGTCGGTGAAGTGATGATTCTCAAAAACAATCCTGACAGCACCACAATCACCAGTGATCCACTGGTCTTCTCCAAGTTCAAACAGATCCCGGGCAATGTCCTGCAGCAGATATCGGTTGGCGCACGAGGGGACACCGTTGACCGAATTATAGCTGCACATGATGGACGCAACTTTGGCATCACGAATGCAGCTCTGGAAAGATGGAGAGTAGTACTCGGCCAAATCTTGAAGGGTAACCTCTGCATCGAACTCGAAACGTGTTATATTCCCAAAGTCTTCCAAATCGTAGGCAGCCCAATGCTTGCAATCTGCAGCCACCTTGAGATATGGCTTGGGACTGATACCGCCTTGTAGGCCGATAATCAGCTGATAGACGTATTGGGAGATGTGGAAAGGGTCTTCTCCAGGCGTTTCCTGTCCACGACCCCACCGAGGATCTTTGAAAGGATTGATGTTAGGAGTGAAAAAGTCGAGTCCAGCGCGATTGACATTGTTAAACGCGCGAGCTTCGGTGCTGATTACGGAAGCGATTTCCTGGATGATTTCATCGTCGAATGCAGCACCCAGTGTGATTGGAGCTGGGAAGGATGTTGCGAAACTGAAGTCCTGACCTCGTGCTGCGAATGAAGTACCCGGGCTTCCAGCTACGCCATGCTAACGGAAACAACTTGAATATCGAGCGCTGTATGGATTGACTAGGGTGCTCACTAGTGCTTCGCTCCACCAATTGTACGCAGGAAGTCCAAGGCGCGATACACCAGGACTCCCATTGTCCATGTTCGCAATAAGTTCCTGGACGGTGAACTCTGAAACCAAAGCCCTGGCACGATCAATGGAGGATGCACTGGCATCGCACACTAGGTTGTTCGCCAAAGGTCCATTGACACAATCTGGGAAGGCGCCTTTCGAAACGAGGATGACTGTGCTGACCACTAAGAGTCGGATATAGATGTTTCTCTGAGACGGAGCCATCGAAACGAGAAATGAGAGGCTTACGACCCAGATGCATCCTGAACCAGAGCAGCACTCCTTTTAAACCCATAGTCCAGGCAATCAGCGCATTAACCACTCCTTCCGCAAGAACACACACTATTCGCGCGATTTCCATACTTCCGCCCGTTCTTCTTTGATTGTTGAGTCGGATGACGATTCGATTTCAAGAGATCGTCGAATGGCCAGCAAGACGTCCGGAAGATATTGTTAGCAGAATGGTCACCTGCAACAAAAACTCCACGATAATATTGTGGAAGTTTTGTAAACGCATGCAATGTCGGGCCGCCGCTGCTTCAGGATGATCACGAAGTTGTTGGGAGAAGAAGGGATGAAGTGGGAGAACCCTGAGTTTTCGAAGACGTCAGGGCCACAGTGAGCACTTGACTTGCTAGTAAACACGTACAAGGATCCCGAGAACACCCCGCGTAAACAATATTTCCAGTCATTGAACAAGGCTTTCCGCTTTTGCACGACGTTGACCAGGAATAGTTGGAGGAAACGGGCTGCCACTTGATCCCCATATACACCGAAACGCTATGACCAAGGAATACGAGCATGGCAACGATGATGAAGTCTTTGACGACATGCTGGATGGTCTGATTATGTAGGCTAATCGGTTGGGAGGAGGTTATTCAAACAGCTACGCAGCTGGCAGGGAGATGTAGTCCATCGTCAAGAGGTTTAGCGCCAGCGAAACGACTTTCACTTCCACTTGGAGTTCTTCCACAGTAGGAAACTACGATTTATAGGGTATTGAAGTGCTACAGACATCCAGACAGTGCTACATACACCTAGCACCAGCGATTTATGGCAGGTATTAGGTTGTATTAGAGTAACTTTTGTGCCATGCATGGTCCAAGCGCTATATACCTAGCGGCTCTATAATAACGAATGTATCACGACGATTCCTTAGGAGCACTATCCTCGAGAGTAGCAATGTGAAGCGGAAGCATTGATGGTGCAACCTGCCCTTGGTTGACTTCTGCAGCAAATGATATCTTCGTTCCAGCATACCGCCTAAAATTGCGGTTGTTTTGGTAGATACGGTCAACAGCCTTGAGAGCGTCCATCAGGTCAGCGAAGCTGACGAATGCGTTAGCTGAGTTTTCAGCTCTAGAAAGGCAATTAGAATATTAGAGGACGAAGTAATGGTGGTACGGTATTGACGCACGTCTCCTGGATCTTGACGCTTATAATTGTTCCAAATGTTCTGAAATCATCGAATATCCTTTGTTTAGAGGCAGAGTTCTTGTCCAAACCTTTGATCAGGATCGTTCTCGTAGCACCCAGTTTGACTGCACGGTGTATGGTCGGTTTAACGAGGGGAATGTTCTGGGATTTCATGTACGCTGTGACACCATCCAAAGGCTTCGCTTTCAGTGCGTCCAAGAACAGAGAAGTAATTGGAGCGTTTGCAAAATTTAGGAACTGGAGAACGCCTGTCAATAATATGACCTTCTTTCATCCAGAACATGACTCACAGCAGCAGCCCTTGGTTTCCCTCGCATAGTTTTAATATCAACGCGGAGCACGGCCTCTCCATTGTGCGGCGGTAGGGCATCCTTTACATGAGCCAAGATTCTTGCACGAGTCGTCTCTTTGCGGACACCATGTAATACGGCGACAGTCGACTGGAGCTCACCCGAGTCTTTCGCATTCAATAGCTTTCGACTCGCAATGCGCAATGGAAGGTCGCAACGGTCGGTGAGAAAGGAGATCCCTAGCTTTCCACCCCAGCCCTCTTCAGTTCGCAGTGTTTGGACTGCCTTGCATTGAATTTTATCTGAGCCATTGTTGAAGGACATCAAGCAACAGGTACTCACTCGTAGTGCCGAATCTATACTGTGAAAATGTACGTGGACGACCTGCTTCCCGTCGGATCCAGTCTCTAAGTCAATCTTCTCGATAGCTCCGAATCGGGATAACTCCTGCCTGAGCGACCCTTCTGTAGCGCCTTCTGGGACGGGGTTAACCCGTATAGCTCTACTCGCATGACGCAGACCAAGTGCAGCTATCTTTTCGACCCCCAGAGGACCCTCAGTCGAGTAACCGGTCGTCATCCCAGTCCGTCCATCCCACTGGTCAAACTGGCGCTTGAAATTGGTAGCGGTCTTGGAATCTAGAAATGCGAACCGTGCACATTTGTTGAGAGCATCGTGCTCAATGTGTTCCAAAGGCCCAACTTGTATTTTGTCGAGGATTTGTGAAGTGGTGACATCTGAAGGGATTTCGCGAACAAGGACGGTTCGGGATATGGGTGAGGGTGAGGTGGCACTTTGGGAAGCATTACGCTTGCTCGTTGCTCGGAAATTAACACATAACGAAGAAAAAGAAGATCGAGAAGAAACTGCCGCAAGCCTCATTTGTGAGTGGAATAGTTTCCTGCTCGTGTTCTCCGAGTCGGGCCTTTCTCAAAAATTTCACGGTCACGCGGATCCATGTAGGTATCTATCTATCTATTCAATTGTGGGTCCTTTCATTGCTCAGTCAAAGTTCCTGCAAAAGCACAATCAACTGAAGACACATGTACATCGACTCTCGAGACCAGAGACTCTGTCCACATGAGGCTGTGTGCCCAGTATTCCTGGGACTGAGGGCGTTGACTGCCGCCACCACCATCGACGAATCATGATCTCGAGTGCATTGTAGTGCCCGCCCGCTGTCACGAAATTGCTCCCCGCTGCCAGATCCCAACGTTTCGTTACGAGAACCTCTGAGCAAAGTTGATGCCAGAAGTCCTAGTATCATCCCACCATTCCGGATATCGAGTCGAGAGAACAGCATCACGATGATAGGGATGGGGGATGTGATGGGTTCCCTTCAAGATGTGAGTTTCAGATTCCTGAGCTTGTAAACAACAACAGCTCTCAACAAGCGATCCCGCTACTGACTGGGTTGTATGGAGTGCAAGGTGTTGAATCTTGATGGAAGCTTGATGTGGGGTGACTATATCGAGAGAAGGAGACGATGGGGCATGTGTAGAGGCTTCTGCATAGAACCAATGAGACCATCAATTTGGTTATGAACAATATGCTAGACTCAAATACTCACTTCGGTGGCTTTCGAATAGTACATACCCAGCGGCTACAGCGGCGTTTCTTGAAGAAAACCAGATAGATGTATCATTAAGAACTCTATTGGTCACTGCCATACCCTATCAAGTAACCTGTAATGCTTACGAACGACGAGAATGGCAACCAATGATAATGTGATTGGGGTGTTGGGGTAGCTCGTGTCGTGTGAGCTGGCAAAATGAATGCAATATCCGGGCAGTACGGTCAATTGTGAAGATTTGACTTCAACATTGCAATTGTATGAAAGGCTCCATGCCAACGGCCTGGTAAAAGTCTGTTAGCTGTAGAATACCCGTGCCAAGAACATGCAAATCCACTCACTTTGACTGCCGACCGCCATGGTAGCAAGAGGCAAAACATGGGTCTCAATGACTTCCGGCTCACAAGAACAACGTATGAGAAAGGAAATCTCTATTTCTTCTTTTTTTGTATGTACTCGTACGTGATGCGTAATTAAACAGTACTGTATCGTCGAAAATCATAATAATTACGTTCGAAGGAAACACGGGTAAGTCGAGGACAAAGAGGTCACCGACAAGTGGTGAGAAGAGCGCGTCAAGAAGCGCGAAAAGTTTTTGTGTACAAAGCAAACATCGGGAGGACACGGATAGAGAGTTAGAAAGGAATTTCTATTATGGTTCCAAGGTCCCTCTCACTTGGAGTAAGGTACAAAGGCGAGGCTTGGCCCATCCCCAATAAGGGTATCCAATGGTCGTTATACAAAGTTTCGTGGACGTTATTGAACAATGTCGATTGATTGATACTGATATTAACTTGCGTGCACGAGAAATGAATGTAGTGGTATGCAATGTGGAGGGGTAGGTGGAGTAGCCGCCATCAACAAAGGCTTGAAGATGGAGCGCGTAGGGGGAAAGGGTATTGTGCGGGATGATGGGCGGAACCAATAAGGGTAGGCCAAGTGTTGGTAGAGTACAAAAGGAGGGGGCAAATAGATCTGCAAATGCGTGAATGAGAGAACAGACTGATATTATCGAATGGCCAGCGAGTGATGTCGCCGCTAATATAATCTAACCCCACTCTATGCCGCGGTTCTACTCGGGTTCCTTGCCAATACTTGACCAGCGGTGTGCGCCTGGTGACTGCTGAAGCGTTGCAACTCCTCGGGCTTGATGGAGACACGTCCACCGAAGCCAACCTTGCGTGCTGCCCGTCTGAGGAAGCCAACACGATTGGAGTAGAGGGACTCGTGGATCGAAGCAGCACGCGATTGGGTACGAGTCATAGGGACACCTTCGCCCATCGTGGATGCGGCCTTGGCAGCAGCGGCTTGACGGCGTTGGCGCAGGTACTTGATGACAGTAGCCTTCATGGCAAACTTAATCCAGTCGAGGGGAATGAACCAGATGATGTTCTACAAACACCAAATCAGAACACGATAATAAAATGAAAACACAATGACGTACCCAGACCCAAACAATACCAATCCAACCTCCAGAGATACTGTGGATGTTCGTGAAGCCCCAGTCACCGTATGCAGCAATGATCGAAGCGATCAGTTGAGCAACGCAGAAGGCACCCATGAGAGCGAAGGAAGGGCGCTCCATGAAGAAGAATCCGTGCGAACGGGTGACGAAGATGAGGGCCTGGGAGATGATAGCGACCTGGAGGTAGACGACCATGTGAAGTGAACGATCATCGGCCTGAACAGGGTTAGTCTCAAGCGCGACACCGAACTTATCCTGGAAGAAGGTAGTCTCCAAGATGATGACCACGAGGATGATGCTGTGAAGGAGGGAGTTAATATCAAGTTGTCATAATAAAGGTGAAGACATACGTGGAAACAGTTAGGTAGATACCGTAAGCAACGGCGAAGGCAAAGATCTCAGCCAAGTCCCAACTATCCGGTGTGTTGGATGGAAGGACACGATCAACGGACAGGGTCATGATGGTACCGTCATTGAGCAAGGCAATGATCAGGATCATGAACGGAGGGAAGTCGAATTGGTAGGCAAAGGCAAGGATGGCGAAGCAGACGACAATACGGATGGTAACAGCGCAGGCGTAGATAGAGTAGTTCCTCATACGTTGGAAGATGATACGAGATCCGCGAATGGCATGGACAATGGTAGAGAGACCAGGCTCAGTGAGCACAATATCGGCGGCACCACGAGCGGCGTCAGTAGCACCTTCAACGGCAATACCGACGTTGGCACGAGACAAGGCAGGAGCATCGTTGGCACCATCACCAGTCATGGCACAAAGGTGACCAAGACCCTGGAGACGCTTGACGATCTCGTACTTGTGTTCAGGGAACACACCAGCGAAACCATCGGCATCCAAAATCATCTCGTCCAAAGAACCGTGCTTGCCACCAGGAGCGGGTCCATCCTTCAAGACCTTGGCGGGGTACATGTGGTCACCGAGACCGAGACGACGACCGGTTTCCTTTGCAATGGCAAGTTGGTCACCAGTAACCATCTTAACTTTGACACCGAGGGCGATGGCATCGTCGATGGTCTGCTTGGTGTCATCACGAGGGGGATCGAAAATGGCGAGTAAACCAATGAGCTCGAAACCGTTACCCTCAGCCTCGTGATCGTCACCGTCAAGTTCCTCGTATGCGACGGCCAGGGCACGGAGACCGCGAGAGGCGTACTCCTCGACATCGGCCTCAAGCTTGTTCTCGAGTTCCTCAGTCTTGTTACGGGTGCAAAGCTCAATGATGATACCGGTCATACCCTTGGTGACACGCTTAAGCTTGCCAGTAGCTTCCTCGCGGTAGGTGATTTCGGTACGCTTGTCGACAGGGTTGAAAGGCTTGAAGTCGAGAAGCTTAATACCAGCACGAGCCTTGGCTGGGTCGCCAATTGCCGAAACGACAGACATATCGATGGCATCCTGGTTCTCGGTACGGGAAGCGTATGCAGCGAGGAGGATGACGTCGTCCGCGGAGAAGGGGCCATAGGTGCGGATGGTGTTCCTGTCGATGGTGAGCTTGTTGGTAGTAAGAGTACCGGTCTTGTCGGAACAGAGGATGGTGACACCGGCCAACTCTTCGATAGCGGTGATACGGGTGACGATGGCCTTGTGCTTAGCGAGTTGTTGAGCACCGACGGCGAGAGTGACGGACAACACAGTGGGCATGGCAATGGGGATACCACCGATCAAGAGGACAAGGATGTTGTCGAGACCACGACGGTAGCTGTAGTGGAAGGCGGGGTAAAGAATAACGATTTCGAGGACCACGAAAAGACCGATGGACACCAAACAGAAAGATCCGATTTGGGCCAAGATCTTCTGCAAGTGACCGGTGGTATCATCATCCTGGCCGACAAGGGAGGCGGCGCGACCGAAGAAAGTGTTGGCACCAGTGGAGATAACAACACCCTCAGCCTCACCCTGTTTGCAAGTGGAACCACTGAAATGGAACAGAAGTTAATTTCGGATCCGGAAATTGCCAAGCCGGAAGAATGACTTACGAGAAACATTGGTCTCCCGTCTTCTTGGCTTGAGGGAGAGATTCACCAGTTAGGGCGGCTTGATCAATGGAGACGTTGATAGCTTCGGTGAGACGGCAATCGGCGGGGACAATATCACCAATTTTGAATGAAATCATATCACCAGGAACCAACTCTGAGGACTCAATCTCGGACCATTGGCCATCGCGCTTGACTTTGGCTTTGGGTGCAAGAGAATCCATCAGAGCCTTGACAGCATTTCCGGCGTTACGCTCTTCGTAGAAACCGATACTGGAGTTGACGAAGAGCAAGAGGACGATACCGACGAAATCAGGCCAGTCGGGGGGTTTGCCTCCACCATTGGACAGAGCAATAGCGACGAGAGCAGCACCTTCCATGACCCAAGAAAGAGGATTCCACATGAAACTCAAGAACTAGAAGGCGAGTCTTAGTGCTGAGAGGAAGAGTGTTCTGAAGGAATGCTTACCTGTAGGATGGCGTTTTGTTCCTCAGCCTCCAGCTTGTTAGGACCGAACAATTCAAGACGACGCTTTGCCTCTTCCTGTGAGAGACCATTCTCGTCGCACTGAAGCAACTTGAAGACATCGTCGATGACAATGGTCTCAAGATCCACTTTTTCCTTATCGTAGAGATCCTCGGCGCGAAGTTGGATCTAAATGAGACTGAGAAGGGCGAATGGTAGAAAGAGAAACGCCAAAAACGCACAGTAGACATGTCTACATTAGCATCTAGAGAAGGTAGAGCGAAAAATGTCAGTAAAAAAAAGAGCGACCTTAAAAATGAGCAAGACACGTACGGGTAGGACCATCATTATCGTGTTCAAAGTCCTTGTATTCCCTCTTCTTTTTTTCCGGCTCGGTGGGGGTGATTGGAGCAGGGTTCTCGCCCTGTGGGCCGGGTTCCTTTTCAACGTTGGATGCCATAGTCTATAGGAGGCTTTCGCCTAGGATGATGAGGAGGAAACGAAAAGGGAAGAAGCCCTCAAAGGACACTGTGCTGTTGAAGAGGACAACGCAGAGAAAAAGGTGATGAGGAGAAAAGGGAGTGCAGTCGGAGCGAGATATGTTTGCCTTTTATTTCACGCAATTCAAACAGATCAAACTCGTAACAAAGCCAAACAAGTCCGCGAGACCGACCGTAAACCCCTTGCTCCATCACAAAACTCCCGCATTCGTCCGTCTCCCGTTCAGGGCCTCATCCCGTCATTTCTCTCCACCTTACAGCCGTGGACTTGTGTGCAGGCGAGCATCATCAGCATGGCTACTTTTTAGCGCATGTAATGCGTGTAATGAGTGGGTTCATGAGCCAATTCCCCCTCCTTTCCTCCTGTCCGTTCCGGCTTCCGGTTGATACAAAAATAATTTCTGGAACTTCCGTCATATCTCATTGGTCCTTTTGTCCGAATGTCTTTTTACCGTCGCTCCCTGCTGGCGCCACCGCGCTTGTGCATATGCATCACTCATCATGATTCTTCCCAGTTCTTCCCACTGTCTTCCATGTCCCCATCACTCGTAAAGCCGATCTCAATGTGCATAACGATACACCCCAAGAGTATTCATGTTCAGATCCCTTTCCTCCTAGCTTCAGATTCTGTGAATTTCCTATCCCTTTCTGCTGTCAATATTCCTACCAACGCCTATGGCAACGTCCCTAATGATCTTCATCTCCTTTTGTCCACACGATCACTATTCCTTTCTGCCAACACTTTCTCTTGGCACTCTCGTTGCTGTGGTACTTCCGCCTTCGTTCAATTCAATGCTCGATTATGCTTCTCGAAACCAACAATCACTACTCCATGAGCATCACGAGAGGACCAGTATCATACACAGACCTCCTCCCTACGAGTCACCCGGTTGCGATCACCTCTAGCGATTCCTCCCGACCGGAAGCCAGTCAGCAACAAGCATCAGCAACAGCAACGTAGCCTGATCATAAGCACTTCCGACGTATCTCTCTGTGGTTTAGTAGTGCGGTATTTACGCGTGAAGACACTCGGATTGAAAGCGCACAGCCGTGTGCGACATGCTCGCACGAACAATCAAATTTGCTGACTACTACTTTCCATCTCAACACCATTACCATCAGTTCGACTCTGACGCAACTGTCAGCCTAGCGAGCAGCTATCAGAAACTCGACGGAATGCTACGCGTCGAGTGATTTTCGCTTCAAGCGCTGTGTAGCAGGCAGTATGTATTCGAGATTCGAGTCTTGGGTGCGGGCTTGTCGGCGCTCCGAGTAGCAGTCGCACTAGGCGGGGAGCGGTCCATGTACCTTCGCGTGGCATCTCCGGTCGCAAACCTTATTTTCGAACCCTCTACCCAAATTAGGCACCGGCTACGGTAATACCTTCCCTGATTGGTCAACAACATTACCACTCCGATTGGCTCTCGTTCTGCACCCCAATCTTCCTCTCCATTCCCCACTGAGCAAGAGACGGAAATTGGAATCTCGCCATTCTTCACAATTTATCCTGAAAACGAGTTCGGCTTGCCTCGCTTGATGGAGGAATTTTACTGTGCAACAATGCCGATCGATCAGGTCCAGATAGGATGATATTTGCTCCCACTCTTCAAACTCTGGTTTGGCAGCATGCGCGCTCTGTGCATACCGGTCTCGCAGCGGACACATATCGGTCTTCACGCCCTCACATCTACATAAGCCTGTCAGAATGAGGCAGTAATCGTCCGTTCGTCGCAAAGTTTATCCAGGTGTGCATTAGCACACCAATGTCATATCTGCTTCGGTAGGCAATGATGTGGGGCGTTCGGGAGCAGGAGGACACTGTCGCATTCAGTTTATCTGACGTATTGCCCAATATCCTCGGTTTTCTGACATAACTGGACATTCGAACATCTGCTTACGACCTCGATGCGCCCTGAAATGACGGCGGGCGGCATGTGCGTGAATCATAATTTATAGAACTACTCTAATACCGTTCTATTTTTACAGGTGAACAGGAATAACACTCATTAACCAGAACCTTCTTCATCTATCCGCAGGAAAGGCGAGCCCGAACCTAATACTTAAGGGTCTCATGGTCAAGCAAAGCCCCCGGGGAGCGCCTACTGAATCGTATTGATACGAGAGCGACTCGGAATCGGAACGAGCCCTGACAAGTCTCGCTTTCGGGACGTGTTCCGCCACCAAAGCAGTCACGATAATCCTCTCGGCTTGAGTGTCCCGTCCCGGCTTGTTTGCTGCGAAAGTTGTTCCACAGCTATAAAACCGTATTCGGCGTTGCAAATAGTATCAGGTGCAGCGATACTGGCGCATTCTCAGGATCATTTAGCATCACGTCGGCTTGCAGAAACTGTATACTTGCAATGCAAAAGCTGCAAGGTAGAAGCTACTTTTACTTTAATGTGTTTAGATCGTTTGCGAATCCAGAAAAACACTCGATATGTTGTGGTGTTCGAGCACGTTCGTCGATCCGGGAAGAGACTTCGACATGCGTTATAGGTGTGAATGCGAGGAATCGTCGAGCGGAAGGTTTTCTGCCCGCTCAAGAGCCCTAGATTCGCCGACATTAGCAGAGCAGACGGTGTTTGCTATTCTAGTATGTCATCATTATACTCCTGATAGAGGTGTTTTAGAGACGCCACACTGTTTACCGTATCTAGGCCTTGCGCCCACAAACCAAAAATATCCTCAACGCCTTGTTTCGGTGAGTCAAAATGACTATTTCTGTCCTCGGAGTATGTGATCAAATGTCGGTGTCGGGAGACAAAAGACGGGAGTTGGTCTGTCTTCAGAGACCAGAAGGTTTAAGAGATTTGGAGAGGATCACAAAATGATGTCCTCGGAAGGAAGAATTGTCTCTTCTAACGCGCGCAGCGGGTTTTCATTACTCTAGTCTTCGCGCGTATGCTGCCGCAGTGACATCTGATGCGATATGGAATTCATAACACACACTACGGAGGTCTGGTGGCACATAGTTCGCTGCTTCCTCGGAGTGGAATTCAAACTTGTACTTGAGAACCCAGGACCGTTTAGTACAAACGTTCGATTTTGAATGTGACTTCGGCAGTGGGAGTGTCATCATTTAAAGCACAGTTCTTCTCTCATATAGAAGATCGATCACCATTCCCAGTGAAAGAGTTTTGACAAAACAAGAGCTCAGATGACCGTGACTGGTCGCGACTATGTGACGGACAATAAATTCCTTACGAAGTCTGCGGTCCAGAAGGACACCCTTGTTTAGGGGGGTTATCTTTCCGTGGCTTCAGGATGAATGAGGGTGAATGACAGCTTTGCGGCTTCTAAAATGTTAGCGGAATCAATCATTTGCTGGGCGGAGTCTGGGGTATTTGACGACGAGACTTGTTACCGTGTGTTGCTAGCTTGGTACACGTCCAGACGCCGTTCGGGCCACCTCTCCTATCGAAATTGAATCGATAATAGCACTCGTCAGGCAGGACTTAGGAGCTTTTGCCTCATTCAAATATTCGACGATAAGGATTTAGCGGCGATTGCGTTCTAGTGCCAAGCCAGCATCGGATGAACGATCACCGTTAACGCGATGGTATTGCAATAGCGAGGTCAACACCACTTTACTTGGAGATGTAATACTATAATTCATCCCGGGGCTGGGTGTCTTCTGCCGCATCGGACTGGGGGTTTTGCGACGGGGAATCCGCAGAAATCTCCGCTGTAGATGTCGATCCAGCGTTGGCTAGCACGTTGGCATCCGCAGTGGCAATCCGAGATTTAATTTTGCCTTCCTGTGCGAGCTTTCGTGCGAACCTAGCAATTTCTGCATCATATTCCTCCCACTCCGGGATTTGTCGTGCTCTGGATAGCTTAGGCTCTTTCTATTGAGGGAGCAATGGTAAGAGATTTAGAAAAGAATGCACACATAGAGTGCTTACAGTCAGGGGGTTTTGACACAAGTCGATGGTCTTCGCTCTGTCAAGACGATCCTTGCTACCTGTAGTATCGAGGGAAGTCAGTACCCATTGGGAGCTCATCGAAGTAGGGCCATACACCACGTTTCACACTAAACAGATGTCAGTTTATTGAGATAGACCAATAGCAATGAGTACGTACCCATAACCAGTCCTCATGAAGTGAGTACTAGATAACCATTTTTTTAGATACTCAGGAAAATTCAAGAATGTAGACACTCACAATTGGAACCTCTCGTTGCAGGTTGTTGGGCAAATCTAAACGCGAAATCCAGCAATCATGCCGTCTAATAGTCACGAAAATGTTTACCTTGATCGAGGTTTGCAAGTGAATTGGGGTCTGCAGACAGGGCTTGATATTGGCCACGAAGAATATCCCCGGCCGCAATCTAACAGTCGGTGAGATGGATACGAAGTATTTTCATGTACAGCCACCAACCTGCCGGAATCGTACGAGATCTACGACATATAACGCACTGGAACCAGTCAGGGCGTGGGAGGCACTAAAGGTATTAAAACCTACCTGATGTGATATGGTCTTCCCTGTAAAAAGTCCTTCCAGTATCCTGTCTTCCAGAATCTGAATCCTTCCATGTCGTAATTGTCATCGCCCATGGGGGTGTATCCATACGGTGCTCCGTGCAAATCCAAATCGACCAACTCCTTTAGATCTGCCCTAACGATTTGGTCCGCATCGACGAAAATGACCTTCTTGAGGTCCATAGGGAACAACACATCCAAGAACAAGATCTTGTACGCCCAGATAATTCTTTGTTTCTCTTTCTGAGCTCTCAGCCATGATGGCCACTTATATGTAACCAGTTCGTACTGGAAGTTGTAAGCTTCGGCCAAATGTGGAATAAATTCCTACAAGGTATGAGCAAAGCGGAGGGACATAAACGCACGAAAGCTTACCAGGAAGGAAGGAGAAAGGAAATTTTCTATGAACCAGAACTTGACAGTGCTCTTAGTGTTCCTTAGGACACTCAGGATCATGATGGAGACGAAACGCTGCGCCACGTTAGCGACAAATACCATCCAGCCATTCACAATATAGCCTACCTCGTACAGGAGGCCAGATGCAACGGTAAAAATGTTGATTTCTGCTTGCTCATCTGCCGGAATGAGGCTATCCTCCGTAGTAGAAGTGAAGATAGATTTGAGACTAGGAAGATAGTCAGTGATAATCAAATGGAAGGGAAATTGGTGCACCTGTCCATGATGCTTCCGAATATTCCGCCGTCCTCCTCATCTTCATCGTCTTCGGCCAAAACGTCAGCCCTTTCCATTCCCTTCTTTCTCCTTAGCCTAGGGTATAGGGTCAACCCTTCAAAGCTTGTCACCGTTATCCCGTCTCCAACCTCTTTAACGGAAGGACTGTCCCATCCTTCATTTCCAACGCTTTCCATCTCGAAAATGTCTCGCCCTCTACCTTCCCTAATACCCAGACGGAAAACGCCAGGTTTAGCCTTGAACTGGAAGTATCCGAGATTTGCGACGACTTGAGTGTCATCGATGGGCACAGTGGCGTCAGGCTTGCCGCTAACCAGTTCTAGTTGCACACCACGAGGGGGGGCATTGGTGAGAGTATCTCTGGCATGGCCTTCAATGACGAGATAATCCAATTCGAAAATTGCTTCGACCGCTTCGTCTTCAGGGGCCAGGTTTCCTAATTGGATGTTATCCAAATCATACAAAGCTTCCCGTGGTCGAACAAGCCATGAAGAAGGCGCATCCATTGCCAGGGTGTATATAGGTTGGGTAGGAAGGCCCTCGAAAACTATTTCGGCCAGCACTTCCTCGCTTGAATAAGGTTAGAAGAGTATGGCTAAGAATCAAGGAGAACATACCCTTCGTCATTGAAAGACAAGGCTGGACGAAGGTTATATCTGAAAAACCTCTTCAGCGGTACCTGGGGTCTTGGTTAAGAACGTGCTGCGTCAGGCGAAGGAAACGCATTACTCACATCAGTATAGGGTGCTGGATTCAGATGGACCTCAATATGAATATCGGGAATATTCGACAACCACTGTGAAGGTTCACAAATGAGCAACGCCGGTTTTCACTCTTGTGTAAGTACTCACGTCCATTAGGCTAGACCATTTTTGTGCCGTCTCACTCAATGGATCAAGTAATACACCAATTTGGTATAAAGCAGTTGAGTTGTCTCCAAATTCGAAACAGCTAGGTGAATGTTAGAGTGAGGACAGAGTCAAGGATGAACACGCACGTATATTTGCCTTCTAGTGTTCTATAATTTCTCTGCCTCGGCCTTTGGGACCTCTCGAACAAGCCGACCTCACTAGGGTCCGGAAGTTGTATCGCGGCAATGAACGAGGATGTCATTGATATGACATGGGCCAAACTTGTTCTACATATGGAAGCGAAGTTAGGTCAGCTAGGTCAGATATGTTCGGTTGAGAAGCTAACCTATCCAAAGTATTCAGATCGTTTCTCACGTCCTCTAACGCTTCCATCACAGGCTGGACCCTCTTTCGCAACTCATAGGACTGCAGGGCCTTGAAGTCGTCGGTGTGGAAGTCGTTCGTTCCCAGAGGTGCGATCACCTACGTATTGGTGCCCTCAGTAACAAGTATGTAAGATGAAATCGGTACTCACCCTCCCGTTAACAACAACACCTTTCTCACCTGGTTTCACGTTTATTTCTGACAAGATCTCACGGCCCATCTCAACATATTTGGTGTGGTTCGCATAGTCTAGACTCGAGGGTCTCATTCCTCCGAGCACAGAACGCAAGTAATCCGGTTGAGTGAGAGGCACCTGCTCGCTCGAGTCGGACTCCTCAACTCCATGACCCAGTGCACCCAAAAGCATCTGCGGGGACTTCGTGCCCAGTTCCTCATTCAGGATCAAGTGCGCAAACAACGCGGAAACCGGGGGTGATTTGAGGGTCTCGGGAATTTCTGCTTTGACCGGGTTGTGAATGAAGGAGACACGCGCCATTGTATTGTCTTTCTGAATCTGTCATCAGAAGTGTTCTTAGTGACCGAAATGACAGACTCACGATGCTTAACAATGCCTCTTTGGCGAGATCCAGTCCATCTCGGGAGTTCAAGTCGGCGATAACATACATAGTGAGTGGCGTAGCTTCCTCAGACTCTGCAAAAGTGGTATCTCAGCACGTAGCTGCGGACAAGAGACGTCGTGCCTCACCTGGGTATACAAAACCACTGTTTGAAATTTGGAAGCCTGATCGTCTGGTAACCTCTGGCAGGTTGACTAGCTTGAGCTTATCGTTGCTCGGTGGGACGATATACTTGTTCCTTCTCGTCGCGGTGGTCGGCAAATCATAGAAATAGGTGGACATTGAGAAAGGCTTTTCTGGATCGACTTGCTCATCCAGGGATGGAGGACTGATACGACCTTCATATAGCTTGTAAAGGTGCCGATGAAGTGAGTACATTGAAGCATTGTTGAAGAAGTTGACGTACAGCTTCCTGCAGGTGTTGCAGATGAGTTCTGAGGTCGACTTGCATTTGTTGAAGGAAATTCTGTAAAAGGAAAAAAAACTGAGCAACTGAAGGTATTAGGTGGACAAGAAAACCCCACATCGCTCATATCAAAGTATTTTCCGTTCAAGAAAGCATAACCCTGACCCAGGCCAGGTCCCTCCAAACCCAAACGTTGAGCATATGCCCGGGCCTTCTCTATAGAGGATTCAACGTTGGATACGGTTTCGTCTCCTTTGGATGAACCCGTCAGAATAGCGTTGAGGTCGGGGCCTTTCTCCTCTGACTCTGCTATTAGCTCGGCATATGCGCTTCGAATAGTATCCCAGTTGACTGAAGGGGGCTGATGATGGGGCGGTACCTGTAGCTGTGAGATCTGCATAGAGCTGTTGTGTAAGAAAGCGTCCCATGCACGTAAAATGCGACAAACCTTTTTCAAGAAATCCATCGTTTTCTTGCGTCCGTGGTTCTGAACTAGATAGTAGAAGAGCCGGGCCATTTTGGTACCTGAAGCCACGTCAGCAATGGACCGTACAAATCAAACTTTCAACTAACTTTCGTCCGACGGTGAACCTATCAACGGTGCGACACCCCATCTGAAAGGGAAATTCCTTTGAATGATGTTCGAGATAGCACCAGCAATGAAGTTGAGAGTACTAGTCTGAGAAAGGTCGACTACGAGTACCACATTGAAGAGATTCAACTTCACAGAAGGATACTGTCCGGGATAGAGAGGACGTAGTATCTGAGAACAGGCATGGTCAGCGCGATTCAACGATACGAGCAGACTGACTTACCGCGTGTAGCGAAGGTTGCCACCCGGAGTACCTAGAGACCATTTAGTCGCATGATCTCAAACATATGTATCATTCGGAAATACCTCTTGTCCGACTCAAGGTCATTCCACCAGACAATCACCTTGCCACCTTTATCATCACCGCTCTCTATGCGGTCACTGGCGTCTACCAACCCGTCTGTGACAGAATTGCCGCCTTCAGTCTGCGCAGCCGCGATTTTCGGATGTGTGAGCAAGTCTACTGCCTGCCCATTGCTCAGCCATGGACTTTGATTATCGTTAATCGGTCCGAGAGATGTCAAAGTCCTCAATATCTCACGCTCCTTCTTGAGGAGTCTCAAGAGGCCGAACGGATTGATATCCGAGTCACTGACTGTGATACCGTTCAACCACATGGCGTTAAAACCTCCTTGTACGAGAAGCTGATTTGCGTGAAGCTCTTCTTCCACAGCCGCTGCTATGGGTATTCTCGGAGTTGCAGACTGAGGATTTCCAAATAAAGATAGGTACTTGGGGAAGTTTTGCGAAATATCGGATAGGATTTTGATGGGGTTGGTATCGGAAGCGTCATGGATTAATTGCACAACCTGAGCACCTAAAGTGGCGAGGTGAGCTTTCTGCTGTTCTTCGTCCAAGCTCTCGGCGCCTGCATCGGAGGTGGAGGTAGGTTCTGGATACGCTCGTATCAAGTTGAGGATAGGATCCTCCTCTCGTGGAATGTCGAGGTCTTCTGAGTTAGTTTTGTCCTCTTTAACTCCTGCCTGTAGTGTTTAGTGTATGCCATCGATGAACCAAGGACTTCTTACCGTTACTGGACACATGTCTATCGTCCAGAGCCAGATAATCCATCTTTTTCAGATCTAAAGCAACACTGTACCCGGACAAGTAAGTCTTCGAAGAGGCTTCCTTCGGGGGGACATGTCTGAGAATGTATTCCACCAGTGGCATGCCATTTTCCGTCTGAGCCAGTTTGTACAGGTAGTCGTGAAGTTCGCGGAAATTGGGAGAATTCAGCGACGCGTATAATATCGCGGTACGTGGTGGATGGTGGCTATTGCGGGGTTCAGGGTAAATGTGGTCGAAGGGAAGCACTTCGGGCCTGTTATACGTGCTATTGGTGACAGTCAGCAATATCATACACAAAGCCATAGCACCTCGAAGCATACCTCGAGGAAGAGGATTTCTCTGTTGGATCTATCGTTTCTACTCTCGCTAGGTGTGCCAACGTCTCCACATCACAAACTATGGTTCCATACCAATCCACCCAAGAACCGCAATCAATTTGACGACCTTGATTGGCTATATGATAATGGTGATAAAAGGCTTGAATCTTGGGTGTAGCAGCATGCAGTGCCAAATTCATCTCGAATGACGAGAGGGCCGAGGCATCAGGCAGAAAACTATTGGCAACTGCAACTCCCAAAGAGCTTCCATATATAGCTTCAGGCGCGGTGTTCGAGAATAGTTCAAAGGTGCCGGGAGTGGTGATTGTGTCGATGAATGGGAAGAATGAAGAGGGTGACTCTAAAGCAACAGTCTCTCTAGGCAAACTTTGAGTCTGTGTCAAAAACAGAGCCAAAGACTACGCACATTACTTCGACCAGAAATGGTGGGGCAGGCCATGAAGTCCTCAGAGAGACTTTTACAGGAGGCTGAGGCGCTGCGAAAGCCGACGAGGTGAACAAAAGCAACCAGGGCAGCATTACGCTGTCGGTTTGAATTGAAGGTTTGTGCTGATCCCTGAGTTCGAGTCACAAAGCGAAGAGAGTGAAGAACTCGTAGGATCTAGAACGAACGGAATTGTAGCTATATTAGCGTTGGCGGTTTGCAGAATATCATGAAGACACGTCAATGCGAGTAACGACACGTCGGTCCAGGCGCTTGAAGTGATGAGATGTCACGTTCTCCCTTTCCCTCTTACCTTCATCTTCTCGAGATATATGTGGACTAGTTCTCAGTTAACATACGTGGTCAGGGATATGGAAGGTAAGAAGTTGTTTCTGGAATGCAAGGCCCGCTGAAGACATCAAGGTTCAAAGATCCGGTTGTTCAAGGGGTATTCATACCTTGCGTTCAAGACCGGAGCTCTCAAAACAGAACTTGAACAATCTTCTTGACTATTTTCCTCGGCGCTCAAGTTATTCGTTTTCTTTAGATGGTGATTTACTATTAACGGGAGTTACCGTTCCACCATCACGCTTCCATGCAGCCGCAGCTATTCTACTTCATACCATCGATGGGTGAGACATCTTCGAAGTTACGAGCTGAGGAAGACGACCAGAAAACTCCGCTACCATCTCAATTGGTAAAGGACGACGACGAACCAAATCCGCAGAGCCATTCTGGTTGTTCATCGGACGATGCTGGTAAACCATCACGCGAAGTTCAAGGTCAACCAGAAGACGACAAAACGGTGACTAGATCCCTACTGTCTGAGGAAATGAAGAAAAAGTATGTCATGTTGTAAAGAAGCGTCGAGCTGGGGCTGACCGAAAAGTTGAGGCTTTTTCAAGAGGTCGCTCGTAACATGTCGAATAATTTCCACGAAAGATTGAAACGGGTTGGCGACATGGAGGATATATCAGAATCCAGAGACTACACCTACCAACAGGCGCGAGAATCGGCACCTGAATTTGCGCAGAGGATGGATGGGTACGCAGGATCGTCTCCATTCTAGCCAGTATCTTATTCCTTGCACTCAGCGGCATGATAGCAATTGAAGGGCTGTTCAAGGATGCGGCCAGTCTTTTTCAAGGCGTAATCGTTAAGGAGCTTTACGAAGCAGGAGTACGCGCAGAGGATGCGGGCCTCCGAACATCAGCAGATAGACCACCCAAACCTCTTCCCGCAGTTCCGGTACCGACAGCAATCGTGCTCTCAAAGCCACTTTCCTCACTCCAAAATACTACCATCGATTTATCAGGCAAAGCTTCACCCTGTCGGTTTCGCTTGATCGATTGTGCTCAACTCGTACATGAGGAGATCCTACAAGTTATCGAGTACCCTGATCCTCAAGACATAGCATACGCTGCAATCTCCTACATCTGGCGCGGCGTAATTGGTCCTCCAGCATTGTCTTTCGCCACAAACGGGACGTTTGCTGTGAAGGGTGCTGAGGACGGGGACCCGGTCAGTATCGATGTCCTCCTCCATGCGTGCAAAGCGGCACTCCTGAAGGACATACCCCTACTTTGGCTGGACCGTCTATGCATTATCCAAACCAGCCGAGACGACAAAGTGTGGCAGATTCAACGAATGTATCGTATTTATGCGGAGTGCGCAGAGTGTTTTATTCTTCCGGGCGGTACAAGAAGGTTAGTCTCGCTGGAGGAGCCAACGATGTGGATACATCGAGGATGGACACTGCAAGAAGCAGTCGCACCTCGATCAGCCAGCGTTGTGATCCAGTGGGAACATGGCGATGGATCGTTTGGTAATCCAAAGCAGCGTATGGGAACTAGTGGCGTTATTGAGGAGATTGTTCCAGGGCAGTCTGCCTACATCCTACTCACTTCTCTGGTCAACGCCAGTATCGCTGAAAACGTAGAATTTCGCGTGGCCGCCCCAGGTACATATACTGGCCGCCCAGTCGACGTTACGATTCGGATTTTCGGCAACGACGAGGCTGGCTGGCGCCACGCTTTTGTACTTTCAGCGGCGTTGAAACCTGTCGATGATAAGGTCGATCCCAACGGCGACAAGAAAAGGACAGCCATTTGGCGGAGTGCCCAGATGAGAACCTCTTCACGCCCGGTGGATATGGTGTTCAGTATAATGGGCTTGTTCGGGGTGACACTGGATCCTCGGGCATTCAAGGCACACGACCGTCTGGGTGCTACCATAGCTTTGGCCAGGGAGATTCTGGACCAAGGTGGATCACCAAATTGGTTCGCAATATCCCTCGCTTTGCCTCACAATAACGACATTCTCTCCTTTCCTATGTTTCCCGAAACCAATGAAGCCGGTGCTGCGATATACGAGGTCAATGATGAAAGAGTGGAAGCTGCCGAACTCATGAAAGATGTTGATGGCTGGCTCGGAGTAGAAGGGATTCCTGGGGCGACGATGGACGAGGCTGGATTCTTGACCATCAAGATGAAGTCTGTCCCTGTGCGGTTCACGGGGAGGTTTCATGCTTCTTCTGGTTCTCGGCAGTCCTATGACACGCAGCTTCTACAATACCATGACCTTCATCAACCACCGTTTATGACAGATCAAGACGGGCGGATCTGGGAGACTTTGGGCAACGATCAACAAACGAAACTCTATGTGGTCCTCCTTGGACGTATGCATACGCAATCTGGAACACGGTACTTCGATCCACAGACCTTGTTGAAAGGAGTATTACTTTTGCAATACGCAGAAGGAAAGTTCAGGAGATTTCGTGGCAATTCAGGGTTTGTTTTCAATAGAATGTCGTACAGGTTAGATGGATGGAGAGATCGAATTTTCACAATCTAATTATCACTACGTTCTTTAGCTTTGGAAATTTGTCGAAAGTATACTAGTAAAGCCCCGTGATTTTGCATGACGATGATGTCACTGTAAACTCTTCAGCCCAACTTCGAATCCAAGCGACTTGAAGCTTGACTTAAACTACAACCATCTCGACATCATGCCCTCAGCACTGGTTCTTATTGCAGATGGAACAGAAGAAATGGAATTGTGTGTTGCTCGTTCTCTTTCTTCGTTTTTAGGGTCCACTCAGCATCCTTTTCCAGCACGATAACTTATGATACTCTTGTTCGCGCAGGCATCAAATGCCAATCAGCTTTCGTTCCGAGCAAAGACGCGGGAAACCTAGGTACTGTCAGCCCTCCAGCAGTCAAGGGCTCAAGAGGAATCAACATCTTACCCGACACATTCTTTGAACCATCGGGTTGTGGTCCTGTACATGACACAAAGGCCTATTTACTTGCACGTCTCTCTGATCACTAGCCCAGGATAAATTCGATGCTTTCATCATTCCCGGAGGTGCTAAAGGTGCCGAAACGATGTCAACCAACCCCGATGTCCAGGTTTTGGTGCGCAAGTACATTGAACAGAAGAAATGGGTTGGAATGGTCTGCGCAGGTGTGTTTTCAAATTCTCAGGCGACTCATCTGTGTAACGCTAATTTCGACATGATGTCAGGCAGCCTGACTGCTTTGACTTCCGGTTTGCCCAGCCAACCGCTGACATCGCATCCTAGTGTCAAATCCCAACTCGATGGAAGTTCGTGAATGCCTATGCCTTAATCAGAATCCAAACCCAGATAACATTGTCCGCAACTAGGTTTTACTTATTCCGAAGACCCCGTAGTTGTGTCAGGTAATCTTGTTACAAGGTTAGCACGAATGAACTATACATCGTAGGATTCAACGCTAATCTTGCAACGTGTTCTAGTCGTGGACCTGGTTCGGTTCAATAACTACTCAGCTCCATTCATCCCTTGCTGACCTATTCTCCTCCAGGAACTACATTCCCATTTGCGCTCACTCTTGTTGAACTTCTTTGCGGTAAAGAGAAGCGTGCGGAGGTTCAGAAGCCCATGGTATTTCCTCCTGGCACACCTTGGTAAAATGAAGGCGATAAAGTGGACATTACGACGATCCTAGTACAGCGTCATTTATTTTTTGTCTGATGTACGATGTATATAAGCGTTTTTATACTCAGCGAACACAATAAAAGGAAAATGGTAAAGCTCAGCTGGTGATTTTTAGGCGCCCTTGCATGCGCTAAGTGTTTCGTAGGGTCGAACCACCACGACAAAGAAGAGCTCCCTATCCTTTTGTATACATCATGCATCAACGTCAACTTCCAATGGTGCGTCTACCAGACACTTTCAAAATCTCAACCCTAGAACACGCCTTGGATTTCAGGTCCTTCTCCAATACCTTCTTGCCAATACGCCTTGACGCGTCATTTCAAGTGCAGATTTTCTCTAACCGGAGGCGGCAAAGTTGATGGAGTAAAGCAGTGTTTTGAAGCAGGGCCGAGTCAGTTTGGTGAGCCATTCTACTATCCTGACATGTTATTGTACATTAATACACAGGCTAGGCAGATCATGATTCGATATCATCGTCTCTTTCTCTGGATTCATGTAGTTGCATGAGCTATACTTCCAATGCTCAACACAGGCTTTTCAACTTCAAGCATCGAGTTTCAGCACGCCTTTCTTTGATGGTCACCTAAGTCGGTCAAATCCATGTCGCAGCCGTGTTTTCCCCATTCGATGAAGCCTTGAAGTTCGTTTGTGAGGAAGCTATGGGTGTAGGGGCTACAAGTGAAGTCTTCCTTGAGAAAGGGATATTGTTATACCTGTTTCTAAGTCATGGCCTCTACTGGTGGTCAATTCCGCAAAATACCGTTATTATTCCGGTCAACTTGGCACACGAACGCGTATGCACCTCGCGGCTTCGTTCGCCTTTTGGTTTGGAAGGCCTCGATGTAAACGTGGGTCCACTAGCCCCCGATGAAACTTCAATTTGATGCTCACCTTTTCCACTAGGGACTCGAGGTGATGGAGGCGGAGTATCTCCATATCAATACCCGTTTGTGGCGGACTTAAGTTTTGACGATTGTATCACGTCAAAATTCAAGGTTTGACGCCGACAGTTATGGGCCCTTCAGCCCGGACGATATAGGAATCAAGATGAAAGGCTAGGTCCTGTTCAATTACCTCAGGCACGCCTCGATATGCCTTCTGGCTTCTGTTCGTTATGGTGTCAAGGACCTTGGTCAATTGTGAGTCCATGTGCAAGTTGCGGTACCAGTCTCACAAAAGTAACGCGCTGATACAATCTGATAGTGGTGATCCGAGGTACCAAGCTGCCAGGAGCACCAAGAACGTATCATTGTAATTCCATAAACCTCTGCAATTGATTAATTTACCAGTATTATATCCGCCTTTACTGCGCGACACAAGAATGGTCATAATTTCGCTTGCAGGGAGCCAGCCTGTCTTCGACCGTGACGATGGTGGTTTGCACAACACCTTGGGATTTAGGATCTATGACAGGCAGGTGGGTGACGTCTCGCAAAGAAATGAACATCAACACAGTTGATTTCGTGATGTAGCTTGCCTGCGGCCTGCCATGTGATGGCTTGATAATGAAATACAACCTCTACTCACCCCCTTGAAGAAACTGTTCGGCCCATCGATTCCCCCTCGGAAATCCTTTCGTCAGAATATGCCGGAGTTGTTCACAAAACCAACTTCCTCTTAACCACCACGATCCCTAGACAGGCGTTATATGTCTGGTCTTACGACTTTCCGGATCCAAGATCTTCCTGTTGAGCTGGAACGCTCGATCTTTGAGCTGGCCGCCAGAGTTCACCTCAGCGATGCGCCCAAGCTGGCTCTAGTCTCTCGCACAGTCAGAGAGTGGTGAGTTCATCGGTACTCGAGGTTGTCCCGACTGAAGACTGACGATCATGATATCGCCTGTTTATCCACTATTCAGGACTCAACCATTGATATACGAGATGGTCACCCTCGGCGCAAATGATGCTCAATTATTTTTACGAACGATGGAAATGTTACCCTCATCTTTCTTTGAACAACATGTCAAGCGACTTTGCTTGACAGTTTCCATCGACCCCGTGGATGCTGCACGGATACTGCAGGTCTGCACGGGAGCAACAAGCCTAGCTTGTTGGGTTGATTTTCGACATTCTCAGCTTCCTGTCTCAATTACGGAACTTCTCGCGCCGTTCTCTCTCCGGAGGTTATCTATTGAAATAGGTCATTTTTTGGATTTGTCGTTGGTCAATCTTAGGTGGTGTTCACAGCTTTCCCACCTCGACCTTCGTCTGTGGGATAGCCAGGACACGCTTCACATCCCAGGGTTGCAGAACTTACCATTGTTGACCCATTTGGCAATCTATCTGGGTCAATGGGAGTCGGTCGTTGACATCGGAGCGATTTTGTATAACAAACCTTCGCTCAGGGTTCTATGTCTCGTCATTGATGAAGATCAGGACATGGACACTGAACGACCAGCGCCTAGTGATCCACGCGTGGTTTACATGCCTCGCCCAGAGCCTGTACCAGACTGGGAGGCGCCGTATCGTGGTTTCCCGGACACATTTAGGTTGGCGGAAGAAATAGTCGCGAGACAAATGGGTGTGGTGCAGACGTAGCCGGAAGTTGGTCGCTTTCATTCATCATGTTATCGATAGATTTTAGCAGATCAAAATAGTTATCCGAACGCTAGTCCTTGGTAAAATTAAACCATAATTGCTAAATCGCTGAAGGGAAAAACGTTGGAAATTTCACAGTCCTGCACGAAGTGAGTCAAGATTACTCACAAAGTTGCATCACTTGCGTCTTCTCGTCTTCTCCAAGAACCTAATTATGTGTTTCACCACCTCGCTGCTTTGTTCCTGTTGTACCCAATGTCCAGCACCCTCGATCAAAACAAAGTCTTCGTCATCCATACGCTCACAATTCTGTTCGCGCATTAACTCTGCCGCCCCCGGAGACTGATATGTACCCCAGTCTTGCCTGCCCGAAATAAACATGGCAGGCACTGTTATACGTTTGCCTGAAAATACCTTCAGGTCCTGCGACCAGGTCGGATCGGTCATGCAACGATACCAATTCAATCCCCCCTGGAATCCAGTTCTCGCATACTCCTGGGTATAAACGGCGAGCTCGTCGTCGGGTAGCCACGCTGGAGTAGCGTCATCATTTCCATCACGAGTGCTTTCATCTCGGTTTTCAAGGCAGCTCGTTACAGCTTCAGGCATAGTTTCATTCTGAAGCATGATATAGTAACGCGGCATAGCTGCTAAATGAACCGCAGATAGAGAAGGCAAGCGATATGGGACGTTTCCTTTCCAGTCCGCACTCTTGGCATGGAAGTAGTGTCGTAAGAACGAGTGAAGGCTGCCTGGTGGATTTAGCATCTGTTCGTTCGCCTCCGGGGAAGAAAAGTACAGGGTGTAGTGTTTCCGCGGAGGAGTCAGATTACCGAGTTGCTCGCGAAGCGAGGCAACCATAGAGCCTAGCGAGGGGACTTCGCTAGAGGTGGCGGCCGGTAAAGACGGTGGCCCAGGGAATGGGGCACTCATCATTACGACCGACAAGAACAGGTCAGGCCGTATTAGGGCACAATATCCTGCTACCAACGACCCAAAATCATGGCCGATGATTGCTTCTGCGGAATCGTGACCGAGACCATAGACCAAGGCGACAATGTCTTTCACGAGGTTTAGCATACGAAACGGTGAAAGGTCGTCTTCAAACCGAATCTGTTCCCCGCGCCTGCTGGTCTTCGACGCCGTCCGGCCATATCCACGCTGATCTGGGGCGACTACGTGGTATCCGGCTTCGCACAAAGGAAGCAGGACTCTTCGCCAGGAATAGCATAGTTCAGGAAACCCATGGAGGAGAATTATGAGAGGCGGCTGTTCTTGACCCTGGAATGAATAAGAGGTGGTAGTTTTCGGTACAGCTTCGAGGATGTGGTACTCTAAATCGTCCAGCTGGAGACATCTTGTGCGAACATCGGTGGTAGGAGTGGACTCTGGCCACCACCCTGGATTGACCTCAGTCATTTCGTTGCAAGGTACAGATGATGACAGGGTGAAGGCAACCTGGGAAAATCTTCCGGGACAAACGGATAATCGGCCCTACTTACCGGTACTTCGCGGTGGCAGTTACGTTAGGCGGCATTTGTAAACAGTTCGTAACCATTCTCAGCTAGCAGCAATTCACCGCCGACCGAATTCCTTTGGATTCCATACACCACTGTGAACTTTTCTCTCTTCTTATGACGCACGGCGATTCCTCATGACCAAAGCCACGAAGCATGCCCTCACGGAGGCTCAGAAGATAATGTATGCATCGGAAAAGGCCACGAATTTTCGATGGATCTCAAAAATTATGGCTTCATATTCACCCCACGTATTGACCTCTTCAGACGTTGCGCCGGTGAATATTCAATCGGAACTTGCAGAAATAGGTATGTGACCCGCCTTGTATTCTGACAAAGCGGCTGAGCTCCGATATAGGGCAATTTACAGAACTTGCGTACAGCACTGTTCCAATCTCATTCATACTAGAGAACCTTGCTTCTTTAACGGTAGTCGACTTTCCTGTCGAAGGCTACGACGCTCTATCGGAATCCGTCCTCATTTCCGACTTTCGTGGCAAAGCAGCCGACCTTCACGGCTTTGTGGTGTATCGACAGCACACCAAGCAACTCGTCGTCTCCATTTCGGGTACATCAACTGCACTACAGGGCCTATACGATGTATGGACTTCCAAACATACTCACCCATCTAAGAAGGGCAAGGTTCATTCTGGATTTTGGGCTCTTTATAAAGGGATACGAAAGTTTTTGTTTGATGGTATTAGGAACGGGGCGAAGGAGCACCAAGTTGACGAGCTTGTAGTGACAGGTCATAGCATGGGCGGTGCGATGTCGTACCTCTTAATGCTAGACCTGTTGCGGTTGAACGACGTGGTATCTCCTGAGATGCCCCTCAAGCTAGTCGTCTTCGGAGCTCCAAGAGTCGGGGATGTCCAGCTAGCACAATATTGGGCAGAGCTAGTTCAAGATCGCAAACGGAATGGTCCCTTTCGCGAGTACTCGGTGAAAGCCTATAATGATGGTCTGTCCCTGCCTCATTCTTAGTCAATCCGGTGAAAACGGTGCTCATATCCTGCCAGGTGTTCCCTCACTGCCCCCTTTGACTCTGGGATACCGTCACTTCACGAGGGAGCCGATGTATTTCGTTCATGGTTGTCTCTATTGTGTCCCCGCGTCAGAATCCGAGTACTCTTTGTTTCGTGTCGACCGCACTGATTCAAAGGACGAATCACCGCCGGAACATCCGCGCGGAGGCCACAATTATTATAATGGACGGGACCAGGAACGATTTGTCCGACGCATGAATTGGCTCAACGATGTGTTGGGCAAGAAAGAGACAGATTGGCAAGACGCTTACAAGAAACTGGCCCAGAAGCATTTGCGACGATCCAGGTCAATTATATTTTCGAGGTAGTTCAACGTTAAGAGTGTGGTAATTATCCCTGAGCATAGTTAACTTATCATGTATCTACCATTGTAGTACACTGTATCGTGAAATTTTCTTCTAATAAGACTCCTAAGTAGACGCTGCATCCTTTCCATCTTGAACAGTGCTTTGATTGTTGGAAGTTCGTCGGAAGCTGGGAAATGACGCGACCAGACTTCTTCCCTTCCGTCATCATATGAAGATCCACAATGCTTTTCGGACTTCACCCTCGCGATGGAAACCCTCTCTATACACCCAGCAGTCTCGTCGACACGTCTCCCACACCACGTCAGACCGGTTCAAAATCCTGTTCTTAGGGAGAGACATGTTTTCCTGCACTGTTCTCCGACAGCTCTACGCTGCACCAGGTGCGACTCTTTTGCGCAAAAGCCGACATTTTTGAACAGCGTTCAATCGATAGCTAGATGTATGGCAAAATATTTCGATTGCCACGAACCCAGATGAAAGAATTCGGCGAGGAACCATGTTGGCACCTTGTGCGTAACCTACTTGTCGTTAACCGGACTCCAGTCACTAAAAATTCAGCTTTCAGCACCCTTGAAGATTCTTGCGGAAACTCTAGGCTTGCCAGTACACCTTATACCTCAAAAGAAATCCGAGTTTAAACACTGGGAGGTGTGTTTCCGACTCTGTTGGACCACAAGTATAACCCTATTCACCGATTGATCAGGTTCCAGAGCCTTTCTCAGACTTACATCAAGACTCGCCCTCGTTAAAACATGTCATTGTTACCGCATCATTTGGGAGAATTATACCTACTCGGATGCTCAACATGTTCCACCCAGACAGACGCTTGAACGTCCATCCCTCTTTATTACCTCAGTATCGTGGTGCAGCGCCTATCCAGCACACGATACTCAACGGAGACAAAGAGACAGGAGTGTGCATAATAGATATGTTGAAGCGTTCAGAAGGAATCGATGCAGGACCAATATGGGCAATGGACCGGATGGTATGCTTGCTGTCTTCATGCCCCCGGTCCTTTACTGAGCTCACTACCAGGATGTTCCTGAGGGCTCTACGTTTCCTTCACTAATGAGCTCCCTTGCTGCTTCCGGAGGGCAGCTACTGGTTACAGTACTTCGAGATATGCTCTCAGAGAAGGTGCATATCGAGAACAAGTCACCTCAAGTAATTGACTGGATTTCTTGTGCAGGCAATACGCAATGCTCAGTCTGAAGGCATAAATCCAAAACCTGCACCTCCAATAACATTCAACGACTCACTACTCGATTTTGCTTCGATGAGCGCGGACTGTATTGTTAGAAGACATCATGCTATTTCTCACCAGGTTAGTATTCCTCGATGTGGAATATACTTACTAAGATGGCTATAGAGATCCCTCACTGCCTACCTCTCTCCTCGACATACGGTGCAGATACACAACCCTGAAGTCGTTCAATCACCCCCGCACTTTGTGCCAACTATTCCTGGGCAAGCGTGTATGTCCAAACCAACGAAAGCCTTATTGATCCGCTGCGCTGAAGGAACTATCTTAAGTGTTCCTTTCCTAAAGCAAGACGGGAAAGCTTTGACTAGTGCCCTAGCTTGGTGGAACGGGGCACACAGCCTAGGATTGGTGAGGAGTAAACGAGTTCACTTCATCGGCCCAAACGGGTTCGACCATGGGTCTATGTAGTAGAGAAGGTGAGCAATATCAATGAATGTTTTGTGCTTTTACCTTACCAGTTCCAACTAACGTTATTTTTTACCAAGCTCAGTATACAGTAATACTTCTGTCATATCTAGGCACGAATCACTGAATAGCCACACACACATGGTTTCTGTAGCCCACCAGCCAACTGTTGCCAACTGAAGTTCTCCAACTGCGCAGTCGCTACGTCATCGAAAATCTATTTGGCGCCCGTGATGTACCATAAGTATCCTAAATCTACAGACCAAGCTGAAGCTCGGGATTACAACTCTATGACCTATTGATGCGTCACATATCTTAGCACGACTCCTCTCGTATCCACAGAATTTGCTATAAAAGCGTCGAATCGAATGAAGAGCCTTACATACAAGTCTTCCGAACTCAATAACTCGAATCATCAAAACACCAACAACAACCATGGGTCTTTTCAAATCCAACAACCATGTTCGTTTATTCGTTGTAATCTACCCTTGCATGATTTTAACACCCAGGCTACATTTCAGAAGTCCACCACTGCCCGCCATGACGAACCCATCGTCGGCGGCTCTACAGGTGCCGGTACTGGCATGCACCATGGAACTGGAACTGGTATCCATTCAGGCAGCGACATGCATACTGGTACTGGTATGCACCACGGGACTGGCATGCATCACGGCACCGGGGCTGGTATGACCCACACGGGTATGGCCAACGACTACACCTCCGATACTACCTCTGGACCTGGCCGTATGACGGGTAGCACCGGCATGACTGGCCACCGTGGAATGGATCCCGTAAGTGTAACTTCATCTGGTAATCTGCGGCTGAGTTGATGCTTATAATGATAGGTCGGAAACCACGATTACGGCGCCGGTGCCAACGACCCATACTCAGCTGCTGGCGTCGGGCACCACAACAATGCCATCCCACCAAGTACGGGCTTGCATGCTGGGACAGCGGGCGCTGGTGAGCGCCATGGTGGAGGCTCCATGACCGGAAAGATTGAGAAAACTATGGGCACCGTCCTTGGCAGCAACTCACTGAAAGCCAAGGGTATGCAGAAAGAACAGTGTGTACCTTGTAAAAATGTCTTGAGTTTCATACTCACACCATCAGGACAGGGAAGCTCAGGCGTTAAAGGTCCAAAGCGCAGAATTGGCGGAGGCTGAACGTCTTGAGAAGGAAGCCGCTATGCGCCGCGAGCGTGCAGTGGCTCATGGTGCTCATCCTGATAACAAGCATCTGGGAGCTGGACTTTACAACTGAGATAGTCTTTTAGCCAACTGTGTAGCATAGTAATAAGTAATCTGATGTACTAGTACTGTTACAGTAAATAACCATCTGTGGATTTTCATAATATGTGCGGTGTGACAACAACGTGATATGATATAACAAAGTCTTTCAAGTCCCATATAATGGTCGATCGTAAATATTAATGGCGTAAACTCTCGTGCTCGGTATAGGGCGGTGGTGTCGTTACCTCTTCAAAATTGGAGTGTGAGCCCGGGCCGCTCACTGGTAATGTCGGTAGCGTTAAAGTATAAAATGTCGATCCGGGATTATTCGGCGAGTAAGACTGAAGTTGAATGAACACCGTAGAGGATCGAGGCTCGTTTTGGGGTCGGGTATCTTGTGTCGCAGGTGGCGAGCTTGGTCCAGCCAAAGTAGCAGGTGGTTGAGATGTAGCTGTATCGCTTGGTCTTCTTTGGCTCGTCGTGTACTGCGCACTAGACTTTCTGTTCGGAGCAGGGTTTGAGTCCGGGGAAGGTGTAGCTGGTATTGAGACCTGTGATGCGGACCGCCAGTCGGGCGATGGGGGTACCATAAAAGGTCGTGGTATGAGAGGATCGCTATCTGGATCCGGTAGGTTTCGATATAGATTGAGAGGCTCAAACAATACTGGTGGATTCGACCGACGGTGTTTTCGTTTCATGCAACAGCGTGTGATGAGGTAGGTTGCGATGATGCTGGCTAACACGAAACCAATAACACCGATACCTATACCGATGGTGGCGAGTAGTGATAGCTCCGCTTTTGGCTCTTTCCGCTGAGCAAGCCCATAAGAACTCGATGAGTTTGAACCGCGGTAAATTCTGGTTGAAGAGTGAATTCAGATATGGCGGAATATAGATAAGACCGAGGGCTTACAAGTAGATGTTGTTTACGAAGGTTGATCCTAACAGATATTCATCGGCAGTCGAAGACGTCCATTCCTCGATGACTCCATAGCAAGTTTCATTTACCCGGCGTATGAGCCTATCCTGATCTAGGGTAAAGGAAAGTTCTCCAAAAGTCAACGTGAGCTTCATTTCTGCGTCACAGGGTATGTTATATATGGTGGACGTAGGAAGGGTCAAGTGTGGCGAAGACCCAGGGATAGTATCGTCTGCATTAACACTTTAAGAGAAACGTTCTTAGAATGTGGTGGTGTATATACTCACATATCCTGCGCGCCTCGCTCTGAGGAAAGATGATGCTTGACGTGACGGGGTCAAGGACTGCTAAAAGATTCGAGGGGCCTGCGACAGTGTCTCCACCACTGTCAAAATCGTAGCTATCCATCATGACAAAAGAATCGAATTGCACCAAGCTGCTGTTGGTATTTATCAAGGTTTTCCATACGACAGGCTCTTTGAATGATGCCGAATCAGGATTGAGCCAGTGGAGTACGCCGCCATCGTTGGAGGGCTCTACAGCCGCGTTGAGTGCAAGTCCGTACGATACATTGATTTGCAAAGGATTCTTAGAGAGCCAGTTGCCAATCATGGTCAATCCAAAGTTTTGATCTCTAAAAAGGACTTTAGTCGGCTAATTAGAAGTGATGTCCTGTTTTAAAAGACGAACCGTCCATTATTTCCTAGACCCAGGATTCCAGAAACTTGTTGGGAGAATAGTGTCGAATGATTGGCTGCAATGACTGCCTTGCAACTCCGTTAGCAATAGTCACGAACGAGATCGAAAGCCAATCGCACATCTTTGGTCTGTCCAACTCCAATCCGACCCATTACTTTGCTCCAGCTGACAATCTTCTAGTACAATGGCACCACCTGCAACTCCAGCAAACACAGATAAATTTTGATATCCGAGTATTGGTGTGGACGAAATATCCAATCTGTAGTCCGTGAGTCATTTAGCAAAATGCAGGTCAGATCATGGGAATAATATAGCCTGCCTTTGTCCAACATCACATGTAGTGCAATCCATCTCTGCGATTATACTATATCCCGTGCTCATAGACAATGCGAGATCGAAAGTATTAGATGACTTTGAGGACGTCAAGCTTTAGATGAGCCCGAGCTGTGCCATGAACCCCACTCACAACATTGATTTTGACCGTGTACCGTCCATGATTGTCTATACTGATGGGAACGAAGATTGTCGATGGCGTAGTAGGATCTTCTCGTGAGTCCAGAATTTCACAGAATACGAAAGACAGCAACGATAGCCAATACAAGGTTATTGTGGGGGACAACATGACGGGGGAAAGAGAGGACTTCGGACCCTTTCATAACCGCCAAACCGCATTGGTTCGCGGTGGCAATGCCTTCTTTCATAAGGTCAAATTATCTGTGTGTCCAGGCGCGAAAATTTAGGTTCAGCCATCATGATGGGGAAGAAGGAGAATTCGGTGGAAAACCACGGCGTCCAACTTCCAAGGCTATGATATCTTGGTGATCCTGGTCAGATGCTCTGCGAAGAAAGAATGACAAGTCGTAAATCGCTGATATTGTGGTAGCTGAGATGTCATAGCCTTTGAGGTTAGCTTGAGGTGAAAGAAGTAGAAATTTCTTTAGAACATGGGCCGTGGGAGCCTTCCTCAAAGGCTCGGCGTGATGGCAGTGAAATTCATCCTCCACGACCGTTTCCCCTTCGCAGAACGTGTCCTACCAACCACGATATTTTCTTGGACCCAGCAATCGACGCTCTAAACATGACATACAGTCTAACGCGTATCAGATCTTTGGCGAACTATTATTCTCAGGCTCAGGGACCTCCTGTCCTAGCGAACTACGACCAATCCAGCAGCCAGTATTGTCCATGCCTCGACCACCTACCACAGAGCTCATGGTATTTGATATCTTGAGCTATAGTGCACTGGCAGTGCTCATTTGGGATTTTGGGTTGAATTTACAACGTGAATACCGCCTCATCTGGAAGTACGCTGCCAGGTTTTTTCCCCCTTACACACCTCAAACTCAACTCAGACTGTTCATCAGGACCACTTGGAATGGCAGCAGCGTCTTCTACATCTGGTGTCGATATTACCCCCTCATTGTTCAGATGTGCGTACCGACTTGACATAAATATAGGGCACTGATTCATCACTCAACTTATAGTATCTATGTCTCCGTCTTCCGAGCTGGAAGCTCAGGAACTCTCAACACTCAAGTGTGTCAAAATATGCAAATATACCGTCTCGTCAATTCACTACTTGCGCTCTTCACATTCCAATCCATTCTCTTCTACCGAAGTACGCCCCGTCCCTCTCGCTCTTCGGTACCCACACTGATCCTCGCCTCCCAGACTACATTCTATACGAAAGGGATAGAAAATTCCTCGCTCTCCTAGTCCTAACACAAACCATTGCAATCGGCACCCAAGGCGCTGCCGCCATTACCTCAATGCATCACATTAACTACAGCCATGGTTGTGCAGGTCAAACCGCTGTCTATGCAGCAGTAGTGTTCATGTGCGCCTTTCTATGACATTCTCTGCAACTCTGCAGTTGACACATTTATTAGTATTGGGACAGCCCTAGCTCTCTTCGTCACAATATCACTATCCATACACAAGCTCGTACAGGTTATCAAATCCGGCTGGGAGGCCCAACCACCCTTGACCAGAACAATGGCGCTGGATAATGTCTTGGTTCCGATTTACATGACTTGTACGTCAATCTCTCAAATCCAGTGAATTCACCACTGACACATGACAGTTGCGTTTATCCCCGGCGCAGTATACGGCTTAAGGTTGGGTTTTCAGGATATCGTCGTTTGGGAGGCTGGATTCGTGTACGTGTTTCGTATCTTATTGCTCATACCCGCACTCATCAAGCCCAGTTTCCTCAATATGGTCTTGTCACTATTCGTTCGTCCATCCCCCCATCAGACTGTTCCAAACTGATGCTGTTCCCTTAGGTCTGCAGAATGATCACCCACGTTAAAGAGATCGAGTACAAACCCGCACCTCGGTCTGCAGAAACCACAGACGCGAATATTACCACCGATTTCTACTCTACCTACACTGTAGACACTATCACGACAAGTACCTTCACCGTAAAAAATGGAGGCGATGGGGTATGCAAGAAGTAGAACTATTGTACACTAATGTAGTAATGAACACGGTTTACCTACTTGGATATATACAACACTATCATAATCATGTCATGGCTATCATAAACGCAGGATGTAAGAAAGAAATTGAACAGATGTGAAGCTATATGAAAGAAGCCGGGGAGAACAGTACTAATCCTCCACCAAAAGTCCGCTCACTTCGTCTTCCTCGTCCTCCGAGTCGCTGTCCATTATGGAATCGCGGCCTACAGCAGAGATATCCGTGGGCTCTGTTGTGTTACTCTCGTCGGATGACCTGGAACCATATATAGTTAGCATCGTAGTCAACTCGACAGAAAACGCCACAAACCTTCCCCGCGCTCTCGGCCGAACATGGCTTCGAGGAGTTGCTTCTGCCGCAATCTCCTCAAAGTCGAAAAGACTGGCTTGAATATCGACAATGGGTTTCCGCGTAGCACTAAAGGTAAAACCGAGTCAATCAATAGCGATAGGACAGCTCAGTGTTCGGACATACGCTCGTTTCGGCATTTTTCTTGTAGGTGCCTCAGATTCTCGTCGAGGGGTTGCGCTACGTTCACTTTGTTGATCATCCCAATCGGATTCATCGTCGTCTGATGTCGATATTCTTCGTTTCTTGGCCTGCCTCTTCCCCCTTGACCGAGCTGAAGTACCTTCTCCGTCCGTAGTAGTCGAGGCGACACTAGGTGATCTCCTACAACGCGCAGAACTTGTTTGCTCAAGCGGAGTGTACTTAAACATATGACTCACCTCTTCCTGGACCTCTTCACGGGCTCCTCGTCCTCATCTTCTGGGATGATGGAGTCGACAAAGTCTAAAATGGCTTTGTGCTCTTGCATGTTCTTCCAGTCTTCATCGTTGAAATCACGGAGTTGCTCTTCGTACATCTTATTTATGGATGTCTCGAACTTGGCGAAGGATTTCTTGCTAGTGTTGTCTCGCGGTGGTTTGCGCTGCGCGCGGGAATGGAAGGCATCAATGTCACTGCCTTGGAATGACGAGACGAAGAGACTTACAGCTTTCAGAGCGTCCATCATGACCTTGAGCTCTTTAACCTTCTCCTCATCCACTGATTCCGGGAGATAGAGAGATGGTAATAGCTGAAATAAGACCCGCTGATCATCTCCTACCATGTACGAGCGGTGTCAAATTCTGCATAGTTTGTGAATAGATGTGCTCTCACTTTCTTGAACATGGTGCGGTTTGGCGAGCTCGCGGAGAATTTCGATAGCCATGCTGACCTGGATGGACATGTCACCTATTGGATTGCCCTTGGCGTCCCTACCTGGAGCGTCTGATCAACTGCACCAAGGCCGACAAAACGAAAACGCACTTGACCTTAAGGGGATCCGTCCAGTCTATAAAACGCTGCCCAATTTGTAACATTGTACACATTTCGTTGTCGTCGTCTGAAGCCTTTTCGAAGCTCAGGTTACCAAACGTTTCGATGAATACCTATGGCTGCAATCAGCGGACTGCTAAACTACGACAATGTAGAACACACCTCTAGCATCAGTTGTTGACCCTTCTGCGATCTGGTACTGAATTTGCCGAAAAACTGTTCAATGAATTGAAGTAGACGATGATTAGCCGCAGATTTCGGTGAAAAGAAGGCAAAGATTATGTTTCGGATGACCTGATGGGCTCTGTCAGCTAATTGCATCAGCGTCGAGTTTCTGTGTAGACTAACCTCCTGGTTTAATAGAATATCAGAGTACGCAAGTTTTGCCAGTCCCGCACAGATAATATATTGCATTGTCTCTGATTCGGTCTCAGCAAGGACCTCCGTAAAGAAACGAGTGAAATTGGTCTTCTACATTGCTCGGTGAAACGACGAAACCAACCTGTAAAGGGACGCTTACCTCTTCATCGTTCTTCAAAATTGCTCGTTGATGTACCATCAAATTATCGAACAAGATACGAAGATGGTGAAGCCTCATTTCTTCAGGCGTGTCTGGATGGCGGATCACAGGCATGAATCGAGGTATCATCAATCCGAACGGCTAGATATATCATCAGCTAAAGCTAGAGGAGTGCCACTGATGCAGTACCTTGGAGATCAAGGAGAGGAGGCCAAAACAAATTGCGGCCTTCTCTCGTAAAGTGGGATCTGTCGGATGCTGAACGCAAGGCCAAATCACTTCATCAAACATGCCCCCTAGCGTTGAGTTATGATCCAAAGACTAAATCGACATGAGGGTTTTCATAACGGAGAGATATAATGGTACATACGCTGTCCACTCGTTCTAAGAGCCGCTCGAGTAGGATAAGAGATATCAGATTGATATGATCCAAACGACGCTGTTCCTCGGGAGTCATGTCTGTACGAGACTTTTGAGCCGGCTTAGGTGTTTCGTCGACGCTGGCAAAACTAGCATCAGGGTCCCCCTGCATTCCACACTGTCAGTCAAGTCCCATGAACGGTAGACACTGATGGTACCGGTTGTTCATCTTCATCACCAGGATCACGGAGATTCTGTATGACTTCCACCACAATCCGGATCAAGTCCTTTTCGTCTGACGACAACTGTCGAAGTACATCTAAGCACCTGCCTATCAGCTTGTCGGGGAGCTTCTCTTGAGATAATATGTCACCTGTCATGGAATTGAGTTTCCGGACGACAGTTAGAAACGGGAGCACTCACGCATGAGGGCATACATCTTCCTGCGACCTATCTCGTCACTGTAGTCGAGATTGACAGCGAGCTTCAACATCTCTTCCAACGAGAGTTCACAAGCATCGCGTTCATCGTCACGACGAGTGCGCGCTTCGTCGTCGAGGGCCTGGAAAACATCCTCTTCATCATCTATAATGCCAAGGATTTGGTTGTACGTGTCTTGAATACGGAAAGCAAGACCAGTGATTTCAGGGAGTGCGGCTTCCTTCAGTGCTACTGCTTTGTTTTCAATACAATGGTCAACAAACACGCGAGCAAGGAAAGCTTTTTCAGGTGTTAGAACACTCCAGTATTGTGCTATGTCAAAGACGATTCAATGACGAGTCCGAAGAATGACGAAAAGAACCACATACGCGGGAAGTCTAACGCTTGAAATATCTCTGGTTTGACGTCGAAAATGCTACGTAGAGCCAATGTCGCCACCTTCTCTTCACTGAGGTCAAACTTCTTCAAAAATTCGAGTAGGTGTCTCTCCTTGCTCGTCTGGCTCTGTTTCTGCCCGTCTTCTTCCTCCTCGTCCTCCGAAGCAGCAGCTCCGAGGATGTCCATCCAATGTACCATTAAATTCGATGCGGCTCCCCTAACGCCTTCTTCACGATCCTCTAACCCATGTCGAACTATCAACTCTCTTTGCGCAATACTAAACTTGCTGGGATGGGCGTCCCCTAGGGTGATCGTGTTGCCCAGGTTCTTGTCTAGTACATGGGAGTAAATGAGTCTGCGAATCGTCGTATCCGTGTCCCGTGTTCGTTCAAGGAGACTTGAAAGCGTTGCTTTGGTGAGAGGGATATTCCTAACGATAACACGTCGTACGTCGCTAAATAATTGCAGGGTTAGTGTCGTCGAGATGATTGTTCGGAGATTACTCACGCTGTTGGATCATGAGACAATGCATCTAATAACGAGTCCAAGAGAGGTGGCCCATTCTCAGTATCTTCAGGTACATCTTCAGGGTCGTCGGTACGAGCAAATTTACAGAGTGCAGTGGCAGCTTGAGCTCGTACGCCAATTTCCTTGTCATTGAGGCGTTCCAAGAGGCCATTTCTCATCCTGAGGTACAAATCCTCGCTAAACCACAATAAGCTCATCTTCGCGCATTAAATGCGTGCCACTCACTCGATCTCCCCTAAACAAAGTACAATCTCTGCACATATTTGGACAACTCGATATCTCACAGACTTATCCTTCGCCCCGAATCCTTTAAGGAGGAACGACACCAATGTCTCGGTGAATCGGGTGGTAGCAGAGTCCATATCAAGCACGTCTTCTTCCTCATCTTCGTTGTTTGCTCGGTTTTCAGCGGCTGTCATATCATGAGCATCGATCCAGAATTAGAGCATTGTGGAAACCTACCTTTATCGTTCAAGAGTCGAACGTAACCACTAACGAACTTCACCACCTGGTCTGCCGGATGAATCGTCTTCTTCAAAGATAAAACTTTCCCGAGCTGTATAAAAAACACATTCTGAAATTCCTTCTCTCCGATCGGGTTGTAACCATCTCCCTGACGTGTCTTGACTGGTTGGACTATCTTTGTAGCCTCCTCATGGAGCTTGTATAGCGTGACATAGTTTTTCCTGTGATTATGTGCTGCTCCTTGTACTTGTTCGAAGATGCTGGCGACCTTCGAAGGCAGCTCTTCGAGGAAGGAAGGACGCTCGACGACGCGTCCCGGCATGAAAGAGGAGGTGAAAGGGCTAGCCCTAACCCTACTCAGACTATTGTTGAAGGTGAGTCGTGACGCGTGACGCGACGCGAGAATATGGCGTGACCTGTGGGAATCCAAGTCAAGTGAAGACTCAAGAGCGCTTTTGCTCTTCCATCAGAGAAGTCTATACTGACCGCGGTCCTCTCTTGCTATCTTTGGCCCTGCAAAATGTTCTGGTCACAATGGTAAATTCGATATATGGACTACTCAGTTGTGGAACACCACCTACGCAACCTTAAATGTCGGTTTCGGTCCTCTCCCTTCTCTTTCCAGCCGTTCTCGTAGCCATAGTATGGTTTGCAAAGACGTCAAGAAAGAACCCAAGTCTTCCTCCCGGACCACCTGTGGAACCGCTTCTAGGACATTTGCGGTTAATACCTAGCGAGGACCAGGCAAAAACCTTCCTAGAATGGGGCAAGAGATATGGTATGAGGCCTTTGCTTTTGTGCTTATGATTATGATTGATTTTGGTGAAGGGGATGTCATCTATCTCAAAGTACTCGGCCGCGAAATGATCGTTCTCAACAGCTTTGAGGCAGCCCAAGAATTGCTTGAACGTAGAGGCGCGAAGTACAGCTGTCGTCCAAGATTCGTTATCTACGAAATGTGAGTTGTGATTCTTGTTTTGGTTTGGACTCGTCCAACGACGCTTCATATTCAGACAGGGCTGGATACCTTCATTGACATTTCTCCAGTATGGCGACAAACGGTACCTCAAACACCGGAAGATGCTGCAACAGTACTTTGGTCGCAAAGAAAGCCTCGCCTTCGAGCACGTTCTGGCAGAAGAGAGTGGCCTCCTCGCAAAAAATCTCTTGTCGTCACCGCCCGTAAAACTCTTCAGATTTATACATAGGTTCGGTTCTAGATCCATTTCATCGAACACATCCTTACCAGTCTCTTAGATTTACAACTTCAAACATCATGAGAGCCGCATTTGGGCATCCAATCAAGTCTGACGACGACATCTTCTTGAAACTTGGGATGGCTACATCCCATGTGATGAATAACTCCGGTCCTCCTGGCAATACGCCAGTTGATTTTTTCCCGTGGCGTACGCAACATTTTCACTGTTTTCTTGTCATCTAGTAATTATGATTTCTAGTGCGGTACTTTCCATCTTGGTTCCCGGGAACTCATTACGCTTTCAAAGCTCGGGAGGGGCACAAGACTATACGTCAACTGTATGACGTTCCTATACAACATGTTGAGAACCAAATGGTCGGACGTTCACTTGCCATTGCGTCGAAGCCTCATAGTAACGAAATATACAGAAACAGAACGCCGTAGAAAGTTGTTTTGCGTCCGAAAAGCTGAAAGAACTGAATGAATGTGATGAAGATGCACAGGATCTAGAGAAACTGACTCTTGATGACATCAAGGGCGCAGCTGCGACGATCTTTTCCGCAGGTGAGATCCTTTGATACATTGCCTGATGCCTCTGATTTCACACCGTTACTCTTTAGGGGAGGACACAGTACGTTGCTCTTGCCCAATTCTTGGCGTCAATTTGACGAGCCGCTTTACTTATTCAGAGTTATGCGACACTGACGATCTTCATTCTCGCTATGATACTCTATCCAGAATGTCAGCAACGAGCGTACGAGGAAATTCAATCCGTCATCGGGGATGAACGCCTGCCGGAACTGAGCGACCGAGAAGCCCTCCCGTACTTGGAATGTGTTCTTCAAGAGACCCTTCGGTGGGTATTTGCCTTGTTTCTGGTCCGGCAGGCGCTGAAGTGTAAACAGTTGGCATCCAACCTTAAGTCTAGGTATCATCAATGTCATGACATTGTTGCCGTAATACGGCTCACGCTCCCCACAGGAGTACCTCATCGTTTGATTGAAGACGACGTGTATGAGGGGATGTTCATCCCCAGTGGTACAGTTGTCATTCCCAATGTGGAGTATGTAGTTCATCTTAAGTATGCAGATGACGGGTAACTCACTACGTCCTAGGGGCATGAGTTTAGATGAGCGCGTATACACTAACCCCAAGGCGTTTGATCCCGCTCGATTCTTACCCAAACCTCTGGGGAGGAATGAACCGTACTTCGCGGCAGTCTGGGGTTTCGGACGCAGGTATGTTCCTGAAAGTTATGACCACCTCCGGAATATACTCACAAACCTACAGGATATGTCCTGGTCGTCATTTCGCTGATATCGCTGTGTGGTATGCTATGGCGAGCGTACTCACCACGTTGGAGATTCTTCCGATGCAAGATGAGAAAGGGAACATCACTCTTCCGCAAGCTACATTCACCGATGGTTTGATAAGGTGTGTTGAATCGGATTCTGAGTTTCACCGAACTAGGGCAATGTGCTAACCAACTTTATAGCCAAGCGGTTCCGTTCGAGTTTCGAGTCCGCCAACGTTCGAAGGCGGCCCAGATTCTCCTTGAAGAAGTCGAAGCATGAAGACACTATTCAGATTTTTAATAGACATGTGTACGCCCTTTATTCACCGGTCTCTTCTTGCCGAACGCCCCAAATAGAACGCTGTGTGTTGAGTCGTAGCTCTTTTAGCGCAAATAGGTACAGAGCGCCAGTAGCCTGATCACAATACGTCGTGTCAGGCTAGGGGTACCAGCGGTGATCTGAGTGGGCGGTGTGTTCGTACTTAGGGGTCGACTGAAAGTGTATAATCCTTTCGAGGGCCACTGGCAGGGACGAGATGTTACGAAAAATCCAAGCATTCTTGAGTCTCATAAGGCCTCATGTTGAAATTACAGGCTATGCACTATGCATCATACCGACAGCATGGGTAGTAGGTAGTCAAGTATAGTTGAATGAGGTGCCAACAACTCAGCGGCGGCTGCGGGAAAGACGGGAAGAGATCAGAACTTCAGTAGGGTGGTACTTGTCGCCTGATATTAGGCCCATCCACACAACAACATTCAATGTCGATACGGAGTCAGAGACGATTTCAGTAGTAACCGATCAGCCGTCTGGAACTGCGTGATTTAGATATCCATAGTTTACTGCCATCAGTCTACATCAATGCACTCTTCAAGTAATGATGGGCATACCGGTATAGATCGAAAGATCTGCAGAACATTGTGGCAGGTGGCATTGGCCTGGAAGAAGACCATCAGAATTAAACGTGGCTAGTAGGTGAGGTTCCACAAGTCGATAAGTACGATCAAGCGACTAGACATGGCATTGCTTCAGATCATTCTACGGGAGAAGTCGAGGAGTGGGAGTTGCCCAACAGATGGAATTGATCCATAGATAAGATTCCTAGAATTCTGGGGAAGCGGGACGCCGGTAGCTTTAAGACTTGCGCTTCAGGTTGGCTTTGAATCAACTTCAAGCTTGTATCGCCGTGTTGGGCCTGTGCTTTTTGGTCACGCCCCGATGTTTGTGTCCGAAGAGAACTGTTCTGCGGTCGCTCGGGTTGACTTCCGGTCGATCTCCGGTTTCGTCTCTCTGTCTTGGGCGGAGGGATTGAATGCAGGAATGAGAGCTTTCACTTGCGATTTACGTTGATCAGCGGTGTTGTTTTTGACGCCGTCACAAGCTGTGACAGCTAATTACGTCGACACCTTCCCGCGCTCGGACCTCGATCCTTTACTCCCACATATCCTTCATCCAACCAACAACGCCTTCCCGCATTCGCTAACTGTGATGCTTGCCCTGGATAATCAATCAATACAAGGATCCGAACCGTTCGGTACTCGTTCTGGAAGGCGCCTGCTATGAGAGGGTACAAATACACGAAAAATTCTGCTGATGCTTCATCAACATGACCTTCTCCACCTTGGTGCGTACCTCAAAATCAAGTGGTTGTGCATTATCCTCACATACTATCATAGCCTTCTCACGTTCAGATCCTCGTCATTGGCGGAGGACCCGCAGGAAGCTATGCAGCTTCAGCATTAGCACGTGAAGGGTTCGATGTCTGTGTTTTAGAGGCCTCGAAGTTCCCAAGGTGATGCCGGTACAATCGCGTTCATACTAGCTTGGCTAAACTATCTTGCTAGGTACCACATCGGCGAGAGCATGCTCCCATCGGTAGCACCTTTTCTGGATTTCATAGGCGCGAAGGAGAAGGTTGAAAAGCATGGATTCGCGGTCAAGGTAACCCCCACGATCCCATTCCTCCCGTATATCCACCGATAAAATGATATGACAGCCCGGAGCAGCAGTTAAATTTAACCAGTGGGACCGTGAAGGATGTAAGTGGCATTGACTAGACGTGCAATCATGGCCGTGTCTTACCCTCATATTTCAGACACAGATTTCGTCAGTCTCGATTCTCAGTTCAAGGCTTGGAACGTCGTACGGTTCTTTTCGCAAATTTATTAGTGTTTTCACTTAGTTGTTCTCTGAGCAGGTTCGTTCCGAGTTTGATGAGATTCTCCTCCGCCACAGTGCGGAAAGCGGCGCTCGTGTTTTTGAGGAGACTCGAGTCACTCGCCTCGACTTCGAAGGAGAGCGACCAGTCAGAGCTCACTTCAACCGTAACTCAACTACAGGGTCCATCTCCTTTGATTATTTAGTCGACGCGTCAGGCCGGACGGGAATAATGTCAACAAAATACTTGAAGAATCGACGCATGAATGCAAGTCTCAAAAATATCGCGTGCTGGGGATACTGGTCCGGAACAGGTCAATACATGCCTGGTACGCGTCGTCAGAACGCACCTTGGTTCGAAGCCTTGACAGGTAAGCGGCTACCATGTGTCTCTTGAGTTTAGATATGTTGCTCACTGTTTGAAGACGAAAGCGGCTGGTCGTGGTTTATCCCTTTGCACGACGGAACTGTCTCCGTCGGCTTTGTCATGGATCAAACCACCAGCAATGAGAAGAAACGGGCGTCTGCCTCTATGAAGGAGCACTATATGGATCAATTCAAGTTCGCTCCTGGTCTTCAGAAGCTCATTGGAGAAGGGGAGCTAGTTACAGGGCGTGATAAGCCTGATATCCAATCAGCAAGTGACTACAGTTACTCTGCTGACAGCTATGCCGGTGACCACTTTAGGCTCGTCGGCGATGCTTCAGGTGAGGTTGTATATCTTAATATACGGCGTCATTCTGATCCCCGTTTGTTTAGCTTTCATTGACCCCTTCTTCAGCTCTGGGTACGCGTCTTTCTAAGTTGGTGGCTTCTCGATACTCACGATCGTTCATCAGCGTTCATCTCGCTTTGGCGGGTGCCATGTCCGCAGCCGTATCGATCTCCGCCTCAATTCGCCAACATTGCCCCGAATCTGAAGCTGCCGCCTTCCATGACCAAAAGGTTGGATCTTCGTATACTAGGTAAACATGAGCGCTTCCCATCACACATCATTGACGTTGACACCCATCAGGTTCTTACTTGTAGTGATGGGCTCATACAAGCAAATTCGAAATCAATCATTCCCAGTCCTCAAAGAGGTGAAGGAAGACAACTTTGATCACGCATTTGACATGATTAGACCTAGTATGGAAAAGCCATTGCTTCTATCTTTCTCTTGGCTCATATCTGCGTTTCTAGTTATACAGGGCGTATCTGACGTTGATCGAAACGTCACGGAGAATGAACTCCAACGCACGATGGATTTCGTCGCCCATGTCATGCTCACCCGGACTAACCCCGAGATGGTGGAGTCCGTGAAAGCACGTCTACCCGAAAGCCTCTTGTCCAGTCAAGATATCCTACTAGAAGATGATATTGACAAGCTGATTGCTCCCGGAGACGACGAAGCTCGGTTCGTACTTCGCGAGTTGAACGCACGCAAGCCGATTCATAGCATGTATAACGGGCCTGTCAACATGTCGAACGAAGCGGTCAATGGGTACATTGGAGTGGTCAAACGAGGTTTCCTCGGGATGGCTCTAGGGAAGACAGTGGCATAATTCAGTCTGCAAGCTTGCTTAGAAGAATAGAGATGCATCTGTATTTTATGTGTACTGGGTTATTGTGTTGCTTCTGATTGGGAATATATATAATTAAACTACCAACTCTGCTACGATCGAGTGCAACCGACCATCGATAATTGACTGGAAAAGATCATATGTGAGGCAAATTTGTGACTTGGCGTAATGAAAGGCCGAGGGCTTACCTCGTAAATGGTAGAAATGTCCTCACCCATTGTCTTCCCTGCCGGATAGGGTGCCCCATCAAACCTTTTTAAATTCTGAGAACCATGCATGCGTATGCCCAAAGTGACTCGGATGAAGTTGTACACTGCCTTTGTACGACCAAGAACTGATTCCGCGGGAGCGATTGGACTACCAGTTTCTGCCAGGAACTCGTGTTGGAGTTGAGACATGATCTCAGTTCCCTTTGCGGCCAGGGCAGTGGACACGGAAGCGATTCCAGAAAGAGAGACCTGATCATCAAGGCCATTTTGTACGAAGAACGTGACAAGGGTCGGTATAGTGGCGGACGCAACCGCTTGCATCTGATCCTTGAGGTCCATTGTTGCTGTACTGAGCATATTCTTCTCGATGGTCTTATTCACTCGCGATATCAACTCCAAAAGATCCTTGGATTCTAATTGGAGCTTGGACAGCTCTGTGCGAATCAGACCCATGTAAGGATCACTATATTGCGAAGAAGGGGTTTGTAACTCACCAGATGATCACCGCTTCCTCCATCTTCGCAAAGAAGGCGCGATGCATTACTCTCAAATCGACCGCTAAGGTTGGATCATGAGTATGTATCCTGCAACGGGATGAATGAGCTGTCGCCAACCTTGACAGAGGATGTACAGGTACGATGCCAACAGCATAGTCAGAATGTCGTTTGACTTGCAGGTTGCACGCGCAGAAACGAGGGCCATTGAACTAGTGGCGCCGTCAATAAAAGTGCGTTGAAGTAATACAAGAGCTTACTTGACAGCCTCATTGAAGTTCTCAGCGAACTGAGCATGCGGAGAAACAGGATTCGCAAGGAAGCCAAGCTCGGCCACGTATGCCGCCAACGCAACGTCCAATCCTTTCGCGGCGTAGTTGACAGAAGGGTCTGTTGCAGCGAGCCCAGGCGCCAGCCCCTTATTCAGCTCAGCGCTAAGAATCTCTGTTGTTTGCCCGAAAACTACTTTGGCCAAGTGGTCGAGGGCAAGACGTGTCTTCTCCATCGCGTTCGCCACTGACATGGCCTGGAAATTACCTCCGAGGTGAATCGTCTTGGTCTTGGTCTCGACGACTGGGTTGTCACTTGCTAGGCAAGGGGTGAGCTTACGTGAACGTGCTTTGGTAAGGAAATCAGATACATACCTGCATTGCACTCGATACTGAGCGACTGGATAGCGGCATGGATATCCTCGAGCTGAGGTCCCACGTACTGCGGAAATGTGCGAAGGGGGTATCGATCCTGACGAAGAATTCCTTTATCCTCCGTCAATCGAACGGAGTTGTCGTGATCCCGGGCCAATTGACTGCCCTCCAATAAATGTAACATCCAACGCGAAATTTGAACCTGGGTTGGTGCGGATGAGGATAGTATATTAAGTTCAAAATTTGTTTTCGTACCTGTCCTGGATGAGGTCTCGTATGGTCGTGAAGAAACGGATCAAACGAGCCTCTTGATCCCAGAAGAGCCTCATGCGCGAACGCCGTACATACAACAGTTAGCAAAGCAAGTTGAGCAGCGTCGTATGCTGCTAGCGACGCAACAGCTGTCGAAAAAGATGTTCCGTTTACCACGGCAAGGGGTTCTTTGGGCTGGAAGATTAACGGCGCTACCTTTGCTTCGGAAAGGGCTTCCTGTGCCGAGGCTATCTTGCGTTGTCCGGGCGCCCCGCAAAAGACCTTGATTCGTGGGTGACCTGTGACCGCACCGGCGACATAACCGAGAGGTATCAAGTCTCCGGAGGCGGAGATACTGCCCAATAGAGGTATGACAGGTATGACGTTAGTTCGGAGAAGCGTCCACATTTTGTCGATAACGTCCCAACGCACTCCAGAAAAGCCTCGAGTCATGCTGTTGACACGGAGAAGAATCGCACCCCTGCTCCAGGGCTCAGGCATCACTTTAGAGATACCCTCCGGTGAAGAAGACGGGAAATCAGATGGCAATATTCCACAATGTAGTTGCTGCAACAGACCGACGCTCAGGGTGTGAACATCGTCGGAACGTGTATTGGCTAGCGAGACGATATGTTGGATTTCATTCAAGCAGCTATTCAAGAGCCATACCACTTGCGCCAATTCCCGTCGTAACCTTGAGGGAAAAGTAAGATGGATAATCAATTCAAACTTGAGTCGCAACACACCCCGTAAATGCTTTTCTGTAGCCTCACGCCCTCCTCTACTACTTCCCGACTGTCCTTTACTAGATCTTGGAGAGTCTCCGAGGAGTCGAGCTCTGGTTGTACACCGTGACGAGCGACAGCAACAACAGCTGATATTGAGAGTGAATGTCCGTCGATTTTGATGGGTGAAGCAAGATTTCTAACACACTGTCAATCCCTAAGCTCGGCCTCGAAGATTCGAACTCACCTATACTCATTGACGCGTCTCACAAGACCCGCAAAGCATGACAGCAGGTGGGGTTGCTCATAGGGAAGTGACATTTGGGAAGTTGCGCGAGGGGTTGGTCTGGTAAACGTCTTGATCCATTTATGTTTCTGATAGAGTCGATGTCCGTATGAGAGAACGGGAGAAGGATGGCACTATTCTGAGGAAGGTAAAAATGGAAGGAGTGATCTGCCTAGGCCTAGGGGAGACTAAATCGGACGCGAGCGCTAGCTAGCTTTTCCTTACTTGCTGTCACTCGCCCCATCAGTTCTAGAAAACAGACCTTCTCTATTCTCGTCTTCGAGCTTCTGCTATCGAAACCATTCCATTTCCGGAATCACTCCAGGCCTTCATCGAGGACCGGTCACTTAAAAATTGGTTTCGTCTTGAGATAGCAAATACTACAAAGTTCTATTTGAGCTGGAGAAGTGCGAGGACTCCTCAAGGCTTTGTACTGTGCTGAGCGATATCCATCGCTTATAGACGTTGCCACGACATTGTCGCGGTATGTCTACTTATTCCTTTACAGAACTATGAATGATCCGCCGTCAGTTTTAGAACAGACCATGCCTTGTCAAGCACTCTGAAGAGAGTCAAACTACTGGCCATGGTTGATTTAAGTTGTGCGGAGCAAGACACGCTACTATGAACTGAACTTCCTTGATTTGTTAGCCATCCTCAGTCTTCATTTCTCGGTTCGCGAACTTCGGATTTTGAGGGTACACATTCCTTTCGCTACATATCGAGCACCGACTCATCCTTCTCGTGTTTCATCGTTCAGAGCTACTACCCACAAAAATATTTGTCACATGCCAATCTTCAACGATTCAATACTTACCAGTCTAAGGCAGTGGGATCCGATACCGGAAATTTGATACATGCAAGATGAACGTCGGTGGGTTCTATGGGGTTCTCTCGGTCGCTCTGATTTCGTATACGCATTGTGCACCATTCTGCCATTGTAAAATTGTGCTTGTTGCTGACGACCTCACGGTCTCGAGCAGATTCAAACCACACCTTAGGCATTAGGTCGACCAGGATTGAGTGCGATCTACCCACGACGAGATCTTCCTTGGAGACAGATCTTCACAAAAGTCAATCACTTGTCCGCGGTAGGAGGAAGGTCAGAACAAGATGTGGTTCGTTTTTGCGGGTTAACGTTATACGATGGCAATCACACCTGGATGACACTCGATCCCACATGATACCTTTGCTCCACGGTCTCTCGTCCCTTGTATTGAGTAGCATCATGTCATTGTTGATGATACTGCTTCTGATCCCACCGTACCGCTGGGATCCCTTGCGACTGGTTGAAACTATTTGGCTACGGGGGTTCTCCCTTGCTTTTGCTTCCAATTTGCTTCGTTTGATGCATCAACCGCCATGACTCGATTCGGAAGGGACGCTTCACAAAATAGCACTCCACACTCCATCAGGTGTCCTCACTAGCTCGCCTCCCTATTCTTTGCTAGGGCCGCATACGACGTTGTCTGAAGATGCCGTCTCTCACAAATCCCCAAATTGCGATGGTCTCCATCTTCGTCGAGAGCATCTTTTATGGGATCTATCTCACAACATTTGGTACTTGCCTTCGTTTTCTGCTCTGGCAAAGGTATAGTTACAGCCGAAAGCCATGGTCGCAAATCAATAGGCTTATGCTTGGGATATCTCTCCTGATGTTCGTAACGGCCACGACGAATCTTTGTTTGAATGTCAAGCGCGGCGTCGATTCGGCTGGTCCGGCCAGAAACAGCGTGCAGTTTACGGATATTGGGAGTCCCTCCGAGGTGGTCAAGGTTTTCTGCGTCGACTTCCAAACAATTCTCGGTGATTTTATGCTGGTAAGCTGGGTTTCCTTGTTCTGTTCAAGATTGTTACTCATAGCCTCTATTGAGACCTACCGCTATTGGGTAATATACGGGAAGTCTTGGAAACAAGCCGCGTTTCCTATCGTCCTGTGGTTTGGGGTGATCGTCACGACTATCCTGAACGTGGTCGTGATGGGACAAATACACGACCAGGATTTTACTGCACCGACAATAATGCGACCAGTCATAATCTCGTTCTGGGTCATTAGCATTGCTTTGAACATCTTCTGTACGAGTGAGTGAGTACTATGATCTATCTTTTTGCATCGTCTGAAGAGCTCCGTCCTCACCCGTTTAGGCCGAATTGCATGGCGGTTGTACTCTGTGGACCACGAACTTCGAGATGCCTTGGTATCTCAGATCAACAGCCAAGGACTACCGGCCCGGTCTCGTAGGAAGAAAAGCAGACTTCGTTCAGCCATGGGGTAAGCCCTGTCCGAATATGATGAAGCGAACATCAGCGGCTGACCCGCGACTTCAACATCATGATGATACTATAGGATCGTCGTCCAGTCTGGGCTCATATACACGACTTGCGCCTGTAAGTATTTCTAAATGTTGAATTTGCCAGCTCATCTCGAATTCAGTTATTACCTGCGTGATGTTCATCGACAGTAGCCCCGCGGTCTTTGTTACCGCCAACGCAGTAAGTATGCAAGGGCGAGTTGCAGTTTCATACTTACGTGACAGTCACAGGGTACACATGCAGTCGGAATTGCCTTCAACCTCATCATCATCCGCGTAGCTATGGATGATAACTTTACGGGCACAGTCCAGTCTACAAACGCTCCCGGACTTTCTGAGCTGCGGTTTGAATCGAATGCTACGACTGCCAGAGATGAAGTAGAGCACAAACGTTCATCTCTTGCCCAGGGCGGGAAGGCTAGCCGGAAGTTTCCAGATATATAACCAATCACTACTATGTTGGGATTGAACGCAGAGGTTGAATACGTAGTAATACTAATGTACTCTTACGGCAAATACCGGAACTTTCTCACGATGTTTTTTTTTTTTTGGAGGAGCGGGGTTGTGTCCATCGTCTACACGATGAAAATTTATTCCAATCTGAACCTTGAACCTTGAAGAGTTACCCCCGCCGCTCTTCAATCTTCAAGCTTCAAGTTCGAGCCATATCCAGCGCTTCTACATCATCAAAGTTGATATTGATTATATGGTGATTCGAATTTCGAGGTTTTCGAGTACCTCTCAATCTATTTCAGCTTTGCGTCTGATTGGCACATGTTCTCTTCACAGGCACTTTTCAATGAATGTGTACCTCAACTCAAGACTTCCGTTGTGTTTTCATTGACGTACCGACAAATCGCCTTGCCTCTCACAGTCCCGCGATAACAGGATAACTTCCGGTGGCCGACCTTCGCTGGCCGCGCTTGTTCCTACTACTCGTAACGACACATCCGACATCGAATCGTTGATTTGACTGACTTCTGTTGATGGTTGATATACGTTGATACATCAAGACATTCGAACTTCGAAGCATTTCGTCTCAAAGTCCCTGGTATCATGTGCTAGTAGAAGAAGGTTACCGGTTACCCCTGGAGAAGGGGGCCAGTCTGAGTTCGGTGGTTACCGTGAAGTGTGGTCACTCAGAGAGTGCGTATGCCATGTTTTGTTCGGACCTGGCGATGGGGTAGTACTGAATCAATTTCTCGTGCCATATGATAGCCTATCCCGCACTTTCCCAAGCGCTGAATTGAGCGTTATCAGAGTTTGGTCTTCGAACCAGCTCATCAGTGTCAATATCAGTGGCCGCTCCATCTTTGTCTTTTGACACTAATTCAAACTTCGCAATTTTACTCTTCCGTGTCCTTGCGGGCGTTCTCCGCCGTGATCGCCCTCTGATGACTGGTACCATATACAGGGGTGATCTGCTTGTTCCAAATGTTGGGTTTGCACACCTGAAATTTGTTTAGTGTTCCTGCTCTCCCTCGTCGAGCTAGGCGCAGTACAACGACGATGCCATCCCTTACGAATCCACAGATTGCGTTGGTTTCCATTTTCGTGGAAAGTCTCTGTTACGGGATCTACCTCGCGACATTCGGCATCAGCCTTCGTTTCTTACTCTGGAAGAGATACGGATATGGGCTAAAGTCGTGGTCGCAAGTTAACAAGCTCATGCTTGTAATTTCTCTTCTTCTGTTCGTGACGGCTACCACAAATCTCTGCTTCAACGTCGTTCGCGGGGTAGAATCCTCCGGTCCGAGTAGGACCAGCGTGCAATTTACGGACATTGGGAGCCCGGAAGAAGTCGCCAAAGTGTTTTGTGTCAATTTCCAGACATTCCTCGGTGACTTCATACTGGTGGGTGCATTTCCCCTCTTTTTTAGAATTCCCACATATACATTCCACAGACATATCGTTATTGGGTGATATATGGAAAATCCTGGAAACAGACGGCGTTTCCCATCGTCTTATGGTTTGGTGTCGTTGCCACCGGCATCCTCAACGTAGTCGTGATGCGTGAAATACACGACAAGGAATTTACAGCACCCTCTGCGATGCGGCCGATCATAATCTCGTTCTGGGTCATCAGCATTACTCTGAACATTTTCTGCACATGTGAGTACCAGTTGATTTGTTGACGGCTTCAAATGATTGACACCTTTTCAGCACGAATTGCATGGCGCTTGTACAGTGTCGATCATGAGCTTCGGGATGCGTTAGTCTCCCAGGTCAACAGCAGGGGCCCTGTGTCGTCTCAGCCGCGGAGGAAGCCAAGTCGACTTCGCTCAGCCATGGGGTAACTATTATCGTAAAATGTTTGGCTTGAACTCGACTGATTACTTTGAGACAGGATCATCATTCAATCTGGGCTAATCTACACGACTTGTGCATGTAAGTATACATGTTTTCCACAATCTAGCCTCGACATTAATACCTGAACAGTCATTACGTGTGTAATGTACATTGACGGTAGTCCTGCCGTTTTCATTACTGCAGGAACGGTAAGCCCATCTTCGCGGAAGCAAATCCTTTGTATTAACGATATACATTACCCTAGGCGACTCAATCTGTTGGCATTGCCTTTAACCTAATTATCGTCCGTGTTGCTGTGGAAGATCACCTTAGGTCACAGTCAACGGATACACACGGAGCTTCTTCCCTACGTTTCGGGCCAAATGTAGGAACCACCGACGACGTGGAACGAGACAAACCTTTAGGAAGTCACGCAAGCGCGAAGTTGAGACGGGACTCCCAGGATTCGTAGATGACTTGTTACTAGGCTTATGTATGTTGCTGAACTATCGGTGCAAATATAGTATCTAGGTCGTCGAACTACACCACTGATCATAATGTCGTGGTTGCCATTTGGAGTGAGGAAAGGTGAATGTACTGTAGTGAACTTTCCCACGCTTTCCATTTCTTTCTCCTCGTCGTTCCGCCTCCACTTGTTACTCATTTCTTAGACTCACCAGTAGCTTACTGATACATAGAAATTTCTAGATACTTACCTGTACATATAAAAGCTAGATTGTATCTTGTAGGTAGAAGTAATAGATTCAATACCTAATCCACAACACATAAGTAACAAGAAATTACTGTAAAATGAACAACGCGTGTACGGACGAGTGGAAATGAAATATCACAGCTTGTAAATAAAGCCGGAGCTTGTATCGTCCAATACTTCGCCTGGTTCGCCACCCTCCTCCGCTTCTTGTTCTGTGAATTCAACCACAGGATATTCAACACCGCCGTGATAGCAGTGGCTGCGGAAAACGCGACCGAGACGATGGTTGCAATTCTGAAGTTCAGCCCAGCAGATAAGGACCCGAACAAGTACGTGGCCGCTATCCCGCCCAAACCTGTTGTGCTAAGCAGGAAGGCGATGGCAGCAGCTCGCCTATACCTGGGCGCTGCGTTATTCGCTGTCCATGAAAGTAGGGACGGCGGTTGACAGTAAACTCCGGGAACGAAGAGGAAGAGTGAGCCATATTGCACGTTCGGATTCTTGCTACCGAGGAAGATAGCGAATCCGATCGTGGCAAGCAGCGCATGGAAGATGATGGTTACTCCGCGCAAACGGAATTTATCTGAAACCACGGCCGTTATGATATTCACTGCAGTAGTTGTTAGTCTGGAGTGTTCAACGATTGGAGTAGCCCTCGTACCTGCCCAAGCCACTGCGAAAGGAGGGACAGACATGAGTTGGGCTTCGTTAGCCTTGTAGCCCAAGCTTTGCACGATACTCGGTTCGAAGCTTATACAGGATGTTAGCCGACTGATGTCAGGAGTCACGAAGCAAGGACATACTAGGCTAAAGAGGTAAGTGTCTCGCCTGCACATATGCAGTTAGCACCTGTTAATAGCCGAACGAGGAAGTATTGATACATACCGCCCAAGAAGCCCATCAAAAAAGTCAGCCAGGCATGCGGAGTAAAGAATACTCCACGGACTGATTTCCAGGTGAACACAGAGTCATCGCGTAGAAGTGTATGCTCTTGCAGGAGTACTGCATGTGCATTAGCCTTCTCTTCTGCCGTAAGGAGCCCAATCGTTTCGAGAGAACGAGGCATGATAAAGAAACATAAAAGGCCGAAGAAGATAGTGAAGCATCCCTCCTAATGAAAACGTAAGTCATGGTCGGCGACGTAAGACGGTGAACTTGCCAAAATGAAAATATATGCCCATCCTGGTCTTCCGCCACGGCCATCAAGGTGAGATATCGCCGAAGCCAATCTGTACCTCAAATCAGTGGTGATTAGCTTGAGAAGAGCGAAAGACGCACAATCCAGAGAATGCGCCAGCTAAAGCTGTAGACGCAAAGAACAGTGCTACTCTGCACTGGCTTTAGCGGACGTGGTAGTAGATACGAATGCGAAATACCTAAATTGGAGCTTGCTTCGGGGATAGAATGACGCCACATAAAGAGAGACACCAGGAAGTAATCCACCTAGAACAGGTAATATGAGCTGGCCGGCCACCATCAGCGATGGAATAATCATGCCTTCGCAAATGCCCAATACTACACGGCAAGCAACCAGGCCGGCGTAAGAGGTAATAAGACCTACGAGAAGGCATTAGTTGGATACGCAATGAACTTGATCAGGAAACGAACCTTGGAATGCAGTTACAGCTCCCCAAGCAACGATGAGTATAGGTAATACGGTGTGTGCTCCGAAACGCTAAATAGAACACCGTCAGCTCCGAGATTTGTGTGCGGAGCATATATGTCAATCACTGTCAAGAAGAGATTACTAGGAATCTCGACGAGTAGATATGGAATCAAAGTCGCCGTGAGTGCAAGGCTGTACTGTTGTAGGAACAAGGGTTTAGAATAGGAATAACGGATGGATAGTCTAACATACCTGTTGGTCCGATATGCCCAGAGATTTCTGTAGGCCTGCAACACGAGCATTCCCTATATTCCCGCGATCCTTTAGGTGATCTCCGAGTTAGATTTTCAAATCATTAAACTGAATAAACGCACCAGAAAGTTCAGAAGATACATTCCTGTGACAATCGGAATGATCTGGATATCCAACTTCCACCATGGTACGATTCGCTTGTCCAACGGGGACACCGAGCGAGCGCTGAGATCGCTTTTTTCGTCGTACTTCGATTCCGTACTCATGGGAGCTATCCTGTGCGGTGAGGGACGTTCTGGGGTAGAATGTCGTTAATATATGGTGAAAAGGACACTATAGCCAATCGTGGTCAAAAGTAACAATCACACAGGAACCAGGGTTACTTACTGAGTTGCTACAGACCTCATAGGGCCCCAGGGGAAACGTGTCAAAAGAAAAAATGAACCACTTCAGAAGCTTGAATTGAACCAACATCTGCTGCATGATGATGCGGTCAAATGATCGTCGGACAGAAAAGTGAGAGCTTATGGCAGACGCCGGGAACTCCAAATCTGGCCAAACCCAAACATTGACAAAGCCGGGGGCAAATCTCTGACACTGCTGGACAGTCACAGAACGGTATTTGCATCTCCCGCATAATTCATATTCACTATCTCCCATCATGGTTCTTCGGAACGTGAAAGGCATGCTTCGAACTCATGCGCTCATCATCATCAATGAAGCCTGTGCGTTGGGTTCCATCATCGGATTCTGACCGAAAGACACTTTGAAAGGAAGGATCTAGCAGTAGAATGAAGAGGTGAGTCTCCTAATCTATCATATCATATCCATACTGAGCTGGAATCATACCGTAGTCAGCGAATCTGATACCCGCTGAAGCCTCACATTGCCGTCCATTCTTCCTTTTCGCCGCTTCTTAATGACCGATCGGCCATGCTGTGGCCTCTTCCAACCCATCAAGCTTCGACTTTTGTTTGCAAGCCATGTCTAAACACTCATCGAACTCGGAAAAAGTCGACGTGGAGGTCGAAGTGTCCGTTCAAAGTGCGCAAGCAGAGTCGACAGAAGAAACCGAAGGAGGTTACGGTTGGGTCATTGTATTCTGTTCGTTCGTCGTCAACTTTTTGGCTCTCGGGTATGTCCTGTACTATTAGTCCTGTGCTACACGAGGCTGAATCACTCTACAGGATTGAAAGTACTTGGGGCATATATCAAGATTACTACCTCAGTTCAGAGATCCTTGGTCCTTCGAACAATCTCCGCTTAGCATGGGTTGGAGCCATTCAAGCCGTTGGTGTATCAATCTTTGGGTTGTGAGTGGCTTTACCAGTACATCCTTTCAAATCCTGTGTAAAACTTACAATTCACTCAGGCCTGCAGGTAAACTCTCGGAAATGATAGGGCACCGATGGACAGGAATTATCGGATCGCTGGCGTTAGGCCTGAGCCTAATAACCGCGTCATTCTCGTAAGGCCACTCTTTCACTCAGTTTCAGTTTACGTCGCTCACTACTGTTCAATGGTAGAAAGGACGTATGGCATTTGTATCTCAATCAAGGTTCGCGTCCTTCATGATCTCGGAGTTACATTAGTTGACTCTGTTCAGGCGCCCTTTTCGCTATCGGCAGTGCCTTCATGGTGATCCCTGCCTTGACGATACCATCGCAATGGGTCAGTACTGCACGTCCGTTGTGAGAGCTTTATTGACTATCCTGTGTAGTTTGTCAAGCGTAGAGGTCAGCTGTTATCACGAGCGATACGATCCCAGATCTGAAAACGCGGTCTCTTAGGGCTAACTACCGGAATCGGAGTGAGCGGCTATGGTATACTTCCATCTCAATGCACTATCATTTGTTATTAAAACTTTCTAGGTGTCGGAGGCCTCGTACTGAGCCCGGTCACACGCAAATTAATCGACGAGGTTGGTGTGCGCTGGGCGCTACGTATCATGGGCATCCTCACTGTAGTCCGTAAGTCCCGCATTTCCGAAGTTATTCTCCATACTCATGTTCTATCTGACGCTCACAAGTTTGTGTCATTGCATTCGCCTTCATGAAACCGAGAGATGTCAAGAGACAAGCCAGCTCGTCGACAACTTCACTCACGTTATCTCAAATATTGAAAGATGGCAAATTTTACGCCGTATACGCATTTATGTTTCTCCACATATTCGGCTACTATATTCCAACATTCTATAATCCTGGTCGGTTGACGAGTTACAGTGCAACTGAGTTCGTCTGATGTTCCCCCTTGATGCAGAATATGCGCGAGTTCGACTTCATCGCGACGGAACGGACAGCGCCACTACTCTGGCTATTCAAGCAGGGTTATCAGCGATAGGTCGCGTGGTTGGTGATATTCATCGGGCCATGTATACAGTGGCTAATACTATTTCAGCTTGCAGGATGGTTGAGCGACTACGTCGGCCCAATTCTTGCCTTGACAGTGTGTCAGGTCCTGTCGGGTATTGCGCAGATGGTTTACTGGCCGTTTTGCGACAGTTTCGCCAGCGTTTCAGGATTTGCTGCAGTATATGGATTCTTCTCCGGAGGAATAGTTAGCCTGTCCCCTGTTTGTGAGCAGCTGCCGTTTTATTATATCCCGATTGCGCTTATAATGATAACGTGTATAGTCCTCGCTGAAATTTACGGTGCTGAACGTCTACCGAGTATTTTTGGCCTCGCCCTTAGCGGAACCATTGTATGTCACTATCCTTGTTAGAAACGCCACTATCATAACTCATGTGCCTGTTCCTTAGCCTGGAACTCTCGCAGGACCTTCAATTGCTGGGGCGATCATCGATGCCAACACATCTCCAGACGGTTCCATCAACTTTGTCCCAGTCCAGCTCTACGGAGGGAGCTGGCTTATCGCCGGTGCCCTTGTTACCTTTGGTATTGGTGCGAAACGCTATTACAACCGCGCGAAATCAAGCGCGTCGGCCGAATGAAAGCTGGTTATTTGCGTAGTTGTATCCCAAACTGGTTTGCCTGAGTAGATCTCAACCAATATGTATTCATACTGACTGTTCTGTGTATGTAGAACTCGTTTTAATTGATTGTACATTTCTATCAAAAGCACATTGGTACAAGTTGAAATACATCATTTCAATTAGATGGACATAGCCAGTCGCGAGATCGAGCAGGACGTTGCAACGGCAAGATGAGAATCTGCAACTGGGGTGACTGTCAAAGATGTATCGTGCAATCTCGACGCATCCCGAACCGGGAGAAACTCGATCAGATCCATATCACCAACCGGATAAGACTTGCTGAATTGCAAATCGCACAGGGCGCTGTCGCACACGACCTTAGTGTCGTGGCCTCACATGAGATGGAGATTATTTGACCCACCATAACGAGGTAAATTCCTCAAGCATACGTTCCTTGGCGTTGTGAAGCCTCATCATTGCGATGTCTTCTTCATATAGCCTAGTAGAAGAGGCTCCCCAGTTCGGTAGAAGAGGCTCGGGAGCGCTTCCTTGCAAGCTACTGTGTGAAGGGGCAACGCTTCGAATCACGATCTCCTCTAGAGGGTAGTTGAGCTGTCGTATAGTCGAAGCTCAGAATGGTGAACGTACGAATGAGAAGCTTGGCCCCAGGTTTCATTGCCTTACGCACGTTCCGCAAAATTATTAGACAGTCAGAGTCGACCCAATCGTGCCTTAGTCCGCGTCAACGACCATGTGCCAAAAGTGAGAAATGAGACTCACAGAATGCCCTTAAGCTGAATAACTTTGTCAGCATCTTAAGGTTTGCGACCATGGAGTGAAAAGAGTCCTACATAATAGACGTCACATCTCTCAACAACCGCGTCTTTGAAGAAGTTGAATGGCACAAACTTCACTTTCTGTTCTTCGATAGCACGGGGATATTCTTTAGTCCAATACTAATTAAGAACCTGATCAGCAACTGCTTAGAGCTTTGCGGCTCCACATACCTCCTTTGTCCGCTCGATAACCCCTGGTTGATCCTGAAGAACGATGTGTAGTCGGGGATTCTTCTTTAACAAATCCATCATGACATGACCATTTCCACTCCCTATATCGCACACGGTGCATCCTGAGGGGTACACCATCCACGGATAGACTTTGGAGAGAAAACCGATACCGTACACAAAACTCCAGGCAACCATGGCACGTTGAAAGCGCTAGTGAAATTGTCAAGCTCGGACAATACAATAAAATGATATTTCTTACTTCTCCCTTTTCTCGATTCTCAGGAAGGCTGTGCCAGTTGAAGAATGCGTGCCCTGTCGCGCGTTGGAAGGGGGTTTCATTGTTTGTTTGGGGTTTAGTTGTATATGTCTCGTTCAGACGTGCAGACGCCAGGAGGCCGACTTCGGTTCTGTCTGAAAGTGAACAAAAGCGAAATATATTAGCAATGTCGAAGAGACGTACACCAGTCCCACCAAGTCAGACATTGGATTGCTTGAAGTTAACTTGACACTTAGCCGATTGTTGGCGTATACACCCGGTCTCACTTCACGAAAGATGTGGCGAGTTGCTAGTAATCGCATCATCCTTCCCAACTTGTCAGAGTCCTGAAACCCAGAAAGTGCTGCTAGTTGGGCTACATGTACACCTTCTGGTTTGTCCACAAGTAGATCGGCAATCCGAGCTTTCGTCGCTACAAGGAGACAAGAGGGTTCGGCGTGTGCGTTGGCCCTCTACGTTCGGTAAGTCGCCGTGTTGGATTAATCCGCAAGAAGTACCTACATCATAAACTATACCGGATGGATTGGCCACCGTAGAAACTAGTTGCATACAAGCCGCTTGTATGACCTTGACTGCGTGTATGAGTCGTTCTGGAGCATCTTCGACAGCCCCATCGAAAGGTCCTGGCTCGACCGAGTCGAGGGAAGGTACAGCCTGACCAATGGAAGCGTAAGTAGCAACTATCTCTTGAACAGAGAAACTGATGAGGGAGGCCAAGGCGGTTAGGTGGCTATTGTCGACAGGGTGGTTTGCAGCCATGATCTTTCTCGCCGAGGCGAAGACATTAAGTACTGGAGGAAGCATTAGCAGCATATATTGTCCAGCACTGCACTATGATAACCCGAAGATGGTCTGACCAAGTTTCCCTTTTGCTGCAACCTAGGAATGCTCTACACAGGAATCTTGATGCACCTGTTACACATCGCCATTTCGGATCCTTTTTCGCTCTCACCTAGCCGAAAATCGGTGTGTACAATCAAGTGCAGTAATCTGAAGCAGCTTGCCAAAGGATTTAGCATGCCTATGGAAAACCTGACATAAGAGAAATCCACATGTACCAGCTGCTCCCGTTTTGAGTCTTTGATTTTTCTGATGCATCGCGAAGGCGTGAATCTGTAGATTCTCTAACTAATGCAGATGCTAGTGGAGTGTTAGTTTTGTGGGACTCGGAGGCGGAACAGGAATAGCCGGCAGTTCCATGCTACACGACATCTATCGGGTCTACCACATCAGCCGTGTCCAGATGCTGGTCTGAGCATTTCATAGTTAAGGAAGTTAGTCTCTTTAGTCCAATAGTGAAGAGAACCCTGACACAGACAAGGAGGACGTCAGGAAAGTAGGTGGGACCCGGGTAGGCAGTGCTAGTGTCAGTGCACGTGACTGACAACTGGTTCAATCGCGACTCGCGAAATTCGTGAACGAATCCGTCTACCCTCAGCCAACGCAACCTATCGAAACTCTTTAAATTTTGACTGTCAGAGGACTGGGGTCATGGCGATTCGGATTCTGGGTAAGTGAAACGCGCCCTCATTTTCAGCTCCTGGGTCTTACATCATGATCTTTAGTCTTCAAGTTGGGAATTACAGGAAAATTATCGCCTCTTGCTGAAAGAAAGTCAAATGGCTGATAACAAAGGTCTTGCCAAGATCCATCCCAATATCCACAACTATCTGGAAAGCGTGGCCATGTCATTTCCGATATCGGTTGGCGATAACTACTTCGATGCGATGCCTTGCCACGATGCAAGAGTTAGTTGAGATACACCTAATACTACCACGCATACTGTTCAAGCTGGTATATCTGTGGTATGTGATACATATTAGACTGTGTATACCATAGCTTACACTTGTAATAGTATGCATCAGCAGAGACGACGCGGGTCCAATTCAAACCTTGACTGTCCGGAGCATATGGTTTCTTTGGAAGCGCTGTCCAATTTGTGAGCATTCCCGTCTTCCTCGTGTTCCGAATATCCTCCCAAACGATTCACAATCATCGCAGAATTCTACTCTAAGATTGGGCAAGGCCATATCACAACCCATGTGCCTGCCCCTCAACACAGTAGCTGTTCCATCCATCACCGTAGTGACAAAATCAGCGTCCAGGAAGATTATAATCCTTGTCCAAATGCAAATTGGTGTCGGAGAAGCTGGCGTATCACCGGTGCCCTTTGTAAACTCGATATCAGCGGTGTACGATGCTACTACGAGCGATCAGAGAGGACGGCTGCGGTCGGTTGTTCTTCAGGGATCAAACCGAGTTGCAAACCCGTTCGCTGCCTGTTCGTCTCAGTTCGACCGCGGCGTTTTGTTCCCACTCCAATTCAAAGCTTTGATGCGAGTGTCAGTGTTTGTCACACGGAAAATCCATTCAACTTATTTGTGCTCATGCTGATGTCCATGACCATGTTCTTATCCCACGCCGGAGAACGTGTTGCGAAGGCTCTTCCTGTTCGCATCTGAATCTCTATCATCTACTCTGCTTGGCGACCTTCTGGTACCGCTCGTGGTATATACAGCTCTATCCATCTGTCGTAGAGTTGTTGATGTTTGAGCGGCTGATCAAGGAAAAGTTGTGGTATGCTTCTTTTTCTTCCTTCTAGGAAGAGGCTGACAAAAGAGCAGTTATTAGACTCTCAAGAAGCCCAGGAGTCACCTATCAACACCCCATGCCCCCGATTACCGACCAACAAGCATCTGTCGTCGCTCTTTTCGTGGAAAGTGTCTGCTATGGGATCTACCTCGTCACTTTAGGACTCAGCTTGCGTACCCTGCTCTGGGTAAAACATGGCGAGGGCATGAAGCCATGGTCGCAGGTCAATCACCTCATGCTAGCTGTCTGCCTAATAATGCCTATCACTGCGACCATCAATTTGGCACTCAATGTTGTACGCGCCGTTGAGTCTGTCGGTCCGAGCGGTATCAGCGAGCAGTTCAAGGATCTAGGAAGTGACACCGAAGTTACCAAGTTTTTCTGTGTCAATTTCCAAACACTTGTCGCGGATTTCATGCTAGTGAGTGTCTACTCTAACTCTTGTAGAAATATCTCATTGATATGTCTTTGACATAGACCTATCGTTGCTGGGTGATCTACAACCGATCGTGGCTCATGGCTGTTGTACCCAGTCTCCTTTGGTTCGGAGTATTTTCAGCGTCTACTCTGAATCTTGTCGTCCTTCGTCAGACGCACGATGAATCGCTCACCGCAGCCAAGGCTTTGCGGCCGATTATCACATCGTTTTGGGCTACGAGTATAGCGCTGAATATCTTTACTACGTGTGAGTGTCTTTGAGGATACTTTTATCTAGATCTGACTTGTATCAACCACAGCGCTGATCGTTTGGCGCCTGTACCGCGCCGAAAAGGGCCTTGCTGTGGCGTCCTTAAGCCGCATAAGCGACTCTTCTCGTGGCCGGAGGGGCAGGGATAGCTGGGTGAGCAAAGTCATGAGGTACCTACTCTTACTATCCGGTTTCAAAAAAGCATTACTGATGATATTACAGGATCATCATCGAATCAGGTGTCCTCTACACCAGTGTGGCCAGTAAGTACTGATTGTTCGTTTCCGAACCTGCATCGTTACTCACAAACCTCCGCGCCCCTAGTTTCGACCTGCATTACCTATGTGACCGGCAGTCAAGGGGTCTACGTCACTAGTGCAATTGTAAGCTCCGCGCATACCCACTTGCAATGAAGCTCACGCTATTCCCAGGAAATGCAAACCGTCGGGATCGCCTTTAACATGATTATTATTCGAGTCGCTCTGGCCGATTCCACAGGGTATACACAGAAGACCACAAAGGATACGATACCTTTACAAATCGTTGCCAGACAGCACACGACGGATTTGGAGATATCGGTTACGAAGAATACACACACAGACCATGATGAACTGGAATCTACGTTGGCAAGGAAGCGTAGCGAGACCATGACAGAGTCGAATGTGTAGGCGCCTGGGAAATTTGAAAGGAAAAACCGGAAAATTTGTCTCGTCTTGAAGAATCTGTACAGTAATGATACCATACTCGTGTATTCCCCTTCTGCTTGAAATTGAGCTCGACTGGATGTAGTCTGTAGATGTGACCTAATAGTCAGACAAATGACAAGTCGCGCGACGGCGCACCAGTTCGTCTTGAGCTTGATCTTTTTTTGTAACCGTCATCAGCGCTTCCCTTTTATCAGCCATAAAGGATGGCATGTGGCTTCTTCGTATTCATTTCCCCACGTCAACAATATAATTACTCCCCGACGGGTCGTTTACCAACAAATCGAGACCATGGTGTTTGATAGTGCGACGACGGTATTCAGCATCTCCTTGCTCAGTGGAATCGTCTGGCTCCTGCTCAAACAGCGTGTTGAGCGGGGGAAACTGCCACCTGGACCTCCGCGTCACTGGCTCTATGGTAGCGAATTCCCGACTTCTTTGTAAGTAACCGACCTTCAGAGCCCAAGAGTTACCTTTTTCTAACGATAGAACTCTAGTACTTGGCTTCGTTTCGAGGAGTGGACGCAACAATATGGTCCCATTTTCTCGTTAAGAAGAGGTGGAACAAATTTTATCGTTATTGGACGTTATGAGGTGGAGTATTGTGCCCGTAGTTGTAGTCCAGATGTTGAGCGCGCTGATATTGTTCAGGCCGCGATGGAAATCATGGAAAAGGAGGGAGCAAGCCTAGCGGATCGTCCACGCTCCATCGCTGTTCAGGAGACATTGTGTAGGAATATGAGACTTCTCATGATGAGGGCAGGTGAACGATTCAAGAAGACCCGAAGGTGTGTGGGTACTTGCCACAAGGATGAAAATCGCACTTACGCTTGCGTTGTCTTCAGAGCGATACAATCCCAGTTACATCCAAGAACTATCCAAGCGTACCAACCGCTACAGGTCAGGAATGCCATCAATCTCATAAGGGACTTAGTTAGAGACCCCGACCAGCACATTGGTCACGCAAAACGGTACATGTTCCTTCACTTTTCAGAAGACACGAAGCCCTGACATAGTCCCAGTTATGCTGCTTCATTGATTATCACTCTTACCTACGGCAAACCAACACCTTCTACCTTTGAAGAGCCGATGGTACAGCAAATAATGATATTTATGTCACGATTTGTCAAAGTAGCCCGGCTAGGAGCTTATTGGGTTGATAGCATCCCTCTCCTGCGATATGTACCTGGCTATCTTACCCAGCTGGATACATGGCACGAAGAGGAGCTTTCCTTCTACAGTACCTATGTGGACGAAGTGAAACAAAAGATAGTGAGTAAATAGCCGATAGTCGGACTTGCGATTGCTCAATGACTGATCAATATTTCAGAACACTGATCAGGACATCCTCAAGCCCAACTTCGTCGACAATCTCATCAAGAACCAGAAAGAATACAATATGTCGGAGCAGGAGATTGCCTTTCTCTCTGGGGGGCTGTTCCTGGCAGGTGCAGATACTGTACGTGAAACAAGGTAGTTCCAAACACACCGACACAATTCATTTGCCCTTCCAGACCGCTGCTGCGATTAGTATCGCGATGATGGCAGCCGCATGTTTTCCAGAAGAACAAGTCAAGGTTCAATCACAGATAGACGCTGTAGTTGGCCTAAATCGAGGTGCTTTCGCCGTACTATTATAAGAGCCTTCACAGGCTGACAGATTTGAAAAGCACCTAGATTATCTGATGAACCACTCTTGACGCTGGTAACCGCTTTTGTTCTGGAATGCTATCGTTGGTAAGCATCTAAAACGTCCCTGTTAACTCCGGTTGTAGGCTCATGACTACCGTTTGACTCAGGCGGCCAGTAACCGTCACAGGCACGCACCATTTCGCGCATTTTCCGCGACGTAATCTCACATATTCGGTCATTTAGGCTTTCCCCATCGCGCTACAAAGGACATCATCTGGGTATGTTGCTAGGCTTTTAAGGTTGACACCAGTCTAATTGACTGTTTAGCGCGGGTATCACATTCCCAAGGGCTCGACTGTTCTAGGGAGTCACTGGTAAGAGTTAAGTTATACTCCTCAGCCGCAGTATGGACTGAGAGGTACGCGCCAGGTCAATTGGTCGCTCGCCCGATGTATTCCCGGATCCGGAGAAGTTCAGTGTGGATAGATGGATAGACGAGTCAGGTAAATTAAGGGAAAATATCAAGTCACTCAATTTCGGATTTGGGCGAAGGTCTGTGTCATGTATTTTCGATGACTAGGTGTCCTCAATTATCCTTTCCCCCTCTTCCTCCAGAGTATGTCCTGGACAACAACTCGCGAATAAGTGCGGCTAGGCCCCTCCACTTGACCTATCATTCACTCATTTTCCATAGATCGTTGTTCATTACCACAGCTTACATCCTTTGGGCCTTCCGTCTCCGAGAAGCTCCGGATGCACCAATTGATACGCAAGGCTTCACCCAAACAGCCAATATACATCCATTACCCTTCAAAGTACTCTTCGAACCGCGGGTGGAGGCTAATCATCTGCAAGAAATATTGAAGGAGGAGGAAATGTCCCTTTGATGAGCGTTTGGGTGTTCAAGTTCATTCAAGCATCGCGGAGTCCATCGCTATACACATTTCTAGAGACCATTTTCTTGACAAATAGAGGATACCTTGTACTTTCGAATAGGTCCCTCAGACAAGAGCATATGTGATCGAAACGAACAAGTGCCAACTGGATTTATCGTTCGCAAGCGCGCATCATGATACAGGGAATAGAAACGACAGGCGTGAAAACCAGCTACTCAAACCCAACTCCCCGCAACGACGACTTCGCTGCCGGTAGGGTTGCTTGAGAGATCTCCTTAGGGTTACATGGCGGAGCCGTGCCACTCTGTGCAAGGGAATCTCTTTCCTGACCCTCTTTTGGGAGTTTTGCCTACGTCCATGCATATGCGACGCGTGCGACATGTATGACGCTTCCACATCCTCCAGCTAAAACATGATGTCAGAAAGGATTAACACAAGAGACCCTAAACACTGACCATGCATTCGCGCTCAGAGCACGAATGTGTACGTCTATCGAGGTCTCTACGCGCAGCTTGTATTGGGGAATGCCTAGGGCTCGCATCACCCTTAATCGACGTTATTGTGTCCCACCACTCTTCCTGGTCTTCGACCGACTCTACGATAAAGGGTAGAGACGTGTCACACGCCAATTCCTCATCTCCTTCCTGGTCTGACTCTGACTCTGCCTCCGATTCTGCGTACTCTTCTTCATCCTCCATCCTATACTCTTCTCCGGATCCACGATAAGATGAGCAAAGCTGCACAACGTGATCCAGGACACCCATTATCGCCCCACTCACATGGGGATCTACAGTTTGCAGCAGAGGTGTTAACGAAGATAGGTGTGTTTGGATAATGTGTGCTAGCGAGGGTGATGGCGCTGGGGGTAAGGGAATGTCTTCCACAGCTGGCTGATCCGGATCGTGGTGAGGTGGTGCCATATACGAATCCCCGGAAGAGGGGAATGAAGGAAATACAGGTATGTCCTCAATGATTGGCAGTGGCAGCAATTGCTGGTTGTGAGGCGAAGGTGTATCCAGATACACGAGAGGCGAAGATGTAGTAGGTACGGACATATCCTCGGGAATTGGCAGATGCTGTTCATGATGTGCGAATGTTTTCAGAATCGGGAATGAAGCAGGCGCGGGTGTGGTTGATGTGCAAGTGAAATGGGGCGCATAGAAGGTCGTGTTCTTGTCAAACGCGGTGGACGATGTGTGAAGCTCGATATGCTGTGAGGAAATAAAATGAGTTATGTATGTCGCCAAGCCTTTCACCCAAGGACTTACGTTGACTTGAATGCTAGTGGGGTGAGTGTCAGGCGGTGTGGAATTTGGTTTGCCGCTATACGAAGGGTCACATTCGGAACCACGGACGTGAGGAGGCACAGGGGCGACAGGCTTCACGGTTACAGATTCGAGCCATGCTTCGACTTTGTTCTCCTGTTGCTGTTGCTCCTGTGGGGGAAGAAAGCCGGTGTTATCATCTCCTGTCCTCTTCTTCCTCCTGTCTGAATTTGCACAGGTCAAAACTTTTATTGACCTTAAGTGGAAGGGATAGCCTTACCCTTTCCGCCCATCCTCTTCGTCGCCGTCTAGCCCCACCAGGCGGGCTTGGTCAGATAACTCTGACTTTGCATCTCCTGCGTCTGAGCCCTGTTCTGTTGGTTCGTATGGTAGATCATTCGATTCCTCTTGTATCTCTTCTGCCCGTACATTGGATAGAAAAATAGGGATTCTGTAGAACTATATATTCAGCCAAAATAAGTAAGCAAGACAAGAGACGCGTTACCGTTGAGACGAGATCACTTTTCCCGTAGTGCTCGAAACCCACTGCTCGATATGACCATCCCGTGTTGGGATGAGGCGTATTGTCACATCCAAGTTTGGGTTCTCGTGTTGGCGTTGGCGCTGGCATTGGCGTTCAAGAATCCGATTGACTTTGGTTATCTTGCGATAGGGTAATGGTGTAGGGCGTTGACGGTGAGTGGTATATATCGCTGGCATCGTTCGCAGGAGTTTGGAATAGGAAGTTGGGAGTTAGGATGTGAGGACATTGTGGCACCCGTCGTTTTTATGTATGTTTCTCGAGCATGCTTTGACTGTAGGCATAAAAGGAAACGGTAATTGTTCGCGGTTAGCTTGGGCCACTGATGTTGGTTCAAGCGTATTGCTTGGATACATTATTTCCAGGAAAGACAATGTTGAGGAAGAAAAAGGAAAATGAGCTTGGACCAGTTGGATGATGGGAGTGGGTGCAAGAGTTCGGCAAGCGCCCTTCGCCCCAAAGTTGGTATGTCAAAGTTGCCATTTATGGTTTGAAAGCACGGGGCAGTGTATTGTCTATTCTGTCCTCAACACAGCGTAAAGCACATGTGGCATGTATTTTGTGATAAGTAGTAAAGAGCTAGCAGACCTGAGGCCGACACGCCCATAGGCGTTCCTTTTTTCTCTTTAGTACCTGCCGGAATATCGTTCTGACCGAGTATTGAGTGACCTATTCGATCCAAAAGCCTCGATGATGTCGAATCAGAAAAGGCCGGGTTTCGAGTCCAAGTGGTCGAAGGTGAGATTCTCTGTGAGGGCTATGGAAGCAAGTCGCTGAGTATCTACATACTCAGGACCCTTAAGAACTACACTCGCCCTAGCTACCTCATCCACTCCGTACACCTCCAACTCGGCCCTATGATTTCGTGGAACACAGCTGCAAGATAGCACATCACCCAAAGCCTGAAAGCTGTGTCATGCGAGCGTATCTTGATTTTGTGGCAAGCCGGATATAGCTATCGAGACGTCCTTCGCGAAAGCGTCCTTAAAAGCTCGAAAGACTGCATTCTGAGCCTCTTAACCCCGTTCGCGTGATCTTGCCGGGGCGACGAGTTTGTGAGGGAGATGTAGAAGAGATCCCAGATACGTTGGTCTAGCACCCCAAAACTTGGAATGAATTCAGGTACCCTGTATAATGCAGTGATGTTAGCGGGATATTGCAAGTCGGGACGCACCTCGGTCAGGCCGCCTACAAGCCACATCATTGTCACATCTGGGCGCTGTATATCCCGTTTCCAAGCCTGCGAAGTTACTACATCTGTCGTTCTCAATCGAAGTATGCCTGTAATTTGTCAAGATGGAGGATCTGTTCCCGTGAATGGTGGGTGAAGCAAACGTTCATCGATGTGAGCAGGCTTCTTGTCTTCGCAGATATCACAGCTGGTAAGGGATTGAGTTGACAGGCGACAACTAAGGTAACGGTGGGCAAACCTTCTTGGCAGCCCCATCCTGATGTCACCATGCCGGTCGATGAAAGATGGAATGTGAAGCTTAAAGGTTCGGACAGTGCTTGAGCTACTTGGATGGGATCATGGTGGTCGGAATCAAGAGCCAGGCAAACGCCCGCGGTTTGAAAAAGACGCCTAAAAATGGACCTTACTATTTTCCTTCCCCTCGGCTTGTCCTACTTTCAACGCGACCCATAAATAACCGCTAGGGTCGTTTGATCCTCTTGAACGGTACCTGAACATAGATGAACGCGAAAATGAAAGGACCTATTTAGTAAAGAATGGTCAACCGAGAGGGAGCATGTTGATGCATACCTGAACACGATATTCTCGTACAGGTTCGCGTTGAGAATCCTTCTCGGGTCGAGAGAAGGCGAAATATATGGCCAGAGGTACTGCGCAGGTGCGAGCTCATCGCGAAATTCGAGTCTTGGAGCGGCAAGTCCGTGATATCGTGGCGTTTCCAATGCGATGATAGTGTCCACCGGATGAATGATATCGCGCCATATTCATGCTGTGGACTTGGCTACCAGGCTAACTTGATGCGCTCACAGGAGGTGATACAAGACCGTCGATAGGTGAAAAGAACCCGATACGCGTGCTAACCTTGCGGGTGAATAGGAAGAGTGCCTCCGGTGTAAACGTGGACTTTCGGAATCGCAGTGTCTCGTGTAACTTTTTCGGTATCAAAAGTAATCCGACGAGTTGACTACGAGTTTGTCTGCACGTTCTTGGGCATCCCTGTTTTGCTGGCAGCGCTCGCCGCTCAGAGATGTATTTCTTGATTCGTCGAATATGTGGGCGGTGTTGTATCCCCGAATCTACCGAAATGTGAGAGGAATAAGAGAACATATGTCAGGGATGCTAGACGTTTTTACCATGGGTCCACAGGCGGTGATTCGCGTATTATACCAAGAGGCTGTGCAAACACAACGTCAGAAAAGGGACGTGAATTTGGCTCGCCCTATAAAAAGCTAGGTCTCTGTACCCCCTCAAACCCATCTTTCTTCCCTTCTCTCACCATCGTATTTGCCACGTCTTTACCTCTTTCCATTACCTCTTTTACGACTCGTAGGTCAAATCGCCATTTTCTATCAAACTTTATCGCTGACCTATTTTACAGTTTCATTTCAATTCTTTAGTCTACCATGTGTGGAATCTTTGCCTATTGCAACTTTTTGAAGGAAAAGGTGAGTTAGATGTCGCTCGATTACCCTGAACTTCCCAGTCGCGCCCCTCATCGCTCGACATGGTTGCTAATGTCGATTTCGCCAGCGTCGCCAAGAGATTTTGGAAATTCTCTGTGGTGGTCTCGCCCGTCAAGAATATCGTGGTTACGACTCTGCTGGTCTGGGAACCGATGGCGATAAGCCCGGCGAAGTTGTATACTTCAAAGAAGTAGGAAAAGTCGCTGGTCTTCGCAAGCAAATCGCATCCTCCACCATCGACGTCGACAAGACTTTCATTTCCCAAGTATCCATCGCACACACCCGTTGGGCTACCCATGGACCTCCTTCCACCCAGAACTGCCATCCTCTTCGCTCGGACCCCTCATCTGAGTTCTGCGTCGTTCACAATGGTATCGTTACCAACAGCGCCGAATTGAGGACTGTCCTTCAAAAACGTGGCTTCACCTTTGAATCCGACACCGATACTGAGGCTGTCGCCAAGCTCTTAAAATACGTTTACGATACCAACAAGGACAAGCACCTCACATTCACCCAGCTCGCCAAGGCTGTTCTCAAGGAACTCCAAGGTTCCTTTGCCTTTGTGTTCAAGTCTTCTCACTTCCCCAATGAGGTTATTACCGCTCGTCGTGGTTCTCCCCTCTTGATTGGTGTTAAGGCGGAGTCTAAGCTCAAGGTTGACTTTGTTGACGTTGAGTTCTCTGGTGATCCCGGTGAATCGGTCACCGATACCCGTGCGTGATTCCCTCTACTTCTATCAATATATCCGGTCTAACCTGTCCTTCAGTTGCTCCCACCTCTCCCACAAGCTACCTCAGTCCCCCAAGCACCTCGTCCAGAATGCGCAGACGCTCTCGTGCTTTCATGTCTGAAGATGGACTCCCTCAACCTATCGAGTTCTTCGTCGCCTCCGACGCCGCTGCCATAGTCGAACACACTAAGCGTGTTCTCTACCTCGAAGACGACGACATTGCCCACATTTCTGACGGACAACTCCACATTCATCGTCTCGGTCGTAAGGAAGACGGCGACGTCAGTGGCTCTCCCGTCCCTTCTACGCGAAACATCGAAACTCTCGAGATCGAAATCGCTGCCATCATGAAGGGCAAGTTCGATACCTTCATGCAGAAGGAAATCTATGAACAGCCCGAGTCTGTCGTTAACACTATGCGTGGACGTGTCAACTTCGAGACCAACAAGGTCACTCTTGGTGGTTTGCGTGCATACCTTCCTATTATGCGCCGGGGTAGACGTATCGTGTTCATCGCTTGTGGAACCAGTTACCACTCTTGCATTGCCACACGTGCTATCTTTGAGGAGTTGACCGAAATTCCTGTTAGCGTTGAGCTTGCATCCGACTTTTTGGATCGTAAGACGCCGATTTTCAGAGATGACGTCTGTGTGTTCTTGAGTCAGAGTGGAGAGACTGCGGATACCATTTTGGCTTTGAGGTACTGTATGGAGAGAGGAGCGCTTTGTGTGGGTGTGGTCAACACTGTCGGTTCAACGATCTCGAGAGAGACGCACTGTGGTGTGCACATCAACGCTGGACCTGAAATTGGTGTCGCTTCGACCAAGGTGCTTAGCTTGTTCATTTTCCGTTTCGTACCTGCTAACAAACTCTTTTGTGCAGGCCTACACATCACAGTACATCGCCCTCCTCATGATGGCCATCCAGCTTTCCGAAGACCGTATCTCCTTCACTGAGCGCCGCAACTCGATTATTGCCGGTCTCAAGGAAATGCCCAACCAGATCAAGCGCGTTCTCGACATGGACAAGGAGATCCAACAACTCGCCGACACCGTCGCCGGCAACAAGTCCTTGCTTCTCATGGGTCGAGGATACCAATACGCCACATGTCTCGAGGGTGCCCTCAAGATCAAGGAAATCTCATACATGCACTCTGAGGGTATCCTGGCTGGTGAATTGAAGCACGGTCCCCTTGCTCTGATTGACGAGAACATGCCTGTCATCATCATCATGACCAAGGACTCCCTATACCCCAAGGTCCAATCGGCGTTTGCGCAGATCACGGCGAGAAAGGCACAGCCAATTGTGTTATGTAACGAGGGTGACGAGGGTATCCAAAAGGGCGCTAAGACGATTAGGGTCCCAAGGACGATAGACTGCCTGCAGGGAATGCTGAACATCATCCCGTTGCAGCTGTTGAGTTACCACTTGGCCGTGAAGCACGGATACGACGTCGACTTCCCGAGAAACTTGTGAGCGGCCTTTTACTCCCTATTGCCTTTTATCTGTTCACTGACTGCTCATTCTTTTTACAGGGCAAAGAGTGTGACGACCGAGTAAATGTGTAGGCAGTGATTGTACGATTTTACCTCTTCGACTTCACGGACGCTTTGAAGAAAAATTAGTGTATACTTTTGTGTTATAAGTCCTTCGCTTTCTTTTGGACACGCTTTACGGACACGGACTAGATATTCGTTCACGGCGATGTGGATAACGGAATGAAGTTTCCTTTTCCTTGGACACTTTGTGGACACTTGAAATTGGGCGAATTGATTGAAGGAGGTAATGCAGCACGTGCAAAGTTTTGCGAGTGAGACGCGCCAACCCCAGCGCTATGATTCTGAATGCTAGCTTCTGGACATCATGTCGTTCTGCCTGAAACTCAAAATCTGTCTATAAAATAGTCATTCGTTGCTTCCATGTCCGCTAAAGTCGAATCCGAACATATCAAGGAGAAATTTGGCGACGGGATGGCTTATGGTAATGTGTTCTCGTCTTTTCATCTCTTAACAGGCTTCCTCATATACCACAATCTTTCTCAACTCACTCAGTACAGGCTACGCTTGATGGGCATACTTCCCTCACCTCCTCTCGATCACCCTCGTCCTAGTCACAGTCCTTAGTCTTTTGTACCTGGTTTGGGTAAATTATACCACCCGTGAAACCATGGTACTGCGAGCAATCCTTGGCGGAAGACTTGAAGGATATCCCTGTTTATTACTCGTCAGAGGGGAGCTGTTTATTGGATTACAGAGCTAGACGGGGATGTCGTTGGTTGTATCGCGTTAAGTGAGCATCTCTTCCCCGTCTGCCTTTCTCACTCTGACGCAATTTTAGAAGCATCTCGAAGCCGTAACGAACCAGAACTTCGCCATCTGACAATCTCACACTCGACGAGGTATCGTTTCTCTTTTTCAAACTCTCCCACACAACATGACCTCGCTCAAGTTGGAGATGGCCAAATTTCGACTACAAGGAGCACCTATAGAATAAACCTACTCCATTTGCAGGCCCGAGGGTCGTCCTGAATCGCTTTGGAGCCATCCCCTCCGTAACCTCGCTGTGACCGCGTGTTGACTCGTCGAACGTTCGACGTCAGGGATTACTTCAGAGGATGTCATTGGATGTGCTAATGTTCTCTGAACACACAGGATTGTCATTCAAGCTTAAGCATCCGAATTTCGACCGGGGTCGTACGTACAAATGACACTAGACCCCTAGGAATTGAAAGGAAATTGTCATAGGCCTCGCCTGCAAAACATATGGGGTGTTATGGTCATTGAACCGAACATGCGCGGAGCCCTAAATGTCTTGAAGCTACTGATATCGAGCAATCGAACTCTGGTACGAGCATGCACTTCGTTTTCTAAAGGTTACGTTAGTGATATATCAAGTAACAGGTGAACGGGACTTTTGCGAAAGTATGGGTCGAAATTTCCGTACTAGGTTAGGATTGAGATAGCTTGTCGGAAAGCGAGCAGGAAAGGTTTGGACATGGCTCAGTACGCGAGATTTGCTTATACTCATACATACATACATAGTGATAGATACAAGCTATCGCGCCACACGGAGTAGGTGAACCTCAAGTTGGATCCTCGGAAGTGGAATCTCGCCTGAACTAAACACTGTGTCAATAAATAAAGCAACCGACGTATTTCTCAGTGTCTCCACAGGTATACCGAATAGTATCCAGCGTATTGCTGACCTTCTAGAAACAGGAGTAAAAACGACAACAAGTTTGTTCAGCGTCTTGACATCTCAGCGTAAACTTGCATTACACGGCGCAGTCTGGTTCCACTTCGACGGCAGATATTGAAGACCCCTAATTATTTATCCAAATGCGCGATGCGCCGCTATTCGAGGCGGTAAAGTCTTTAAGAAGGTTGCACTTTCTCTCTCATTCGCATTATCCTGCATTCGTATCGATTCTAGATTCACGACGCTAGACATGTCTAACCGTATGTTGTATTTTTTACACCGCAAAATCTCCCCGACTAACTAGTGTATAGAGCCAAGCTTCCACGAAGATTTCAACCTACCAGAGGACCTCGTCGATAGCGCTCGACAGGTTACAAGCTTCGCCACGCATTTTATCGACCTCAACGGTGCAAAATCGTTTCAATGGCAGAAATTCCTGGATGAAGGCGTCAACAAGTACCCAGGCAAGCTACAGTTGTACTAGAATCAAAATCAATGCTGACAATGGACCGGGCACAGGCAGCGACCTGGCTATGGACAAGTTCCAGAGTGACGTCATTCGCCAGCAGAATGGTACAGCGCCTGCGATGGTCGATAAGATTGTCGCCTTCCTGGGTGCCTTTGATGTGACAGTAGACGACGATGTCCGTGCAGTGTTGCTGAAGAACATCGAGAAAACTCTTGCCAACCCGAACGCGGCGTCTCACCCGTCAGACGTCTCCCAGTCTGGTTCTTCTCGGATTTTGTGGCAATACCGGCTGCATTCCGCAATCCGCAATCCTGATCTCCCGACCTTTTTCTACAGCGTGTTGATTACCATCGAGGTCGAGGCCAACTACTCTTGGTGGGGTTCGCGAGATGGCGCGCAAGGCGAATTCTCCGCAAATATCGACGGCATGCGATTAATCGTCCAGAAGGGGTTTAAAGACCCGCACAACTAAAGTACTGTCTGAGCAGCAGCATTGTGAGGTATGTTTTTTTTTTGTTTTTCTAAGCCAGCAATGTATATGATAATTGGCATCAAGTAGAGAGTGACGACTTTCGTCAAGTCCTCGGAGACTATCCAAGGAACAGTCCGAACAGAGAATACTCGAGTAGTAAACGACCTGTACCTAGTGTAAAGACGAGAAAGAGATGTTCTGTATTGACCCAAACGTCTCGCGAACCCAGAGAGAAGCGCGCTCTGATGTTGGTACCCACCACTGCGTAACTTGAAACCGGAGTACTTCAGTGTAATTTTGCCAGAGAAATGAGCGCAAACCAGTAAAAGAGCATGCTCAGGATTGAAGCGAGTCCTGATATATTCTAGAGATGCATCATATCATGGAGCGTGACATGCTTGAGCAAGGAGCTCTCAGCTCGGCGGTCAAGAAGGAGGTGTGGTGGTTGAAATAGACACTTTTCCAAATTCCATCCGACATGACCATTCTCTACCATCCCATTACTCTGCCAACCTTGGATTCCATGCTATCGTCCTGTTCAACAAACCACTTGTATGGACTAGGTGGTGAGGCTCGCTCTACAGTACACTGACGATGAATTTGTTTTGCTGACGCGCTTTGTCGACATAGTCCATAGTCTTCACTCTCCTAGGCCGACTCAAACAGCACCATCAAAACTTCCTGCCAGCCCATAATTCCTCAACACACAGCCCGACTCCAGCCCACTCCTCCGCCCTCCAGGGCTATACTCAAGACCTCCAAACCCAGCTCCATCGGCCTTGTCAATATCCCCCATTTCGATGTTCCCGATGTTCAGCCTCTTGGCCCCGTTTCTGTTCAGCGGTTGTCCGGAGCAACTAAATTTTTCACTGAGGAATTGAGTCGGGTTTCGTGACCATAGGTACGCTTGCGCATTTTTTGTTCGTACTCTTCCAGCTAATTCTCTCTACAGTATCATGCGTTACAGCCTTACACGTGTCTGCCTGAGGCTTCTGTATCGCAGCCTAATAGGAATTTGAATCACACTCTCCCTATCATAAACCGATCGATTCGAGCCGGTACAGCTAGCCTCCCTTGAACCTGTGGAGCTCTCAAACATCAGGACTTTCCATTGTTACGTTGGATGTCAATTAGTGGAATGCCAGTTTACCCGAGGTGCGTGTATACCCAATACATCTGTTCTTATTTCTTACCTCCTTGTCCCTTCTAGCAAACTTATTATTCTCCGTACTCGGGAGCCTTAATCTGCGCTCCAAACCCCTGTTCTCCCTTCCCTACGACTACCAAATTCGAATGAGGGTGATAACTGGGTATCAATGAAGGGAATTTCTATGTGCATCCATTGTTATTCGCAACCGTTCAGGTTACGGCTGTACTGTCATTCGGAACAACGTCCCATTCGTCCTCGCTAAGGATTTATCTATACCGAGGAACCTCCCTAGCCCACCTACGCCTCGTGATTCTCCAATGACCAAACCCAGAGAGGTCTCAAAGAATATGGCAGGGTTCTTCCAGGGTGATGACGAGTCTAATAGACCAGGGTACCACCTGGACAAAAACATGTCCATCGAGTATCAAAACAACCGTTCTACACGTCGAGGCCAGCGTTCCCATCGGAGAACAAGGTGCGCCTGGAGGTGGTAAATGGGGAAGTTATGGTAATACTGACAGGCATTACTACCTACTCCAGCACAGGCAGATCTAATACCGACCACAACCTTTGCCCCTTGTCTCCGCAAGTATACCGAATAGAATATATGGGCTTCTAAAAAGAAGAGAACAAGAGTCATCGATCATGTCCACGCCACAGCGGAAACTCACACTACATGTCACGGACGAAGTAGCGTAACTATAGCTCCAAGGACAAGTTGGAACAAACCCCTCTATAAGAGCTCCTCTTCGTTCCTGATCATCTAATATCTACTGCTCAAATCATGTCCAACGGTATGTCGCTTGCACTTCCAATGTCTGAGACCCTCTTACTCACATGTTTGAAGAGCTCACCTACTTTCACGAAGTTTTCAAGCTACCAGAGGACCTTGTCCACAGCGCTCGGCAGGTGACAAGCTTTGCGACGCGCTTCGTCGATACCAATCAACCAAAATCATTCCAATGGCAGAAATTCTTGGATGGTATCAATAGTTACAAAGGCAAGCCGATTACGCTGCGTCCCCCTCGAAACAAATATTGATATTTCGGTTCATTTAGGCGATGAACTTGCAATGGATAAATTTCAGAGTAATACCATCAACCAGCAAAACGCCACGGTATCCACGATGGTAGACAAGATTGTCGATTACCTGCGCGCTGTCTTCGGTGTCACGCTAAGCGACGATGTTATTGGAGAGCTGTCAGCGAATATCGAGAAGACTTTTACCGACTTGAAAACGTCTCAGACACATGGCTGGGCCAACTCTTCCAAGTCTAGTTCCTCTCGGAACTCTTGGCAATATCGATTGCATTTCGCTTTCCCCAATCCCGACCTTCCGAACTACTTCTACAGTGTGTTGGCTACTATCAACGTGGAGGCGGACATCGAGGAAGAGTCGTCTTGGTGGGGACTGAGAAGTCACACGCAGAAAAACTTTTCTGCGGCCATCGATGCGATGGAACTGATCGTCCAGAAAGGCTTCGAAGACCCAGTTCAATCCACTGCTTGAGTAACTTCCGGTGCGTTTTCAAACCTTCCTCGTCTACAAATAGTTGACAGGTATTGAATAGATGACTCAGTGAGCCAACAAGTCGACAGTTTATGTAGTTTGTCGTTGTACTATGGTCGTGATTGTAAATGAATCGAGGATCGTTTGAACGTTGTCAACTTTCATTTCCGACAGGCTAAGATACGACGAACTTTCGCGCTGCGAGTAAGTATGGGCAAAGGAAAACGCAGTTCCGGCAAACCCGGCAGAGCTTTCGGCCGTTCGGGGACTCGGAGTTTTTCGGGGAGATAACTCTTGATTCAATCTCGTCAACTCGTTCGTCTCATTACTTACCAACCTCGACAGTCTCAAGTTGAAGTTCTCTCCGAGTCAACACAGGTCAAAGTTCAAATGTTGAAATTTCACTTCCTTGAATATCGACAGCTACAACGTTCGAAAACAATGCTAGATACAAGTACAACACTTCTTGGCTTCAGTACGGGTCTTGAAACCCCTTGGTGACCTTAAACTTGAGCCCAATAATCTCGCAATAGAAACGTGCAGTAGTGCTGCTCACAAGCCCCCACCATTCCGACTCGGTCCTTATGTCCGCCTCCAAATAAAGCGTGCTCACGAAGCTCAAGAATTTATCCCCACCGTATGGAGACGCAAATGTGATCCTATATTCCCAAGAAGAATTGGTCCCTGTGCTCGACGACGAAAAATCCGCAAATCCGCTCTCGCTTGCCCATTTGAGGTTGGTGAATGCGTTCTCGACCGTGGCGAATATCGCGTTGCGATCAATGTCGACACCCACTACGACGGTGATGAACCAAGTAATCCAATCAACCATCTCGGACACGGGAATTGGGATATCTCGGCTGAGAATCGGTTGGCCAACTTTTCCCGGAACAGGTTTGTCGCTGTAGCCCTTGATCAGCTTTCCACCCCCATCAGCTCGCTCTTCAAGAAGGCCGCTCAGCTGGTCGGGGTATATGAGAACAAGGTCGTTCCCACTATAGCGCAAGACAGCCTGAAGGAAACTATCCCAGTCAAACCACTTGGGCTCGCTGATATGAAGATAGTGCCCAGCGAACTTGGAGAGTTGGATTGCAGTTGGAACGAGGTCTGAGCTGATTTTAGACAAAGAGTCGAAGGAGGTAGTTTCTAGACAAGGGTATTAGAATTGGCCGACATGGATGGCGAACTATTACCTGCACTGGCGGTAGTCTGCTTGGTCAGTTGTTCATGTTCGTTATCAGCTTCACTAGAACTAACGAAGGTCAGTAGGTATCGAAAGGCGGGAAGGAAGAAAAAATCCTCACTTGGGGGACATTCTGGGGCGTATAGTTCCTTGCTTCCCAGTTCTTCTCTATTATCTATGTTTAGCCGTGTCTGCGAGCAAATCGCGAGAAAACGGGACCTAGAAGAAGGATGATGAGAAGGCAACTGTATACACCGGTACGTGAGCAGAGGCACCCCAGCCACTCTCAGATGAACCTTACGGTTGGCGCGTTTGCTTAGCCGTAAGCGACCGCTCAGCGTTTCCGGGCACAGGTTGATGGGCTACGCATCTCGAGCGCGGACCGAGTGGTCCGCGCAGCAATGGCCTTTTTGGTGGAGGTACTCGGGCTGCTAGGAAGAGCATATCCGCTGTCCTCGGTTATGTTCTCGTCGCCACAGGCGTCCTCTTCGGCGTCTACCTCGTCGTCTCTTCGTTGTCGACAGTCGTCGCTTCATCTGGTGTGGCCTGCTTCAACGACTATGCATGACATACTGCCCTGCTTGGTGCGCGTTGGGCATTCGCTGAAGTTTGCGTTTCGATCAAGCCGGGGCTTGGGGTGTGACAGGAGACGCTTCCCGGCTGGCCGGACAGTAGCCGCAACGTCGTCTTGGTGGTCAGGTCTTTGCCGGCGAAACTTGTTCTTGCAGTCACCCGCCGACGGGACGAGGCATCGGGATGGGACAGCACCCTTCCTAGCCACATCGTCCATCCGGACCCTTTACACGAACTCCTCGCAGCCATCGCACCTGGATGTCGACATTTTCTCTTCCTGTTGATCGGTAGGCGTTAGGAAGGTAGCTTTTACGGGCTCTGCGATGCCCGGGAGAGGGAAGCTGTCGACCGCCAATGCACAGATGGCCCGTAGTCTTCCCTCGCCTCTTCGGGACCGCATTGTAACACGTGACCTATGTAGGGCGAGCCGCTACTCACCAGCCAAGGCTAGGTTAGCAAAACGAAAAGAAATCAAGCGCGCGTGGAGCCTCCCGGAGAATCCGGCGTGCAGCCATGCGACGTACTCCCAGTGCAGCCTTGTCAATGGAGGCCGGACCCTTGATCAAATGTTGTTGCTTTAAAGGGTGGACCCGCACTCTCTCTTGCCCCACTGCGAGAGCTTGAGAGCTCGTCCAGTCGGTGCCTTTTTTGCGGCGTCCCACCATGAGCGTTGGCTGTGACCTCGCCTTAACCAGGTTAGCGGCTTTATCGGGGCGCTGCCCGGCAAGCCCCGGGGAACGCATCCTAGGATCGGGCCTGTGTGGTGGGGGAGAAGCCTGACACTTCCCTAAGTCCCGAGGCCCCAACGACCTTATATGTCTCAATCCTCTTCCCATATCGCGTTTCGGCCCTCTTTCGACCGGAAAGGCGGGACTTTCCGACCTTTGCGGTAGAAGACACCCTGTTAGGTGCACCCCTCGCCGCTCCTGCTCGGTCCAACACGCGCCCGGCGCTTTCAAGGGGAACACGCACCCTTCGGCGATACACCTTTGCTGGATGATCTTGCGCGCCCTGCTGACTAACGAGTGTGTCGTCCATGGCTCGCCCTGGCATTTTCTATCCCGGTGGTCTTCCGTGTCGTCACAGCTCATAGTTTGCGATCCCAGTGCAAACCCTGGGTGAGGAACACCCTTCCATTTTGTTAGGGGGGGAGCTGCACCGCAGCCTTTCGATATTCTTTTTACGCAACGCAACACCGCTCGTTTTATTGCACTTTATACTTGATGCCATCAACCACTACTGGATATAGCAGGATAGTATGGCGCCTGCTTGCTCGCTCGTCCTTGGCGGCCGGTGTATTAGGTGGGTTATTCTTCGTGGCTCCAGGTCCTGGTTCGCCCCCCATGGGACATTTTGGCCCCCATTACCTTTACCCGAGGTTGTCGAACGTACAATCACCTCCGACCACTGTAGGGAGAAGGTCATAGGGCATTCCTCGGCCTACCCTACTCCTTACCGGGACGCCCAACGGGATTCTTACAAGTTACTTTCCCCTTCCTCCTCCCGAGAGTTTCTACTGCACGGGCCTCCTGGGAGCTGGCGAGGGGGCCGGCAACATGCACGGCAATCACGATGCCTGCTAGGTCCCGGGTCTAGAGACCTGTCGGCGAAGTTGGAACTTCTTGATCGGGCGCGGAGGCACCGCTGTTCACACGTTGATCTGAGGCGGACAAGCGGGATTCCCTTGATATACATATTGGAACCCGTCCACAAGGAGGGATCAGAAATTTCGCGGCGGTTCTGTGGGAGGCCCGGTTTGCGCGCTGTCGGCGCTCGGTGGAGGACAGGCCGGGCCGCTAATGGTGGAAAAGCGCTAGGCGAATGGGCCAGAAAATTTTATAAAGGGCTCACCGCCTACCCGGAGTCTGCCAATAGCCAGGTTCCATGCCGTCCTTCGTGAGCTTCTCCTTCTGCGCTTCGTTATGTAGAAAGACCATTATGTTCAGAAAGAATTCGTAGAACACTGCACCCATCTCCCTTACCACAGGGAGAAACTTGCCAATCCACGCGTTCTTCTGTTCTGCGATTGAGGTATTGAAGTACCAGGACTGTCCGTCTTCCTTGAGAAGCTCCGGAAAGTTGACTGGATTGCAATTTGTCTGGCAGTAATTGTCGGTCGTCTTGTGCTTGGACTTGAAGTGGAAGACATCTACAGGAAGACCCACTTTTGCGAAGATGTCCCGTATAGACTTGTCCTTGTGATTACGCACATGAGCCGAGAGTATGCAGTTCGCGTCAAAGACAAAAAAGTTGGGAATGCGGCGTCCAAGGAACGTGAGGTAGAACAGGATCTGAGGAGGCAAGATTGGTATCAGTGTTCATAGCGGAAAAAGAAAAACAAAGACGTACTGCTACAAGAGAGATTGCTTCTGAATGAGGAAACGTTTGACGGGCAAGGATCATGCCACATGCACCAAAAATGAATTGCTCATTGTGCGTTTTCTTGCGAGCAAACTGAGCACGAAGTTTCTTGTCCGGCGACTCTGTGCTTGCCCTTTCACCTTCGAAAAGCCCATCATTTCCCAGGTCAAGCTCAGCATTTTCACCGAGCGCCTCTCTAGCCTCCCGAGCCTCCTTATCTCGTTGATGCTTCTCTGATCGCTGCCTCAACTGAAAGCAGGCTTTTGCCTTCTGGGTATACTTCTCCTCCAATGACCGATGTGTCGGCTCAGTGCAGGTTCGAAAGCCAGCTTCTGCACGTGTTTGACACCCGACAATGCTGCAGAGATGGTTCCGGTCTTCGTGCGAGTCACAATACATGTTCCTAGGGCTGCGAAGGTTCTCTGTGCAACCAGCTACGCCACAAGTGGGACGTCCAATGGTTACCCCATCACAGACCACACAAAACACCTGTTTGACGAGTCCGTCCCTCTCCTCGTACTCGCGAACGCACCCCTTGCATCGGTGGTTGATTTCTGGCTGGCCATGCATGTGAATGAACTTGTTAACACGGGCCATTGCGACAGTAAAACGGTCAGCCTGAAGTCCATCAGGAACAACCAAGTGAGAGGAATGGGCCTTGTAGAACTCCAACAGTGAAAGGATCTTGAAACCATCGTACACATGCTCGGCAGTGAGAAGCGGCTTTATGGGCCAGGACGGGAGCACAAAATTGTTGGTATAGGTCTGTGAGTAGATAGAGGCGATATTGGATCCAGATACACTGTGTAGCAAGTGTCAGTGAGATGAATATGGTTGGGTGAATGTAGTATTCTTACTTCGCCTTCATGGTTAATCTCCAGTGCCTCATGAGCTGTGTCTCGATGAATCGGTGCTCTGAAACTTGAATGACTTCGGGAATAGTGGTATAATAGAACGGTGGATCGTCCTGCAAGAAGGAAGGGACTGGCGAGTTGTAGTAATAATAGCGGAGCTGCGTCTTTGCTGGGACAAAGTAGTCTGGATGATACGATGTTCGGCATGCTGAAGAGGAATTTGAGGACAGGAGAAAGCCAAAGAGAGGAGAACGCACCTTCACATTTGATGTGATGATAACGAATAGGTAGAGGTCCATGTGCAAGGGTGTAGATGTAGCCTTTTAGTTCCGATGCTCGTTGCAGCTTGTATGGCTTGTTCTCTTTCACATATGGGCAGTCAGGGTTAATGCAAACCAAAGTGGGTGGCCATAGACTTGTGGGTGAGGCTAAAGTGATAGTTAGGAAAAAATAGAAACCAGAAACAGTCTGAATACATACGGAATGAGGACTGGCCTGCATCTCTAAATGTTGTATGTAGTGCGCGATCATCCCAAACCCGCCTAACCATTTCATCTTCATGCCAGATGACGTCTTTCAGCGCATCCCAGCAAGCTTCAATGTCTTCTACAGCTTCGAAATTGCATGTTCTCTGAAGGAAGGTACGCGCATTCTGATCCAGGATAACAGGCGGTTCGTCTAATGGTTGGCTGGAGGGGTAGACCATCAGGATGTTGGGACGGATTCGAGAACATATGGAAATGAAAGCGGTGATTTGGGTTATGAGAATATGTGAGGCTCTTTGTGCCAGGCTGGCGGCAAGTTCTGCGATGGTTGGTGTCATGGTAGAAGATACAATGTTATCTTATCTTTCTTATCTTACTTTCAGTGCAACAATCAGAAAACACGTCGGTCACCATCTTGACGAAGCTTTTAACAGGCATTTCAAGTAGCAAAAAAAATTACAAAGAGTAAAATATCTATGCTCGGAATCCTACACTTATGTTCGGATTCCTACTGCATGCTCGGACTCCCAGACGATGCTCGGACTCCCAACCTGGGCTCGGAGCTCGGAGTTCGGAGTTCGGAGGGTCGGAGGCTCGGCCTCCCACCTATTCGGATAATCTGGAAGAAGC